>OZ024734.1:11178741-11778741 GCA_964016875.1 Fallopia convolvulus
ATGGTGTAGGTGCTAATTGAAAGAAGTATGCTATTAGCAATCGCCAAACATGGCGTTCAAAAGCCTAGAAATTACCATGTCGTTACACGACTCCAAGCAACAAGACCATGGTGAATCAAAAGCGAGATGAGCAATTCTATCATTTACATATCCAAATTTTATTTTTCATAGAGAGTGTAATAACTGCGATTTTTAAGGATATTTTTTGAATTTTTCTCGGATATCCTTTTAACCTTTTTGTTCGTTTTAACGCTTAATCCAATATTTTTGTTGGAGATTAAATCCTAGAAAATTGTTGGTGATATCCTAAAATCACAAAGAAATGATTTTATGGATCGGTGTCAATTCTAGGATTTTTCAGTGGAAAAAGAATATTTATTGGATAAGTCGTCTTTCTAATTATGTACCGGAAAGGATTTAAAATGTGAAACAGAAGCCTTAAAAATTAAGGGTAGCGAGATAAAATCATGGAAGATTGGTTTTATTGGTCTACATAATTTACGGGACGTTTTTTATTTAGTAAGTTTTTCCACCTGAGGTACATAATTTTACCGCTTTAACGCGAGTCCCGTTCCGAGACGGCTTTTGATTTTAAACCGCCCTTTCTTTTGCTTAGTGGAGAAGGAGATTTTAGTGGATAGGATTGTTTTCTCCATGGCATATCTTCCTCTACCTCCTCAAAGTTGAAGATTGAAGCAGAGAGCGAAATCAGGACGGTACGACGGACTTGGTGGCCCGATTTCTTCACCGCCGGCAGCTTCCCTCTTCTCCCACCATCTCGGCCACCTTCTCACCGTCATCTCCCTCACCTCTACTTTCTTTTACTTGGGTTCTTTTGTTTGCAAAACCAAAACCAGTATGAGAATCAGGGAGGATGACGGACTCGGGAAGAATTCGAATTCTTATTCACCGTCGGTGCTATCCTTCTCTACCTCGCTGCGCTCCACTCCGCCTGGGCCAGCCACCAGGCAGCACCACCAGCCACCTGTTTGGCCATTCGAGAGGGAGAGGGACAGGGCGGAGGACTCGGGAAGATAGAATGAAGATCATCACCGCCGGTTCCTTCTTTGCCTCGCTCAAAATGACGCCGCCGGCGACCGCCATCCCGTTCGACCACCAACCACCATGGGAGCCGCTGTCGGGCAAAGCCCAGCCATCCTCGGACTCGGGGATCGAGCCATGATTGAGCCAAACAAGTCATGGACTCGAGTGAAGGTATATACGATCGAAATTAATTAGCGGATTGGTTACGGAGCCACCATAAGGGCCTTTCGGTTCCGCTTTGCTAATTAAATTTATGGTTTTTATAATCTTGACGTTGATACGGTTCCACAGGTTCAAACCGCTCGAGAAACGGACTTCCGGATCTTCAGTTATAGCGAATACAAGTTTTGATACCGATTGTCAAGTAAAGGACTTCGGATAATTACTCGGGATTCGTTGTTAATCCGTTTGATCCGAGATTTGGTAGCCTTTTAGAACTGTTACTGAGGAACAATTTTTATTTAGAAAATTGTTTCAAAAGTGAAGCGGATAATTAGTTATAATTCCGCCAAGATGGCTCCTTGAAGCATGATAACTAAGGATTTATTATATATCGATATTCGGAAATTAAATCGTTTATCGATTAGGAAGTTGTAGGAGTTGAGAATACAACTAAGAGATGTTTTTGTGAGCTCGTTGCTGAGAAATCCTTTTGTTATATTTGTCAGAAGGATGATAAAGATTTCTGTTGGAATTGCTAAGGACGTTGAGCACGCCTTCTAAGGCAAGTGGACGATTCTCTCTTGCGTTATTATTATTAAATGAGGAATTGGATCCCATTTAATATTTGCGTTGGGAACAACTTGTATGATTAATAAAATATGATAGGTTGTTATATTTGTAAGAAATAATGACCATGTTGTTATTCAGTTTTGCGCTAGAACTGGATTTAGGTCCGTTGTGGATGACCTTGTATGCTGTCTCACGCTGAGACTTTGTTGTGATTAAGGTAGTTTCAGGGAGGGGAACGTGGTTACATGTCCTCTCTTTAAAACAATATTACATTAGGAGGGGCCTAATCCTAATGGTGAGTCATGACTCTGATCCCCTACTCTTCGTGTGAGAGGGTTGATAGGCACTCTAGCTAAGTGCAAGTTCGGCACGGTGGAGTGTAGACGACATGGTAATAGGTCTCTGTGATCTCTACCTCACCATATGCAAAATGAAAGATCAAGGATAGCTCAAGTCCTGTGATCTTGGTACATGGTAGATGACATTGGATGAAATACTCCGATGATCTCTACAATACCAGAGTGTTTCGGCAGTAGTTCGAGCCGATTAAAAGCCACCAACTTGGTTGTGAAAAGTTTTTAAAGTAATATAAGATAAGTGCGTTAGGCACATTAATATACCTGAATGGTTCGTCCAGTCGGAAGGCCATTCTTGCTCCCGGTTATGAATGATTCTTAATCAAACTTTGATTAAGTTAATCTGAATAGTCGATGGAGGCTTTTCAAGATGTTATGTGATTAATATGAATTCCCAACAATTGTTTAAGCTTCTTAAAAGAAACCACAAGCGGTGGTGTTCTCTCTCTTGACTATGCGAGTCTCCTTCTTATTCTCTATAAGACTGCTAACTGTTGGATTATAATCCGAGTCTAATCGGATTTGGATGCCAATATTTCTAGTTACAACCATAAGAACCAAGTTAGATTCTCCGCTTGCTAGTCTATCATTAGACTAACCCGTCCATTTTCTTTTCTTTTATATGGTCGGGTGGTGTCCACCGTTGTTTTACGATACATCAGGTATTTCTTGGAAGTTGATTCAAGAGGCTGATTCAGATGTTTGAAGCTCCAAAAGTTGAAGAAAGGTTTCCAATGGCTATACTTGAGTGAAGATCATGTGGAACTACTTCAAAGCGAAGCTGAGTTTCAGAAATAAGAAATCAAGGAAGACTTCATGAAGATTTTTTTTAAATAAAAGGTTGTTCTAGTTATTCACTAATTATTTTTGAGTTAAGGTTTGTATAAGACTAATTGTATTTATTCCGCTGTAATGTTTCTTTTAGTTTGTTCAGTCAATTTAAAGCCTTGGGTAGCTTCGGTTTAGTCTTAATCGGGGTTACTGGCGGTAATACCTCCAGGGTAGGAAGGGGGTGTTACAGAGAGCACAATCGTCATTGGACATTTCTAGGCAAAGAAATTGATGCCATTGAAGACCTTTGATGCAATAAGTATGTCAGACCGTAACAAAAGCTGAAGAATAAAGAAAACAAATGAGAGTTTTGACGTGTAAATAGTATATATCTTTTGACTCTACATAAAAAGAATTTATAGATCCATGGAATCACCAAAAGAAATCACGTACCAAAGTAGTTTTTCATGACAAAATCTAAAACAAAGCAATTGAAGAAACGAGTCAAAAAAAAACAATCGATTACATGAAAAATTGAAGGGGAAACGATCAAAGCAATGATTAAAATAGAGAATTGTGAATCAAAGAGAAAATGAATGAAAAAAAAAAGAAATAGGAAAAAATAATATGTAAAATCAGAATCTAATATATATAGTCCAATACCATGTTGTGAATTAAAGAGAAAAAACATAAAGCGCATTTTCAGGCTTATTAATTTTTATACAATATTTTTGAGATAGATTTTTTTATACATTCTAACTAAATTCAATTACTATTGTTATATAACCCAATTTTAATTTTCCTTGGGTCTATTGACTATTGAGTGATGAGTGATCCTATATTGACTTTTTAGATTTTGCATGAACAGAACTATATTAGACGATGATGTTGAAAATTCTAGACAAAGAATTTTATATACATGCATGTATAATATCTCATGGAAACATGGTAACATGGTAACCTCGTCACATCTCATATGCCCCGTTATTTGATCTATAATAACCACATCGAGACCGAGAAATATTGTAATCCCAGTACGTAACGTCCCCGATTATTGTTGATATATCAAGGCTGGCAACTAGAAACGTTACTAATTAGTTATAACTTCTTCCGGATTGTGCCCAGAAGTTGCTGAAAATAAGATAAGTGATATTCATACAAGCTCACACATCACACATGACTTCAGACTTCAGCCTTCAGCCTTCAGCCTTCAGCCTTCAGCTGCCATGCCGATAAAGTTATTCGAGGAATTGATGAGCTGAGCATTGAGCAAATGAGCAGACAGACTGATCTAAAATTCAATCTTGAATCCTTATCCATATAAGCAGTACACGTGGCCACATTTTGGACCTTCTACTTGCGCCATCCGTCCTGACTAGCCAAATCTCTATCTCGCCGCCCGCCATTCCCGCTATTCACTCGTTTGTCTTCAACGGATAACATTTCTATTATAAGCGACATTGTCGAATATACCCTTGCAACCCAAGGCTGCTCCACCGCGTTCACCAACCCAATTATAAATATATTTTTTGAATTCAATTCTCTGTTTATAATCATCATCTCTCCATTATAGTAGCGGTTACAAAAATTTCCAGTCAATGCCATTGTGAGAAAAACAAGGGGTGTATCTGTCAATAAAATTCTTTTTTTTTTTCCCTTTTCCCATCTTTTTTTTTGCACAGCATTTTCTACAAATAATAATTTAAGGTATGAAATATCTGAACCGGAAAAGAAGCTTGCAGAAATATCTTTAATCTATTCGTGATTTCACTTTCAATTGATGAGGAATATTTATATATTATCCTTATAGCACTCTTCTTTCTCCTCAAATTGCCTCCCGCTCCCCTCTCGATTCCTTGCCGATCTACCTCTGATTGTGCCCGTAGTTTGATCTGGATCGTTCTCAGAATCTCAAAAGTGGGGGTTTCTTTTCTGATGAAGAGTTGACAATTCAGACCAGAATCTCAATCTATTAGGCGGAAAAGTTCGAAACCTAACTCCATCGAATCTTCAGGTAAATGATCACTGAGCGCTTTGACGATATTGAATTTGGTGAAAAATAAAGATTGTATATAATTCTATCCAAAATTTCTTTTGTTTCTGTGGATTTGATATCCTTGGGTTGGAATTGCGGAATTCATTGTGATCGGATGATTTTGGGGCTTTTGAGCTCCGTATGTACGGAAATGACAATTCCGCATGCGTTTGTGCGAGGAATTGAGTTTGTGGACAAGATATTCTGTTTGCAAGATTTTTTCGAATTTTTTTTTAATCTATCTCTATGGTAAATTTCTGAAAGATGAATCTCACATTTTTTCTAGAGTTCTTCGAGAAGAATCCGTTTCTTATTTCTATATTTTTGTTCTTTACAACTCATATTACGTAGATGATGATCTCTTTGGTGATACATGCAATTTTACATTATATTCTTGTATCACTGTGATGTTCAGAATCATCTCAGAAGAATTGACTTTGTCAAAGAAGAATTGGCTTTGTGAAAGAATTAATTGTACATTTCTACGAAATATCGGATGTAATATTTAACATGCATCCTCATAAAGCTGAAAATGGAGTAATAATTTACTTTTTAATGTAACTATCAAGTCCTAATAATGTTTGTGAACACAATAATTAGGAATACTAATCTCAATGTAGCTTGCAAGTGCATTGACGAAATTAAGAAAGCTATTTAGATGTAACTAATTTAACATAGTTATTAAATGAGGTCATATCTTTCATGTTGGCTAAATAACTGAATTCTCTCTGATGTCTATTCTCTTGCTTCTTTAGTTATTGTAGGCTAAGAAGGTTGTAAGATGGGAACCCTGCAAGGACTAACCGTTTGCCCTACCATCCATTCAAGACAAGCCAGTACTTTCATAATGGTGGTCAACGAGCCTGTGAAGAAGGCGCCAGTTCTTAGAAGTCGCTTCTTGGGATGCACTAAAATCCGTGGATGGAAGGGTACCGAGCTTTGTACACTTCGACGCAATTCTGTGAAAAGGAGGACACCAATTCAATGTACTTTCAGCTCCTCATCAAATGATAATGGTAGCAAAGCTGAAAACTTCAGTGAGAATGATGAAGATTATGTCAACTCCAGTGTACTTGAAGCTGGTATGGTACTCATATCCTTAGGTTCTATGGTAATGACCCTGTTGCATTTTTTGTAGTCTTTTATTGCCTTTAAGCTTATAAATGTGTGAATTAGAGGCGATGATCTCTGCTATGTCCTTAGTTGTTCTAGTTTTTGAAACTCGTGCTCATACGCTGGATATTCTTGTACAAGTCCAGGCTTGAGTTCTCTCTTCCATTGAGGGCCAGAATTGATAATGTAGCCTTCTGTTTTGTAGTTGAGGTGAAGAGTGGTTCTGAGGGCTTCACCATTAAGATGAGAGATGGTAAATTCTTAAAATGTACCCACAACAATCCACAAAGTGGACATCTACCAGACTACGCTTCACATCCTGCTATTGTGCTAAAGATGGAAGATGGAACTGGACTTCTTCTTCCTATAATTGTTTGTATGTATTGAACCTCTCTGTAAGCATATATATGCATGCTTTTATGGTCCATCAATCTGAAGTTGTGCTACATCTTAAATTGCAGTGGAGATGCCAAGCGTGTTGCTCATGGCAGCTATTCGTAATGTGCATATAGTATGTTTACTCTATTCTTAATACACCGTCTGTTTTGGGATGCTGTTCTTTCTTGAGTTTCTGTGTTGCGATTTGCTGTGGGAAAACCTGCTGGTTGCTTAAGAATGCACATGATTGTTATTTGTTGTTTGATATGGATAGGCTCGGCCAACAATGTATAATGTCATAAAGGAGATGGTTGAGAAGATGGGATATGTGGTAAGTTATTGGTATCCACTTCGATCTTTAGTTGGATGGTTTGGACTGGTTACACTACATGACTTAAAATGAGTAGTTGAATTGATTTAGGCTTGCACAATGGAAATGATAGACTGAGACAATGAACAATTCTAATAACAATAAGCACCCTACCTAAGGTGTCCCAGAGTAAGTAAACCATAGAAGATAAAACAAGTCAGGTCCTTTATGTGTTAATGAGAGTCATCATAAGGTTGATCAACTAGTAGTAAGAATGAATATAAGAAGTGTTCAGAGTAGGAAAATCATATTTAACTATGATCAACTTTGACATTGTCTACTCATATAGCTGGTTCTTTTCATCTGATTATCACATAACATTTGTAATTTGATATGTCATTGTTATCATCAGGTGAAACTTGTCCGAGTTACTCAGAGAGTACACGAGGCATACTTTGCTCAGATATACCTCTCAAAGGTACTTGTTGGTTCGATTACACACTGATGCTGACACAATAAAGATTGCTGTATGATTTCTAATTTCGTTGTTATAGATTGACAATGAGGAAGAGTGTATCACCCTTGACCTTCGACCTTCAGATGCCATTAATATTGCTGTTAGATGCCAGGTACTTCTTCCACGCTGTCTTTTCCTTTTAAATTCTCAACAGCCATCTTCAGCAAGCATCATATGATTTCTAACATATAGAACTTATAAAAATGTTCATCTTTATTAGATCTACAATTCTGATTACATTGGTGGTGTTTACTTGAATTTGGATCTCTTATGTGTTTTCCCATCCTCTCAAGTCTCAAGTTCTCGTCTCTCAAACTCTGAAGCTATGATGCTCTAATGACTCCGAGAAGTTTTGGATACTTAATCTTGGAAATAATCAAAAAGTAATTTTGAATTATGGTGCAGGTTCCTATACAGGTGAACAAGCACTTGGCTTTCAGCGATGGAATGAGAGTGGTTGAAGCGGCAAAGCCTTTAACTTATGGACCTGGATCAGATGGGTTTTTGTTGACAGAGATGGATCGGTAGATATCCTCATATCCCAACTTACTTTTTTTATTTTTATCCTGAATCACTTCTTTGTTGTCATCCTGTAAACTTTCTATCCACTCCCACCCGAGATAATCCCTGAATTTTGGTAGACAAATGACAATTGTGGTAGCTAGCTTACATCAGATGTTGCAATGACTAGGACTCACGGATGATAGTGGAAGTTGAACTTGGAAAATATGCTCATTCTCATAATTTCATCCACTAGATGGAGATTCATCCTAGTACTAACAACAGCTTTAGCCTATAGGTGCTATCTTGTCTCTTGCGTCCAAGAGATTGAAAAAAACACGCCTATCAATCTGGGAAAAAATCAACCACTCATAGTCCTAGGGCTAGCAATTGATGCCTAAATTTTTTGCTCGAAAAGTGATCACTTTGGTTGAATGACTTTCTATGTTATTGCTAGATTATCATATGCTACATATTTGACAAAGGCAATCTTCAAGAATCAACTGAACTATAAGCACAAACAATGTCTTGCTTCTTCTACAATGTGTAACTGTAATAGTGGTGGCAGGAAACTTCAATGTTTTGTTGGTCTATCTTACCAATAAGTAATGCTTTTGACAAGTTTCAATAAATTGGTACTATTCTAATTGGTCTTATTTTTACTGTTGGGTTTGCATTGCTGTTCTGATTAATATAACTGGTGAAACTGTGATGAGCCCATGTGCCTAGTGATTAATCCTATAAATTGGTTACTTAAGTATGACTATTTGACCTGTTAATATTTCAGGCCCAGTGGGAAGACGAAGGTTGAGACGGAGGAATTCAACCTGCTCCGTAACATGATGGAAGCTGCTACTGAGGAACGCTATCAGGATGCAGGTATGCATCACTACTGCATTATTTCATCACCATTCTTAAATTTCATTAAATCTAAGTTCTGCAAATGCTGTCCTTTCCATTCAAATGCTCTAAAATCTCATACAAAATTATGGTGTTTTCGCAGCTAAATGGAGGAATGAACTTACACGACTCCGGGCTAAAAGGAACTGGGCATGACAGGTATAAACTCTCAAGCTTTGGGGAAAAAACAAAGCATTATATGTTAATTAGTCTTTTATACTTGAAACGAATACATGGCTTATCGTTTCTTCAATCTTTAATTTCTAGTGAACCAGAATGAAGCAGAAGTGTACATATAGTGAAAGTCATTGCAAAGTTTATCATGGCGGCTCCTTTGGCGTTTGTGTGTTATCCATCTACCTATATATATACACGTCTCTGTGTTGTAAAACTGTTATAAACACCTGTATAGATGTATATAATTGATAAATTATCATGTCCACCCATTGTGCAATCCATATAGTTGTGATTATGCACAACTGGTCTTGCACTGCCAAAATGCTTGTTCTTGTTCGTTGCTACAACGATTGACCTGATTTGGTAATTGTATGTGTCGTGTATCCTTTGGTCTTTCTTAGAGCATCCCCAATAGCTTCCCCATTTTATTGGAAAGTGTGTATTGGAGAATTTGATACAAGTTTTTGCTCCAACAGTTTCTTTATCACATTCTCCATAATAGAGAATGATGAGATAAAGGATGCATCTTTCCTACATTTGGGGAATTTTTCAAAAATATTTAGGGAATGTATTAATTGCATTATGTTATCATGGCAAGTTCCAATTGGTTACATTATATTTTATAATATTTTGATGAATATTTATATATTTTATAATATTTATATACATAATAAATATGGGATTCTCTATAATAGGGAAATTGTTAGAGTTGAAGTAAAATTATTTTGAAGAATATAGCATTTGGTTCTCTATTATAGAGAAAATTATAGGAAATTTGTTAGACATGTTTTTATATACTATGAATTTAATAAGTCTTCATTTCTGGTGTAGAGAATATACAAGTGTAGTTAGAAGAAATTGCAGATATGGATGAAAAAATTAACTCCATATGTTGATTCCATTATTAAGCTAAGATGCATATTAGAATATAGAAAATTTGATACTGGGTATTTCATACGACTTCACATTTCTTAGGACTTGAAAGAATTGCCCATAAGCAACGACTCCGAACGATATTCACCTGACACATATGGGTGGGTGCTTTGCTTCAATCGATGATCATTTCTCTCTTGTTTTCTCAACGTGCTAGATGCTTTGTGTTACAGGGTATCCATATATAAGCTAGAGTAGAACCACCCCCAAAAGCTTTTATACCCTGTAACACTTTGCTTTGAAGTTTTGTTTTATCATTCTCTGTGAATTTTAATTCGTCAGGCTTATAAGTAGTACCAAATTCACTAGCTGAAACCCACTATGTTCTTGAGGTCATAATAGTCCGATAATTATTATCCGGAACTATTTTTTTTTGGTCTTGCCTTTTGGCTCGCTCGGTTCGATCGGTCAGACACCGTTCTACATTCGGACCGGATACTTCGTGACCCCATTTTGGGGGAGACCTGCCCAATATCAGTTTCTCCATACAAGCCGTCAGTGGGATTCGAACTTCGAATCTCCTGAACAACACTTATCACTAGACCAACTGAGTGTTGATAATATCCGGAATTACTGATAAAGAAGAAAAGGTGAAGTTGTTTACATATGATGATAACTTGATACCAACTTCAACACATAAATTGCAAAGAAGTATCATTTACGCAAAGTATCATTTTCATAGCGATGTGGTTACAGTTGTGACTGAATTATGCATGGGTTAAGAGTCGAGAGAATTGTGGAATGTTACAATGTAGCATCAAAAAAGCCTTTGGGAAATATTAAGCTACCCATTTACTAAAAGGTTAATCTAGATAATCCATATAGATAATTTATTAAATTCCTTCATGGAGAAATCTTGTTCACTCCTTGAAGAAGAATCATGATGTGCGGTTTCAGTCCTCTACTTGGATGTGCTAGTAACTGATTTTTTTTTGAAGAGATAATAATTTGGGGTACCAGACAAACCTAGCAACAACATGAAAAATCATTAAGAGACAAAAATCGAGAGACCGGAATACAAATAAGAAATTACATGCAAGGTAAGACACAACAACCAAAAAAAGGAACCAAAGCGAGTTTGGCAGCGAGGAGAGAGTGCAAAAAGTCAAAGCATTGTAGGACTAAAGGTCAATCCCGAAGAGTGCAGAGGGATGTACAAAGGACTAATGACTTTGCCTCCACTAATATGAAGAATCTTCAGAAGCTACTAAAGCACCATAGCCATGCCTAGCAATCCAAGCCCAAACTCAATTTCCAGTCACGGTGAAGTACATACGCCAAACTCGAGTTTTAACCTATCAAAACAATCACCAAAAAAACCCACAAATAAAAAAAGACATAAAAGCCCAAAAAGGGCCTAATCCTAGCACCATTAAAAAATATTTGCAAAAGGCAAAATTTCTTAACCACAAATTCACTAACGTAGAGGGAAATCGACATCGAATTGGATATGCGGTTGCCAGCGGCCAAAGACACCACCACAAACATACAACGAGGCGTGTTCAGGCGAGCGACAAACCCAGAGAAAGACCACAAGCAAACACATACGTCCCATCCAAGAAGAACGCCAACGACAAACTTTTGATATGGGTTTGTTGTTTAGAGTTTATTTGTCTCGCACCTCTTATATCTCTTGATGTGCCAGATCTCCATAAAGAAACTCTAGCGTGTAAACATATCCAACATAACACCTCTGTAACTATCTCAACCAACCCTCTCCTCCAAGGAAGACGAGGCAAAAAGCTAAAAAAGTATATATGGAAAACAGAGTAGAGATGTGGCCAAATCATCATGGCCAAAAGTTGAGAGCCACCTCAATCACTGACAAGATGGGAGCGGATGTAGCTAGAGGTCAAGGAACATCAAAAAAGGCAAGAAAAGGTTCCCCCAAAGAGTTCTAATAAGATTGGTGGCCGGAAACAACTGATGCCAAATTCTTGCGAATTGATTAATGTCAGCAAGGCCCACCAGAAGACGAGGATGAGAAACGGGGACTTAGAACATTTGAGACGGTTGAAAAATGAAATAGAAAATAGATTCAGACTTGAAGTTTTCACAACCCGACTTGAGGACGCACGATCGTGCATTGAAACATGCATGACCCTTTCCTTTTACTGAGACTAACCACATGATCATGCATCTTGGAACGCACGACTCTGGCCATGTTCTGGGCAATTGTGCATGATCCGAACCTCTACATCACTGTACACACGATCGTGCACCTTAGTGCACGACCTTAGCCTGGATCATGTGGTTGCATCACTTTGGCTCTTAAATGGTTTGTTTTCGATCCCGTCACCTTGTAGACTAAGGTCTTTAGTTCCTCCATGTCTCCAAACGCATCCAAATGAAGCTTAAACTTCTCCAAAGTTCCTAAAAGCTGTAAAGATACGTGTGTAGACAGCTAAAATGGAAACAAGACGAAAGTACTAGAAAACACGAGATAAATGCATAAAACATATTAAACTAAAGTCCTAAACGCATGTCCTAAAAGGTATAAAATACAAGTTATCAGGTAGTTATGTTGTTTGATTGGAGACTTTTGCTTGTTTGAATGAGAGAATAATTATGGAGACTTTTGGTTATTTTTTGGATGCCATTATGTAAGATGTTTCAAGTCTAACTCATGTCTTATCCATGGCTAGTTTGTGGTTGATGCTTATAGAGATTTGATAGCTTGTTGCCTCTGTTATATTGTTGTTGTTTTGTGTTTTTGAGTTTCATGGATAGGATCGTGTGTTTTGGTATAGCTTCTTTTTATGCCAAGTCAAAGGGTGGAGATAAAGTTCGGATCTCTAGGCTGCAACATTTGACGAGTAAGGCCATCGAACCCTATTTTTCGACCCGTAATGGCATCCAACACTTGATGGACTACTCGACTTGTCATGTCTCTCGAACATTGGAACCACTTACACACATCTCTATTTGAAACACCTAGAGCAAGTGTGTAGATGAATATTCCACTGTTCTCAAACACATACATATTACACAAAGGACGCGAAACATGGTTGACCCTCAATTGGGAGCACAATTTCTAAAACACGCGGAGCTTCATTCTAAAAGCATTTGTGCATCTAATGTTGTTCTTACGATATAAGATATGTTTCATCCACATTTTGCCAGTACTAGGGGAATTGTAACGAGGCACCTTATTGGTGTATTTGAAGTAGTGGAAGGACAAGAAGTGGGCACAACAAGATGACGGTAAATTTCATAATTATTGTTACTTGTGTCTTTGAATAATTTTTTGAACATCCATTTATGTACCTGATATTGCTTCACATTAGTGGTAGGAATGCTACGAATAAAAGCACTTCAGAGTTTGTAGCATGGACCCTAAAATCAAAGATGCTTGGGATGATCATTCAACAAGACAAAACATGGATGCACAATTGGGTGCAATATTAGGTGATATGGTGCTCCAAGAAGAAAATGACAATTGAGAGCTCTCTATTAACAATGAAGAGGAATTCAAAACTATAATGTTCTCATATGAGGACAATGATGATGGTGAAAAAGAATAAAGTTGATCCAAGGAGGATTACCTAAATATTTTGTCTCTTTATCCTAATGTCTTAGTTATTCTCGGACAAGTCTGATATTTTATGTCTTAAATGTGTGTTGTGCTTAGGGTAGTTATATTTTTTGATTGGAGACTTTTGCTTGTTTGAATGAGAGAAATATTATGGAGACTTTTGCTTGTTTTTTGGATGCCATTATGTAGGAAGTTTCAGGTCTAAATCATGCCTAATTCATGGTTGGTTTTTTGTTGATGCTTATAGAGATTTGATAGCTTGTTACCTATGTTATATTATTGTAGTTTTGAGTTTTTGAGTTTCATGGCTAGGATCGTGTGTTTTTGTACAACATAGTTTTATTTCATGTTGAAGGGTGGAGATAAAGTTCGGATCTCTAGGTTGCAACATTTGACGAGTAAGGCCATCAAACACTATTTTCCGACCCGAAATGACATCCAACACCCGATGGACTGCTCAACTTATCGTGTCTCTCGAATGCTGGAACCACACATATCTCTATTTGAAACACCTAGATCAAGTGTGTAGATGAATATTCCACTTTTCTCAAACACGGACATATTACACGAAGGTCGTGAACCATGCTTGACCTCCAATTGGGAGCACAAATTATAAACCATGTGGAGCTCCATCCTAAAAGCGTTTGTCCATCTAATGTCGTTCTCACGGTACAAGATATGTTTCATCTGTATTTCTACAGTAAAAGGGGAATTGTAACGAGGCACCTTATGGATGTATTTGAAATAGTGGAAGGACAAGAAGTGGGAAGGGCTTTAAGATCAACCACCATGCCTTTTTCACTTTCTTTCGCCTTACCATAGTATATTGACCAGAATCATCATAACTCTCACCTTTAGCTATACACTGTAAATATGTATCCAATAATTAAAATCAACGTAGATAAATCGACTTTAGAATGAAAGCAATATGAAAACCATTTAAAAGTTCAAATTAAGGACTACGGTTTGTTTACACTGAACATATCCCTATGTCTCACATAAAAACACGTCAAAGTATCTAAATAACATAGCAAACTCATGGAAAGCAAATTCATAGCATGAAGTTGAAAGAAATTGCTTAAAACCATCCAAATAATATAACAAACTCATATGAACTACTTTCTCATAGCATCAAGTTGGAATTGCAGCAAGACAAACTAGCATGGTCATTTTTAAGTCTCATGGACAACTCACGGCTGACACCTTCACCTCAGCCATGTAAACATACCATAGGGGAGAACCGTATAGAAGACTACCATCCAACACCATTTAGTCAATGACAATTGTGGCATCATCTAGATTGTAACATTTCGTCCTTGCATGTGGTTTGGAGGAAGCACCATCATCATCAATGAACTTCATCAATTTCTAACTAGTTTCCACCATTAGCTCCAAGTGCTAGCCCCATAAGCTCGTTCTTGAGAACTCCTTCTTCTTGGGTTTGGTAGGCGCACAAGGGGATGGGTTTCCGTATCAATAGTTTTACCTATGATTAGATTGGCTTATCACCACCATTGATAACCTCACGTACATCAAGAAACACATCAACATAGCTTCCACCCACTCTTATACCACTAAGATTGATAACATAGTGACCTCTTTGTCTTCCTATTCCCCTTCCTCTCCATACCCATCATCCCCTTCTTTATCCCCAACCTCTTCGATATAAACTTCTTTTGGATCCATGGTAGTTGAAACACAATTTTTTTTTAATTTCAACTATGCTCCCAAAGAAAGATCAGCTTCTTACAGACACTTTTGCATTTTTCCTTTTCTTGCAAAAGAAGTAAGTATATCAAATCATTTTCAATGAAATTTAAAATTATAAAAATTCGAGACTTAGAAAAGTCTTTTTTTCCTTCGGCTGGCTGGCAGACCAGATTGTGGTCTTGAAAAATATGGGAAGGGTAGCAAGAGGGCGCTTATGCCCAAACGGTGGACCAGACGTAGAGTCCCGTCGGTCGGCAGCAGTTCTTTGGTCCCATTTTGCCCTTAAGTTCCTTCGTTCCCAACCAGTGATTCTCACCATCTTCGTTCTGAAGCTTAAGAAGGAAATCGAAGGAAAGGAGAGTGAGGGGAAGAGGCGACAAGAGTCGGCCCCGAATTTCATCAGTTCCAGGCTCAAGTGCCTGCACTTATAATATAAATTACAAACCTTAATATTTTTCTCCCACCAACTCTCATCAACCATTATTTCATCCATAATGAGATTCCATCCCAAACTGGTCTCTTTTTGTCTCATGTCACTCGAGACACACCAAAGACCCTTTAGGTGTTCAAATTTGTTCCTCACAATCTTATATGTACAACACTTTCCCATTTGTCGGTTAAGCATTTCAAAATATCTACCCAAATAAATGGATGCGCTTGACCCTTATTCTTTTGACACTCTCGACAAATCAACAATAGTTGTTTTTTTAGTACTCCTCATTCCATAAGAAAGACACAACCTTCTTACGTTTTGTAGCCATGTAGAATTTTTTTTCAATGTTTATCCAACAAATATATCACCAAACATAAATTTTATACAAATAACATGAAAAAGCCACACCAAGATAATCAATTTTGCCTCATATATTTGAATGTATCACACAACCAACAAACACTCAAGATATTTGAATGTATAACCAAACATGAGGTAACAATGCAAACATCCTAAATCATATAAACACTCGAGAAATTTCATGTCTACTCAATTCAATAACAAATTTGTATGTCCAAAGTAACTCACAAATTCTCAATCATAGAAGGAGAAGTGAGTGTCCATTATGTAAACAAATCTAACAATAGAATTGTCTAAGGCATTAGGCATATAAGACCCAATAGACAATAGAAATGTAAGACAATAGAAAAAACCTAGCTTAAAGCAATCCCCAATTAAAAAAAATCTCTAACAATTGAAAGCAAACTTCAACACTCATGAGTTTGGGTTGAAGACTTGGCGGCCAACAATGTAGGTTGGCGACCATTTGCTGAATGACGGCGAGCAACACACGACATTGAGTAAGGATCATCGACGAGCGACGACCAACACCCTCCTAGCAACGAGTTCTGGAAATGGTGACTGAAAAATTGCCCAGTGAGGACCTGTGGAGAAATCATGAATGAAAACAGTAGTGAACACATGATACAATTTGAATATTTAACAATGCCCAAACAACCATAAATATGTCCTAACCGAACAACCCCTAATTTATTTGAAAATAAACACCTAATTTGAGTATTGGTACCCAAAAAGTTAATACCGTTAGCATTATAAACTTCAACGCATAAACACCCACTTATTGAACGGACCCTTATTGCTTTTTTTTTTCTTTTTTTTTCTTTTTGCTTTACTTTGTCACATTGTGGTGGTTTCTGACATTTGTTGCCGTCGTTTTGGTTTGGTTCACAAACAAATGGGCCCACGGCCCATCCTTACGCTGAAAAGAGATCAGAAACTTTTTTTTAAAAGAAAATCATAAAATAAAATGAAAATTACATTCTTTCTTCCCCGTTAGGTTACTGATTCCCCTCCTTCCATGCCACCACAGGTGGATGCCTCATGCCTGTTTCTCTCAAATTTCCACTCTCTTTCTCCTTTTCTCTCTCCCGTTTCTTACTTTCCCCTTCGCCATCCATATTCTACGACATACGGAATCAGAATTCGTGTTTTGCAGATTTTTATTGTCGGGCATTGGCTGTTCAATTTGAGAGCCATATTCTCTCTTAATTGGGGATTGTTGGAGCCGGTGCTTCATCGTCGGTTCTAAGTCTCCGTTTTTCAGTCTATCCCGTTCGTTATGTCGGCGACACCAGATCATTCCTCTCGTGCTTGTGAGTTTCTTCTTAGCTATCTGGATCGTTTGTGCGCGCTTTGTTCTGTGCTTCCTCTGTGCATGTTTTGTATTTTTGTCTTCCCTTTTTGTTTGTTGAAATTTGGAGCTTTATCATCTGCATTTCTTTAGCTTTTATGTTTCAACCTCAAATCTGTATAATGTTATTTCGTTCTCTTTGAATTGCTGAAGAATTTTCTTCCTACTTTTGTGTCGGTATTGAAAGTTGCTAGTTTTCGGTTCAATGGTAGTTGAATTTTCATGTCGTACGCTTGTTCTTTCTTAAGCAACAAATTTGTAGATATGTTCTCCTTTTTATTTATGGGACTCTTATCGATGTCTTTCTTTTGGCATCTTATCTTATTTCTATCTGAATTTGGTTCCCTCCACGCGAGATATCCATTTGGAGCTCAATCAATTGCTCCACAATGAAAATGTTTATAAGAGGAGAAACTGTTGGTAGTATTGTTTACGCCAGATGTATTTGATCCGAAAAATTCAGGATTAGCAATATCTAGAGGCTTGCTCATTAGCCTTGCTATGATATTATAGAAAAGAAGCTATGTATCTGAATATTTTAGTCAATTATTTTCTTTAGGCACACATCCCTGGTTTGTAGAGCATTGATGTAAGAAAATTGGGATAGCCAGAAGTAGCAGCTAAGTACCTATTTATGGTTTCGTTTTTTTGTAGGCCCTGAAGATACCTCGAGCTGTGCAAGGGAGCATAATTCAGGCTCAGATATATCAGAAGAGGAAAAGAAGACTAGAATGGGAAGTCTGAAGAAGAAAGCACTGAGTGCATCTTGTTTATTTAGGCAGTCATTTACAAAGAAAGGCAAGAATAAACAGGATGTTTCCATCAAGGATTCACAAGATAATAAGGAACTTCAGGCCATGGAAGCTTTTCGACAGGCTCTTCTTGCGGATAATCTGTTACCTGAAAGATATGATCGCTTTAACACATTGTCGAGGTGAGCACTGATGAAAATTGAGAATACGAGATTTTGCTTTTCCTAGTTTGTCTAAATTTATCAATGTAGAATCAATCCTCTTTGAGTCTCTTGTCTCTTGCTGAGTCTATGGGCTAGGCCTAGCTTTCTATAGTGCTGGGTTATCTCTTCCATGTATTATTTTTGTAGAAGATCATGAAATCCATTTATATTCTGATCACTTGCAGATTTTTGAAAGCAAGGAATTTTCACGTGGGTAAAGCAAAAGAAATGTGGGCTGCGATGCTTCAGTGGAGAAAGGAGTTTGGTGCTGACACTATTCTTGAGGTTAATCAGTAGTCAGTTAGTTTTGTAACTTTATGGAAGTTATGCGAAATGGTTGATTTTGTTCACTCCTGAGATTTTATTTATTCTGTTGAGATATTTTCAGGATGTTGAATATAACGAGTTGGATGAAGTATTGAAGTATTACCCCCAAAGTTATCATGGCGTAGACAAGGATGGAAGACCTGTTTACATATATTTGTTAGGGAAAGTTGATGCTGAAAAGCTTATGAAAGTAACAACAATGGAACGGTATCTAAAGTACCATGTACAGGATTTTGAGAAGTGTTTTACATACAAATTTCCAGCTTGCTCAATAGCTGCAAAGAGCCCCATAGATTCCACTACAACAATTTTAGATGTTCAAGGCTTGGTATGCCATATATCTTCTGCATTGTTTAGCAGTGTGTAGGATGCATGTCTAGATGGTTGGGTACCATTAGAAGTACTTACACGACCGTTGAAATCTCTACTTTCAGGGTTTAAAGAATTTGACTAAACCTGCAGTGGATCTCATAACGCGTCTACAGAAAATTGACAATGATAACTATCCTGAGGTATATAATCATATCGTGCTTTGATTCTTTCTCTTATTGAAATTTGATTAAGGAGTGAGCTCTATAATGCATGCCTGTGCGCCCACCAGTGATTTGACAATCTTCCTGCAGACACTGAACCGTATGTATGTTGTCAATGCTGGCAATGGGTTCAAATTGTTGTGGAACACAGTGAAGTCTTTCTTGGATCCCCAAACAGCTTCCAAGATTAACGTAAGTTGGAAATTTTCAGATTTGGGCAATTGATTTGTAGTGTTTTCTTTTTATTATTAACAT
The DNA here is from genome assembly GCA_964016875.1 of Fallopia convolvulus. Lineage (NCBI taxonomy): Eukaryota > Viridiplantae > Streptophyta > Magnoliopsida > Caryophyllales > Polygonaceae > Fallopia > Fallopia convolvulus. Next base: position 11,197,968 of record OZ024734.1, read on the forward strand.
TGCTAATGTATTCTCTGTTTGTTGGAACTTTCAGGTTCTTGGATTAAAATATCAAAGCAAGCTGCTGGAAATAATTGATGAAAGGTGGTTCTGTTTAAACAACCTATCTTTCGAAAACTGTTGCACCTTTTAATTTGCATTTATATTAATTATTTTGCATCTGAATGTGGATGCAGTGAATTGCCAGATTTTCTAGGTGGGCAGTGTAAATGTGAGGACCAGGGAGGTTGCTTGAGATCTGAGAAGGGTCCATGGAATGATCCAAATATTTTAAAGGTCTGCAATGGCAATCATTGTGTAGTGCTGGTTGCTTCCTTGAAATTGGTAACACGGATTCACGGATTCTGAACTGTTTTGCAGCAGATTATTCAAAGCAATGGAGCAGAAGTTACTGCATCGGTAACCAATGACACAGGAGCAATCACTCCAGATCCCCATTTCTCTATGGTAAATACAGTGCAAGACCATTATGCTATTTGTTGATAATTATAAGAAGATTGTGGAGAAATCAGGAAAGGGCTAGAATGTCTAGAATCAGTTAATTAAGGGATTAGCCCTTTCATTTCAAATCATTCATGATCACGCTGAATCAGTTAATTAAGGAACTAGTTCAGGTTTCATGACTGGTTGGACTCCGGAGGATTCATTCTCTGGCTCAGGTTTTCTCTTGGTGTGATTTTATGTTTGTTTACTTTGCATATGTTTTCTGTTCTTCCTGATTTAAGCTGTATCACAATTTGAACAACACATGATCTGTTTATTGTGTGTAATAAATGTAATTTGGCTTGCTCAGATGAAAGGCGTTGACATGCCTGCTTCAGAGAGTGGATCTGAGGTTGAAGAATATTCATCATGGACAGCGTCTGAAAATGCTGTACAGTCAGGTTTGAATATATCTTACGAGGAATTCTCTTCTCAGTCAAACGACTCAAACCTTATAATAAAGCTGAACATTCTAAATGTTTGTGTGCCGTAAATATCACTCGAGTCAGAAACATCTGGTTCTCTCTCTTTCAACATTTTTAAGATTATGATGCTAGATTATAGTGCTCCTTGCTTTTATGTCCACCTCTCTTTGCAATAACATGGTTAAAGACATAAGGCTCACCCTGGTGGGGACAAATGGACATTGTTCCTTATATTTAGGATGTTCGTAAGCTGTAGAGTCCTTATATCACAAAAATTGAACATGAGACTGCTATTTTACTTCATATTTTCAACTACTATTTTACTTCATATTTTTAACTACTATTTTCCTTCAAATAGAACTGGAAGGAAGTTATTAAAGAAGACCTTACCCTCTTGTCCCTTATAATGGACACGGGCTAAGATATGGCCCTATGGAGGGAAAGCATTCAGGTAGAGGATGCCTAGTAGGAAGGTGGGTTGTAGGGTTTGGTTTGCGTTTTGTAGTTTAAGGTTTGGGGTGTAGGGTTTAGATTTCTAGGATCTAGGGCTTAGAGTCCGGAGGGTATTTTGTGTTTTTTGTCTCTTGCTAGCTCTAGCATGGTTTTGTGTACGGTATTGTGTGTGCTCTTCTGCTTTGGCCTTTGGGTGGTGCTCTTAATGTCTCTCATTTTCTCTTTGACTTTGCCTTCTATGGGTCTATTAAAACCTTTTCTCGACTTGCTCGGGGTAAGGCGTACAGTTTGATCCCCCAGACCTTGACGCGTGGGATTTCACTGAGTAGATGCTGTTTTTTTAGCTGCTATGTCACCTGTATGTTTTTGACTCCTTTTACTTTCTTCACATTCTTAGACTCATGGTTGGCTGTTTCTTGTACAGAAGGAGACGAATGTAAGGAAAAGCTGAATACAGATGTTAACTCAGGATGACAACTCTTTTCCAGCTCTAACAAGGTTATAGATACATTAACCATTGCTATGATGGTGAATCAAAATACTTTGATACTATTTCTCCCTTGGCATTCTATGGTGATACAGAAGTTTCTTGAAATTCAGACTTACACCGGGATTTCCAAAAGGACTACGTGTATGTACCTAGAGTGCGCAGGATAATGGCTTTCTTCTTCAGTCTACTTGTCGATACCATCTTTTGGTTCTGCAGCAGTATTAGATACTAGGAAGACTTCCCTGCTTTTATTTAGTTTCTAAAGTTGCTGACATCTTTTTTGGATATGTCACTTCGATTCCTAATCCAAACAATTTCGAGTTTCAGTCTTATTCTAACTGTATAAAGAAGTGGGTGAAGAAGAGTTGGTGAATGCTTGCTGTTGCTGTGTATTACCGTTGGTTGCACTGGAAGTTGATGTAGTTATTAAGAGAATGGTAAACCTCTAGGTAATTCATACTATTTTTTTCAGTCAAGACAGGAACTGTAATATACATTATTGTCTTGAGTACAAATGAAGGAACTTTAATATGGAATTATTTCACCTATTATCGATAAAAACGAAAGTTAAGAAGGTTCTTCCTTTCCATTCAAGACGTTGAATGGTAACTTGAGATTTTGAATTCAAATCCAAGGTATACAAATATACAATGCCTAGAGCGTGTGAGGGAGGAAGTGTCACCTTAAAGAACATGCGTGCCCATTTCTGTTGGTCAATTTTTAGCTCATGAACATGCTTGAAGCTTTAGGCCGTGTTTAAGTCCTTGTTTGGTTAACATTTTAAATTACATGAATTAGAAAATCACATGAAGTAAGACTAAATATAAGTGTTTGGTTGAAAAATTATGACGGAAAATCACGTGAATTTAAATTTCTGAGAATTTTAACTTCCTGCGTTTTGTAAGAAGTAGACTTACCTAGCACCCCCATGGTAAGTTCCAATTCCTCCGGTTTTCATGTAAAATCTTAACTTTTTTTATTTAAAATTATAAAATTTAAAATTTAACCAAACACATTTTCTCAAATCCACGGAATTTCAAATCATAGGAATTCAATTCACGGAAAATAACTTCATGAGAATTGTACTTTCTACATTCAACTAAACAAGCCCTAACATGTCAATCCGTAGCGGTTGATATAGTGATAATGGTAGCAATGGATGGATCGGTGAAAATTAGCTCAAATTAAAATGCTAACGGGAATAGCTTTTAAAAAGTAACCATTAAAACTACCCAAAAAAAAGTAACCATTAAAAAGTTAACTCCATAACTAGTTCATCACCTTATTTTTTTTAATACACTAAACGCTATCTCAAATGCTACCAATTTTCACCTTGCTAAACACGCATTTAATGAAGTGGCAAACATAGGGGTCGACCTCCAAAACCGGATCAGATCGAGACCGATTTCCCAAAAAAATTGGGGGGCTGGACCAGATTTTCTTGGTCCAGCCTTGGTCTGGACTATTTTTAAGAAAGTATTATTTTTAAATAAAATTGTATATATTATTTATAAAAAATATTTTATTTTTATGAAAATACTTATTATATCTCATAAAATTTAAAATGATATTTTGTCATATGTTCACATATATTATAAGCGTGCTCACATATTAGTATTGCATGTTCATGCTTTATGGTCGTATGTTCATGTTCGATTATATCATTCTACAAATCTTAAAACGCTTAAAAACAGGAAAATATGTAAAAAGAAAAAAATGATTTTTTTTCCGCTTGTTTTTGTCAAAAACATAATATTTGATATTTTACACACATGTTCACATTATTACAAAATATTTTCACATATAATCATCTTAAAAGTTCGAAGATTTTATCATATTTTCACATATAATATAAGTGCGTTTACATATTAGTGTTGCATGTGTTTTATGGTCATGTGTTCATACTCAATTTATATCATTGTACATAGGTTGAAAGGCTTAAAAAAATTCAAAAACATAGTAAAATTTGACAAACAATCAACATTTGTTTCTAGTTTTTAGAATAAGGACGGTTTTTATTTAAACCAAACCCATTACTAAGCATAGATTATAAACCTAACCGATATGAGATATATCAAATATATGTATATATATAAAAGACGCAAGGAATAAGGCCACCACGTTGCGCCACCTAGGATTTTCCTACGTGTTGTTCCCACATTAAGTCACCTAGGATTTTGCCACGTTGGATTTTTTATTTTGGGAATTTATATATGTTGATATTTTTTTTAGGATAATATATGAATAAGATAAATTAATCTAAGAAAGATTCTATCTAAAATAAAAATATTATCTATTATATGTTAGGAATTAGGATAGATCTAAAGATTTTATCTAAAACTAAAATAAATTATAGAACATTAGATATTATATATTCAGATAGATATATTAATTTAGTTTTTCCAATTAAATTTCTATCTATTTATATGAAAAAATTAAATTCTAATTTTATTTAAAATTAAAGAAAATTATTTTATCTTTATTTTTTATCTATTTATGTAAAAGATTTATCATAAATAAATTTTTGATAAAAAATAGAACTTTCAATCTAGATAATTACTTGCAAAAATTGACTTTTGAAAAAAAATTACGTTATCTTTTCCTTAATTTTATTTTTGAATTATTTATGTAAAATAAATGTTTTTCTTATCATTAAAAAATTCTTTCTTTATTTATATTTTCATCGTTTCTTATAAGTATATTTTTAATTTTTATTCAACATTTGTTAATAATTGTATTTGATAAAAAAATTACAAGAATTTAGATTATTTTTACCTTTTTATATTTTTTGTAAAAGATTTTTAAAATTATATAATTCTTATTCAAATAATTTTTATTTATATTTCTGCATAAATAAATTATCATTCAGCCATCAAAATTATAGTGGGATCACCTTAATATTTTTGGCCTTGTTTCACATGACACCAATTGTAAAATTTTATATAATTTATTTTCTAATAAATAAGTTTTTTATATTAAACTAAAATCATATTCATTAAATAAATTAAGTATTAAATTCATGTAGTCGTGCATGGCATGACGTATATAGCTAGTTATAGATATATTTTATGTGAGCGGGTAAAACAAACATTATTACCATAATTATTTTCGTTATTAAATGTATTTCTTAAATTACTTTACATTTATTATTATTTTTATTTATTTTCCTATTATTAAAAATATGGTAGTTGTGCAACTTAATGAAAGATTTCATCCTTCAAATATTAGATTGAGGATCAAATGAGAATTGCTCTTATCCTATAAAATAAGAATAATTATCAACCTTTGATTTTATTAGATAAACGGTCTAGATGAGTACACATAATACACACGCTCCTTTTAAAATTTTAGAGTTTGAGGGGCATTTCAGGCATTTTATTGCCTTCTATCTTCAACCCCTCTCACCCTCTCATGAACCAACACACGTAGACTTCAATTTCATAGATTCAATCATTGCTAAATCTAGATCGTGACTTTCGTTTGACAAATCTTTGTTCCTCTCAAGCAAATTCACATTCAATTTCTCCTTGTTAATGGATTTAGGTAAGATCTTCGTTGATTTAGATTTTCATTCTTTTGTTCATGGATTTAGATATGATTTTTCATCTTTGCTCATGAATTTTGATGGATTTAGATATGCTCTTAATTTGATAAAATGGTATTGAGTTATATCAATCTGTAGATTGTTATTTCAACAGTAATTAACTAAATCTTTTTCAAGATAGGCAGGGCAACATTTGTAGTGTATAAAACAAAATGCAAATCCAACTCATGTAGAAGGCCCTACGTAATACTATAAGAGATCTCTAATGCCCCAAATTGAGTAACTCAATGACTATTTGGTAATGTTGCTTTATTCAACATTATTGAAGATTAGATGATGTTTTACACGCAGACGATTATAATCTTAAATTGTCATATATTGTTGTTATTTTACAAGAACCGCATTGTGATTTTTAATTAACCTTATAGTGTAATATTATGAACCATAATGACAATATTTGTGAATCAAAAGAAAAACGGTATTTGTTACAATTTTTATTGCTAGTTATGTGTTCCATGTTACCTCTAAATTAGCTTTTCTTTTTTTTTTAATTGTAGGTTGTTCATCAAGTTCCGGTCACCCTAACTTGTCTCATTCGGATAATGATGTTAGTATTGATGGAGTTTCATTGAAGGGTCTTAATAATGATGTTAGTGTTGATGGGTTTCCAATAGGTGATCCTTATGAAGCTAGTGATGCCTACATTCTTCACTTATCTCAAGATTGTCCTTATTTCATCCTCAATTGTCCAGACGAGTACAAACCGAGTTGATGTTTGAATCCAAGTCGATATTTGAATTTATTGGGCTCATATGAACCATCACTTGTATTTCTATGAAGCGACACTTGTAATTCTATGAACCGGAAATTAATATACTACTTTAGTTTTGGGGGGGGGGGGGGGGGGGTTATTACTTTGAATTGTATGAATTTGTTAATGTTTTTGTGTATCTTTAATGTTTTGTAATATGATGAAAGAAAGAAAAACCTTTTTGATTTTACTTATTTAGGTCTTTTTGGTTGAATTTATGTGATGCGCACCAAGTGTTTCATAAATTGCTAGTTTCAATAGAAGTTATTGCTGAATTAGCTTTGTTGGTTTCACTCAACCGTATGAAGTTTGTGCATGTTTTGTATTACAATCTGATTGTTTTATTGAAAATAAAGGCTAATGATAAATTTTTATCAAATTATTCGCCATGTGTTTGATAAAATGCCCAAACAAATATTAAAATTATGTCCTCTTTTTAGGTTCTTATTTTTGTTTCTTCTAATTTTATTGTTTCTTCGTTTTTTTTTGATAAGATATGAACCATATTGTTTCTTGATAAGATATTGTTTCTTCTTTGATAACATGACATGAACCATATTGAGATTCCATGTGTACAAATTGCAATTAAAGTTATGACACTAACCACAACGAGCAAAACATTCATGAACCGTAAGAACAGTTATTATGAACCTTAACATTCAAATGTATGAATCGACAAAATATCATTTATGAACTAGAGTACATAACACAAATAACAAGTATGGTGAATTAAATTTCATGAACCTTTATGACAAATGTTATGAATCTATAAAATAGTAAATATCATTTATGAAATACGATAATTGCCACAAGTAACAAGTATTCTGACTTAAATTTCATGAACCTTTATGACCATTGGTATGAACCTAAGCGATGAACCTATAAAATACCATTTATGAAATACGATACATGACACAAACAACGAGTATTTTGAATTAAATTTTATGAACCATATTGACAGTTGTTATGAACATAATCGTATAAAAACATGAACCAACATAATGCTATTTATGAACTATATAGTACATGCACATGTGAACCTTAAAACGATATGGTTATGAACCATAAGATGAAATATTATGAACCTATACTTATAAATATATGAATCGAAAGAACAAATGTCATGAACCAAAAGACATGAATCAAAATAACTAGTATACTTTAAGCACATGAACTGTAAGATGAACTACTTATGAACCCGAGCTTACAAAAACATGAACCAAAAGAAGAGGTATAATGAACCAACTGTACGTATGAATTATTAGCCTATGTGGGATTTGAACTCACATCTATGCGCACATGCACATTGCTCTACCATTTGAGCTAATAGGCTATCAAATGTGTCTCTCATATAAATAGACAAAGAAAATGCTCCATATATAAATAGTCGTACAAAAATACAATACAACTAAAATTAGGTGATCATCATAAATGAGGAAAAAGAAAGTAATAGAATATAGATTTATCAATTCAATTCTAATTCTAACACTAATTCACCTAATTTTCCTTATAAAATTAATGCACTCTGCTAGGATAACTTACTAGTAAAAAATTTCCGTGCAAGTTCTTATCCAAATGCATATGCATGTGTTTACATGATCCATTCCCCATTTCCCCCACTATGCATAGCTCAATTTCAGAGTTTCCAACTTTGTCATCAGGAAGCAACTTTTTTACCAAATAACAACTCGATTATAAAGCGCAAATCAAATACAGAAGAAGAAACAACTTCTTCTTTTTCCAAAACCAAACCAACAAACAAAAATCCTTAAAAAGTTCCCCAAAAAACAAACTACCAACCCAAAAAATCGTGCTAAATTTAGGAAACAAAATTCATTACAGAAGACAAGCTCAAATCGATCAATTTTGGAGACGACTTTGTAGACTCTCATAAGGCAGAGAAGATATGCCGGTAGTGAGGAATTCGGATTATTTCTTCCGAGTCCGTCCGTTGTTCTGTTCAGATCTCAAATGAATCAACTTTCCTAAAACAAATAAACAAATTGGATGAATGAACTTGACGAGGCAGAGAAGATATGAGTTGAAGGAACGCTAGAGAGGAGGGAGAGGACAACGGTAAAACGATGAGGCACCCTAAAATTAGATATGCAAATCTGCTAAAGACAAAGGGAGAGAGTTGAAGGATGAAGATAATGATATTTTAGGACTATCCCAGAATTTAACTAAAATTACTCTCCGTGCCATTGAAAATAAGCCCTCTCATTTTACGTGGTTTTTATTATTGAATTGGAGTCTTTTAATCTCTTCCGTCCATTTTTCTAATCCAACGCTCCTAAGTAATTATCATTTCTCACTTTAAGCCAATGTCTCGTCAGAACCCTACTCTCAAATATGATGGGATTAAACTTGGAGAAGGGGGAATATTCCTACCTTGGGCTCTAAGCAGTCTGACTAGCCCTAGGATATTTAGAAAGTCGATCCATGATCTCCTTCTTCCATTATAAATACACGCCTTAGGCGTGTAGGGAGGGACACATGTGCATATCGTCATATTCTGAAAACTTGAACAAGCTAATAGTCATATTCTGAAAACTTGAACAAGCTAATACTCGCTTAGCTCGACTGTTCAGGTATTCGCCGCTCTCTCGTTGTACCTCGACGCTTGAAACGACAGACTGCTCTTTTGACTTAGGCATCGGAGGTGGATTAGGGGGTCCCCGCCCCCTGTGTACATTATTTTGCCGGTTTTAGGTCAGAACATACGTTGTGGAGCGGAAGAGGAAGGAGTTCACAATTAGTAGTAACATTTTATGTGCCGTTTTATTATATATTCCTATCAAACTTATATAGATTTGTATCAAACATAGATGTTTGAAAGGGAAAAGTGAGAGTAATTATTACATCAGCCAATTTATAAAGTTTTCACAACCATCACAGAATTACTTCATAGGCTTTCCGTTTTATGTAGTATCGGATTTGAGTTCCATCGGTTAAAATTGTAATGTAGAAGGCAAAACAAGTTGTCTAATTTTCCATTGTCCCGTGGATCATTGCTCCTGTCACGTTGGTTTTTTCTTTTTCCTCTCCCATGGACCACAATTAATAATTTAATAGGAACATCTTATTTTGCTTTTTATATTGTTACGATTACACCCTTATATCATTGTCTAAATCATCAGACACGATCTTACTTTAAACAATCTTATACTCCGTACAAAGAAAAAATAAAATAAAATAAGAATCCGAATCTAGATTCACATGCAAAGCCTTAATTTATTGGAATGTGATTACACATATATCATTGTCTAGACTTGGTTCCTCGGGCCAATTCCGGGCAATTAGTTACGAAATTGGACCACCCATCAAACCAAATACACGGTCCTATTTCGAATATTTGCAATATTCTCTAGCTGGAGAAATCTTCATTAGCCAATGAGTATATCATGATCAACATCAATTATTAGTTAAGAAGGGTACACTATATATAATTAATTTATATAATTGCTATTAACTTCATTCTTGTTTACATCATCAACTAACGAGATGATAAGAGGGGCGCATGGAGGGTGATAACGATGTTGCCGTTTGCCGACATGACTGTGGTCCAAGCCAGGAGGACGACAGAAGAGATCCAGGGTTATACGTGATAAAGCTTGCTCAAATTAAATCATGTTCTTTCTTTTTTTGGAAAATATTTCAAACGTGGTGGAGATCCCACGTCAACAAAAATGTTTTGTGTTTAAAGTTGGAATATCAAACTCAAAGATACAATATAATCTAACGGATTGGCGCAATGGTTTAAAGCCAATATGTGTTCGCATGAAAGGAGGGCAATCTATTTAATAGGAGGTCTTGTTTTCGATTCCCTTGCGAGTAAAATTCTCTTGGTCCAACGGCAACCACAAACCGTGAACAAGGATTAGTCCTTGATCAATATGGATTCGATGACATCTTGCGTCTTTGACCTTGGACCAAAAAAACTTATAATACAGTATAAAGTATATGGGCTCGACAATATTGTTCATCCATCAAGATCAGTTCATCGACTTGCACCAAATCAAACTCATCGAATTCATAATCGGGTTTTTTCTAGTGTGTGCCCATTGTAGTTTCTCTAATTAGAAGTTTAAAGGTAAATATTACTTCATCATTTTGAAATTAGTAATAAAGAAAAATAATACTCTTCCAAAATTAAGTTAATGATTTTCTTATTTATATTGTCTTCCTTCTCAATTTACATTCTTCTCCTAATTAAGGGAATCTAATCACTGTTAGTGTATGCCCATGGGCACACACTAGAAAAACCCTTCATAATTTTTTTGGACCAACTTCAACAAGTCAACTTCACAGTAGCAACAAAGACAAATCAAAATGAGTCAAAACAAGACAATACCGAGACCGACATCAAAACAATTAGTTTTGTCTCACATACGACAAATTATGATGCACACATATATTATTGCATACAATTCCAATACACATTCGTCCCTTTTTTATGTACAAACAATAGATTTTTGATAAACAAACAATAGTTTATTCATGCACAAAATCACAGTGTTGATGAACAATCTGTACGCGCGTCCTATTTCCGTTTTTATGAACAAAATCACGGTGTTGATGAACATATTGCATACAATTTCGATACACATTTTTCCATTTTTTATGTACATTGTACAAACAATAGATTTTTGATGCATAAACAATAATTTATTTACGCACAAAATCACAATTTTGATGAACAAATCAACAGTGTTGATTAACAAATCCACAATGTTGATGAAAAATCTGGGGCACATCCTATTTCCCTTTTTTTTTTCAAAAATACGCGAATAATTCGCCAAAAATTTACCCGTGCCATTTTTCTCCCCTTTTAAGTGAAATGGTCAGCGCCTTTGATTTTTGTCCATTAAGCGACTCTTGTTCTTTCTTATTTCGCACCTGGGCGTCCATTCGCACCTTTGTTTTCTGATGGTAGTATTTGCTTGAGTTGCAATGCTCTTAGGATGGACAAATGGGGGGCTCATGTTGTCCACTGTTCTAGTGAGGTGGGTGTGAAATTCAGGCATAATTTGGTGCGTGATATTCTTGTTGATATTTGCTCCAAAGTTGGGATTGCGGTGCGGAAGGAGGCTCCAATGGGGTTTCTCTCGGAAAATGGGCAAGATCTCAGGCATGCAGACCTTTTACTCTTTAATTGACATTAAATCAAAGACGCTTGTGTGGATGTTACCGGGGTCTCTCCCTTTTCTGGTATGAGAGTGAGTTCTTGGGCGCCTGGGTTGGCCTTGCACAGTGATGTGAATAGGAAAAATAAGAAGTATGTGTCCAAATGTGAGGAGAACGGATATAAATTTATCCCTTTCGCTTTCTCTACGATTGCCCGAGAAGGAGGCTTTGGACACACTTTCACGTATCAAGTCTCTCACTATTAGTCACACTAATAATGCTAAGAGTGGTGCATTCGTTTTTCATAGATTAAGTTTTTGCATTCAAAAGGATGTGGGGGCCCAGCTTGTTTCCAGGCTCTCATCCAACTTTATGTAATTTGTATAGATTTCCACTATAATAATAATAATAATAATAATAATAATAATGGATAGCGAGAAAGATTATCTAGCTAAGGGGGGCACCATGGTCGTAGGGGCCTCGGGCTTGTCGGGGCTCGACATGAGACGGGGTTGGATCACATCATTCTCCCCCTAGATTTGAAGCGTCCTCGCATTGAGCATGGTGTGGCCAAGGAGAGTTGGCACTCCGTCATCAACAAAAGAACAACGCCGCATTCAGTTGCAGCCCTTGGAACCTCAATGATGAAGATGGAAGACTCAAGTCCAAGACCGAGCATGGCATCGGGTGATGAGGCGGACATGAGCATAATAGCGGGCTTGCTTTACATCGGTGCGATATGCGCGATCGTGATGGTAGGTGTTGTTAGACTGGTAGTGGGCGCTCCCGTGGTGAGACAGGGGTGCGACAAGCGCGGCAGTGGCCATGGCAATGGGCGCGGGAGGCACGGCCCTATACGCAACAACATGCACGACCATGTGCTGGGTAGGTAGTGGTACCGCACCATGGAAATCAGCGGGGTTAGTGTCGCACCAGCATGAGTTGTATGTAGATGCGCTTGCAACTGAGCTACCAAGGCTCGTAGCCTGTGAATCTCTCTCTCTATTCGGCCATGATATCTAAGATGTAATCTACAAATGCTTGAGTGTCGATTTTTGGAGCAAAAGTTGAGTCATGAGAAACACGAGTTGTTCGCATACCTTAACAGGAAGACGATGGTGATCGATACCATCTATCCTCTGCAACCAAGGTACCACCAGTCGAGTTCATAGTCGGTGAAGTAATGAATGGCTACGTCAAACTGCCCATACTTGTCGTAATTTCGCTGACTGGAGTAGTATGCCATATGATGTGTCTATGCAAAGAACGAATCAAGGTGTTATACTCTGCAAAGCGCCTTTGTCAAAGTCATGCATGAGACATGATAAAAAGAGAGTATAAACGAACTAATAATATAGAGACAAAAAAAATCAATGCACCTAAAGTAATTATACGCGCAAGGTCAAAGGCTAATATGACTTGCCATGAGGGCGAGTTAAAGCTTGAACACATGATGTGCGTCAGAAAAAGTACAACCCCACAATCAACCAAAACATGTATTGAAACGGGATAAAAAGAAAGGAAGAATCCTAATGTTATTGTGTTTTTTTAATCAGCTCTATTTTTTTAAATATATAACCCAACTGTTTTTTGTAACCCAACTGTTTTTTGTTTTGTTATTTTAAATTCGGTCAAAAGGAGATAGGAACGAAGGTAGTAATCAAGCGGATAAAATTTAGCAATATAAGATACGCACTTTTATGAAAGGCGGGCAATAAATAACAGAATTTATTTGTGGGGATAGATTTGGCAACAAAGCAAATTATGCTGAATGACAGTGAATATATACGAGCAACAACAAAGTTTGTAGGCACAATTTATCAAATCAAATCTTCTGTTCCCTAACCATACTTTCTTCTATATACCCCTACGACGTGATTGACTGATGATTTTCCAAATTATATTAAAATTTTTTTTAATGTAGATAAAATATTAAAAAATATTTTTTAATCAATTAAATAAAAAGGAGTAGAAGAGAGTATGATTAGAGAGTAAACAAATCTGATAATTTATGGGAAGATATGATTGGTACGCACAAATTATGGGCAAGATATGATTTCTACGCACAAATTGGTACGCAATCATGGAACTCCATTATGGGAAGATATGCATACGGATTTGCACGCAAACAGAAATTGGATGGCAATAAAAAAAATTGCACACAATTAGGAAATTCGTAACAATATATGGATGGAAGAAATCAATATGATCATGCGAGTATATACTACTTGTTCACACCATAATTGCACAAGGTAGGAAAGAAAACAAAAGTTTCGGTGCAATTCTTATTACAAAACTAGGTTATGACTTTTCAATATTTATTTTTTAGGTCCCGTTTGTTTCTATACCAAGAATCGGGTTGGATTGAGGTATCAGGTTGGAATAGGAATTACCCATACCTTAAATTTGGGATGGATATGAACTCTAGTGTATTTTACTGGTATGAAAATAACTCATTCTAATTCATATCCCTTTGGTTAAAACAAACATTGGTATAGTGTTGAGAGTTATCCCACATCTGAAATTGAGAACTACAGTGTCTTGCACATCACGAATATTCAAAATCATATTTTTTTCTTCCTTTTTTTTTGGGAAAAGTAGAACGTGGTTAGAAATTTTGATTAGATACACAAAATTGAAAACGTTCGGGATTCAGTTTTTGCTTCAACGCAAGAAACCAAATCGATTTTTGGATTCAAAAGAAATGGGGTCAAGATCGATTATTCATGCCCTTTAAATCTCCAATACAACTCGCTAGTTCCGAAGAAAGCAAGATCGAGAATGAAGAAACATCTTGCTTTCTCAGCCATATCTTGGTAGCGAAACAGGCTTACTCAGCCATAATATTAAAAAATCAATGGCTTTCAGTCTAAAAGTGAAAAAATTGGCTTCCTCAGCCTAGGTTTGAGATTTCTTTAAAATGGAAGAATTCTTTAAATACAAACAATCAGTTTTTCATCGTTTTTGGAAACCAAATCCTTCATTGTTGCTTCTCATCCTTAGATGAAATCAGATCCATATGCAGCCAAAGAAGGGCGTTCAACATATCCAATTTGAGAAAGAAAAAGCCCCAATTTAATGCTTTAGGGTTTGGGTGTTCTTGATTGAAAATTGAGATTGGGGATAAATCAATGCAAAGCTTGTATCGAAATCACAAAAAGTAAAGGGTGTTGTCTTCCAGCAATGAATTTGGTGAAGACTGTTTTACAGTAGGCATCTTCTATGAAGTGGGATCTGAAATTTTGAGGATGGGCTATGGGTACAAGAGCAGGGGATGGGGGTTGAAGAAAGAGTTTTCGGGGGTCGTGGGAGAACTGTTCAATCAGTGGATTCTACGAAACAGTTTATATACATCAACCTCTTAGTCTCAATGATTCGGCTTCCCTTAAACATCTCTACATGTTGAAGATATCCCTTTTGTGGTTTGGTATAACAAGTTTGGTACTTTTTCAATATAGGTGGTATTCAAAGGTAGCTAGAGTGAACATTCCTTGTCTATATACAAGTCCAGATGTGAGACTACCTACTTGTTATTGTATTTTGATGATATCATTCTTATGAATTCCAATACGGATCTCCTAGATGATCACCTAATTACTCTCCAAGCTAAATGCTAGTACTTATATACCTTTGGCCGACCCTACCTGTTATTATAGTCTTGTCAGCGCCCTACAAAACCTAACGTTTAATTGGATCAACCTATGCAATTGTCTATTCATGTACTTTTTTTTTGGGTAGAAAACTCTGTTCATGCACTTTAGTATACTAAATGTGTACTGTTATATAAACATGTATTTCTAGCTAAAATATGCACTTTTACTTTTAGTACATAAAAATATGTACTATTAATCATGAACTTTAGCATATCAATCATGTAGTTTAAAATAGTAAATATGCACTATAAACATGCACATTTGGCTAAAATGTGCCCTTACACTTCATGATTATAGGTGGCACTTTTAAGGGGGCGTTTGTTATAAAACTAGGTATGAAATTGGAATGGGGTATGAGGTTGAGAAGGGTGGGGTTAGAATTTGATTCCTGAAAACATGTGTTTGGTTATAATTCTAGAATGAGACTCAACTCCATACTCGGTGTTTGGTATTGTCAAAATGGAATATGAAATGAAATTATAATTTCGATTGTAAGGACTAGTAAACTGAGAATATGGAGTAAATTAATGTGGATTGACATCGCAGAATATTATGTACTAACAGCACAAAAAAAATTAATCGATTACAGCAAACCACTCTCACAAAAAAAAATTTGATCGATTATACATCAAATCAATGTCACCTTGATTAAAAGGATGAAATAACGCTCTCTCCTGACTTTCTCTCTGCCCCCCCCCCCCCCCCGGTTGTGAATGTCCGAATGCACCCCAATGGTGGTGGCTGCCCAACAGCCACCGCCCGCCACCCCTGAACCCCCAGGAGCCCACCCAGCTGCATCTCTGCCACCCCAGCCCCCTGAACCCCTAGGAGCCCACCCAGCTGCATCTCTGCCACCTCAGCCGCCGAGGACCTGGATGGACCTCATGGTCAATGAGGCAGGTTTCCAACGTCCGAGACTAGACTTAGGTTTTCTTGAACGGAAAATTAAGGTGGACTTCCCAGGCGGTGCAACTAGTGACCCGGTGGTGACCATCGCGCCAGAAGTGATCAATGTGTTGGCCGACGTTTGGAAATCCTCCTTGATCGTTAAGACTCTTGGAAACTTTGTGCCTTTTCACATCATCGAGAAGAAATTGCGCGACCTTTGGCAGCATACAGGTAGAATGCTCCTGGCAGACCTCCCCAATGGGTACTAGGTCGTCCGCTTCGAGACGGAGAAATACTACATGATGACACTGACTGGAGGACCATGGACGATATTTGGACACTAATTAATTATCAAAGCCTGGACACTGAATTTCAACCCGGAGACGGATACAATCACAACCTTACGGACAAGGGTTCGAATAGCTAGACTCCCCTTGTTGTTCTATGAGGAAGAGTTGTTACTAAGAGTGGCTGCCGAAATTGGTTGCCCAATCAAGGTCGACATGCATACACTCTTTTCCAATAGATGTCGGCTTGCAAAATTCTGCGTGGAGGTGGATCTTACACAACCGCTAAAGGGGACGATCATTAACGGGGAAAGATATTTCCTTGAGTATGAAGGTCTGCATTGAATCTGTTTCAAATGTGGCCGATATGGGCACCTCGCTCCCCAGTGTACATATGCACCGTCCGAACCACCATCACCACCACCTGGGAATACGGAGAAAGACGAGACCACACTGTCCCCGGGACCAGGAAAGGCCGCCTTGGAAGGCTCATTGCCCCACGGAGAGGGGCAATGAACTGGCAACCTACGGCCTGTGGATGGAAGTGCAGCGCCGGAAGAGGGTCGGAAAGGGTAAGAATAGAGCGTCAGGGGATGAACAGTCACCGGGCAGCTCCAAAAATCGAGTTAAGCCTATCGAGAAAGGAACGGAGAAAAACCAAAGGTCCTTATCCGAGGGGAACGTTAGGGGAGAAAAAGGAATTACACTTTTTGCAATAGCGCAATCCCAAGGAATGTCGGCGGAAAAGCCTGCCTCGGAACCTGGCACGTCCACCACAATGGAGGCGCATCACGTGACGGAGAGTAATGAGGGTTTCCAAGTGGAGCTACAGGTTGACGAGTCGAAAGGCCCAACAAGAAAGAATAAGAAAAAAATAAAGGCAAGAATGGGCACAATAGGTCGGCAGTGAAGCCCCGCAACGTGGTTGGGCCAATTAAGAGGCCCAGAAACGATGACGTTCCTTTCTCTTTTAACCCCCATAAAAACCATGTTGATGGGGGGAATGGGCCAACTCAAGAACAATCCCACCAGGAAATGAACAACCAGGCTAATAGCCCATTTACCGGCTGCTCCACAAACAATATGGAGACAACCCAACTGTAGAATGATAAACATACCATAGCAGATTTGAGGAGCCAAATCATGGCGGTAGATGGGGCGACTAAAGCATCTACAGAGGCCACCATGAATGATGCTATGAACGAAGATGATGTGTCCAGGGTCTTGGATCTGGCAAATTAGGATCCTGGTTTGCTTGTCTCCATTGAACATAACTATGAATTGTCTTATTTGGAATTGCCGCGGAGCCGATAACGACGGGTTTTGCAGGGCCATTCGCTATATGGTTAAACATAATAAGAGCGATATTCTGGCTATACTCGAACCCAAAATTTTTGGGCCTTGAGCGGATCATGTTTGTCAACACGTTGACTTCTCACATAATGTGAGGATCGAGGCTATTGGTTTTGCTGGTGGAATTTGGTTGTTTTGGAATGATGATAAAGTGGGAGTCAATATTGTCCGACTTTATTATCGTTTCATACATGCTAGAGTCCGCCACAATGGTAAGGCTGTTGGTTTTGGAATGGTAAGCCCCGCAACACGTTGACTTCTCATTCTTCCACGCTTCCACCATTGTCAAGCGGAGAAGAAATCACATTGCTTTTTTGGTGAATGATGAAAATGAGGTTGTTGTTGACAGTAAGCTTATTGAAGATCTCGTTGTTACGTACTTCAGAATGTTGTTCTCCTCTGAGTAGTAACACTCTGAGAAATCGAGAACCATTCACGACATGTTTCCGCTGATGGAAGGAACGCATTGGACTGACCTCGTTGCGTCGATCACTAACCTGGAAGTGGACCTTGCAATTAAACAAATTGGTAGTTTCAATGCCTCGGGCGTGGATGGGTTCCAGCCTTTCTTTTTCCAGCAGGTTTGGAGCTTGATTGGACCTACGATCCAATAGTTTGCCAATGATTTCTTCAGAACAGGGAAGCGCTTACCTAGAGTGAACAAAATCCTTATTGTTCTCCTAGGGAAAGTAGCGAAGATGGACTGTATTTAGCCAATTTCGACCTATCAGCCTATGCAACGTGATTTATAAATTGATCACGAAGATTCTTGTGAACCGCATGAGACCGGCCCTTGCCGAAATCATTGGCCCCATGCAAGGGAGCTTCCTCCCGGGGAGATTGATCTCTGACAATATTGTTGTAGTGCAAGAATTGGTCCATTCAATGAGAAAGAAGCAAGGAAGGAAAGGTTGGATGCTTTTGAAGATCGACCTTGAAAAGCCTATGATCGCCTCCGATGGGATTTTGTGATTGACTCACTTAGAGACGCGGGTATTCTGCACCAATGGGTGAATTGGATCAAGGAATGTATTAGCATGACCTCGATGAGACTTCTTTGGAATGGGGAGGTCACATAATGCTTCTACCCCTCGAGAGGTATCCGAAAAGGGGATCCAATCTCCCTGTACCTTTTCATCTCATGTATGGAGAGATTAAGCCACATGATTCAGGCGGCGGTGTCCAACGGGGAGTGGAAACTGGCGCGAGTGACTAGGAATGGGCCCGACATCTCACATGTCTTCTTTGCAGATGACGTGGTCTTAGTTGTGGAGGCCTCGGTGACTCAACTCAAGGTGATCAATAATATTCTTGAGGACTTCTGTAAAGCTTCCGGGCAAAAAGTCAGTATAGCCAAATCCAACCTGTTTGTGTCAAAAAACGTGGGACCCGACATGGTGGACGCTCTCCGAAGTGAGTGTGGCTTTGAGGTGACGACGGAGATTGGGAGCTACCTTGGCATGCCCGTCCTGCACAAGAAGGTTTCGGCCAATACCTTTGGACCCCTAGTCGATAAAGTCAACGCTCGGCTTGTGGCTTGGAAAGGCAAATTTCTGAGCCTAATTGGTCGAATAAAGTTGGCCCAATCGGTCTTGTCGTCTCTCCCAGTGTACACCATGGCAACAGTTGTTCTACCCGATGAGATATGTAGTAAAATTGACCAGATTATTAGGGGTTTTATTTGGAACCATGATGGGAACCGGAAACGTATCCACTTAGTGCCCTGGGATGATTTATGTAGACTGAAAAGTGAGGGTGTGTCGGAATCCGACCAATGAAGTCGATGAACATTGCCATCATCGGGAAACTTGGGTGGAGATTCATACATGACGACAAAGGGTTGTGGAGCTCGGTGCTAAGAGCCAAGTATATTCGTAGTTCCGAGAACTCGCCAACGTCTTCGTCTTATGTCTAGCAGAGCCTCCAAAAAGGCCTCAAAGGCGTGCTGAACCATAGATGTAGATGGATTGTTGGGGAAGACAGTCTGACTCGTTTTTGGATCGATCTCTGGTTGCGCGATTGTAGGCTTAAAGAGTTGACCTTGGTTTCGATTGATGGGGCTGAGCGAAATAAGGTGGTTAAAGTGTACTGGATTTCTGGTCAAGGATGGAATTGGGGGCTCTTAGAAGGCGTTCCTCCGGGGCAGATGAAGCTTTTGCTTGCAAGCACGGCCGTGAGTGAGGATGGCGGATCTGTTGATACGTTAAGCCGGGGTTTTTCTAACGACGACAACTACTCGATAGCCTCTGCTTACAATGTGATTCGGGGGAATCATATGCACGGGAATGAGGCCGAGATTTTCAACACCATCTGGAGGCTGCAAGTCCACGAGCGTGCCCGGGCGCTCCTTTGGTTGGTGGTTCGATGTTGCATTCTCGCCAATGCTGAACGGAGACGACGCCACCTTGCTGCGTCGAATTTGTGCCCAATGTGTGGCACGGATTCAGAGACCCTTGATCACCTCTTTCGGGATTGCCCGAAAATCGCAGGTTTGTGGGCTTCTTCTATGAGTATTCCTCTCACTATTGCTGACTCTTTTCGCTCTCCTTTTGCAGTATGGATTAGGCGGAACCTCATCACGGATGCGAAGACGGCGGAGGGAGTGGACTGACATGTTGTGTTTGTTATGGCTCTTTGGTGGTCGTGGAACTGGAGGAACGAGACGGTGTTTGGCAATGTCACCCATGTGCCGGACGAAGCTGAGTTTGTGTTGGCTCGTGCGAAGGAGTACAAAAACGCGTGGGCTGTTAGGATGACTGGGACAAGGGAAACGAGCAAAACAGAGATGCTCGTTGCCTGGAACCGACCCCCCAGCTGATGGATTAATGTGAACTCAGACAATTTGGTAAATGGCGATGGAGTTGCTACGGCGGCTGGTGTCCTCCAGGATCACGACGACAAAAGGCTCGGTGGATTCGTCCATAATATTAACCGCTGCACCGTCCCCATGGCTGAGCTTTGGGGAATCCTTAATGGACTAAAGCTAGCTTGGGAGAGTGGCCACCGATCTGTTGAGGTGGAATCGGACTCTTTGCTTGCCATCGGATTAATCAAGAAGAAAGTCACCCCGTATCACCCCCTTTCCAGCCTGACGTTGCAATGCCAAGGCTTACTACGCCGGGATTGAAATTTCCGGTGTACCCATGTCTTCAGGAAAGCGAACTACGTCGCCGACTCCCCCGCCAAACTTGCCTTCTCTTTTCCCCTTGGAGTTCATGTTCTTGATCACCCGCCTTTAGATATTATTCCTGTTTTTGTTGATGATATTGGGGCTAGGGCTCACCCCAGACTCGTGTGTAACTAGACCGGACTCTCCTTCTTCTGAAAGGCCTCGGTTTTTCCTTTCAAAAAAAAATTATCACCTTGATTAATTATACAACACGTAGTGATTGATTATTTAAAGTATAGTTCACGACTTCACATACAAATTAATTGTAGTCGTACACTCGTACTTGTACTGATCGATTATATGATTTATGTACGTAGTGCCGTAGTCTATACAATCCTTCGTGAAATTAGAAAAATATAATACCTAAATTTGGTTATATAAAAATTTATTATTAAAACCTAATCTGAGTTGTAAAACAAAAAGGGTTATAAAGAATGAATTATACATATATGAATGGATGGAGATATACATCATCACAATCTAAATTAGGTTTATGAAAAATCACAAACTCGAGTATAAGAGAAACATCAAGGAGAAGAGGAACATCCAAAAAAAAAAGAATGAAGCATAAACAAAGATTGAAGAATTACCTTGCAATTCACAAGAGAAGTAGAATCAATGTAAATTAGGGAGCCAAAGATGCCGATGAAGAGAGGAGGCACCCTCGTTTAATTAGTGTCGTTCTTGAGAAAGTGGGTGGAGGAGGAGCTAGGGTTCAATTTCATTCCAAGTAGGAATGGGATTTCATACCCAAGGGAGGGGTAAATTTTGAAAACCCCATACGTATTGGGTTTAGAGTATCGGTTTGAAAACCTAAAAATAACATATCAAACACTAGGTATGAGATTTCCATTCCAGAACCCGATACCTTCATTCTCGATACCCAAATATCAAATATATGGCTTGTATTAAATTCCGGTGGGCCAATATCAAGTAGGGTTCCACACGTCGATTTATGCACATATGTATGTTATGCCTATCACATAAGCATAGTAAAATTCCATCATAAAATCAATTAGCAGTAAAATATGTAACTCAAAAACATAAGATACATATACTTAGGCTTTTTTTTTCAAATTCCAAATGTGAGAAAGTCTCTTCATAGTTTGTGAATGTGCAAGGAAAACATAAATATTTAAAAAAATGCATTATATAAAGTTTTGTCACTCCATTTAAGCTCTCCATATAAATCAATATATATCATCCGAAATCACCTATTCATTCACCCTAGAAAGTGCCCCTCATGTTATTCAAATATTTTAAAAGAAATATTGAATTTTTTAAGTGAAAAAAATATTAGAAAGGAATCATATAGCCGTACAAGACTTAATCATATCGGAAAAAATATTGAATTTCTCCATTTCTTCTTCTTAATATATTCCAAAGGATAGACTGGTATATGGAATGCTGGTGCGCCTCTATATAAGAAGCTACCATATCTCTATACAATTACCTTAATGAAGGGCAAGTGAAATACAAAAGGAAGAGATCGATCCTCGATCGATCATGGACCTCAAGCAAGTACTTCACATGCAGCCCGGATCCGGTGAGGGCAGCTACGCCCGGAACTCGACTGTTCAGGTTAAATTTAACTTTAACTTTGTTATGAGAATTTGAATTGTAGTCAATTTCATATGTTTGAATTGTGTTGCAGAATAATATACTGTTGATCACCCAGCCGTACACAGAACAAGCCCTAAAAGACTATCTCAAGGGCAACACGGTGAGACGTGGAAAAATGGCCTTGGCGGACCTGGGGTGTGGGTCGGGCCCCAACGCCCTAGCGGCCGTTGCACACATGGTGGAGGTGGTCCGAGCCACGTGGCAGGAGCAGGGCAAGCGGCAGGCGCTGGAGGTGGTGGTGTACCTAAATGACTTGCCCAGCAACGACTTCAACAACGTGAATGCATCGCTGCACCTTGTTTCCGGGCCCTGCTTTGTTTTCGGAGCTCCGGGTAGCTTTCACGGCACCTTGTTTCCGCGCCGAAGCTTGCACTTCGTCCACTCTTCTTCTAGTTTACATTGGCTTTCTCAGGTGCCATCAGGGTTGAACAAAGGGAAGATAAACATATCTAAGACCAGCTCAAAGGAAATAATGGATGCATACACCCAGCAGTTTAGAAGCGATTTTACTACGTTTCTGAAATCGAGATCCAAGGAGATGGTTGGAGGAGGGAGAATGGTGTTATCCTTCATGGGAAGAAGATCCGGGGACCCCACCCATGACGAGGATAGCTATCTTCACTGGGAACTCATTGCCCGTTCGCTCATGACTCTGGTTTCTGAGGTTAATTCGATTAATTACCCACTTTTCTTAACCTAAATAAACGTAATGTTTTTGGAATTTGGAAATACATTTACCATTTGGCAATTCTAACAAATCTAGCTAATGTATTTTTAATTAGGTATTTGGAAATTTTCCATTGTTAGTTAGTTAGTGGTCCTCTTGAGTCTTGGCCATGTTTGTAGTGGATTATTAATACGTGGGCGAGCTACATATATATGCGTGCTAAGCATACATGTTAAAAAATGATAAGACCAAATATTAACATGTTCCTATAAATTATGTAAGAAATTAATGACCTAACAAATATGGACTTAATTGTGTGTATTTCGAATATCTCAGTATGTGACTAACTCTTTTTTTTTTGGTAAGGGTATGTGACTAACTCTACATGTTATTCCCTCCGTTCATGAAAATATGATATTTTAGGATTTTTTCCTTGTTCAATTAAATATGATATTTTAGCTATTTATGTACACATTTTTCCAGTTTTACCCTTCTGAAAAAGGAAATAAAACATAAAAATCAAGCCAAATCAATTTAGAAACATTAATTTAGGAAGTTGTACATTAAATTCGATGAGAATTGAGAAGGAGTAAATCTAAACCAAATCCGAAAATATTCTATAATTTAAATTTAAGTAAAATTAAAAAATTGATAAAAAGGGTAATTGAGTCAAATTATATACTTTCTTAATTTTTAGGGTTTAGGGTAAAACATCATATTTTTATGAACGGATGGAGTAATAAATGATAAGATAAAATTATAAATGGTTCTTATAAATTATCTGTAGGATATTAATGACCCAATAAGTATGGACTTAATTGTGTGTATTTCGAATATCCCACTATGCGACTTATATTATATAGGTTATCTATGGAATTGTTGATTTAATAAGGAAAGGTTTCAATTAGAAGATATTATTCTCTATTAAAGTAAATTGAAGATATTATCTAGTATTATGGATCAACTTGAAATGTTGATATTTTATCTTTAGAGGATTTTGGCCTCTATCTGCCTATAAATATAATCTGAATTTTATTATTAGGGCTATAATTTATAAATCACGAAACTAAAGTAAGGCTAAGAGAGAATGTGAATTCCAAGATTTGCGTGTTTGCCTTTTTGCTTCAATAGATTCTAATCTTTTTCACCCTCTCAAAATCGTGATGTCTACCGATATGTCAATATGACTTTCTAATTAAGCGTATGATCCAAGATCCTAAATTGTATTTATAATTAGGTTTAAGTTTATATTATTGCATTTCCTAATGCAATAAGACCATTGTGAAGATAAATTAATAAACTTTTCTACATGAAAATTTTAAAAAAAATAATGTCTAGCAGGAATTACTCCTTATATTGCGAATATGTTTTAGAATGCAACTTCACTGAACTTATGTGATGGGTCGTCTATTGTGCATATGCGTACAGACAGACGTGTAGAATCAGGCCACCGGACTTTATCAGCCATGTATTATATTGTAACAAACGAAACCTATTGTGGATCCTATAAATTACTTCGTTAATGTTATACTCCATTATCTTGCAGAAATTATTGGAAGAGGAGAAGGTAGACTCATTCAACACACCTTACTATGCTTCTTCCCAAGAAGAAGTGATTCAACTGGTGGAACAAGAAGGCTCATTCAAGGTTGATCGTCTCGAACCCTTCGAGATCAACTGGGATGGGTACCGTGGACCCAAAAAAGAACACGAAAACAAAGACAAACAGCATGAACAAATCTCCAGAGTCGATGAACCGAACAAGGTTATAACTAGGGGAGAGAAGATAGCGAGGGTGCATAGAGCTGTGGTCGAGCCTATAATGGAGTACCATTTTGGAAAATCGATCTTGGACGAGCTGTTCCTTCGGTATGGGAAGATGCTTGATGAATATCTCTCCACGAACGAGCCTAAGTTTGTGAATTTGGTCGTTACTCTTGTTAGGAAACCATCCATGAAGATCTCCTATTCAACTTTACGTAAATTCTTGTCTCCGAGAAGTTTAAAATCATTTGATTAGCTTTCACTGATTTATAAAATGTAAAAGGTACATATGACATGTTTTTTTTTTTTTAAGAAAAAGGCTGTATGCGTACAAGATGTTTCATGACATAACTGGATGTCCCCATTTTTTACCAACGAAAAAGATGTGTTGTTTACCAACGAAAGAAAAATATTTTATCCATTAAATTGCATGAGTTGGCAAAATCTGCATGGACAACATACTGTAGTGTGAGTTTTTCAATTTAGTATTGTTCCGTTCAAAATTAATCTACAAAACAACAACGTCAAATTTATCTTCTTAATAAGATTTTTACAAATGTCACATTTGTCTACAAAAGAATGGATCAGCCTACATAGGCCTAAGGTTAGCCCAGCCCAATAATTTATGGGTCAAATACACCTTTGTACTTACCATGTGGCAATGTCCACAGCCGAACGACAAATATAAAACTTTTTGTACAACTTCCGGATCCAAACCCTTCTCTTAATCGTGATCTGTTTAGTCAATCACAAATCGAGGGCACGGTCGGTTAAACGGAGTTTCGATTAACTGGACATTGGTAACCAGAACTTTGATTAGTAAATTTCAATAACAATAACAGTATCGTTCATTACCGATTAAACCAAACCGGTTAACTGTGAAACTCGGTTCAGTTTATCGGCTAATCGACTTGTTTTAATTTATTTATTTTTAATAAACAATCATAATTTATAATTAAAAATTACCTTATTTTTCAATAAAATAAACTTAAAATTGAAATTAAATGCAAAATACAAACAAATATCCAAAATACATCAAATCGACTAATTCACTAAGACATTCACACTATATTGAAAACAAATTAATTTTTTTATAATAGATAGTTTATAGTTTATGAAAATACATTATTTTTAACTAAAACTAATTAGAAATAAAAACAAAAATTATAACATATAGTTTATAGTTTATTAAAATACATTTATTTTTAACTAAAACTAATTAGATATATAATTCCTTTTTTAAAAACCTATAATATATAGTAAAAATATTATCATTTATAGGGTTAACCGCCTTGAAAACATTAATAACCATATCCGAACCGTTAAAAGTATCGGTTGGTTAACCGTAACCGATTAATTTTTGTTCGGTTTTGTTTTTCGGTTATGGTTTTTTTTAACAAGATCGCTCCCAATTTAAAAAAAAAACTCCCCTTTTTTACTTGAATTTTCAACTTAGAAAACAATAACATTTTACCTAAAAAATTATAACAACTTATAAAATAATCTACAAAATCATCCATTACAAGATTCATAAAAAGTAAAGGTTATTATTTATTTAATGAAGCTTAATTGTGATACAAGTCACATAATATATTTCATTAAATAACGATAATGAGGAATTATGTTTTTACCCTTAGGAAAATGGATGGTTAATACATCAAGTTATTTCTTCTATTGTCAATTGGTTTTAGCATTGAATACAACTGAGCTTATGTGTTAGGCCCATAATGTGTATATGCTCAAGGACAAACATGTGGGGACCCCCGTGTTATATTGGCCTACCGGACTTTAACATGGTAATAAAGGTTTAGTCCGATTCCCCGGTCTATGAATATGCTAGTAGGCTTGAAGGCATGATGTCAAGTGCAAATGACATATTGTGGGGTCAAACAGTTGCACTTGAAAAGGCGTGTGAATGTAGATTTTCCCACATCGGAAATTTGGAGAAAGAATGCCTAGTATATAAGTCTATGTGTTATTTCTCCTATTATCAATTAATTTCGACCAAAAAATTAATTTTATGATAAAATTTCATTGTCTTATATGTTAATTAGGCCTATAGGTCTAATGCTCATATGAGTAATTATGTGTAATTTCAATTTTTAGAATTGGTTTGGTACAAAAATCCTTATTTGGGGATAGTTTTGTAAAATTGACCCATCAAATTATGGTTACCTGAGACGTGGAGAATCATGGGCATCCTAGGACTAACTGTCGATCTTTAGCCTACCACATGGACGGTGCAGCCTCTCTACCGGCCTGCAAAAATGTCAATATGGTTGGATGATAAATTGGGTGTTCTGTGAAAAGACACCACACCAAATAATGTTATTGTCATAACATATATAGGTAAAAATTATTTGATTGAGAAGTATGCATCTACATTTTAAGATGATATTTCAATGATTTTATGTAATGAGTTTATATGTGCACGACCTCTAATTTATAGTGGTTTAGAGGCTGTTACATGATATCAAAGTAGGTCTAATCCTGAGCCCATTTCTGGGTTGTTTATGGCTGGTTTTTCAATTGTTGCTACCCTCCTATTATTTAGGTTGAGTTGAGTGTAAAAAGACTAAGATATTACCATTTGTGGTTGAACTCTCTATATATAGAGATTGAGATGTTATAAACATTTGTACAAGTGTTAACTAGACCAGATTAGTTATACTTGATGGGCATGTTGTAATATGGTTAGTCATATGAGAAGTTAGATGATAAAATATCTAGCATATAATTACTCTTTAATTTCTATTGTCAATTTATTGTAAGAAAAAACCTATTGAGCTTAAATGTTGAACTTATATGAGCACAACACACAATATATTAGTCCATATACTTCCACAAATTGATACAAATGCATGTGACAAAGAAAGAACCAAAATGCATATACAATCCTCTGAATCTTCCCCTAAAATAAATCCAATATTATGCATTGATCAATATAATAGAATCATTAAGTAATCAATATGCTTATATGCATGATAGAATCATTAACGTTGGATACCGACTCACTCAAAAACCAAACCCAAGTATACGGGTAAAGCCCGAATAAATCTGGATGATGAATGGACAACATCTATGTTATGGTCCCTCGCCTATCACTCGACCTTATATGTAAAGAGTTAGAAATCTACAATTAATTTATAGATATTTAAATCTTAGTTTATCCGTATACTTACTATGTCCTATCAAATGTTGTTTATACTATAATGATGTGTTATAGCTCAATTAATATCTTATTTATTCAATTTATTACTTCTTACGAATGATGATGGGTGCAACCGATAGATCGAATATGGTTGAATGATAAGAATGGTTAGCCACTAGACCTGTCAATCGGGTCGGGTCGTACGGGTTCGAGTTAGGTCATTTTGGGTTTGGGTTGAGATGGGTTCGGATCGTTACGGGTCACGGGTTAAACCGGGTCGGGTTGACCAGCGGGTCAAAAACATAGAATTTTTTATGATTATTAAAATAGATTTTTAATTAAATAATAATATTTAATTATAATATATTATTTTTGTATTTTTTAATAATAACAAATATTATATTTTTTTAAATAAATTTATACATTTTATAAATATACTAAATCGGTCAACCCAACAGGTTTCGAGTTCTATCGAATTCGATTGATTTTGAATTTCGGGTTCAAATTTTCGGATCTTAACCCTAAAATTATCGGACCAATCGGATCAAATTAACAGGTTCGGTCAACTTTTAACAGCTTTATTAGCCACCATCACCCGACTCATTTCTAACTCCTAGCAATCATGATCCATAGATATTGTGATTTTGTCCTTTTTTTACCATGTGCTCCGCATATAAGGTGGAATTGGTTAGTGCACATTGCAGAACATATATCAACATATGGATTTTCACAGATTTTCACCTTTTCAGATGCTAATTTAATGTGAGACTCTGATCAAATA
Organism: Fallopia convolvulus; assembly: GCA_964016875.1. Lineage (NCBI taxonomy): Eukaryota > Viridiplantae > Streptophyta > Magnoliopsida > Caryophyllales > Polygonaceae > Fallopia > Fallopia convolvulus. The sequence continues at coordinate 11,226,637 of OZ024734.1, forward strand.
GAATTTGGCCCAATACTTAGACAACAGCATCATCTTTTTTTTGTTTTGTTATGTTTTTGCCAGTACAACGAAAAGGTGAAAAACTGAAACCCATCACAATTCATTAAATGCCCTACTTAGTCAAATAAGCTAAAAAGAGTAGACAATAAAGATGAATCGTTCTCTCTGTTTTTTTTTTTCGTTTTGACTCGTCCGGTTCGATCGGTGTAATACCGCTTTACATCTAAATTAGATATTTCATGTTCTTTTTTTAGACAGGCCATATTTTTTTTTTTTGGTCTTGCCTTTTGGATCGGTGTAACACTTAAGGAGTCTAGCACCACTTTACCACTAGACCAACTGAGTATTAGACAGACCATATTTAAGAAGTCTAACACCACTAGACTAACTGATCAATTCTCTGTTGTGGAGCCTTAAGGGGAAATTACATTATATTAAAACCAAGAGCTAGTACTTACAAAACAAGCCAGACGATCATAATCATTGCTAATTTTCATATTGCTCGTAGCTCTTTATTCCAAGACAAAGTATAGCACGTAGTAGACTAGACTAGTAGTAAATTAAAGCAGCTGCACCGATCAACTCACTTAAGTTATAGTACACCACCACTACATTCTCTTTACACCTCCAAAATTTCGGAAATTCAAAAGAGTAGATATTTTGTTAATGTGAAGGGAAATGAGGATAACGGACTTCCGTTTCGTTCACGGGGAGACGAGGGCCAACGATTCCTCTCTCAAGAACCTCCGCTGCCGCTCAATGAACGCCTCCACCTCTCGCTGAAACTCCTCATTGCTCAGATCATCCACATCCAGCCTTTCCTTTTCTGAATTCTCCGTCTCCCGGCGAGGCTCACCAGTCTCCGATCGCCTCGGATCATCCACATCCGGATCCGTAACTTCTCTCCGTGAAATCGGACAAGCAAGGCTCTCAGGTACCACCAGATTGATCGCCGTTTCCGCCGGAATATTAATAATCTCGCTCCCGTCTGGAACCGCCGGTTGAAGCAGAGCATCGGCGATCAGGTACTCGCTGTCGCCGGAGCTCCGATTGTTGTCGCAGGCGAACTTGACGAAGAGAGTGACGATGATGGCGTTCCCGATGAGAAAGACGAAGTGGTGGTTGAGGATGACGATCGAGAGGCGGTACAGGAAGAGGCCGAGGAATTTGAAAACCGCCGAAAAGTAGAGCGAGGGGCGAGAAATTGAGGAGGAGGAGAAGAGGATGATTGCGAAGCAGAGAGCGAGAGTCCTGAAATTGTTGCCGGTGTGCTTGAATTGCAGGAGGTAGCGCCGCTTGGATTTCGCCTCCATGTGTGAACTGAATTGAAGTAGCTTGTTAGAAACGCATCTTGTTGATTGTGAGTGTGTGTTAGTTTATTGGAAAATGGGAGAGAAATTGAGACGGGAAAAATGGGTGAGTGGGGAGAGAGTGGGAGTGTGAAAATAACCGAATGAAGAAGGGCTTGTTAAAGGAGCGGGAGGGAGAGAACCGGGCTTCTCTGTTTTGAATTCACAAACCTGTACTCCTGTAGTGGGGGGACAGACTTGGTCTTTTTATAAGAAAGATTTTAACCCCCCAAAAAAATGAAATTAGATTAAATTTCTTTTATTTGTATTTATAGCAACTGAAATAAACTTTGATTTTGCATTACAATATTGTAAATTAATTGTTTTGAAGAACGACACATCAATTAATTAATACAGTAATCTTTATAGAGGATCCGAAATAAAGAGACTAGATTGAATTCACAATAATTCTCATTTTAGACAATTTTATTTTTTTTAAGAAAAATAGTAGTATATATATATATATATATATATTCCTATTTTTTAATTTTTTTTGGTTTTTCTAATACCACCACTAATAATTATTCCCTCTTTTTTTTAAATATTAATAAATATAAAGGTATAAGTGTAGAGTAAATGATAAAAAATCTAAAATGACAATATTTTTAAAACAAAAAAAAGAGATTAAAATGAAAATAATTTTAAAAAAGGAGGGGGTATAAAGTAAATCAGATAAGTTTGTTTAAACTTACCTTAAGCATCAAAAGTTTTAATGACCCTCAATTCTCAAACATAAGTAAATAGATGCCAAACATATAACAAAATTTGAAGTGAAATGCACATGTAAAATTGAAAGGGGGAGTGATTAAGATTAATAGAATTGAAGATATGTTTGGATCATTCTGATCAGTTTGGATGCAGCTAGACGTTTAGAAGGATTTTGAAGTTGTATAGATTAAATCCATGCCAAATTTAAATTTGGAATTTTACAATATATTGAAAAAATAAGTCTGCAAGGTAAATTGTATTAGAATTTTTTTTGTCTAAATCAGTGATGTTCAATTTAAATTTCTTACTAGTTTATGACTCAACAAAAGAGTAGAGTTGAGCACAAAAATTGCATGGTCCCTTGCCTTCGGGGAAAACACTCGCGTACATTACTGGTAGTACTGATGCAAATAGCGCTCGTTATTAGGGTTGTCAATAAGTCGGGTTATAGGTGGGTAAAGGACTTTCATTATTCAAACTGTAAATAAAAATATTTCACCTGACCTATTCGTTACTCGTGGAATGTTCCATTCGCCACCCGTTGATTATATGGGTGACTCATTCACACTATAATCACTGTATTTTTCCACTATCTGTATGTGAGCATTTAATATTGATAATTCAATACGAAAAAACATCTTAACAACTCTAAAAGTTGTCCCTCTCAAGTCACATAAATATTCCATTTTATGTATTCAAACTTATTAAAATAAATAAATAAGTAATATTGTGAAATACAAAAGGGTTTTAACAAATATGTTTAATAAATGCTCCATTCTCTTATAATAATTTTTCTCAATATTAAATTACAATAAATTTATAAAGTCTTTTTTCTAAAATCAAATAAATAATTACAATTGCCTATCTTTTTTAATGACTAAAATTTCCTTATTTCAAAATAAAATAATACAATGAACACTAATTTTGTTTAGAAAGAAAATGAAAGAAAAAATATTATATTGTCGATTATTCACAATTTTATATACACGATAATCGCATTAGTCTAAATATGAAAATTTTAGTTACAACACATAAACCTAAATATCGATAATAGATTAAGTATATGTTATATCTTGTACATGGGCTGGGTAAAAGGAGTAAGAGTTGCATTGTAAGGGGTTGGGCCACTATAAATATGAGTGGGCCTAGTTGTAACAAACTACCCAATATGATAACCAATTCTTTTCTCTAATTCTCTTTCTTTCCCTAACTTTCTCTCTATTCTCTTTTCTTTTCTATCCTATCTTCTTCAACTGATTTCGGGTCATAACATTGGTATCAGAGCTTTGTGATCCTAATCCATGGCGGACGGCACACGATTTCGTTTGGTTGAAGAGAACATTCGCAAGAATGAGCTTCAACTACAACAATTACAGCAATTAGTGAAGGACAATCAGGCGGAGAATCAGAAATTCCGGGAAGTTACGCAGGAGTTCATGGAAGAAACTAAGAAGCGGAGAGAGGAAGATCAAGCTAGGTTTCGTCCACAGATCAGAAGTTGGACAGGATTGATCAAACCTTGAACCGGTTGTCGGAATTTGTGATCGCCATCGCCGAATCCGATAGCTTTAGGGGCGAATCTCGCACAAAGTTCTGAAAATGGTGGTAGACCGAGTCTTCTTGGCGCCGGGAAATCGACTGAGAGAATTCCGGGTACTCAATTCGGCGTTCACCATTCCAATCCAGTGCAAGAATCGGGAGAGCGTAGTTATATTTCGGTTGGGCATGGCGCAAACCGATTTCCAAAGGTAGATTTTCCAGTTTTCGATGGAACAAGACCAAGAAGCTGGATTCGAAAATGTGAACGATACTTCACAATATTTGGGATTTAGGAAACACAGAAGGTGGAACTGGCTTCAATCTATGTGAACAGGAAAGCAGACACCTGGTTACAGGGGTTCTTGATGCAGAAACCTAGGGTTTCCTGGTTTGAATTTGGGGAAGCAATATGTGCGCGATTCGGTGAGAAGCAAGGAGTCGAAATCATTGAAGAATTCAACAAACTTGAGCAGAAGGATGGGGTCGAAGAATATACGGAAAGATTTGAAGAACTCCGGACTGGTGTATTAGCTTATGATCCGCATCTACCAGAAGCGTACTTCGTAACAAGTTATGTGAGTGGTCTTAAGGATGAAATCAAATCTTTGGTCAAACTCAGTCCACCACAAGATTTGGCTATGGCGTTCGAGCAGGCTAGACTTCACTATGAAACAGTACAAGCTATCGTCAAAATTAGTAAGCCGCCATGGAAACCTGCTATATCAAGTTATTCATTGAATAGAGGTGGCATTTCAGACGACATAAATTTGCAGAAAACAGGGAATTCTGGTCATGGAAACATCACAACATCATCCAGTGGTAAAAGTGGTAGCAACAATTCAACATTTGAAGCAAGAAAGCAGCAGGGTTTGTGCTTTAAATGTGGCGACAAATACTTCGTCGGCCACCGTTGTAAAACGCAGACTCTACATAGCCTGATGGCTGCTCAACTTGATGAGTTGCAAAGGGGTGAATTGGGTGAGATGGAAGAAATTGTGGAACAAAATGAAGAAGAGGAAGCCAATGCTGACCAAGAGGTGTATGTTCATGCAATAGCCGGTACTAATCCTAAAACAACCATCAGAATCAAGGGGGAGTTGTTGGGTCAAACAATAGTGATTTTGGTGGATAGCGGTGCAACCCACAACTTTGTGGATCCTAGAGTTCTCAAGTCAGGAGAGACGGAGACACAAGAAGCTACAGTGTTAGAGGTTTGTGTGGCCAACGGTGAAAAAATGTATTGCAACCAGATTTGTAAAGGGCTGATCTGGAAAATGCAGGGACACAAGTTCAGACATGATGTGAGACTGCTCAGATTAGGAGGTTGTGATATGATTCTAGGAGGAGATTGGCTATGGGAGTTTAGCCCGGTATCGTTTGACATCAAGAAACTAAAGATTTCTTTTGTGATGAATGGCAAGACAGTAGAAATCTGTGGTGACAAGGAAGAAGCAACTCTAAGAATGATGACAGGAAGTAAGTTTCAGAAACTATTGAAAAAGAAAGTACCATTGTTGATTACTCAAGTTGCTCGAATTTTTTCTGTGGAAGGTCAGTTGGTAGAAACACCTAGCGTTATTCAGGATTTGTTGAGTGATCATGCTGATGTGTTTGAGGAACCAAAAGGGTTGCCACCCTTTCGTGGTCATGAGCATAAAATTGTGCTCAAAAAGGATGCTCAACCTGTTTGCTCTAGACCCTACCGTTATCCGTACTTCCAAAAGACAGAAATAGAAAGGCAAGTGAAGGAGATGCTGCACTCATCCATTATAAGACCCAGTCAAAGCCCTTTTTCCTTGCCAACCCTATTAGTCAAGAAGAAAGATGGGACATGGCGTTTTTGCATTGATTACCGGCAGCTTAATGACATGACGATAAAAGACAAATTTCCAATTCCCCACATTGAGGAATTGTTGGATGAACTGCACGGTGCAAAGTTGTATTCTAAGTTGGACTTGAGAGCCGGTTACCATCAAGTAAGGATGGATGAGCAAGACATCGAGAAAACAGCGTTTAGAACTCATCACGGGCACTACGAGTTCAAGGTTATGCCGTTTGGGCTTACCAACGCACCGACCACATTCCAAGCTCTCATGAATGATGTTTTCAGTCCCTTCTTAAGGAAGTTCGTTTTGGTCTTTTTCGATGACATTTTGGTGTATAGTGCCTCGTTAGAATTACACCAAACACATCTGGAAATGGTTCTACAAAAATTAAGAGAGTATCATCTATTTGCTAAGAAAAGCAAATGTTCTTTTGCACAACCTCAGGTGGAATATTTGGGTCATTTGATTTCTGGGCAAGGAGTAGCTACTGATCCCTCGAAGATAGAAGCAATGGTTAAATGGCAGTCTCCAAAAACTGTAAAGGAGTTAAGAGGATTTCCGGGTTTGACCGGTTATTACAGGAGGTTTGTTAAGGTCTATGGAGGCATTGCTCGTCCCTTGACAGAATTACTTAAAAAAAATGAGTTTTGCTGGTCAGTTGAAGCAGAAGCGGCTTTTCAACAATTGAAAACTATCATGACTACAACACCGGTGCTAGCGTTGCCTAATTTTGCCCTTCCATTTGTAGTGGAAGCTGATGCGTGTGGTTCTGGAATTGGCGCGGTATTGATGCAGCAGGGGCGATCGCTGGCTTTTATTAGCAAGGCTCTACATGGCAGGAATTTATTGTTATCCACTTATGAAAAGGAATTGTTGGCGATTTTGTTAGCAGTGGATAAGTGGCGTCACTACTTGGAGCCGGCTCATTTTGTTATCAGGACCGATCATCAGTCCCTCAGGTACATCCTTGACCAGAAGTTGACAACTTAGTTACAAAGAAAAGCTGTTAGAAAATTGCTTGGGTTGTCTTACTCTATTGAGTACAAAAAGGGGTCAGAAAATCATGTTGCTGATGCACTTTCTCGTAGATTTGAAAATGAGAAAGGTGCTGTATGTACAATATCTGTTATTCAACCACAATGGATATTGGAAGTACTTGATAGCTATAAGGGAGACAAGGAAGCATGTCAATTGTTGGCCTCCTCTACAATTGCTCCAAGTCTGAATTTTACTATCTTAAATGGCTTGTTGAGATTTAAAGACCGTATCTATGTTGGGTCTTCTTCTGATTTGCAGCAGAAATTGATTTCTCATTTTCATGACTCTCCTGTTGGTGGTCACTCGGGAATTCAGGCTACTTATCAGAGATTGAAGGCATTATTTTTTTGGCCTCGGATGAAAGCCATGGTGGAAGAATTTGTTAAAAATTGTGATAATTGCCAGCGCAATAAGGGTGAGACAGTAGCTTACCCCGGGTTGTTACAACCATTACCAATTCCGGAGCAGGCTTGGCATCACATTTGTATGGATTTCGTGGAGGGTTTGCCGAGATCATTTGGGAAGGATGCTATTATGGTGGTGGTGGACCGTTTTACTAAATATGCCCATTTTGTTGCTTTGAGCCATCCTTTATCTGCTGCAAAAGTTGCTGGAGAATTCATGAATACTGTCTTCAAATTGCATGGCCTACCTAAGAGTATCATTTCAGACCGGGACAAAATTTTTCTAAGCCATTTTTGGCAGGAGTTGTTCACTACACTGGGCACTAAACTGAAATTTACCACAGCATATCATCCTCAGTCAGACGGGCAGACGGAAAGAGTGAATCAGTGCCTGGAAAACTACTTAAGGGGCATGTCTTTTGCTTCACCATAGAAGTGGTACAAGTGGTTAGCTTTCGCGGAATGGTGGTACAACACTAGTTACCATTCAGCGCTTAAGACGACTCCATTTAAGGCGTTATATGGCTATGATCCGCCTCAGCTTGGGATGTCTACTACATTAGTGTCGACAGCTTCTGTTGAGGATTGGTTGGCTGAAAGGAGAAATATAGAGCAACAACTGCGTGTCAATTTGCAGAATGCACAAGCTCGGATGAAGCAGTTGGCGGATACTCATAGGACTGAAAGAGAATTTGAGGTTGGAGATTTGGTTTTCCTCAAATTACAACCGTATCGACAAACATCAGTTGCTTTACGTAAGAATTTGAAACTCAACTCCAAGTATTATGGTCCATTTCGTATTTTGGTGAAAATTGGATAGGTGGCATATCGCCTAGAGTTACCAGCTGGTTCCCGTATTCACCCAGTTTTTCACATTTCTCAATTGAAGAAAAAAGTGGGTTCTGATGTTTTAGTTCAGCATCAAGTTCCATTGGTGGATAATAGTGGAGAGATTCTAGTAGCACCACAAGCCATTTTGGACACTCGTGTCACACATTTGAAGAAGGGAGAACCTGTAACAGAGTGGTTGATTCAATGGGCTAACTTGGCACCTGAGGAGGCCACCTGGGAACCTGCAGGTCATATTATAGAGCAATTTCCAGCTTTTATAAGTAAGACTTGAGGACAAGTCTTTTATAAACCGGGGGCAATGTTATATCTTGTACATGGGCTGGGTAAAAGGAGTAAGAGTTGCATTGTAAGGGGTTGGGCCACTATTAATATGAGTGGGCCTAGTTGTAACAAACTACCGAATATGATAACCAATTCTTTTCTCTAATTCTCTTTCTTTCCCTAACTTTCTCTCTATTCTCTTTTCTTTTGTATCCTATCTTCTTCAACTGATTTCGGGTCATAACAGTATATAAAGTGAAAATAATGTTTGGATAGTCAAATTAGGACGGAAAATAAATTCATATACCCTAAATTAGTATCCAATCATTAAATGATCAAATAATTCATATATGTATGTGTTTAATATTTTTTGTTTATTTATATACATTCAATTATTATATTTCATAATAAAATGAATTAATATTTACATTTTATGATTTCTAAAAGTCTGAATATTTAAAAAAATAATAAACACATAATATAAATTTTGTCTCGTCCAACGGACGAGTTAACACTCTAGGAATAAATTATCAATTCAATAAGTAAATTATCAATACAATGACTAAACGGAAATGCAAATTCATAATTTTAACTGCAATATTAAAAAAACACAAAAAATACATCATAAAATGCTAATGTTAACAAGATGTTTGAAATTTTCCTTTAAAATATAAGAACTCCTTCAAAATATTCTATAATAACTAGGGTTTAAAACAAATTAAGTGGGTGGTTTGGGTGAAACGGTTGATGGGATGGGTGGTGGGTGGGTGATGGGTCGGGTCAGGGGCGATTTAGGGAGCGGACGGAGCCTGCCGCCCCAACATCGACCCGAAAAAGCGACGAGTATTACTAGGAAGCCCGGAGATATAAAACTAAATAAATAAATCGCCCTTATAGGCGTTCCGGTGCGGGGGTGGAGGAAAAAGGTGAAGAAGGGTACTAGAGAAGGTCGAGGGGGTAGGATTCGGGAAAGGCCGAAGCTTTCAATGGAAAATTGCTGAACTGTCGAATTGTAGAAGATGATATGATAAAAAAAAATGATTTTTTGGTGATTTTTTTTGTTTAAAGGCCCATTTGGGAATAGACCCAATTTGATTTTTTTTTAACTTGGGATTAAGCCCAAAAAGGTTGTTTTTTGCCCAGTTGTCCGACCTTCCATTGTTCCACGAGAACAAATGACCCACTAAATATTGGTCACCTAAGATAATTTTTTATTTATTAATTCTATAAATCGAATTAAGAATTAAAAAACCCATACTGTTGTATTTTAACCGAGTTTTGACGGAAATGAGGAATAGTTGGTTATTTTGTAATGGAGGAATTTATGGGTGGTTTTCGGTAATATTAATTTAAATGTGCGGTTATCGACAATATGACTTATTATATAGGTAGTTTTCGGTTATTTGGCCTAGTTATTTTAAATGATTCCACGTTGCTAGACGCCCGGACGAGAACGACTGAACGAGCATCCACATAAAGTCAGTCGTGTTAATTATTTTAAAAAATTAGTGAACTTTTGATAAATGTGTATTTGTGTTAATTATTGTTAAAAATTATTGTTATTTGTTGAAATTAGGGTTGATTTGTGTTGAATGAAATGGAGAGGTATTTTGCAAAAAGGCTAAGAACTTCATTTGATTCACAAAGTGTCGTTTGTCCCGTTGCAAAGAATCATATGTATCTTATTTTTATGTCAAACCATCCTTAGTTTAATTTTTGTTTACAACTTTATTTATATTAGTTAATTTGTATGTGCACTACCCGGTGTACAAAGTCCACTCCCCCTCCTCTAGAGAATCCTAGATCCGCCCCCTAGGTCGGGTTATTAGGGTGACATACTCCCATCCATATCCGACCCATCACCCATTTCACCCTTCACCCAATTTGTCCATCACCCGCTTGTTTGGATTTTCGCCCTTTTATTTTTGGTGGGTTAAATAAGTGGATCAGTCACCCACAAGTAATAATTGTCAACCCTATATATGCCAAGATTAGTAATAACTTGATCTTAATCCTATATATGTATATATATATATATATATATATATATTTGTCTCTTGCTTAATGGATGTGATTTTTATAAATATATATATATATAATCCCATTATATGTTTTTTTGTTCAATGTAATCCAATTATATGTGATATATATAGGATTAAGATCAAGTGATTAATAATCTTGGCATAAATAGTGACGACTCTTCTCAGCTTAATTTTTTGGAATTTAAAAAATAAATAAACAATTTTCGATATTAGATGAGAGAGAAAATTAGATTTGGAAAGATTTGTTTTTTTAATTCAAAAAAAAATCTATCCATTGACTTTTTTATAATCCAAAGGTTGAGGAGGTCCTCACTATTTACGCTAAAAGCAGTTTTCAATTGATCCTCACTATATATGTATGTATGTATATGAAACCAAACAATTAGTCCGACCCACCATCCATCACCCAACCCAAATATACGGGTGAAAAACCGAACAAGGTTACGGGTGATGGGTAAAATATGGGTGTCCCACCTCCCGCGAAATGTTAAATTACAAAAAATTTATAAAATTCTAGACGGGTGGGTCGCATATGGGTTATAGGTTTTATTGGTGACGGGTGGGTCGGTTGAGCCATTTTTATTCACGGGTTGGTGTGGAAGTTTTGCACCCACCCAAAACTCGACCCATGACTAACCATATATGCAAGCATATAATATTTTATATTTGTAAATAGAGATTCTATTAAATACAAAGCAACTTAATATTTTTTTATAGTTGACAAATTAAGAAAATAGGTAAATTGTTGGAGATGATGCTCTTACAATATTAACTTAAAATATAAGAATGTTTCAAAAGTTAATTTTGATCCAAATAATTGCTCTCTTTTGAAACTTCTCTCCCCTCCTAGGGTTCTTGCTTTCTGGCCGACAGGCTGACGTTTTGTTCTCCTGTCCTAATGGTGTCGCCGTAGGATGGGCTGGTGGTTTCAACTTCATCTGCCATGGAAATGGATAATGACTTCCCTCAACCAAAGACCAACTTGAGTACTACGGGAAACGCTTCTAAAGTCTCCCTAGTCCTTTCATGACATGGTAGCGGATGCCCGTTATTAGAGCACATAATCTTCGTACTATATAATTCCTTTAATCAAGAGATAATATCCCTATTTATCTCCTTATACTAGGTAAAGTATCTTAGGCAATCCCCTAAATTAATCTTTACCGTTGTTTTCTTTTCTAGCCTATATTAGTCTTCTTCTTCACCTACTGTAATATACACGTTGAAAGATCAACACAATACACAGCTCTTTTCTACTTGCATATCTTTCCCACATTTCTTCATGGTATCAGCTTCTTAGGTTTATACAAACGATCCTACAATAGTTCCTCATGCCGGAAGTCACTCCTTCACCAGTTGAAGATTTGAAGCAACAAAATCCGAGCCATGGGAGAAAACCACTCATCCACTTTTCCTCCACCACTCGGATCAACCGTGTGCCGTTTTTGGTTTCCCAACCATTGGTGGAAGACAACTATATGATATGGCAACACTCCATGATGATGGCCCTCACAATAAAAAATAAGGTCGGATTCGTGGATGTTTCGCTGCCTAAACCACAAAACAATCCGCTTGAAGAATTGCAGTGGGAACGTTGCAATGTCTTGGTCAAAACATGGCTTCTTGGATCTATGTCCAAAGATATTTCAAAGAGTGTCATTCATTGCAAAGAAGCTAGGTATTTGGCTTGAACTTAAAGAACATTTTTCCCATACTAATATTGTTTCCCTTTTCAATATCGAGAAGGAGATCCATGAGTGTCAACAAGGGACGGAATCGATTACGTCTTTCTTTACCAAACTCAAATCCCTTTGGGATGAGAAAGACGCCCTCATCTCCTTTCCTCCTTGTTCTTGCACGGCTGCTGGAGACATCACCAGATTCATTCAAAATCAGAAAACAATAAAATTTCTAATGGGACTCAATTCTGATTAAGAGGAAATCAGGAGCACCATAATAGGATTGAATCCATTCCCTGACCCAAACTTAGCATATGCAATGGTGTTGCATCAAGAACAACAGGCGAAGATGACCAAACCGTCTTCCCATGTGGATACAACAACCTTCTCTGTTACAAAATCAAGGGAGAATTCCAAGTCCAATGATGCCAAATATTGTGACAAATGCAATATGACTAATCATTTCACAAACCAGTGTCGTGCACACTTAAAATGTACATTTTGCAACAACGCATATGATTATTGCAGGAAACGGAAGAAGTTGATGGAAGGTAACCAACAACCTTCAAGTTCAAGTAAGCGAACAACCAACTTGTTTGATGCTCAATCCACAACAATCCGCTGCCAATCAAGTTTGTAACATTTCTAATTACAACCACTTTTCAGGTAATATCCAATCTCACAACCATTTACATCCTTGGATCATGGATAGTAGTGCTAGTGATCATATAACTTATCATACTCATTTTTATGGAATCTTATAAACATGTTACCAATCGCTTTGTTCACTTACTTGATGGAAAATCTTACAACGTTTCATATATTGGGACAATTGTCTTTACATCTCAACTAAAACTTCAGAATGTTCTTTGTATACCCGATTTCGCTGTCAATTTAATATCTATGAGTAAACTTGCACTACATTCCTCTATTGCTACTGTGTTTTTAGAAACAAATATGCCTTGTTCAAGACCTTCAAACGGGGACGGCGATTGGGATGGGCTATGAACAAGATGGGATATACTTCCTTACTACCCAACCACAACCCAGTCTTTGCAACCATGTCTTGGCGTCAGATTTCATTTGGCACCAACGATATGGTCACCCGTCAAGAAAAGTATCTACCTTAATTTCTGTTTTTTCAAATAAGAATTCTTTCGAACATTCTTGCCTTGTTTGTCCTCTACCTAAACAAACTCGAACTACTTTTCCTCATCATACTTCTACTATTTTATCTTGTTTTGATCTCATTCACATGGACATTTGGGGAGGTTATACTGTTTCTTCCCTAACATGAGAACGTTATTTCCTTACTATTGTTGATGATTATTCGAAATTTACTTGGATTTATCTCATGAAAAGTAAAGCCGAGGCTCACCCTCTTATAATTCATTTTTTACAACTTAATGAAACTCAATTTGCTAAACGGGTCAAAATCGTTCATAGCGAAAATGGTCCCGAGTTCAAATGCCTCAATTTCTATTCTTCCAAAGGGATTATGCACCAAGTTAGTTGCGTTAATACACCTCAACAAAATGGTGTCGCGGAATGTAAACACTTTCATTTGTTAAATGTCGCTCGCGCTCTTCTTTTTCAATCCCATTTGCCAAATTTTTTTGGGGAGATGTTATCCTCACTGCCACCTATCTAATTAATAGAACACCCACCCCAATTTTACAAAATCAAACTCCTTTTGAGAGGCTTTTTGGCAGATCACCTACTTCATCTCATTTACGTGTTTTTGGATGTCGTTGTGTTTCCTCGACACATGCTCTTCGCCCTAACAAATTTGACCCTCGCTCTATTGAATGCAATTTTCTTGGTAATCCACCCGGTGTCAAAGGTTACAAACTTTATGATTTTAAAAACAAAAAGACCATTTTTTCGCGGGATGTTATTTTTTCCCAGGCTAAATTTCCTTATTCTACTCCTTCGAAAGAATTGCCTTCAAAAGATTTATCTTCTACTCCTGATTTCCCGCTCCTTACTTTCCCACAAACACCTATAATTTATGACGACACCTCTTTCACACAACCAATCTCACAAACCAATATCCCACACAATCCTACGCTCACTGTTGAACCAAATATCCCACCCAATGATCCACTCACAACAATAACTCCAAATGATACTCCTTCATTGGCCACACCTATAGAAATCCAAACCGTACCACCACCATTGCCCACCCGACTTTGGTGATCATCCCGAACCACCACACCCTCTACCAGGCTCCGTAACTTTCACATCGAGACTACCTTCCATCTCGTTAAAGCCCTACATCATCTTCCTCGAATCTAATCGAATCTAGTAAAGCTTTTCCTTTAGATAAAGTACTAAAATATGATCATCTTTCCACTTCTTACAAACACTTTGTCTCTAACATTATGCTTCACAGGGAACCTAGAACTTTTTTGCAGGCCAACAAACATCATTTTTGGCGAGACGCCATACCAAGAGAAATTCAAGCCCTCGAGGAGAATAAAACATAGAGTCTTATTTCGCTACCTCCCAACAAACATACAATTGGTTGCAAGTGGGTTTATAAAATCAAATACAATCCAAATGGGACCGTTGAGCGCTATAAAGCTCGACTTGTCACAAAAGGATATAGTCAGATCCAAGGGGTCGACTATCGTGAGATTTTTGCACTCGTTGCAAAACTTACTATGGTCCGAGTCCTTATCAGTATGGCTGCCATTAATGGATAGCATCTCCATCAATTGGATGTAAACAACACCTTCCTTAATGGCGATCTACACGAAGAGGTTTACATGAAATTACCACCCGAGTTCCATCAAAAGGAGGAGACACGCGTATGCAAGCTCCACAAATCCTTATAGGGCTCAAACAGGCTTCCCGCCAATGGTTCTTGAAACTCTCACAAGCGCTCAAGCAGGTCGGCTTCTCTCACTCTTGGGTTGATTACTCATTGTTTGTTCATGAACATCAAGGTACGCTCACTACACTTTTAATTTACGTTGACGATATTTATTGTTACCGGCACTAACTTGCAGGCTATACAAGCAATCAAGGAGTTTCTAGAACACCAATTCAAACTCAAGGACATGGGACCCCTCAAGTATTTCCTCGGGATAGAAGTGGCACGATCTAATCATGGGATCGTCTTGTGTCAACGCTAATATGCCCTGGAAAATCTTGATGATGCAGGTTTCATAGGAGCAAAACCCGCCGCCATCCCACTTGAGCAAAACCTGGCGCTTTCTGAGCATGATGGCGACGTTCTTTTGGATCCTTCCGTCTACCGTCGCCTAGTTGGACACCTCATCTACCTCACCATTACAAGACCAGACCTTGTCTATGTTGTCCACATCCTTCGCCAATTCATGGCAGCTCCTCGACAACCTCATCTTGACGACGCTCATCACCTTCTCCCCGCTATGTTGTCCACATCCTCCTCCCCGCTAATGGCCGGCTCCATCTCACCGCATACTGTGATGTGGATTGGGCCCGGTGTCAAGACACACGCTGCTCCACCTCAGGCTACATCATATTTTTAGGAGGGGCTCCGATTTCATGGAAAACCAAGAAGCAAGGAACGGTCTCCATGTCAAGCACCAAAGCCGAATATCGATCGATGGCAAGAACATGTTGTGAATTCACTTGGCTACGCTCTCTACTCAATGATCTCAAGGTTTGCCATCCCCAGCCCGCTACCCTTTACTGTGACAACAAATCGGCAATACACATCGCTTCCAACCCAGTCTTTCACGAAAGAACGAAGCACATCGAGAACGATTGTCATATAATCCGAGAGAAAATTCAATGAGGACAGGTTCAGACCCTCCATATCAGTACGAAATAGCAACCGGCTGAACTCTTCAGAAAACCACTCTGCCGTTTTACCTTCATTACACTTCTTCCCAAGTTAAGTGTAATTAAAATACACTCCACTTGAGGGGGAGTATTTGATGAGGTATTTTTCAGTCGTTTTACCTATCAAAGAAACCTTAACTTTACCAAACTCTATAGAGCGGTAAGTAAGGATCGATCCCACAGAGACTTGTGTATTTGTGTTTTTACTTGCGTGCCAAGTAACCAAAAGGGGGGTTTATGACTGATTTGTCTAAACTAATATGCAAACTGAAAAGTAAATATGAATGCAAAAGTTGATTGTAAAATGTGAGTACAAGCGTATTCAACTAGTTAAATCTATCATGACATTGCTTTGTTGATCATCGATTCTCTTGATTCTCTTCTCACTTGAATAATCTATTGTGGATTATGACCCAAACTTCAGATTTAGTTGATAGAACTACCAGTCTAACAACCCTAATCATTTAACAACCTAGAAGACCTTCTAGATTCAATTAGACAACATCATAACGATTCAAGTTATCAATAGAAAAAAGCACTTTAGAGCAACCAGACATCTAAATGGCTTGTTAATTTATTCCATTCTTTAACCAAATAGGCCAACCGGTACTAAATTGATTAAAGTATACTCTTGATCAAATTAACTTCGACTGGTAATAATAATATTCAATTATTACTAGAAATTCAATTAGATGATCAATCTGACAAAATCCTAGTTTAGATTCAATTAAGCACAGAGAATAAATTCTATTCAAATTTGTTGAGAATCAAATCAAACCTCACAACAATATGCAAATCAAGACTTCAATAACTAGCCAAACACAATGAAATTTAGCAATGCATAATTAAAATTAAGAAAAACTTATAAAGGTTTAAAGTTTGCCTCTAGAGAGAAAAACCCTAGCCTCCAAACGTATGATTAATGTTCTCCTAAAAGATAAACTAACAAGAGCTTAAATATTTCTTCAAACAACCCTAAAAAAACCCTACTAACAAGCATATATTCGGACAAA
This sequence comes from Fallopia convolvulus, assembly GCA_964016875.1. NCBI lineage: Eukaryota > Viridiplantae > Streptophyta > Magnoliopsida > Caryophyllales > Polygonaceae > Fallopia > Fallopia convolvulus. The sequence continues at coordinate 11,243,182 of OZ024734.1, forward strand.
TAAACAACCAAGCCCAATAGCAAAGACCAAATTTCATCGGCCCATGTCTCCGCGTAAAATCCCAATTGCGCGGTTTGACATCATAATGCGCGACCGCACTCTTACATGCTAACCCGCGCAATTGTCTCGGTTCAGCATTCAGGTGACACTTCAGAAGATGTTTTGACCCTCTTCGAGTTGGAATTTAAACTCGGAGTAAAAACATGAATTGTAGCTCTTCGAATTAGCTTTCCAATGATACTAAATTCAGCTTCATCTGACCAGTGTAACTCCCAAAACAAGCATCGCAAGATAGAGATGTCAAAACAAGAACTCCAATACATTGCCCGGGTTTAAGCGTTCTTTTCACACAAGCTCTTGGGCCTTGGTTCTTCCAATATTCACTTGTATCACTCTAATATTTCTCAAACTCCACCATAGTGCCCTAAGATCCATCCCGTCCACGCTTGTTTACCTAAAGATCTGCAAAACAGAACGAAACAAGCACAAAAAACCGAATTTCCTAGATAACCTACAAACCTAAGAGCTACACTAAACTAAACTAAAACCATGCAAAATAAACATAAATATGCGTCCTAATCTATACCTAAATGCAAGCTATCAGTATTAGAGCACATTCGTAGTATATATTTCCTTTGATCAAGAGATAATATCCCTATTTATCTCCTTATATTAGGTAAAGTATCTTAGGCAATCCCCTAAATTAATCTTTACCGTTGTTTTATTTTCTATCCTATATTAGTCTTTTTCTTCACCTATTATAATATACAAGTTGAAACATCAATACAATACAAAGCTCTTTTCCACTTGCATATCTTTCCCACATTTCTTCACCCCTGCCCAAAACCCTAATGGCCTTGCTCCTATCTTTAAAGTTGTGATAGGTCGGAGTTTTATGATACAGATGATGATGAGATATTGAATGATGATTCTCTGGCCTATCCCACAATCACTCTAACCAAGGTTGAAAAGTATGCCTACCGCAGACCCTAGGCTCAAGCGTTAATCAACATGTTTGACAAGGCCTTAGATATACTCAACTCAAGTGAAAACTAGAAGAAAAAAAAGTGGAGCCTGAAAGGGGAACTCACACTTGTGGATATTGGCAAGGATCATTGTGGTCAAATTCACGAACACGGATGTCGTCGATGGCGTCAATCATATCTTAACTCATGGCCCTTGGATGATTGGCGATAATTACTTGATAATCTGATGATAGGTTCCAAATTTTAACCCTTTTTTGAATGAAGCAAAAGTCCTCATGGCATGGATTCGAATACCAAGACGAAGCATGGAGTACTTTAATCAACAATTCTTGAAGATGATTGGCAACCAAATTGGCCAAGTTCTGCGTATTGACAAGATCACCCTTAATGTTGATTGTGTTCAGTTTGTGAAGCTCCGAGTTGAAATTGATCTCGAGCGGCCACTATATTCAAGTTTCGTTTCTGAGGCCAGTCTTGGTCAATTCAATATGAAGGGATTTATATGCTATTTTATGAATGCGAGAAAAAAGGGCACATGAAAGAATCAAGCCCGCTACGGAAGCCGTTTAACGACCTAGCATTTTTTAGAACATTAGTCACAAGATATGAGCAAAAAGAGCTTCTCTTTGACGAGGCAATTACAAAAAGGCATTGGTTAGGTTTTCAAACGAAAAGTTGGGCCTCACGTGACCAAATGAGTTCGGTATTTGTAGAGTTCGATCAAGAAAATTTGTATATAAACTTTATAAAAATATACAATGATTTGATATAGAAAGCTAATGCCAATCATTAATATAGCAATTCAGTTAATATGTAATGTACGAAGTTTTATTATATAAATCGATAGAGTTGAAAAATAAAAAATTGAATCTGGTTCAGTATTACATGATAAAAACATGCTAATTTATTACAATGGATATAGTGGTAAATGATTTAATTCAAGTGGAGTTGGAAAACAAAATTATGAATAGAGTTGAGAAAATCTTGACTATTAATAAAAATTTAACGATTAAAATTAAATACTTTTTTTTCTGTATCTATTTTTTTTTGAAAGGTTCATCAATTTTCTATAAGAGAACTTTAATTATAAAATTTTTAACCAACTCGATAAAAACAAGACAAGTTATAAACTCATTACCTAACTTTTTTTCCCTTTACAAATGAGCTTTTTTTAAGTAATAACTAATTAAATATTAATAACTAGTTCAAAGGAATATCTAAACACAATCATTTGAGTTCTACTGTTAGGTAACAACCACCATGCTACCTATTTATAGCAAGGGTCTCCTACCATTTCATCGATCGACACATATTACCAAACATTAATATATAAAAAAAATATATTTAGTTTTTATGAAATGACGAAATATCATTGTACGAAATGACTAACTAAGATATTTGTTTATATTGTTTTGAAAATCTGTAATTTTAATAAATGTTTAAAATTAATTATATTATAAAGAACCATGATATGCACCAACAAAAACAAAACATAGTAAATTCTCCGATACCAACACATGTTATTTTTATAAGTTTGCAAGTGGAAGACGGAACCAGAAAATTTTAAAAGTTTTTTTTAGTCAAAGAAAATTAAAAAAAATAGAACAGTTGAAGGTACACAAATCATCTGGATAGAAAACATTCGTGAAGAAAAAAGAAAACATTTTATGAAGAGATATACAAAAGAACCGACACACCTAAGTAATGCTAGTGAATTTATGAATTTAATTACCAAACAAGTAATGGAAGAAAATAAGGTTGAATTCCTTCTATAGTCCCTAACTATCACATAAAGTTCTTATTAATCCCTAACCTTTGTAAATATATTTTTAGGTCCCTAACCTTTAAAAAGTGTTACTACTTGATCCTTTTTCAATTTAGACTTTAATTTTAATTACAACCAAACACCTAAACTTTATATTTATTTTGTCAAAATACAAATATTTATTTATTTTCAAAAAAATACCTCAATCTACACATTTTAGGCAAAAATAATAAATTATAACTCCATATTTACTCCTTTTTTTTTAAAAAAATATTACTTTTTATTAAAAAAAATAATTTTACAAATAAAAGGTGAGTTATAAATATTTATTTCCCGGTTGAATTCCTTCTATAGTCCCTAACCTACCACATAAAGTTCTTATTAATCCCTAACCTTTGTAAATATATTTTTAGGTCCCTAACCTTTGAAAAGTGTTACTATTTGATCCTTTTTCAATTTAGACTTTAATTTTAATTACAACCAAACACATAAACTTTATATTTATTTTGTCAAAATACCAATATTTATTTATTTTCAAAAAAAATACCTCAATCTACACATTTTAGGCCAAAATAATAAATTATAACTCCATATTTACTCCTTTTTTTCAAAAAATATTACTTTTTATTAAAAAAATAATTTTACAAATAAAAGGTGAGTTATAAATATTTATTTCCCTCTTATTGAATTTAATAGTTATTAAAACATTTTATAAAATTAAAAAAAAAAACTTTTCACAAAAAAAAAATCTAACTTCCCCTATTTACCCATGATTTAAAACTTTTTTATAAAGTGATTTTTTAATCCATCACTTTTTTGCAATTATTTTATAAACTTCATAAAAATTTGATAAAAGAAATTTTTATATAAATAAATCACCCCTTATTTACCTTTGTTAAAAAAACTAGTAAAGTGATTTTTTTAATCCATCAATTTTTTCCAATTATTTTTATCAACTTCATAAAATTGATAAAAGAAATTTTTATATAAAAAAATCACCCCTTATTTACCTTTTGTTAAAAAAAATATTTCTAGTTTTTTAAAAAAGGGTAAATAAGGGGTGATTTTATTAAATTCAATAAGAGGGCAATAGAAGAAATTTTTAAAATTTTATAAAATACTTTAATAACTATTAAATTCAATAAGATAGAATAAATATTTATAAATCACTTTTTATTTTTAAAATTATATTTTTTTATATGAAAAGTACTATTTTTTGAAATAAAGGAGTAAATATAGAATGGTAATTTATTATTGTTTCCTAAAATGTGTAGATTGAGGTATTTTTTTGAAAATAAATAAATATTCGTATTATGACAAAAATAAATATAAAATTTGGGTGTTTGGTTGTAATTAAACTTAAAGTCTAAAATGAAAAAGGACTAAATAGTAACATTTTTCAAAGGTTAGGGACCTAAAAAAACATTTATAAAGGTTAGGGACTAATAAGAACTTTATGTGATAGGTTAGGGACCATAGAAGGAATTCACCCAAGAAAATAACATCATGCTAACAAAGCCTATAACGAATGAAGAAGTTAAAAATACGGTAATGAACCTTGGGTTTGACAAGTCGTCGGGGCCAGATGGAATGACGGGGGAGTTTTATAAGAGATATTGGGACATTGTGGGTCCGATGCTAATTAAAGCGGTTAAGAGTTTCTTTCACTCGGGAAAGATGCTGAGACAAATCAACCATACTTTCATAACCCCTATACTGAAAATAGAAATCCAAGTTCAAAAAACCATTATCGGCCGATTAGCCTGTGTTCCACTATATACAAAATCATAACGGAGCGACTTAAAAAAGTAAGTAAAATTACACATCCACTCCAAGGGGCTTTTGTTGCCAACTGAGCCATCCAAGAAAATATCCTTATTGCTCATGAGATACTCCACTCATTTAGAAATAGCAAAACTAAAGATGGATCGATTGCAATCAAACTTGATATAGAAAAGACATAAGATAGAGTTGACTGGGAATACCTCTTAGAAGTCCTAGAGAAATTTGGATTTAATGGGAAATTTGTGGGGTGGATTCGGGAATGTATATGCTCGGCCTCGCTATCGATTCTTGTTAACAATGGGCCCACAAAAGCTTTCACGCCGAAAAGAGGCCTAAGACAGGGAGACCCATTATCACCATTCCTTTTTGTACTTGCAGCAGAAATCCTGGCACGAAAATTATAGTTAAAGAGTGAAACTGATAAAAAAAATCGATTGGATTCCCTATCACTTGTGGTGGAATTCGAATAACCTTTCTCGCCTTTGGAAACGACATCATAATTTTTGCTAAAGCGTCACAAGGGTCGTGTACTAAGGTGAAAAACATAATCGATGAAATTTGTAGGCTTTCTGGTCAAAAAGTAAACTATACAAAATCTGTTTTTCAAGCCTCCAAAAATATGAATGCCCAACAAAGAAACGTAGTACATCAAACTCTGGGAATCCCAACAATGAAAAATATCGAAAAATATCTTGTGTAATACCCCGTCTTTCAACGGGGCGCTGCTTAGAAATGTTGGTGATTTGTGAAAGTCACCAATTCATTTGGTGTGAGTGATGAATGGATAAGTGTGGGACCTACCAAGGGTATCACTTAGGTTTGGGGCGTGCTGGAGGCACAGCCTAGTGATCGGCCCAATGGTGGTTCTAAGGGTTGAAAGAGAGATTGGAATCATGGTGGCATCGATATAAGGACGCTAGAGGCGCGCGTTGATCGATTGGACCCAAGTTGATGTTCACGGCCTAGGGCTGGCCAAGGACGAGGCGAGAACCTCGTGTGTTCCAAGCACCGTGTGTCGGCGTGGCACGCTGAGACGCGCCAGCGGGCGCGCGCATAGTGCTGAGGCACCAGCGCCGGCACGCCACTGCGATAGTGAAAGGGCGTGACAGCCGCATAAGGCTAGGCGCGCCGAGGGCGCTGTTTTGGTTGTTTTGCAAATGTGGCTCGATTCATGCAATGAATTTGCAATGTGATGATTCCTAGGTTGAGAAATGAAGCTCAAGGACTATGTGGCCAAATTTGAGAGCTAACCAAAGCTTGGAACCTCGGTTTTAAGCTAGCTCAAGTTAGAAGCTGTTTTTGGTTTGAGCTGAATTTGAGCTAGGGCGTTGACCTTTTGGCTTCACGAAAGCTTCATCGAGCCTCGTAGGGACGAGACGCACGTTTCATGTCTCGAGTGTGTGGGCGCGACAAGCTAGCTCGGAGCTAGCTTCCCCTTGAAATGCGCTGCGCGCCTCATGGGCCTTTTTGGGCTTTCTCTTGAGTTTTGGATAAGGATGAAATTTGAAATTTGAAAGTCTGTTGAGGGAAGTTACCAAGGTAGTTACAACAAATTTCCTATTTCTTCTCCTTGTTTTTCTCCTTAATTTTCTCAACAAATTAACTTCCCATTTCTCTCTCCATAATCGCCCACCCTTTGCCTATAAATAGAGGCTTGACGCCTCATTTGGGGTTGGTTCCAGAATTTATTCTCTTCAAGAGGGACGTGAGTTCTAATAAAATCATGAGAGTTGTGTTTGATTGTTCTATATCAATTCACAAGACACTTATTGAAGAACGAGGTGTGTATATATGCAACGAGATTACCTTCGGGGTCTACTCACGAGATTACCCTTCGGGGTCTACTCAATCGTCTTGATTACCCTTCGGGGTCTACAAGAGCCGAATCTAACCTTCAACTAACTATACTAAGTAAAACTAACAATCTTCAACGTTTATCTATTGTTTTAGTTTTTACCCTTCGGGGTCTACTCAATCGTCTTGATTACCCTTCGGGGTCTACAAGAGCCGAATCTAACCTTCAACTAACTATACTAAGTAAAACTAACAATCTTCAACGTTTATCTATTGTTTTAGTTTTTGTTGTTGTGTGACTTGCAAGGCAATTGATAATGGCAAAAACGAGTGAATCATCGATTAAGGAGATGGCCTCTAAGTTCGTGAAACTCGAAAAGTTTGAGGGCTTGGATTCCCTTTATCGTTCATTTTGATTGTTCTACACCCAACGAGATTACCTTCGGGTCTACTCACGAGATTACCCTTCGGGGTCTACTCAATCGTCTTGATTACCCTTCGGGGTCTACAAGCCGAATCTAACCTTCAACTAACTATACTAAGTAAAACTAACAATCTTCAACGTTTATCTATTGTTTTAGTTTTTGTTGTTGTGTGACTTGCAAGGCAATTGATAATGGCAAAAACGAGTGAATCATCGATTAAGGAGATGGCCTCTAAGTTCGTGAAACTCGAAAAGTTTGAGGGCTTGGATTTCCGTCGATGGCAAAAGAAGATGCATTTCTTGCTTACTTCTTTGAAAGTGGTGTATGTGCTTACAACACCAAGTCCGGAGATACCACCCCCCATACCGGATGTGGTCGAAAATGAGACCGAGGAACAAAGACAACAAAGGCAAGCCATAACGCTAGAACATAGGCGTTATGGGAAATGGGAGAATGACGACTACATATGTCGTGGTCATATCTTGAATGGTATGGCGGACTCCCTATTCGATGTGTATCAAAACTACGAGTCCGCTCGAGGTTTGTGGGAGGCACTCGAAGGGAAATATTTGGTCGAAAATGCTTTGTCCAAGAAGTTCCTTGTTTCTAACTTCAACAATCATAAAATGGTGGAGTCTAGACCGGTGATGGATCAATACCATGAGTTGGTTCGCATCTTGGGACAACTTAAAAAACATGGTATTGCTATGGACGAGAATTACGTCGTCTCATCCATAGTGGATAAGTTGCCTTTTTCATGGAAAGAGGCAAAGCATCTTCTCAAGCATTTCAAGGAGGACATGAATATTGTCCAACTTGGCTCCCATCTTAGGATTGAGGAGGAGTTCAAAATGAACGATAAAGGGAAGAAGAATGAGGACAAGACCGCCCATTCATTGAATACCATAGAGGCGGCCAAACGCAACGGCAAAGGCGCCAAGGGCGCCAAGTGGCCCAAGAAGTCTAAGGGTGGTAAAATAAGCAAAGGCGTTAAGCGTGTCTCTAATGAAAAGATCAAGGGGACATGCTGGAATTGTGGCAAGATTGGCCACATGAAACGGGATTGCGACGCCAAACCCGTGCGCAAAGACAAGGGCGCGCCTACGCTTAAGTCGGGCTCGGGCGCAAGCCACGAGCAAGGTAATCCAATGGAACTTGGTTTATCTAAAAATGATTCATTGTTTAGTGTATCTAAAATTGATGAATGTCTTGTCTTGAAGGATGAGAATTTAAATTGGTGGCTTGACTCAGGAGCCACCACCCATGTGTGCATGGACAAAAGATGGTTCAAGCACATGAAGGATGTGGAGGATGGTTTAGTTCTCTACATGGAAAATGAGTCAACGACTCCGGTCTTAGGGAAAGGAGACGTGCTTCTACACTTTACAAGTGGGAAGGAACTTATTCTACATAATGTATTGTACGCACCCAACATTAGAAAGAATGTTGTAAGTGGTGGTGTATTGAATAAGTTGGGATATCGATTGGTCTTTGAGGCCGATCGTCTAGTAATAAGTAGGGCAAGAATATTTGTAGGCTTCGGCCACTATAAGAATAATATGTTCCTACTTAATGTAATCAATAATAATAAAGTTATGCATGATTACATGGTGGTGTCAAAGGAATCAGTTTATGATTTGTGGCAGGCGAGGTTAGGACATGTCCACATGAAGTGCATGTTGGATATGGCAAAGGATCAAGTTATTCCTAACTTTGAACCTACACAAGAAAAGTGTAAAACTTGCTTGCTAACCAAAATAACTAGGCTTCCTTTCAAAAGGATTGAAAGAGAGGAAGGGGTCCTAGATTTAGTCCATTCGGACTTGGGGGATTTGCATGCAACGCCATCGTTGGGTCAAAAACGTTATTACATAACGTTTATTGATGACTACTCAAGGTATTGCTATATCTATCTCGTTCATTCTAAGAGTGAGGCACTTGATAGATTCAAGGCATATAAAACCGAGGTAGAATTGCAAACCGGAAATAAGATCAAAAGGCTACGAACCGATCGTGGTGGCGAGAATATGGACAAGGAGTACTTTGAGTCTTGTGGTATAATCCATGAGACAACGGCTCCATATACACCTCAACAAAATGGGGTGGCGGAACGAAAGAATCGTGTGCTTAAGGACATGGTAAATGCCATGTTGTCCTACTCCAGGTTAAGGAACTCGTTTTGGGGTGAGGCGATGCTAACGGCAAACTTATTTTGAATAGAGTACCTAGCAAGAGGAGTCGTCAATCACCATACGAGTTGTGGTTCAAGAAAAAGCCTAGTCTTGACCATCTTCGTATATGGGGATGTCGTGCGGTCGTAAGACTAACGGACCCTAAACGAAAGACTTTGGGAGACAGGGGTGTTGAGTGCATCTTCATAGGATATGCACACAACTCTAAGGCCTATAGGCTCTTTGTTATAGAGCCTAATCATGCAATTTCGGTTAATACCGTGATAGAATCGCGTGATGCAATATTTGACGAGACTAGGTTCACATCTAGTCCAAGGCCTAGAGAAAAGGATCAAGAAGAAGTTGATCCATCCTCGGATCCAATGGAAACCGAGGAATAACCTACATCGGCACTTGGACCGAGAATTACTCGGTCCATGTCCCGTGCCGCCGCGCCACAAGGCGCGACACAAGGCACAAGCGGAAGGGCGTCGCAAGGCGCGCCCTTGACGCCGAGTGGGGATGACATCGGTGAGACGCCGATGCTCGAGGGATCAAACCCGAGTGCGGACATGGGATCGCCAAGGCGTAAAGCTGCGGGGATCGAGGACGAAGACGCCGGCGCGCCTAGCGATGCCGACGACAACGCTGTGGCATTGCTTGGCACAAGTATGGTCGGTGCGTCTTCGACGAGGGCTCAAAAGCAAAAGCGGCGTCGAGTGCATGAGGCACTTGCGATGGGACATAGGTCTCGTGAGCCTATCTTTGAGATGTTCTTGGTTGAAGGGTCTAGAGAAAACGTGGGTCAAAGAATTTCATATTTACATATGGATGAGGATCCTAAGACTTTCAATGAAGCCATGACTTCTCAAGATGTTTCATTTTGGAAAGAAGCAATCCAAGATGAGATGGACTCCATTATTGGCAATAACACATGGGAGTTGTCGGACCTTCCACCCGGATGGAAGCCATTAGGGTGTAAATGGATCTTCAAAAGAAAAATGAAGGCCGATGGGTCCATTGACAAGTTTAAGGCTCGATTGGTTATCCAAGGCTTTAGAAAAAGAGAGGGTGTTGATTATTTTGACACCTATGCCCCCGTGGCAAGAATCACCACGATAAGACTATTGATTGCCTTAACAAGCATTCATAGTCTTGTCATCCATCAAATGGACGTGAAGACGGCGTTCCTCAATGGAGACTTGGATGAAGAGGTTTACATGAAGCAACCCGAAGGTTTCGTAGTGGAAGGAAAAGAACATAAGGTATGTCGTTTGATCAAATCTCTTTATGGACTTAAGCAAGCGCCTAAGCAATGGCATAATAAGTTTGATGAAATAATCTTAGCCAACGGGTTCAAGATTAATCAAGCGGATAAGTGTCTTTATAGCAAGTTTGATAATTCTTGTCAAGGAGTTATAATTTGTCTATATGTTGATAACATGCTTATATTTGGTACAAACCAAATGTTAGTGGATAAGACAAAAGAATTCATGTCTACTAAATTCTCCATGAAGGATCTTGGGGAGGTCGATGTGATCTTAGGAATTAAGATAGTAAGGGATCGTAAGGGTTTGGCCCTAACACAATCCCATTACATCGAGAAAGTGGTGAAACGATTTAATTGTGATAAATCCACGCCGGTGAGAACGCCTATGGATCCTAATGTGAAACTCCTTCCTAACCTAGGAGAACCAATTTCACAACTTGAGTATTCGCAAGTTGTAGGGTGCTTGATGTATGCAATGACGAGTACACGTCCCGACATAGCATATGCCGTGGGCAAATTGAGTCGCTACACAAGTCGACCAAATGATAGTCATTGGAACGCTCTAAAAAGATTGCTTCGGTATTTGAAGGGAACGATGACTTATAGTATTGTATACATGGGTAATCCTTCTACTTTAGAAGGTTATACCGATGCAAGTTGGATCACCAATATGGAAGACCACTCGTCGACAAGTGGTTGGGTATTCCTATTGGGTGGTGGCGCAATTTCTTGGGCATCCAAGAAGCAATCTTGCATAACAACTTCGACGATGGAATCGGAGTTTGTTGCACTTGCCTCGGCGGGCAAGGAGGCTGAATGGCTTAGGAATCTCGTGAGTGAGATCCCCTTGTGGCCAAAGCCGATTTCCCCCATCGCTATCTTTTGTGATAGTCAAAGCACGTTGGCAAAGGCCTATAGCCATGTGTATAATGGGAAATCAAGACACCTTGGTGTGAGGCATAGTTCGGTTAGAGAATTGATCACCCATGGAGTCATCTCGGTTGTCTTTGTTTGACACGATAACCTTGCCGATCACTTGACGAAGGGCTTGGCAAAAGATTTGGTGTCTAAGGCATCACGAGGGATGGGGCTAAAATCCTTGCAACTCTAAGATTTGGACACCCAATTCCCCCTCATCGAAAGGTGTGGGCTGAATTCAATGTGGAAAGCCAATTCATGGAGTTGGAGAGCATACTAAAAATCATCTAAGATTTGGAAAGCCAATTCCCCCTCATCTAAGATTTGGACACCCAATTTCTATGTAGGGCACGTTAGAAGACTCAACTATGCATGTGTGGAAGTATAAGGCTTCTACCAAGTTAGAGTCCGAGGATTACTTGACTAAAGCACATGTGAGAAGATAATGGACGAAAGAGCCTTTTTACAAATGCGTCAAGGATAGCACGTATACGCTAAGAAACTCATGTCTAAAAGTTACTACATGTACTTAGACAAATTGATGTGGTTCAAACCTTAGGAGCACCACAAAATTTTAGTGCATGAATGTGATGATTACAAGTTGTAAATTCAAGTCTACAGACATTTACATCTGTACATAGAGTTTGTTTTATAAAAGTTCAAATTTATGACGTTGCACAAATGGGGGAGGAATGTTGGTGATTTGTGAAAGTCATCAATTCATTTGGTGTGAGTCATGAATGGATAAGTGTGGGAACTACCAAGGGTATCGCTTAGGTTTGGGGCGTGCGGGAGGCGCGGCCTAGTGATCGGCCCAATGGTGGTTCTAAGGGTTGAAAGAGAGATTGGAATCATGGTGGCATCGATACAAGGACGCTAGAGGCGCGCCATGATCGATTGGACCCAAGTTGAGGTTCACGGCCTAGGGTTGGCCAAGGAAGAGGCGAGAACCTCGTGTGTGCCAAGCACCGTGCATCGGCGTGGCACGCCGAGACGCACCAGTGGGCGCGCGCATAGTGCCGAGGCACCAGAGCCGGCGCGCCGCTGCGATAGTGCAAGGGCGCGACAACTGCGGTAAGGCTAGGCGCGTCGAGGGCGCCGTTTTGGTTGTTTTGCAAATGTGGCTCGATTCATGCAATGAATTTGCAATGTGATGATTCCTAGGTTGAGAAATGAAGCTCAAGGACTATGTGGAAAATTTTGAGAGCTGACCAAAGCTTGGAACCTCGGTTTTAAGCTAGCTCAAGTTAGGAGCTGTTTTTGGTTTGAGCTGAATTTGAGCTAGGGCGTTGACCTTTTGGCTTCGCGAAAGCTTCATCGAGCCTCGTAGGGACGAGACGCACGTTTCATGGCTCGAGTGTGTGGGCTCGACAAGCTAGCTCAGAGCTAGCTTCCCCTTGAAATGGGTCGCGTGCCTCATGGGCCTTTTTGGGCTTTCTCTTGAGTTTTGGATAAGGATGAAGTTTGAAATTTGAAAGTTTGTTGAGGGAAGTTACCAAGGTAGTTACAACAACTTTCCTATTTCTTCTCCTTGTTTTTCTCCGTAATTTTCTCAACAAATTAACTTCCCGTTTCTCTCTCCATAACCGCCCACCCCTTGCCTATAACTAGAGGCTTGACGCCTCATTTGGGGTTGGTTCGAGAATTCATTCTCTTCAAAAGAGTCGTGAGTTCTAATAAAATCACGAGAGTAGTGTTTGATTGTTCTATATCAATTCACAAGACACTTATTGAAGAATGAGGTGTGTATATATGCAATGATGATACATGCTTGCCACATGTTCATTGTATAGCAACCTTTTATCTCACAACGTTATTGTGGTTATACCCTAGGCATATTAATAGGGGCAATAAACGTTGAAGGAAAGCGGGATCTCATCCCGTGACTCGTTGTCTTATCTAGAAAAGTCATGTTGTTTATGGTTTTAAAGTTTGAACTTGTACTAACATAAACTAACACTATTCGGCGGTGATTACCCTTGTGGTCTACACCCAACGAGATTACCTTCGGGTCTACTCACGAGATTACCCTTCGGGGTCTACTCAATCGTCTTGATTACCCTTCGGGGTCTACAAGAGCCGAATCTAACCTTCAACTAACAATACTAACTAAAACTAACAAGAAATAGACCTTGCCAGGTACTACTTAAGTAGGTTGACAACCACACTTTAGGATCTTGCAACGCGGGCACGACGAGAAAACTTAATAAAAACATCCAATCTTTTCATGCAATTAAAATTAGAAAACATAGTCACGCATGTATTCCCAAGAACATAAATATTCAAATCTGACAAGGCACTACTAAAAATAAATTATTCGAGGAATGACAAAAGACAAGACATAATACTAACTCCAACGTAATAATAAAAGCAACATCCTAAAATGTCATAAATAAACTAAAGTAACCCGTCCCTACTATGACACGCGCTCCTCACCGCTCCGCCATGTAGCCTTGGTTCCTACACGGTTCCCTGGTTCATACCTGGAACTAAAAAAATATTCCCCAAAAGGTCAGCTACTAATCTATCAAGTTAGAAAGAATACGGAAATTGCAAGACGTTTTAAAAGCATTTCCAAAGTCAACCTCCAAGTCCACAAACGCACTCATAACTCTAAGGCCAATACCTAAATTAGTTATAATTAGTCACACATAGCCACATACGCATTCACAAATACAACCTCACAACAATGCAATTCCTCCATCTCACAATCCGACCACCAAGGCGCTCATCGTCGCGCCAAGTGCAGAGGCAACCCCTCTCACTCCACTTCACAATCTCCCTTCTAACCCCGGCTTAGCCTCCACTGGAGCACTTGCCAAAACACATAGATAATAATTTTCGTTTTGAAAGGGCACGGTTTCCCTGTCACACGGGTCATATATAGCCAACTCTTCCTCAACGCCAGCTACGATGAGGTCGTGTCGGAAACGGTACCAACAAAGAGAAAACGTTCCAAAAATATCTTGCCGATAAAATGCGTTCAAAACCATTTTACACACACAACGATTCATGAAGTTCAAAACAATTTAAAAAGGTATTCGGGACTAGTTCCCAAAACCCATCCTACAATAACGGTATGCAATCTAACAAGATAGAGAAGAACCGAGCAAGTCGAAAACGACTTACCTCGAAACGAAGGATCCTTTGGAGAAGACGAAAATTAAAAGTGTAGGCAAAAACGATTCCCTAAAAGAAATATTAATACCAACAAACCTATATTAGATTCAATACACACTTCCTCCAACTAAACTCAAACGCAAAAATACTCGTTTTACAACCCAACTAACTTTCAGTTACCCATCCACTAAATACCAACAAGTTCTTACTAGGTAGTAATTATATAAACACAACCTCCTAATCCTAACTATCCTTTACTCTAACCTAAGATAATATTAATTAGTCAACCTAATAGTAAAAGCTATGTACGACACCATATATGTGTAAGATACATATCATGTTCAATCTTAACAACTATCCATCCCCAACGTATACTCGTACCAAACAATCCAAACTTTGATCGAAAGTATGTTGCATCATACCCAACTACACAGTAGCTTCAACTAGTAAAACTTAACTCAACTTCATATGCCTTCAATAAATATTTTATATATATATTTATTATTATCTTATTGAAAGTATGTTGCATATGCAAACTCTCTCTCCGGCCCATGACCTTGATCAACCCCACCTATCTTACCCCTCTCAACTTCTATGAACTCGCTCGTCGAGCGCTCAAACGGAACCGACAAATGAAGGAGAAGGCCAACGAGCTTACCTATGGGCTCTAGTTCAAACAACGCAAGGCTGGGATGATGGGCCTGATCGGCGGAGATGGTTGATCCGAATAGGACTTCAACAAAAACGCCCGTCCAACTCAGCGGTCGTCGGCAAGGACGGAGTCGGCGTCGGCGGAGAAGCGATCAAACCTATAACGAGAAGGATGAGATCTGCGAAAAGGATAAGGAACGAATCGTCTTGGAAGCCTTGATCGCGTTCTTCACTGGTCGTGCACAACAAAGATGGACACCGACACCGAAGAAGATGATCTCGTTTTGTAGTCTCGGGAAGGTTGATCTTCGGTTTTCAATTTTGACGAGGAGGTCTGGGGTTGTAGTTAGGTTTTAACTTAATTAGGTTGGCTAGCGAGAACAACGGGTTTGGATAGAAATAAAGAAGGATAAAGATGTAACTAATCAGGATTAGTTAAGTAGGATATGGCTCGACCTAAAAAGATATTTTGTAACTAATTAGGATTAGTTAAGTAGGATATGGCTCGACTAAAAAAATTCCAACGGATTGTTATTATTATTAATATATAACGGATTGCAACGAGTTAAGACTTGCACCGGAGGTTACTTGCGAGTCAAGATTTCGACTACTTGTAACCCGAGAAATTTGCTTTTCTGCATTAGAGGGAAATACGGAATCCGAATATTACATACTACCCCCCTTAAGAAAGTTTCGTCCCGAAACTTATATAATAAAGGAAACTATAAACTATATCTCGATGTTTCACAAACCTCTCCCCCTAAACAAAGGGTTCGTCCTTGAACCGAAATTTCTTGATAAAGACAACCCTATCCAATACTAATCATCCGAAATGCGTAACATGTCAATCTATTATTTAAAAAAATTCAGACAGGCAAATCAAAGCGAACAACAGTCATGAAGCAATCATTGAATCTGAAAACAACTCACTAATTACTAACCTTCCTCTCAAATGCCTCTACTATACTCGAATAGATTTATGGGTAACTCTCACTCATCCTGGACTCAGTCTCCCAAGTGGCCTCCTCGACTCCTCATCGGGACCACTGAATCAATCCAAGAGGTGTCTCCTTATTCTATAACTTCTTCATCCGTCGGTCCAAAATCTTCAACGGTTGCTCCCAGAAAGTGTGATTTGGCTCTACCTCCAACTCCTCATAATTGAATCGATCACTAAGATCTAGAACTTACTATTTCAGTTGTAAAACATGGAAAATGGGATGAACTCCGTCCAAGACTGGTTACAATGCTAACCTGTAGGCTACCTCGCCTACTCTCTCCAAGATTTAAAATGGACCAATATAGCGGGGATTCAATTTCTCTTTCACACCGAATCTCCTAGCTTCACGAGTAGGCAACATCCTCAACCAAACGTGTGTCCTTATCTCAAACTCTATTGGTTGACATCTCTTGTCTGCATAGGACTTTTGACGACTCTGAGTAGCCAGCATTCGCTACTGTATCAAGGCCACTTTCCCAATCATCTCCTTAACCATATGTAGTCTCTCTCCTACAACATCTGAGGGTCATCCCAACACGGTGGTGTCCTACATCTCCGTCCATACAAGGCCTCATAAGGGGTCATCTGAATCAAGCAGTGCCAACTGTTATTATAGGCAACTCCACCAAAGTCAAGTGATTTGACCGGTGACCTCCATAGTCTAGCATACAAGGCCTCAACACGTCCTCTAGAGTCTTAATGTTCCTCCTTATTTATATCGCGATCTGTTAGTCATGATTAGTCTCAAATGCTTGAAATTCTCATCCCTTTGACTCTCATATAACGACGGTTTGGTCTTAGTACTCTATTTTATTTGTTTGGAGTGTGTAGTGAATGTATGTGTTAAAGAATCTTCTCTACCTCCACACCAGTGTCGCTACAATACGTTCTTCACCATGATATCTCTTTAATTATATCCTTCATTCAAGTCACACTCCTATACTTTGTCAGGATATTAGCAATCACAATCCCCGTACCAAAAGATAACGAACTCCCAACTTATGTGAATCCATGAACTTAAGCCATTCCGACTACTTTAGCTTTAACTTACACTAACTAGAGATGTGCTTTTAACCCCCAGATGCAAGACGATTACCCATTCTCTTTCTATAATGTACAAACTTCGAGGCATCATTAACACTTGTGCAAACCTCAAGGTCTTGTGACAATGGTGGTTTGGTACACCAACCATCCCAGTTGCAACTCTCTCGAGAATCTAAATTTAAGCAACCGTCTTGTTTTCTTCAAAACTGGTTCATAACGATTCAGGCTAGGAAACTCATGTACACCCCCGATATGTCAGTCTCCCAAGTACCTACTCCAACACCCCGTTTGGCCCAAGCACATCCGCTTGATCGGTTTGATCCTCGACCCCAAGTTAGAGTTAGAATTTACTCCTCTCGCTGAAAGGCTCACACTAGTTAGGTAACTAAAGACTGTATACACCACTTGACTCGTGGCAAACTTGTATCAACTAGTCGATGCATTCCCTATTCGAATAACACAGCTTATGACCTAGTGCTAACCTCTTAATATAAATCCGCTAATATCCTTGATTCTCCTAGGTCAAATTAAACCTCTTCGATGTCCTTGGGCAAAAGTCCACCCAAACGGAATTCCATTGCAAAACTTGACCCCCAAGTTTTCAACTGCCAATCCTTGTAAACCAATCCCATGGAGTTCCAACCTCGATTGATTAACTTCTAGACATAGTGGTCAAAAGTCTTGATTAAACATTATTAGTTCATAATACTTCCATCTCGATGGCTTCGGTACTAGTCCAAATCTTTTTTTGAGAGAATTAGACACCGCAACTATCTCTATCCATACTCTAATTGTTGTTTCTCACGGAATCCATAACCAAGTATATGTCTATATAAACCTTCCCAATAGGTTCCATGTCATTTTTTATTCATTTTTAAATAGTGTTGAGCGGGTTTTCACTTCTATTCCAAATCTCCTTTCCCCTACAATTCCGTCATTGTTGTTCTCAACACCCCACATGTGTCTTATCTCTAGTAAATTTTCTCCGGCTGAACGACTGATTCTCTCTTACATGACTTATCCATAGTATCCTTGAACCGCTTATATGGGTCTATTCCTTCGTCAAATTTTCTTGTAAGTGTGGATCATTTGAAGGGAACAACATCCACTTCTAAGTCATATTCGACTAACATTTTAAGATACCTAATACCTTTTCCATTTAAATCTAGGCAATCCACTTCAACTATCACCCTTGTAATGCATCCTTCATTAATCTCTTTTATAGATATCACTAAACTTCCAAATCTTGATTTTTGAATATCTTAAGTCATCCTTGCGTCTTTAGCTTCAACTTGTACTTAAGGAGGTTCTCTAAAGTCAATGTTTTTCTTTCCATACCCAGCATATACCAAGTACAATTGTGTCTAATTCCTCGATTTAGTCACTCGTTCCTTAGCTTGTTTCTGCTTGCATGGGTCCTATGACTTTATCTCCCTGTATGCATAGGCGATTACTCAATCTTTTCCGTCGTAACACACCTCTTATGGCTATAAAGAGTTATTAAAATTTACATAACTCCCATAATTCTATGATATAAGTGGTTTGGGTATACCAGTCATCCTACCCTTCAACTAGTCACAACTCTTTTGGTAACTCACAATCCAATAAATTTTCTTTTTAGCACCCTAACTGGTCAATGGTGGTTTAGACTAGAAACGTTCCTTATGTCCAACCAATATTACCATTTTAATCCTAGAAGTTTTACGACACACTCTCGTTTCTAAGTGTACTTCTACCATGCTATCACATCAATTCCCTCTAGATCAAGCCTTACTTACTTGACTTAGGCCACTTGTTTTCCATAGACGTCTCGGTTATCCAAAATCATATTCCATGAGCTCTACACATTCTCTTGTATCGTTTAATCTTCAATGTAGTCTCCAAGAGGAAAACTTATTCTTCTAAGTCCGAGAGTAGATAGAAATATTGTTGTAAAGACCCTTACAATCCTTCTCGTTAGTCGATAATGGTTGTTTTTCAACTTCACATACCTCACTAACCGTTAGTTAAGCTTCACAACATTCCTTACAACACTTGTTGTTCCTCTATCTCACACGGATGTTAAGTCCTCCCTGAAAAGAACCCGTCCTTTAACCGAGTCCGGAGAATTGTCATGCTTCACTATGGTCGATCCACCCACCCAATGTTTCATGACAACCAATTCTCCATCATAAAATCAATTTCATACACGACATCCTTTTTGAGAATTAAACATTGTGAATTTCTCTTTTCATGCAAGTACTCGTTCAAATTCAATGAACCCACAACAAAATAGAGTCTACACTAATGCTCATGACAAACTAGATCCAAACAATTCTCTCTCTCTCTTTATGATGCTAACTCATCATTCCATTCAACCTAAGCACTCAATCAAGGAGAGTTCCCACCTACATGGTTCTAGGTCACGGTCTTAGTTCAATTGCATCTCCAATCATCAATTTGAGTTTGGTTGTCTTGTCTACTAAGGTTACTACTTTCCCGAGAATCATTCGTAAAACTTCCGTATTACCAACCTCTAATTCCAACGTCCATCAATACCTTACTAACTACGCATGTTTTTCATGTGGTACTTCCAAATCTTCCTTTTCCCAAGCAAACATGAACCATTGTATTCCTTAACCGAAGGTACCCGTGAAATAGTCTTGTCTCGCTTCTCGAAAACTTTGCCAAAGATGATTTCCAAGAGAATTCCTGCCCTAGTCTCCTTTGAGTGATTCATCCCAACCTTCACTCTGCTTACTCTCACAACCTCAAATGTGGGAGTGACCCTTCATGCTATCTCACGCATATTCTTCAATGCAATCCGCATGGATTCATAATACATGTTCTTCCCTTGTCAACTAGTTGATCTCGACCTACCACTCACTTCTTGTTTGATCAAACTCCATGTAAAAGAGATCAGTGATGAATAACTACATTCCTTTACTATCTTCCACTATAAACTCCACACTAATGTCCTTATATCGGGTGTTCAACTCTTCCTAAAACGAACAACATACTTTCTTCAAGCGACGTTCCTGGTTGGAGTTCGACCACTTCCAATCCAACAACTTAGATGTATAGGAAAGACTTGCTCCATTCCCTTCCATGTTGACCACTTCTGCATCCTCTTATATTAGGTTTAACTACTCGATGACCAATATTACGAAGCTCTTGGAGGTGATATAACCAAACAATTCCTCACACATCCCTAATAATTCCAATGCTACGAACGAGATTAGCTTTGTCAAACATGCACCTAGAATTAGAAAGTTAAAAGTACTAATATATCGGAGGTCCTTTAGCTGACGATGGCAGAGTCGTGACGTATCACCTACCCCTCCTAAATGCAACGTGCCTACCCCAGTTAAAACATTTTGAAAACACCGGCCGGTTTTGGTTTTAAGTTGGACCTCGGGTACACTCGTCGGTCAGTTCCATGTGCCCTGTTGTCAACCTAGCTCTGATACCAATTTGTAATACCCCGTCTTTCAACGGGGCACTACTTAGAAATAGACTTTTCCAGGTACTACTTAAGTAGGTTGATAACCACACTTTAGGATCTTGCAACGCGGGCACGACGAGAAAACTTAATAAAAACATCCAACCTTTTCATGCAATTAAAATTAGAAAACATAGTCACGCATGTATTCCCAAGAACATAAATATCCAAATATGACAAGGCACTACTAAAAATAAATTATTCGAGGAATGACAAAAGATAAGACATAATACTAACTCCAACGTAATAATAAAAGCAACATCCTAAAATGTCATAAATATACTACAGTAACCCGTCCCTACTATGACACGCGCTCCTCACCGCTCCGCCATGTAGCCTTGGTTCCTACAGGGTTCCCTGGTTCATACCTGGAACTAAAAAAATATTCCCCAAAAGGTCAGCTACTAATCTATCAAGTTAGAAAGAATACGGAAATTGCAAGACGTTTTAAAAGCATTTCCAAAGTCAGCATCCAAGTCCACAAACGCACTCATAACTCTAAGGCCAATGCCTAAATTAGTTATAATTAGTCACACATAGCCACATACGCATTCACAAATACAACCTCACAACAATGCAATTCCTCCATCTCACAATCCGACCACCAAGGCGCTCATCGTCGCGCCGAGTGCAGAGGCAGCCCCTCTCACTCCACTTCACAATCTCCCTTCTAACCCCGGCTAAGCCTCCACTGGAGCACTTGCCAAAACACATAGATAATAATTTTTGTTTTGAAAGGGCACGGTTTCCCTGTCACACGGGTCATATATAGCCAACTCTTCCTCAACGCCAGCTACGATGAGGTCGTGTCGGAAACGGTACCAACAAAGAGAAAACGTTCCAAAAATATCTTGCCGATAAAATGCATTCAAAACCATTTTACACACACAACGATTCATGAAGTTCAAAACAATTTAAAAAGGTATTCGGGACTAGTTCCCAAAACCCGTCCTACAATAACGGTATGCAATCTAACAAGATAGAGAAGAACCGAGCAAGTCGAAAATGACTTACCTCGAAACGAAGGATCCTTTGGAGAAGACGGAAATTAAAAGTGTAGGCAAAAACGATTCCCTAAAAGAAATATTAATACCAACAAACCTAAACTAGATTCAATACACACTTGCTCCAACTAAACTCAAACGCAAAAATACTCGTTTTACAACCCAACTAAATTTCAGTTACCGATCCACTAAATACCAACAAGTTCTTACTAGGTAGTAATTATATAAACACAACCTCCTAATCCTAACTATCCTTTACTCTAACCTAAGATAATATTAATTAGTCAACCTAATAGTACAAGCTATGTACGACACCATATATGTATAAGATACATATCATATTCAATCTTAACAACTACCCATCCCCAACGTATACTCGTACCAAATAATCCAAACTTTGATAAAAAATTGCAATCACACCCTAGCCTAACACAGCCGATTACCATCATATCCAACTACACAATAGCTTCAACTAGTAAAACTTAACTCAACTTCATATGCCTTCAATAAATATTATATATATATATTTATTATTATCTTATTGAAAGTATGATGCATATGCAAACTCTCTCTCCGGCCCATGACCTTCATCAACCCCACCTATCTTACCCCTCTCAACTTCTATGAACTCGCTCGTCCAGCGCTCAAACGGAACCGACAAATGAAGGAGAAGGCCTACGAGCTTACCGGTGGGGTCTAGTTCAAACAACGCAAGGCTGGGATGATGGGCCTGATCGGCGGAGATGGTTGATCCGAATAGGACTTCAACAAAAACGCTCGTCCAACTCAACGGTCGTCGGCAAGGACGGAGTCGGCGTCGACGGGCGAAGCGATCAAACCTATTACGAGAAGGATGAGATATGCGGAAAGGATAAGGAACGAATCGTCTTGGAAGCCTTGATCGCGTTCTTCGCTGGTCGTTCACAACGAAGATGGACACCGACACCGAAGAAGATGATCTCGTTTTGTATTCTCGGGAAGGTTGGTCTTCGGTTTTCAATTTTGACGAGGAGGTGCGGGGTTGTAATTACGTTTTAACTTAATTAGGTTGGATAGCGAGAACAACGGGTTTGGATAGAAATAAAGAAGGATAAAGATGTAACTAATTAGGATTAGTTAAGTAGGATATGGCTCGACCTAAAAAGATATTTTGTAACTAATTAGGATTAGTTGAGTAGGATATGGCTCGACTAAAAAAAATCCAACGGATTGTTATTATTATTAATATATAACGGATTGCAACGAGTTAAGACTTGCACCGGAGGTTACTTGCGAGTCAAGATTTCGACTACTTGTAACCCGAGAAATTTGCTTTTCTGCCTTAGACGGAAATACTCAATCCGAATATTACATCTTGGATGCCCAATTATAAGTGGTAAAGGTAATAAAGATACTTTTAAAGAGTCCATAGGCAAGGCATAGAAAAGGCTCACTAAATGGAAAGCTAACTCGCTTTCTCAAGTTGGGAGAACCACCTTAATCCGAGCCAATCTTGCTCTAAAACCTAACTATGTAATGCAAAGCTTCATGCTACCTAACTCTATCCACGCGAAAATGGATAGAATTAATAAGGTTTTTTTCTGGAACAAAGATAGACAATATAAGCCTCTTGTGGGATGGGATAAAATCCGTAAACCAAAGGAAATAGGGGGCTTAGGAATAAGGAAGACAGAACATATGAACAAAGCGCTAAAATGAAGCTCTTATGGAATATCCTAGCTCAACCAACTAACATTTGGGTTCAGATTGTTTCGTAAAAGTACTTTAGAAATGATAATATCTTTTCATATAAGGTACAAAACACATCATGGCAATGGAAAAAACTCATTAAACTGAGGGAAGAATTTTGTAAAGGACTAGTATGGAAAATTGGAGACGAAAAACGATTAAATTCCGGAAGGATAAATGGATCTTAGAAGGGCCTTTGTATCTCCATGCAAAGGATCCTTTAGCCATTGATGAAACATCGAAGGTAGAAGAATGGATTTCAAACGACAAAACATGGAAGATAGACCAACTAAAAGTAGCCCTTCCGGATGAGATAGTGGATGAAATACAAACAATCCCGATCCTAGATAACTATATACAGGACCGGCTATATTAGGCACCCACCAAAAATGGTTGGTTTTCTACTTCATCAATTGTAGAGCTAATTACGAATATTGAGGGACAAACTCCAAGCCTAAATAACTGGATATGGAAACTTGATACATATCTGAAAGTAAATAATTCTTATGAAAAATTGATAACAATAGCCTCCGCACGAAAGAACGGCTACGAGAGAAACATGTTATAACACACGGCGGTTGTATGTTGTGTGATTGTACCATTGAAGACACAAAACCGTCTACTTACTAAATGCCTATACATGATACATATAGCAAATAAAGTAAACTCAAACATTTCCTAAGTTATTAAGGGATTTGATCCTCATAATAAATCACCAAGAACAATTCTTAATGAAATTGAACATGTACTTGGGTAAAAAGAGTTCATGGAGTTGGCAGTTATTTGGTGGAGTGTTTGGCATCAACGGAATAAGTTAACATTTCAGCAAGAGCATTATGATGATGTACTAGACTTGACAAGCTATATTCGAACTTAAATAAAAAAATGGAAAAAAGCAAAGCATTGTACGGAAGATGAGGAAACCGAAAAAGTAGACCAACTGCGTAAAAAGAACCAACGAACAACAACAAATAAGAAATGGAAGAAGCCTAAAAAGACCATGTGAAAATAAATTTTGATGCATCTCGACTCACTAATAATCAAAAGAGGGGAATTGTAATTAAAAATCATCTAGGCCAGATGATCGACTTGATGACTTGTAATTTCGGAAAGATTTTTGCCTTGAAAGTGGAAGCTTTGGCCTTTCGAGAGGCTATTCGCGAAGTTAGGAAAAGAGATCTAAAGAAGGTTGAAATTGAAGGATATAATCTCCAACTAATTAATACGATTAAAGTAATAAACCACTGCCCTTGGGAGATTGAGCTAATAATCTCCGACATTGATTTTTTTTCTCCATTTCTGGAATACACGATATTTGAATCAATCATATTCCTAGGGATTGTAATGTTTTGACCGATA
The DNA here is from genome assembly GCA_964016875.1 of Fallopia convolvulus. NCBI lineage: Eukaryota > Viridiplantae > Streptophyta > Magnoliopsida > Caryophyllales > Polygonaceae > Fallopia > Fallopia convolvulus. Next base: position 11,267,683 of record OZ024734.1, read on the forward strand.
AAATTACTAAGTTGGGCCATAGTCTCCCTGCTGAGTTTATTAAGACTCATCCAGAACTTCTTGTTCTCATCCGCAAGGATACTCTAAGACGCCCTCCGTGAAGGAGCGCATTACTTTACCTAATAAAAAAATAGATCCATTGAATACAATGGGGTCAGTGTTCAACTTATATACCATTAGGAGGCGGACACCCATTTGATGGACGTGGAATAACGCAGGGAGTAATTAAAAACTAGTTTTCCTCCCTTGTGAAAACACGCTTCGCTTTTTTTGATACAATACAAGGCTAACATTGGGATTTGTTCAGTCTAGATGATGGAATTATAGGGTGTTCTACAAGGTCTTTGATTTGCTTGGGAGTGCGGGTACATGAGATTTTATTTGGAGATGGATTCACAACGTCTTCTGTCATTTGTTCACAAGCCTTTGAATCGGAGATATTCGCTCTTCAGTTTGGTATCTAGGTGCCACAACTTTCTCTATAGCCTATAGGGATTGGTCCATCCAATCACGACACATTTTCAAGGATGCTAAGCTAACATCGTTGTTGATTTTTTGGCCTCCTTCGCTTTCACTTTTCCTGTGGGTATTTATATTTTATATTCTACCCTGAGGGAGTTGTCTAATTTATCTTTTGTCGTCGGATGTTTGAGAACAGACGCTCCATGCTTGTTTCCTTTGTAACTTGATCCTCGTTTATTTTCAATATAGTGAGATCTTTGTCTCTCCTCTTTCCACCAAAAAACTGCGGGGCTAAATATTAGATTGCCCGAATATCGCAAGGCCAACCTAATTATAACATTAAATTTTTTTGAAAAAATTTACTAACAAAGGATGATGAAAACAATGTAAATCAAAATATGAAGAAGTGCTCAATCTTGACGCCGCATATGTACGTGTGAAGAGAAAGAATCACTTGTCGTAAAAGCTACAAATTTATGTCTTCTAGTTATAAAATTAGTCACACTATTACATTCCCTATAGCAATAAAAAGACGATCTAAAATAGATATAAGCAAGTTATAAACATCAGATATAATATTAAATAATGATTTCTCATGCTAGTATAATTTCGAATAACAAAACTTAAAAAAGCAGAATCATTAGTTTGTTAAGAACCATCGAAAATTAATTTGGCCCAACTATGAGGAGGATTAATCAAAACATCATTTTAGGATGCTTTTGTTTTGAAATTTCACTTTTGTCCTTAGAAGTCGATATTGCCTAATAATATTGTTGAGTAAAAGCCAAATCAGAGGGAAAAGAAGTGGCAGATGGACGAGTGATGTTAAAAATAAGAAATTTTCTATAATGCCAAATAGACCAGCACAAAAAACAAAGATTGACAGCAAAAGAATTAAAGCAAAGAGTAGACATCAAATTCTCAAGAAAGAACCAAAGGAGCAAATTATAAATTTAATATTAAGAACAAATTATAAATTTAGTATTAAGCTTATATTCTAAATTAGAGAAAACACAGTTGTTGTAAAAGAGTTTGGATCAAATGAAAAAAGTCTTTATGGTGAAAACTATTTGACCGTCCGATTTGTGTGCAATTGTTTTTTTACTTTTTGAACTTTCTTTGGCATTTTTATGTATATGGAATTATATAATCAAGTATGAACATGAGATCATAAAATATAAAGTTTGCATTACTAATTTATGATATGTGACTCAAACATGAACCTCATAATACCGAACATGAACTACTGAAACATAAAGATACAGTACGAATTTATGAATATATGTACATGATATATGAACATATGATAAACTACATATCTAGGTTTGAACTTTTCAATGTTTATATATGAACCTCACGTCCTCACCTTATTATAATATGGAGTTTGGTTCAAATGAAAAAACTCTTATCTTGAAAAATGAAAAGAAATGCACTTTTCTTAATTGGTAGTGCACTTTTTTTCTACTTCGTTGTGCAGATTTCGCATTCGCACTTTTCGTACTTTGTAGTGCACTTTTCGTATTTTTTGTAGTACACTTTTCTGATTGCACTTTTTGTATTTTGCAATGCATTTTTCATATTTTGTAGTGCACTTTTCGTTTTTCATGATAAGAGTTTTTTTCATTTGAATGAAACTCATATAATATGACATGTAAATCGAGTATATAAATAATTTGTAAAACGTATAGATTTCGAGTGCAATGACACAAATAAGCAAAAAAAAATGAATATAAATTACTATTAAACCCATCATAACTATATACTGAAGCGGAGGATAAAAAAATTATTAAACGACACATGTCACTTTTAGATTGGACCACACAACCCCTTTATTAAAACCAATATGATTTGTTGAATTGTAATTGGGTATTTTTTTATTGGTTCAAAAATAATTGTAGACCTCACATATAATAAAATTATTATTTATATCCATATAAAATATTCTATAAGCTTTAGATTTGGAAATTTTAAAAAAAAGATAGAAATTTACATTATATCTTACAAGATTGAGAATGATCTATTTATGTAAAATGTCTTTTAAAAAATGAATTTTGATTTTAAAAAAGATAGAAATTTACACTATCTTTTAAGAGATTGAAAATTATCTATTTATGTAAAATTTCTTTTAAAAACGAATTATGATTAAAAGAAATAAAAAAAATTGGTTAAATCAAATTTTGGTGAAATATTTTTTCAAAAATCTAAATTTTACAAAAAAAATTATATGAATCTAAATTACACTTAGAATTATATAAATATTTACATTATCTTTGCCTTTTATCTATTTATGAAAAATATTTTATTAAAATAGAAATTTGATAGGAAAAGATATAAATTTATATTATGTCTTTCAAGATTGACAATTAAATGATTAAATTAAATTTTGACAAAAATAATTAACTTTTACAATTTCTCATAAGATATTGACGATTAATTATCTTTGTTTAATTTTGATAAGAAAGATTAAATTTAAACTATATTATTTTGATAATGATTAAGGTTTCCTAAAAAGATAATTATTATAATTTTTTGTTGTGAAATATTAGATAAGAGCTAGGGTCCTAAAAAATTCTACTATTTAACTATTTATTTATTTTATTTATATTTTAATATAACTCGTATAAGGTACGGACTCTTACACTAGTTACACTAGTTGCTCTTCTAATCCTAATCCTAGTACTTCACCTCCTTTTTTTTTTTTTTTTTTTGAAGATCATCCCCTTATCTAGTGACCCTAAATTATGAATAGTTTGTATCCACTGTATTTTCTGGGTCTAATTCAATTAGGATCGCCTGCAGAGAAAACATATGACCTAAGCTCATTATCACAAGACCAAATTGCACAAAAAGAGGCCCCATCAAGCGATTCAAGTGGCTCTATTAGAGATGTTTCATTTGTAAGTGGGTTTACGGCCCAAAATATTTGGGCCGAACCATATGTCGGTATTATTTTCTTGAAATAATTTAGAGTAGGCAAGAATACCGACACATGTGAATTATTTCACTTGTGGGTAAGATAACTCTCTTTGACGCAGGCCTTTGTGTTGAGGCGCACCACCATTACTTCGCCTCGTGATTTACCCCCTCCTCGTGACTCAGGGCAGGGTGCGGGGAGGTACGGGACTAGTCGGCACCGCTCCCTGCAAAGCAGGTTCGAGCCCCGAAAACCCGCGACCCCCCCAAAAAAAATACCGACACACATATGGTTGGGTCCCATAATATATATTTCTTGCCTACTTTCAGTTGCAAGTTACAATGACAATAATCAGTCCCATGGCCATAATATACTACAGTAGTATGTTTTTTTTCAAAAAACCAGGTAAATTTACAGGGTGGCCTACTCTAAAAAAAGTTCATAAAGAAAATTTGCTAGTTGTTATATTTGTCACATAAATGTCATTTAATTGATTTGGTTTCTAATTAGATCCTATGCTCCTAGCGTATAAAGTTAGCTGTTATTTTTGACAACGATATTATTCCATATGAGTTTGGTTCAAATGAAACAAACTCTTATCATAAAACGTGAAACGAATGCACTTTTTCTATTTAGTAGTGCATTTTTCATACAAAAGTGCATTGAAAAATACAAAAAGTGCACTAAAAAAAGTATAAAAAAATGCACTAAAAAGTATGAAAAGTGCAAATGCGAAAAAGTGCACTACTAACTACAAAAAGTACATTCGTTTTAGTATAAGAGTTTGTTTCATTTATATAACACATTAATTTTCAATAAAATAATATTTTAAGAAATAATTATTAATTCGTATTCCATGGTATAGGTTCAAAAGGCATTATTAATTACATCATGCAACAGTCACCGAAAATATATATATATGGCTAGATTAGTTCTCCATATACATATTAAATTTTTCCTTGAGAGGAACATCTCCTTCTATTAAAATTAAGTTATCTATATTTCTCTATATATTGATAGAGAACTTAAGTTTTATTTTAATGAAGAGGTTAATTATTTTAATTAAGGAGGCAAAAATTTACAAACAAAATTCATCTAAAAGAGCCTAGTTGGCATTTGGAAAGTGAGTAGTACAGGTAGAAGCTCACCAGCCATTCTTCTGGGTCATCCAACTCTAAGCTGCCCACTATCATTTCCCTCTCGTCAGTAGGCACTGTATCTGTATGGTTCTCTTTTTAAACTGCCACCTTTTGTTTCTTTCTTTAAACAATAAATCAAGTTGGGACAATGAATACATAATATATTAATATATAATGTCCAGTCAAATACGGTGCGGATCGCCTGGTCCGCAAATATGGCCAAAAGGGGAAAATAATTTTACTTAAATTTTTAATTATTTTTCATACGAGTTATGCAACGCACTCCATTTTAGTTTGCAAGTTTTATTTTACCTAATATTACAAAGTAAGTCCAAAACACTTCTCCTTCAATTCTATTCCTCCGGTCCTTCCTTCCTCAACTCTCCCCCGAAAGCACTGAAGATTTTCACGACCGGCCGACGACGATTCCTTCTCACCGTCCTTCCTCTTCACTTCTGTCAACACCACACTCCATCATAGTCTCGCCGCACCGCCTCTCTAATACCACACAATAATCGGCCGTGTGCTGCTTCTTTACACACAAAAGATTTGCGTGCACATGTTTTATGCACGTCAGTGTTCGACGTGCAAAAACACAAGACTTAATTGCGTGCATAGTTGTTTTGCACGCAATCTGTGCACGTGCATATACAATTCCGAAAATTGAAAATGCTCTTATATGAAGATTGAACGTACCATTGAATATCGACTATATAATTCGTCGTGAGAACTTATTTCGTTGTCACTCGACATTCGTTAAGAAATAACAGTATAGAGAAATTTAGATTTGAATTAGGGTTTCAGACACTAGAGAATGTGGAAAAGGGAGGAAAAATATGTTTGGACTAGTTTTATAATTTTTAATAAATTGAATGTTGCAAATTAATTTTATAGGGTGGTGCATAACATTGGCCTTATTCTTTTAGGTTAAAAATCCACATGGACCAATTAAAATCCTCGACTAGTAAATTCGACCATGTTTACGGACTAGACGATCCGCGCTGCATATCAAAATAGCAAATTGTCCATCTTTCGGATCAAAACAATTAGCAAGTTGTTTGTCCCGCCCCAGCCCTCGGTGCGGTACCATATAAATTTTCGGTCCTCCCGTGGGCGGTGGGGGCGGCTGCCCCACCCGCCCCCTCCCTCCACCACTGTTGATAGGTGCTGCCACCTCCACTTCACCAATTGTCTTCTCTGTGTCTCTATTGTTGTCTTCTCATCATAACAGTCGGTAACTCTCTTTTGCCGCATCACCACCAGTCTTTCTCACTCTGGTCGTACCCCTTCACTAGATCTCTACTTCACCACGACTCCCCTAATCTTACTCACTCTAGTCCCCGTCCCTTCTCATTGTCACTGTCGGTTCGTGCTTCTCTTCAATTTTGAATGATTTTTAGTTCGTTGGTGAGTTAAATGTTATTTTCTTTTGCGGATGGCGGGTACCCAACTCACTTATGGAGTTACGGGTGACAGATGGGTCAGATATGGAATGATCAATTTATTATTCGCGAACCGAGTGGTGAAAGCGCTCCACCTACTTATAACCTGACCCATGATTAGTCCTAGAACATTAGAAGGGGGAAGGGGAAGGAATTCTTTTTCTTTATAGTTTGAATTATCATTAGGTTGAAAATCCACATGTACCAGTTGAAATCTTGGACGATCATATTTGAGGACTCGAGAGGATCCACAAATATGGCGAGAATAGCGCATATATCATTTATGCATTGAATTTTTTCCAACAATCAATCATTTTTGGTCGATGATCAAAATCTGAACCGATCCAAGAACATTGATTGGATCCTATATAATATATATCAATAAATTTGTGTTTCTCATGATCAATTTGTTGATTATTTTTTGTGTCAAAAAGGAGTGAAATTCGCATACTGGACTCAAGATTACCGGCCTATTAAAATGATTAAATAAGTCGTATGGCGAGCTAGGAGTACGTGAAATTCATTAATCTTGAGTCACGCAGTATAATCTTAGTGATTAACTCGATCATATGAGTGAAATATTGACATACATTGTTCTCATATAAAGCTACTAGGCAAAGCTACCACACAAAATAATTATCAACAAAATTTTAGCGTCTACCCTAAAAAATTATAAGGAATTTAACAAGAGCGCCCACACAAAGACTACTATGCTCACAAAAGCAAGATTTGTCAGGAGACCCTAAATTATGACATTCCCGCAATTTCTATTGTAGCTTCGGTTTCAAGCAATTTTGCCGTAATTAGTAATTGCTTATTAGCTAGGAGGAGAGCGCATTTCATACGGATCAACGAGCAACGATCACATTAAATGGACATCATCACCATATTTGTATATAATTTCTATACTCCGCAGCATCCTTACAAGCTAAGTAATCTGTCTTCGATCCATAAACAATATGGTACTTAATATATTTCCTTAATCTAAACAGCCGAAAAAGAAAGGTACCAACCACCAGCTATATATACGAAGGATACAACAAGTAATAGGGAGAAAGGAAGATAAAAAAAAATGATAACCTTCAACATTTTACTTAAGAAAACCTGCCGTTACATCTAACAAGTGAAGTGGTGAACCTAACCCTCTACTAATAAATAATAATAATCCGGTGTGGTTGCCAAACCCCGGGTCACGTGCTACCTATCCTCGGGGCACGTGGCTTCCAAAAACTCAAGGCACACTTGCGTCCGCAACGCTTGGGGGCTTTGGTGTGTGTTGGTCCAACCACTGTTTTATGTTTCTCCTCGCACGTGCGTGCTATTGACTCTTCGGTAGAGCTAGTTAGTGTATGCGTATTGCGTAACTTGACTTGTATATAATAATTTCCCGAGAATTAACTCCAACACACAAACTCCATCTCTCAGATCAGTAGTTACTTTGCGCTCGCTCGCTCGATCTCCCCCCGGCCTAATCACACCAAAACGACATCGTTTTAATTTGACCATGGTTGCTCAGGGAGAAACGGTCTGCGTCACCGGCGCCTCTGGCTTTGTCGGCTCATGGCTCGTCATGAGGCTCCTCGAGCGCGGCTACACTGTACGAGCCACCGTCAGGGACCCAAGTAATTATTAACATCTATCGATACATACATATGTATATCTCTTTTCCATGTTTCCTTTTCTTATGTTTAACTTTTAATTTATTTGTTGGTGATTATAAATTATTAGAGAACACGAAGAAAGTGAACCATTTGTTGGATTTGCCAAGCGCGAAGACACACTTGAGCCTGTGGAAGGCTGACCTCGGCCAAGAAGGAAGCTTCGATGAAGCCATTCAAGGATGTACCGGCGTCTTCCATGTCGCCACTCCCATGGATTTTGAGTCCAAGGATCCTGAGGTACTTTCATATATGTTCTCTCCCATGGATTAATTGCCCATTTTTAATTACGAGATATGCTTCTGATTGCCTCTTCAATGAGATTCAATTCACTAGTTTAGCATGCCTAATATGTTTTTGGAGCTAATTCATTGTTGGGCAATAAATAAATTAGTTGAGCTTGAAGGGTAGCTAATTAAGTAGGTATATGAATTATATATCTCCTCAATTAGTGCCAATATTTAAAGTAGAGATATGGCCGGTTTGGATTGATTTTCTTTGTAACGTCAACTGTCAACTGTTGTAGCTCGAATCCATCGTAATATATATATATATATATATATTTAATGTCTGCGCCAATATAGACATGTTCACACTTCACCTGCCCTTATTAATTACTCATTCAATAAACTATTGTCAATGTCTACATTCATTTATGATCATATCTATGGTTGATCGGATCGGATCGGATCAACCATATCTTACGCTTCATTTTGAATTTGGCTCTTTTTTTTCTGTCATTTTCCCGCCCATTTGATTGATCGATTGATGTTTTATATATATATGTAGAATGAGGTGATCAAGCCAACCATCAACGGTATGCTTGACATAATGAAAGCCTGCCTTAAGGCGAACGTGCGCAAGCTCGTCTTCACATCTTCCGCTGGAACCGTTAATGTCGAAGAGAATCAGAAATCGGTTTACGACGAAACCTGCTGGAGCGACGTTGAGTTCTGCCGTAAAGTCAAGATGACTGGATGGGTAATACTACTATACTAGAACCCTTGTTTAAGTGTTTAAGTTCATCGATTGATCGAGCAGTTTTAGGTTAGGTAATTAATGTATTATGTATACTGCATTTACGTGTTAGGTAGAGTTTATGTATATTGCATTTAAGTGTTAGGTAGAGTTTATGTGTATTGCATATATATGGGTGTGAGTGTGATATTTACCCTACTTGATAAGGATACTGCAGATGAAAAAAAAGATATATTTATGTGTATGTAAGAAATGCTGATGTGTTAATAGTGTAAGTGTTGTTAATACGGTTAGGTGCTGTGTGTAAATTAAATGTTGCAGATGTACTTCGTGTCCAAGACATTGGCAGAGCAAGCAGCTTGGAAATTTGCAGAGGAAAACAATATGGACTTCATCAGTATCATCCCAACTCTGGTTGTGGGTCCCTTCATCATGCCTAATTTCCCGCCAAGTCTCATCACGGCCCTCTCCCCTATCACAAGTAACCCTCAATGAACACCTTTATATAATAAACATAAACCAAATTTCATACCCAGATTGCATTAGCTAATTCTAATTTTGGTTAAACAAAACTTTGGGCAGGAAACGAGGGTCACTACACAATCATAAAGCAAGGGCAATTCGTGCACTTGGACGATCTGTGCATGTCACACATTTACCTCTATGAGAAGCCTGGCTCTAAAGGCCGTTACATTTGCTCTTCCCATGATGCTACAATCTATGAGCTTGGCAACATGCTCCGTGCCAAGTACCCTGAGTACAACATCCCTACCAAGTAATGTTTAGATACATGCCAAAAAATAAGTGCTTCTAACGAACGACATTGCTAATTGATTATGCGTTAATTGCTTTGTGTGAACAGGTTTAGGGACTTTGATGAGAATTTGAAGAATGTGCTGTTTTCATCGAAGAAGCTGGTCGAGGAAGGGTTTGAGTTCAAGTATAGTCTGGAGGACATGTTTGTGGGAGCTGTGGAGACTTGTAGGGAGAAGGGCTTGCTCCCTAAGACCTTTGAGGAGATTGAGAAGAATGCAAATGGCAATGCCCATTAAACAATTAATTAATTAATTAATAATTAATTGCCTTTATGATTATGAGAGAGGAGGAAGATATGGTTGTGTGTGTTTTATTTGATGTCCAATTATTATTTGCTATGGCATATAAGGTTTCCATCATTAATAAAATTTCAAGCTTTTAGCTTTCTTCAATCGCGGTATCTTTTTTCAAGTACAAGTATAGTTCAATGACGGATCTCCAAAGACACTCAAGTTTCACCAAACAAATTCAGTTTTTATGTACTTATATGGTTAGCATTTGGTTCCAATGGTTTCATATATATCCAGTGGACCCACATTAATCGGAGAGCAATGTCGGGTTTATATTGTATTTCTCATATCAGAAGTTCCCAGACCAACATTCCAAGTCAAAATGTTTGATTAACAATCATAAGTTGGAGACCCACATTCTAAGTCAAAATGTTTAATTGTCAGTGACGTGTTTATTGTACTGCTAGTTTTCTTTTCTCTTGCCTGATGATTACTAGAAAAAAAATTCCAACGGGTAATCATTTAACAGTATTTGCATTCTATTGTTAGGGTTGATTCAGTATTCTGCCTTGTCTTTTTGGGGTTGAGAAGATTGTTCAGCTCATGTGTATTCTTCGAAGCAAAGCCGATACTAGGATCACTAGTAGTAGCCTTAGGCGTGCGAGATTAATGTATGAAGTTGGAATCCCTCGGATTGCACAAAAGTCAATTAATACAAGCGATGTGCGACTTATAAAAAAACGATGTAATTGATTGGTACCTTGTTGGTTAGTGTAGATGAGTGCTCTTCTTGCAAGTGCTTGATGCCTAATAGCTGTTGAAACTTCTACCTTGTTTCTAAGAATAACAAACATCAAACAACCTGCCGAGAAGAGCTTAAATGGCATATCAAATGAGGTCATCAACATAATACACGCAGTCAGATAAACCATCTCTGAGTTGAGCTTTCATTGTCCGATGTTGAATTCCCTTATGGACATACTAAAAGTACTCTTAAATGCCATAACTACTAAACATATTTCTAACAAAAAGCTAAAACATACATGCAGTCCAGGAGAATTCATAAATTATAAGCAAACACATTGGTACACGGCAATCAAGCATCAGTCCACTTGCAGAGCGATCGAAAGAAGGCGAGCCAGAAAGCAAGTTGGAAGTAAAAGAATACCAAACCCAGCTTAGAATTTGTCCTAGCCTTTATTTGCAAGACATATATTCCCTTCCAATTCAGTTCTACTCCATTCTTTAAAAAAAAAACAGTGTAACCGAAAAAACAATACTACTACCTGCCAAGAGAATCTCACTTTTCTGGAGCTTTTTGTGCTGACTTTGGTAGAACATTATCAGGCAGGATAAGCTCAGGGGGAGTTTCACGAACGACGCCTATCATAGAGTCATAATCTTCGTCTTTCTTTGCAAACTTCTTGCGGAGTAGCTTCTCAAACTCAATCTCATCAAAAGGTTTGGCATTCTCAGCAGCATGGACCCCGCCTAGGTTGGAGTAGTTGGTTGCTGATGCTGAGATGAATGTAATCTCCTCATCTGTAAGTTTCCTCAAGAACTTTGCTGGATTTCCACCCCACACCTACAAATTAAAAAATTTGCATAAGAGAACAAAGGTATGTGATTGTTATCATATTAGTATTACTGCTAATGCATTCATGTACTAAGATTAGGATAAGCGCCTAGAATGCAGAAAAGAGAGATCAACAGAGCTTTGTTTGGCAGTTCATTTTTTAAACAACATTTCTAGACTTCTAGTTATAATGTGGGTTTATGGTGGAATTTAATTTATTAGTTGTTTTGTTTAGATTTTTGAATTTGTGTTTTGGGTAAAAAGGAGTATATATAACTTATAAAAGTACATGCTTTACAAAACATACTTTTTGAAAATAAGTAATTATAACTAAAAATGTGATCATACCATGTATTGTCAAACAAACACTTAAAAGGGAGAAACAATCTAATGTTCTTACACTTAAAAGGAATAAACTAGTTCTTGCTCATATCCTTTGAGTACTAGCTTGAACTTTAGAGTTTCCTATTTGAGTTTCTTCTGCATACAACTAACTACACGGCAATGGCAATGATTGTGCAAGTCTAATGACAACTTGAGAGAAATCCCCTTTCAACTATATATGTAGTTGAAGCATTGAACTGTACATGATAATTACAAAAGCATGAACTTTTCCAAATAACAACTAAAGTAAAAGGCCAAGGCATAAATGGGAAACTCACCTCTCCAGAAGGTATTCTAGTATTCTGTCTGACAAGGGCTCCAGCTGCAACCATACCGTGTTTTTCCACAACAACTCCATCAAGCAATACAGCTCCCATACCAACAAATGCCTCATCTTCAACAGTGCAACCATGTATAACAGCACTATGACCTGCAAAGTTCAGTTTCCATTGTTAAAAAGGTACGAAAAAAATAGCATGATGACATGGTTGGCATATTATGTACCTATAGTAACATTGTCACCAATAATGGTCGGCAAAACCTTGCCACTTAGGTTAGATTTTGCCACGTGGACAAGGGAGTTGTCTTGGATATTAGTTCCAGCTCCTACACTGATGCTATTTACATCACCTATATAGAAACAGAATGTAAAGATGTTAAGAATACTGGACATTTATCTAGAGAGCGGGGGATTTAATTGATCACAGATCTACTTGAACATATCTTAGAAAATGAGAGTTAGTCTGCCAAGAATCACTGCAAGAGAAAATGGGAATTGCAAGTCAGCAGCAAATTTTATCTTAGTAAAGAAGAATGCCTTTCTCTACTTCTTTGGTTTATTTTCCATGAATAGAGAAAATTACAATATGCCTTAGTAGCACATATATAATTGCTATACATCAGAAATGTTGAGACACAGATTTAATTGATCTTATTTTAATATCCAAGTGCAAGCTTATCATATATGGCCGTATTTAATCAAAATCTCATCACAAGAACGGTGTTCTTCATAGCATTCATATATTCTTTCAGATGCAAGTGATTCTCCTATGTACAACATTATGTTTGCATGGCATATACACCAAAATAGTCACTTCATGCACTTGTAACAATAACAATGTCTGAAACGTAGAGTTTACTTTCCTAATGATTTGGAAAATCAGGTGAGAAGAATATGCTAAACAAATTCTTACAGCAATAAACTGAAAGTATGTGATATCTCTCTTGCTATTGAAATTTTAAAGTCACGCAAAAATCTATCTTCTTCTACATTTGAATATGAGAACAGCAAATTTGGCTGAAAAAACATACCTCTCAAGACACAACCATACCAAATTGACGATTTTGCTCCCACCTGAACATCCCCAATTATCGAAGCACTAGGGGCGACAAATGCATCCCGATCTACTATAGGCGCTTTATCGAACAAGTTCATTAAGGTCCGATGCCTTGAAACTGAAAAATGGTATGATCAAAAAGCCATAAAAGCAGTAGATTAGGAACATTCCATCTCAAACATTCAAAAATAAAACAGTCAACAATGATATAGACCAGATATTTCCGAGAGTTCCAAACTAAATTAAAAAAAAAAACATTTTACAAGAGTGAGCAATTGCATAAGAAGTTTGATAAATTTAGTTTGTGCCAGTTAATTGCACAAAAAAGCTAATAGTTTACACGTAATTGGCCACATTTATCTTACTGAAAAATCTTCAATCAGCAGGATTGTGCTCAATTACAGAACTCTATATCATACATTCCTAATTCCAATAGATTCAAAGAAAGTTCAACTCTATAGCCAGACGGAAAAATGTCTAAATTCAAGCGCCCAAACTCGCAATTTTCATATCCGCATTTCAATCTAGACATGGTTAACTAAGCCCCCGACGCTTGACCACACAGCTAAATCTAAGCATCTAGGTGCAACCTGTCAAAGTAATCACTTTTACAATAATTGATGAAAAATAATGAGAAAGCGGGAAAGGTGAAATCATTTTACGTTGTTCTTGGAAGTAGTAGTTTCCCTGAAGGCGGCATCCGAGACGATCAAGGGCTTGACCACTCTCACGGATCCAGAATCCAACGGTGTAGATGGCTCTTCCCAGTGTTCCCATCTCCAATTACACGTTGGAGATTGGTTCCAATATCTAGCGAGTCAGGGTGTGCAGAAGAAGCAGAATCTATGGAACTTCCGAGGTCTGGTGAGAAGAAAGATGCAACGTGGATGCAAGCAAGGTCAAAAACCCTTTTTCCGAAATGGTAGGACTGCCATTACAGGAGCCGCTGGGGAAAAATTTAATAATGAGGATAGTTTGAGAATTCAGAAATCAGAATTGGCAAATTAAAAATCAACCTCCTTCGGTTTTTTTTATTAGGTAAAGACTAGGAGGCTATCCATTTATGGAGGAAATCCTAGAGCTTCTAACGGATGATAAGATTAAATTTTGGGTGATTCCTAATATCGAAGGTAAGGAGACTGTGGCTCAGTCTAGCAAGTTTATCAGGTACAACGTTACATCCCCTAGGTACATGGGAGATTCGTACGGATTGGAATTCAAAAAGGGCAATACGGATATCAGTGATGAAAATTTCTATTTCCATGGGCAATTCTTTTCACCTTGAATTGCTTTGATAACTTGTATGTTGTCGCCTTCGATCTCTATGTTTGTGTGCTTTCCCTGCTTTGCTAGCCTAATTCCATCTCTCATTGCTAGAGCCAAAGCTTTGATTGTCGATATTATTCCATAATTTTTTGTTGTTAAGCTTATAATATTTCCATTACAATCTCTTAAGATTGATGCCCCTGACGCTTGTCCATTTCCTAATTTTGAACCATCGAAGTTGCATTTTACTACGTCACGTGGTGGCTTTTTCCATTTCTGAATTTTTTTTCTTTTTGTTTGGTCTTCTATTGCCGTTTATGCTCATGATTTCTTCATCTTCATTCCAATATTTCGTTCTTTCCGATTGTTCTCTTTGATTCTTAATGTATTGGGGTAGGTCTTGGATAAAATCATTTGGTGTTTGTTGGAAAATTAATTTGTTTCTTTGGTGCCAAATGCACCACCATGAAATTGCCAGGTCAGCAAACTCCTTAGTTCCTAATGTACCGAAGAGTTCATTTAGTATTATTTTTGGTGTTTTATTTTGTGGATCATAGTTTCGTATTGTTTGTTCTATGCTTGGGTTAACCTTTTCTATTGTTCTAAGTGTATGAGGGCATGTGGTGAGCAAATGGATATATCCTCTGTCGTGCTAAAACACATAACACATCCACTAGGTGTTGCAACACCTTTTTCTCTTAGTCTTTCTTTAGTTGGCAAGCCATTATTACTAATTTTCCATAGGAAGTTTTTAACTTTCGGAAGTGTGTCTAATTTCCAAATCCAATTTACCTCACTTAGTTCTTGATTTGTTGTTTGCGATACTAGCGTTATTGTTGAATGGGTTGAAAACCATCCATTTTTACTTGGCGCCCAATAGAGCCGACCTGTAATCTCATTATCCGGAATTGGGATTGCTTTTATAATGTCAACTTGTTGTGATGGCAAAATTTGTTCTAGTTCATTAAGTTTCCATTGTCGGTTTTCAGTGATGAATTCTGACACTTTCATTCCACTTATAATGGTTGACGATATTTTGCAAAGTTTTTTAGTGGTTGTTCCATTGCCCGGTTATCTTCCCAAAATTTGATTGAGTTTCCATCCCCAATCTGCCATATGAGTCCTTTTTCGAAGTCTAGTTTTAAGCAAAGGAGCTTCTTCCATTGCCATGAGGTGTTTGATTTTATTTTATAAGAGAAAAGGGTATCATTGCGTAAGTACTTTTCTTTTATTATTTTCACTCGTATATTATCTGGTTCTGCCAGTATTTTCCATAGGAGTTTCATTTGTAAAGCTTTGTTCATGTGCTCTGTTTTTCTTATGCCCAATCCACCATAGTCTTTTGGTCTACATATTTTATCCCATCCAATTAGTGGCTTGTACTGCTGATCCTTATTCCAAAAGAATGTTCTATTTACTCTATCCAAGTCATCATGGATATTTTTTTGTAACATGAAGCTTTGCATTATATAGTTGGGTTTCATAGCCATATGAGATCTTATTAAGGTTGCTCGTCCTTCTTGAGAAAGAGCATTCGCCTTCCATTTTGAGAGTTGATTGTTTGCCTTTTCTACTAATTCTTTGAATGTGTCTCGATTTACTTTGCCGTTAATGATTGGGCATCCCAAGTACTTTTCCAAATTGGTCATCGTTACGATCCCCAATGCTTGTTGTATTTGTTGTTTTTGTTGGTTGTTTATGTTTTTTTATGGTTGAAAGGCTGACTTATGGTAGTTCACCTTTTGTCCCGAAATTGTTGCGTATTCTTCAATTATAGTCTTAATTTTGATACAAGTGCCTTGGGTTGCTTTGAGAAAATGATGATGTCATCTACAAAGGCTAGAAATGGAATTCTGGTTCCACCACGTGCGATCGAAAATCCAACGGAGTATCTATTCCATTCACATTCTCGTTCAAGCTTTCTTGCAAGAATTTCTGTACCTATAACAAATGGGAAGGGTGATAGCGGATCGCCCTATCTAAAACCCCTTTCAGGAATAAACAAGTCTGTGGATCCATACCAATACTGAATATGAGATTGTGCAAACACATTCTCAAACCAATCCTATGAATTTATCACAAAATTCAAATTTTCTTAGTACTTGGAAAAGGAAATCCCAGTCTAGCCCATCATAAGCTTTTTCCATATCTAATTTTATTGCTATCCAACCATCATTTGCTTTACTATTTCTAAACGAATGAAATTTTTCATGTGCAATTAATACATTATCTTGTATAGCTCTATTATTTACAAAGGCTCCTTGAAGCGGGTGTATTATTTTGTTTATTATTCTTTTTAATCTTTCTATTATGATTTTTGAGATGACTTTATAGATTGTAGAGCATAAGCTGATTGGTCGGTAGTGGTTTGTTGATGAAGAGTTATCTATTTTCGGTATTAGTGTGATAAAAGTGTGGTTAATTTGTTTTAGTATGTTTCTGTTGACGAGAAATTTTTCATGAATTAAAAATTTCATGATTCCGTCAAAATGGAATTATGTTCAAAAAATGAGCGAGTTTATTTCTTGCGACCAATATTAAATTTAAATAAGAAAATGGCCAAGATTACTCAGACTTAATTAATGTGAATGTGAAATGCACTCACTTAAGCCTAATTTGAGCATTAACTTGACGTTACAAAATGGAAGAAAGGAAAGTTAATAAATTGGTGTACACTATCGTTAACACCATTTTCTTTTTTTTCTTTTGTTTTATTTTCTTTCTCTTGTGCAAATACGGAGAAAAAATAAACAATAAAAAATACAGAATACTGTACAAAGGGTGGTTACATGGTGGTTATCTTCATAACTCCCACATCAATGTTCTATATAAACCAGACTAATGGTATGGTTAAGGGGTTGGCTTTTATCCCGTCAGATGGGCACAATCAAAATAGAAGAAAGCTTCCCCATTTTACATAAACACATACAAGAAAACTTCTCTGTATAAAGCCAACAGAAAAAATGGTGATCTTTTCTCAAATGAAAAGACAATGAGGGGGTCCTTTCTCAATTTTCCAAAAAGGAAATAAAAAGAAATGCGTCTGAACAAGGGGAAACAGACGATTGGAATTGGGTTGGTTAATTTATGTTCACGATCAGGTTGGACGGGTTTTTCAAAAAAAAAGAGAGAGGATCGTTAGTGAATAAGAAGGCAAAACCAGACTAATGGTATCCATATCCCTTAATTAATTTTATCCCCATCATCAGTCATCACCGTTGATCATGGTTCAACTGGTGAAGAAAAGGGAGTGGTGACAGATATATAATATATTGACATGAGAGTATATATATTTATCCTTGTGATCTGTTAAAATTATTTGTGTATGTCATTGATTATATACTATTGATCTCATGTATATCATACTCTCATATTCTTGATCACATGTTTATATACGTATATATACTCTCGGTCATATACCTTGGTTGATATATTCTCTTGATTATATATGTATAATTGATTATTTATATCTCCTCTTGTACATATATATCCTATTACATATTGATCTTGTTACTATATATATCTTGGCAGGTGTATACAATCTGTCATATTTATAATTTATCATACATATATTATATTGTCATGATATATATTGTCATACACATATTATATCGATCATGATATAAACTGTCATACGTATCTTATTTCGTCATGATATATATTGTCATACATATATATACTGTCATGATATAAATTGTCATACATATATTTTGACATACATGTATATATATATTGTCATCGATATACCATGTTTTATATATATATATATATATATATATATATATATATATATATCATGTCATCGATCCCATCATATATACTTGATACACGTGGAATCGAATGGATCCACACGTCATAAAAGAAGGCTTTTTTATACCGTTATAATGCCCGTTTAATTTCTCAAATTTACAATGAAATTAAATGGAACAAGATATATATAGAGTGTCATGTTGGACAATACTCTTGGAAAAGACGATCATGGCTTCCTGCATAATATAAGGAAGTGCATGGTTTGATATGATATTCCCTTTTAACTTACATGGACATAAGACTCTGATTGATTAAAATGGAACCATATATATTAAATTACACATATATATGGTGGTGTTGATCACGTATTCCTCTATTAACCGGTTAAATGGGAAAATGCTTTCATATTATATGTCTACATGACTAAAATTATGCAAACAAAAAATGTTGGGCTACACGTACATGCATGAACATAAATGAGTGCATATTAACAGTCCAATATATATATATGCTTGATCACAAGAAAATATACATGCATATGTGTTGTGATAGGCATGCCTAAGTATATATGAAGGAAGCCCATACTCGATCATGTGTAAATAAAGAGGCATGAGATTTGAAAAATCGTGGAGATCATGTGTATAGATGATAAATCTACATGATGGAAAATACATACACACGATTATGATTTGTGATCTTGGGCATCCAATTAACTTAAAGGCTAGATATAAGTGTGATATTAATGAGTTTTGTTATCGGACTTTTTACCTCTTTTGATTTGGCCTTTTTAAAAATATGCATGGATATTAGCATCACCCACCAAATCAACATAATTGCGAGGCTAACCCGCAAAGGGAATATATTTATAATTTATAAGTCAATTTGGCTTATATGATAATGACCGCAAATTAATTAAAAGTCAAAAATAAAATCAAGTTCATTGTAAAAGAATTACGTGAAGATTTGATTCCTCTTAAAGGGTACGTAGGAAACTCGACATAAAGCGCATAAATGCTCGTTGAGTTCAATCACAATCTTAATTAAAATAAAATGAAAACCATATAATATATTTAATTGGTCTTTATTGAGAACTACATAATGACTTGACGCCTTCATAGGCTACGTAGGCACTCGGTATTAAAATATAGTATATATCGAGTTCAGTCGCATACACATAAAAATCAATCTAAAATACTTGTTCTATTTTTAGAACTATGTATAATACGATGCTCTTTTAATGAGCTATATGGAAAACTTGATTAACTTATAATATCAAGTTGACATAAAATTTAAGTTGACTTTCATACATAAAGTAAAGCCGACAATAAAATTAAATAATTCTTTTTAAGAACTATGCCCAACACTGCTCTTCCTTAAAAGGAGTGTGTAGGGCGCCCAATGTAAAATACATAAATATTGGGTTTAATAATTATTTTGAAATAAAATCAAAATGTTAAATGAGCTTGCCTTTTGTTTTGCATATGGTAATATGGAGGATTTAAACAACCCTTCCTAGAAGGTGGGTTTATTTCTATCCTTTGATGCACTAAAGACAAGCTAAAAAATAAATGTACATGCAAGTGATAGTTGGAGAGAGTTTAGACAACCCTTCCTAGAAGGTGGGTCTGAATTCAATCCTATGATGCATGAAATAAAAATAAGCAAACTTAATACTAAAAGTAGTTTGAACTACGATGACTTGATTCTGATTCGTCAGATACGTAGGAAGCTCAATATAAAACAAAAAGCTTATTGAGTTCAGTCACGATTAAAAACAGAAATCATATTTTAATCGAACTTTTGGTTCTTTGAAACTTACATTCGACTCAATATCTCTTTTAAAAGAGTCATTTTGGAGACTCAACATGTATAAGGTTGAGTCAAATCATAAATATTAAGTTGACTTTTAAATATAAATGTAAAGTCAATATTCAACCCATATTGTTTGATTCCTAGAACTACGTTTGACTTGATTCCACATCATATAAGTGGATACATAGGACGTTTGACATAATATATAAATATGTCATATTCAGTCACAAATTAAATTAAAATATATAAACCTTAAGTCACGTGTTTGATAGTGAAGAGATTAGGCAACCCTTCCTAGATGGTGGGCTTAATCTTATTCACGTCGCGCAAATGATAGTTGGTTTGAATCCGAGCAACCCTTCCTAGAAGGTGGGTTCGGGTTCGTTCCACTGATGCGTGAAAATCAAACCAAACCAAAATTAAAACACTCTGAACTACGTAAGGCTTGATTCTCTTTAAAGAGATACGTAGGCAACCCATCAAAAATGGGTGCAACCCAAATCTTAAAAACCATATAATATTTTGTATCGGTATTGCTTTTAATCAAAAGAGTCAAAAGAGAGGGTCGAACTAAAATAAAAATAATTTTAATGTGTTTTGCAATTTTGTTCACATTTTTGCTCAACAGTTTCCATTGTGAAAGAAGCTTTTTACTGCTTTTTATGACTGATGGACCCACGCTATCCCAATATTTTTATAAAATTCTTCCATCATTCCATTAGGTCTCGGCGATTTGTTGAAACCAATTTGCATTACCGCTGATTTTATTTCCTCATTTGAAATTACTTTTGTTAGGAAGTCATTGTCTTCATCTGTGATTTCATTTGTAATTAAGTTAAGGTACTCATGTGTCAGATTTTGGTTTGTAGGTTCTTTTATATACCTTTGCTTGAAGTCCTTTCTTATTTCTTCTCTTATATTTCTATTCCAATAATATGAGTGCCATCACTAGTACATATTTCCTTAATTATCTTCCTATTTCTTCTGCCACTAGCTACTTTGTGAAAATATCCTGAGTTAGTGTTTGATAGCTTAATATGTTTTGTTTTTGCTCTTTGCTTCCAATATGTTTTATGAAAGTTAAGTATGTTTTCATTTTGTTTTATAATTCGAATTTGTTTTTGTATTATGTTTGGTTGAGGTGATATAAGGATTTGCTTTTGCAATTCAATAAGCTTTATATCAATTTCTTTTAGTTGTTGGAAAGTGTTTCCTAATGTTCTTTTATTCCAATTCTTTGCATTTGTCTTAAACAGTTGGGTCTTTTTAACAAGCTGAAACATATTTGATCCTTGGACATTTAATCTCCATGCTTGGTTCACCACGTTTCTAAAGTCTTTGCGGTGCATCCACGCCTTTTCAAGTTTAAATGACGCTCCTTTCATGGTTGTATAATTACTCAGGTCAACAGATATTTCACAATGATCCGATGAAATATAGGTGTGATTGGTTGTATGAATGCCAAGATACCACTATATAATGCAAATAATGACTAATACTCTGTCCAGTTTTTCATATATGTTATTTTCACCCATTCTATTTTTCCTCCGGGTGAATTGATTTCCACATGTAGGAATGTCTATTAATTCACAATCATTCTTAAATTTATGGATTCGTTCAAATCTGTGTGGTTCCGGAGGCGCTCCACCTTGTTTTTCACTTGAGTCTTGAATCACATTAAGATCTCCAATAATAATAGATGGGAGACTTAAGGATTCAATGTCATTAGTTATTTTTTGCCAAAAAGCCTCTTTAGCATCAACATTAGGTGGTGCATATACGAAGCAAAGAACAATGTAATGTTTTGTTATCAAATTGTAGTACTTTAATATTATGTATCTCGGCTCTTGAATAAACAACGAGATTTCTTCATTTATTAGTTGGTATTCTTTCCACAGTACTTGATAGCTTGCATATAGGTAGTATTTAGGATGCATGTTTACGTTTCTTTTGCGTTGTTTTTAGGTAGTTTTAGTTAGTTTCTTTAGTGTCTTAGAGTGTCTAGGAGTTTTGGATTTTTGCACTTGTTCTATGTTGTTTTACAGGTCTTAAAGTGAACAAGTGTAAAAGGAATGGAAACAGGGGAAAGAGCGCTTGAATTAGGGCCATCCGTTGGAGTTGCTGGTTCAACACCTCTGTCTTGTGAGAGCTCGTTTGGAAGCTATATTGGTCTTATGAAGTTGAGTTTGATATCGTTGGAAATCTAATTCAAAGAGCTACAATTCATGTTTTTACCCCGAATCCAAATTCCAACTCGAAGTGAGTCAAAACAGCCCCCGAAGTGTGACTTGAGTTCTGAACTAAGGTGCTGGCGGCGACCGCCGCCAACCCAGCGGCGCCCGCCGCCCCTGACCGCCGCGGAGACCTTTACTTGCCACGTGTTTTGTTTCTATTGGTCCTTTTCTATCAGTATTATTCCGAGATATTATATTTTTGGGATATTGTTTTATACCTAGTTTGATATATTAGGTTTTAGAGAGTTGCATCTCTCATTCATAGACTATTATCGTATTTTCCATTCAGAGTTTTTAGCTTTCATGGAGAACTAAGCCCTTTTGCTTAGTCAGACAGTTTGAAGCTTCGTTTTGACTTTCAGTTGTGAGATTTCTACTCTTTATCTATTGCATGGAATTATTTTACTCTCTTGTTTGAATTGTTTATGTGATTGATTTCAACAATTTCTAGGGTTGTTGTTATTGAATCTCAATTGCTAGATCTAGAGAAATTACTGGTTGAGTTTCTCTATTTCATAGTAGCAAACTGCATTGCACTAGTATCTGGTTGTGCTAGTCTATTGCAGAAGAGAGTTAAATTGCATTCTAGTATAAAAGCTGGTTGTTTTATGCTAGATTTGTATCCTGATTATATTTCTATTCTTAATGCTGCTTTTGAATTGAATCTTGATAGTTTCAGGGTTATTCAATTAGTTAGGATTGATAGTATCTGGTTGTGCTATTAATTATCTTTGAAAAGGAATTGGAATTCCATATGCATGCGATATTGAGTGAATCTATGATCAACTTGTCATACGAATGTGGATCTCTGGTTGACTAAGTGTTTCCTTAAATTGATAAAAACCCAAACTTTAATTGCTTTAATTAGTTTTGCATGTTAGATAGTAGTTTAATTCATAAAATCCCCTTTTACTTTAATTGACATAAAACTCACATAGAAAGATAAATCTCCTCCCTGTGGATTCGACCCTTACTTCCCTAAGACTACAGTCTTTAGGTTGTTAGGACTCTTTTGCATAGCCGTGATTTGCACGACCATTTCACGCCTATCAAATTGGCGTCGTTGCCGGGGAGGCAATAATTGTCTTTTTGTGTAATTTTTGTGCCAATTTTGGTGTGAACCTATCTTATGGTTCACACCCGTGCTACTAATACTTCAAATCCTTTGTTTGATCCAGAAATTGAACGGACTCTGTTTAGAACTCGCCGAGCTGTGCGTGCATTATTACAAGAGTTTGAAGCAATGGGTGATCAGCGAGGTACTCTAGAGAGCTTGACAGCTCCTAATCTGAATCAGCCTACACGTGCAGTGCAATTCCCTGCCCTTGGTGATGGGGTGAAGTTTGAGCTCAAAACAGGAGTAGTTCATCTACTCCCAAAATTCAACGGAACTCCACTTGAGGATCCCATTCAACATCTTGATGAGTTCCTTGATGTCTGCACTAGCATGTGTCCCTCTGATATTACTGAAGAACAGATGAGGCTGAGAGCGTTTTCTTTTTCTTTGAAAGAATCCGCTAAAGACTGGTATCATACTTTACCTCCTGGAAGCATTACTACTTGGGTAAACTTGAAGAAGTTGTTTCTGGACAAATACTTCCCTCCAATCAAGTCTAATCAACTCAAGAAGCAGATCTGTAACATAGAGCAATTTCCCAACGAGTCGCTTTATGAATATTATGAGAGCTTCAAGAAGCTGGTAAAGAGTTGTCCCTACCATGGTTATGCTAATCATGATCTTATTCTCTATCTCCATGGAGGACTTCGTGAGGATGACAGGCGATTGGTCAATTCCTCTTGTGCTGGAAACATCATGAAAAGAACCTATGAAGAGGCTCTAGACATTTTTTCTACGTTGGCTGATGAGTCTAGGCAATATACTGGAAGAGGTTCTAAAAACCTGTCAGCCGCCAACTCTCACTCTAAAATTGATCAAGCTGATTTTGATGTGCTGAAAGAAGAAGTGAGGCGGTTGAAGTTGAAGGGTACTGCTCAACAAGTTAAGGCTTGTGGAATCTGTAATGACGCCTTTCATCCTACTGATTCATGTCCTACACTACAAGAGGAGGTGAACGCAGTTGGAGGGTACCAAATGAAGCCAAGAAATGATCCCTATTCAAACACTTACAACCCAGGCTGGAAAGATCATCAGAACTTCAGGTGGAGAGAGCCTGAGTCAACGCAACAACAGGATCAGTTTCAACAAGCTAAACCATATGTGCCAAGGCCTCAAGGACAGAATCACAATGTATCCCCTTCTATGGAAGACATGATGACGATGTTGATGCAAAGTAACCTCACTCTTCAAAATAGTATGACTCAACATCAAAATAGTATGACTCAACTGGCTCAAAATCAAGTCAAATTCCAAGATACTACATTAGCAAGCATGCACAACTTGGAACGACAGATGAGTCAAATCTCTGAAGCTGTAAGCAAACTGGAAGCAAGAGATTTGAATAAGCTCCCCTCTCAAACAGAAGTCAACCCGAATATTCGGAATGTCAGTGCCATCATGTTAAGGAGTGGAAGACAACTTGAGGACAAAATAGTGGAAGAATCTGGCGAGGAGGAAGGCGGCGACCGCCGCCAGGATAGCGGCGCCCGCCATCAAATTGAGCTTGGCTACGGTAAATTGGAAAATAATGGCGGCGACCAACAATTAATTGGCGGCGACCGCCGCCAAAATAGCGGCGCCCGCCGCCAGTCTAGCGGCGACCGCCGCAATGGTGCTCAAAACTTCGAAAAAAACGGCGACCGCCACATCCTGGCGGCGCC
Source organism: Fallopia convolvulus (assembly GCA_964016875.1). Taxonomy (NCBI): domain Eukaryota; kingdom Viridiplantae; phylum Streptophyta; class Magnoliopsida; order Caryophyllales; family Polygonaceae; genus Fallopia; species Fallopia convolvulus. Next base: position 11,292,459 of record OZ024734.1, read on the forward strand.
CGCCGCCCGCCCGCCGCCCGCCCGCCGTCTCTCAGATCTTGATTTTTCTTCTTCTGATGTTGCTCACCACCCATCTGTAGTTGTCTCAGATGTTGAGAAGGCTTCTGAAACTCCTGTTTCTCCTAAATGGAAGCCTATTGCTCCTTTTCCATCTGCATTAAAGCGTACAGAGCCATTGAAGCAAGAAAATGACATATTTGAGATGTTCAGAAAAGTTGAGGTCAACATGCCCCTACTAGATATGATCAAGTCAATTCCTCGTTATGCTAAGTTCTTAAAGCAGATGTGCACTATAAAGAGGATTCAGGATGAGAAAAGCAAGAAAAAGGTGAAGGTGACCGAACATATCTCAACAATATTTCAAAAGCACTTACCCAAGAAATGCGGGGATCCAGGTATGTTCACTATCCCTATAACTATTGAAGGTACTAAATTTGACAAGGCTATGTTAGATTTAGGTGCTTCAATTAATGTTATACCTTCTTCTCTCTGTGAGTCTATGAAACTAGGACCTATTCAGCCAACTAATATTTCTATTCAGTTAGCTGATAAGTCCACTGTGCGTCCTATAGGAGTGGTAGAGGATGTTTTGGTTATGGTTGGTAATCTTACTTTTCCTGCTGATTTTTATGTGCTTAATATGGAACATGATAATCATGCATTCCCTATTCTGTTAGGGAGACCCTTCTTGAAAACCGCAAATACCAAAATAAATGTGAGTACTGGTTCTTTGACTATGGAATTTGATGGCCAGATTATAAATCATAATATCTACGACGCCATTAAGTCTTCATCTAATAATCATTCTGTGTATGTTGTTGATGTGCTTGAGCATGTTGTGAAAGATATTCTTGTTGGAAACCACCTAGATGATATGAAATCTCTTGTTGATTCTAGTTTGGATTTCACTTTATCACTTAATATGCAGGACATTGTTAATAAGTTGGATGCTCGCTATAAGCTTCCTCCTGAATTTTTGGGACAAGCTCCTTTACCACTTACCTTGCCTAGCAAGAAGCTTTTGTCCTCTATTGTGCAGACACAAGTAGTTGAATTGAAGAAACCACCAGAGCGCATAGGGCAACCCCCTCCGCCACCCTTGCAACCTCCGTCACGGCCACCACCGTTCCCTGACCCAAATTAGTTGTTGGTTTGTAAGTTTTTCTCTTTCTCTTTACTTTTACTTTACATTGGGGACAATATAAGATTTAAGCATGGGGGAAGGGGATTACTTGTTTTGCATTCATGTAGTTGCCTTAGATTAGGCATTATTACTTTATGTTTTGCATTGATTCAAATTCTTGAAAAAATGAAAAAAAAATCAGAATATTCATAAAAAAAAAATCAAAAAAATATTACATTTTAGGCTCTTATGTCCCCATTGTGTAAGACCTCTTGTGTTTCTAAGTTGAGTATGAATTCTAACCCATGATTTGCATGATTTGCTGAAGTTGATATGATATGAGCATGATCATTGATTAATTACCTTGATTATAGGACTGAGCATGTATTTAGCTTGGGTATTTGATTCATTTCTGAAGTTCTAGACAAAAATTAGCCTTGTGAGATATTTTTGGCCTTTCATGGTTATATTTGTTCTCTACGTTTTTGAGTGTATCACCATGACTATCTAGCTCTAGAACTTGTGTTATGACTCTTTTTCAAGGCTGCTTTATATGATTAAATGCATGACATTAAAATGATTGAGGCAATGTTTCTTTATAAGCCTATTATTTCCCTTCCTACCTTACGAGATCCATGTTCTTGATACCCCATTTCTTTTGAGCTTTAAGCCTATTTTTGATAACTCCACAAAATTTTCCTAGCTAAATAAGCTTGACCCATCCGGGATTTAGGACTTTAGGTTGTGTTTTTGTTTTGTGTGAGTTATGTATATGTATGGGGGAGTTGGAAGAAAAGGTGGAAAAAGAGGAAATACAACACTTGGTTGCAAAGTGAAAAAATGATGAAGATGAAAAGTTTGTGAAAAGCAAAAGAAAAAGTTCAGTTTAATTGTTAGTAGTCTTCATAAAGCAAAGAAAGAGTTGAAGAAAGAAACAAAGTGTATAAAAGTGTGTATGGAGTTAAGAAAGAAAAGTTTGGGAGAAGTAAGAAAAGAAAGTGTGTTGAAGTTGGGTTTAGGATTAGTTTTTTATCCCGGATTTAGCACCACATGCCAAATATGACCCCTTCCAAATTTCTCTTTACCTTGGCCCCATTACAACCCTTAAAAAGACCTCTTGATTTTTGTTTTGTGTTTGATCCCCAACGGTGGAGATTTAGAACTCTGATGCAAGCTTATGGTAGTCTAGTTTTTCATGGTTGATTTTGAGCGAAACACCTACCCTTAAACACTTGAGAGTTTGAGTGCAAACACAATTTACCTTGGTGAGGTCTAGAATGAATGAATGGTCTTTACTTTTTGCTTATTATAATGCATGCTAGGAAGTCTTGGTCGGGTTTTTTTTGATTATATGTGAAATGCTTGTTTGACTTGAGATGGATGTATGATTGCATTTCTATGGTGTGTTTTGGATTTATGACTTGCTTGAGGACAAGCAAGGTTTAAGCATGGGGGAATTTGATAGCTTGCATATAGGTAGTATTTAGGATGCATGTTTACGTTTCTTTTGCGTTGTTTTTAGGTAGTTTTAGTTAGTTTCTTTAGTGTCTTAGAGTGTCTAGGAGTTTTGGATTTTTGCACTTGTTCTATGTTGTTTTACAGGTCTTAAAGTGAACAAGTGTAAAAGGAATGGAAACAGGGGAAAGAGCGCTTGAATTCGGGCCATCTGTTGGAGTTGCTGGTTCAACACCTCTGTCTTGTGAGAGCTCGTTTGGAAGCTATATTGGTCTTATGAAGTTGAGTTTGATATCGTTGGAAATCTAATTCAAAGAGCTACAATTCATGTTTTTACCCCGAATCCAAATTCCAACTCGAAGTGAGTCAAAACAGCCCCCGAAGTGTGACTTGAGTTCTGAACTAAGGTGCTGGCGGCGACCGCCGCCAACCCAGCGGCGCCCGCCGCCCCTGACCGCCGCGGAGACCTTTACTTGCCACGTGTTTTGTTTCTATTGGTCCTTTTCTATCAGTATTATTCCGAGATATTATATTTTTGGGATATTGTTTTATACCTAGTTTGATATATTAGGTTTTAGAGAGTTGCATCTCTCATTCATAGACTATTATCGTATTTTCCATTCAGAGTTTTTAGCTTTCATGGAGAACTAAGCCCTTTTGCTTAGTCAGACAGTTTGAAGCTTCGTTTTTAGCTTTCAACGAGATATGCCTTTGCTTAAGCATAGTAGAACAAGCAAAAAACAAATTTGATTCCCTGCAACTGCACCATAGATATATGCTTAACTTATACTCATGCTCATGAGCTTTTAGTGGTAACTAAGATTTTCAATGGTTTTATCATCGATTTCATCATTTCTCACACATATCCAACAAGAAGATGAGTTCCAACAGTAATTCAGGGTTCCAATCAAATTTTTTCCATCATTAAGTTTCATAGTGTAATATTCAGCCATAGAAGCATAGGCAAACTTGTGATTGCTCATAGAAGAGCAAAAGCATAACAATCCTGGGCTGAACCAGGACCATCGAGACCATTACTGACTTATCTATCGTAGTCAATAAACATTCTTAACAATTTATTTGTAACTCCAAAATTCAAGTATCTTGAACATTTTCTGCACCTAACCCAACAGCTTACCAATAACACATAATTACACTTTGTCATGCCAAAAATGGCTTTGCTCTTATACATTTCTTTCTTAATCCCCAAGGGATTGATTTCATTTCTGTTGTAGATTGAACTACTCTTTAAGGTCTCCTCGACCATAGTAGGTTGTTGTTCGGGTTCTTTAGTAGGGTCCATTTGACCATGTTGTTCAGAAGAGGATTCTTTTCCAAAACCAAGAATGTTCTTTAGATATTGTTTAACCTTCTCTATTATTCTTTCCCTCCACCACGATCCCATAGACTACTCCAACTCATCAAGACTCTAGACCACTCAACAAAATATTTCAGGATAAACAAGCAGATCAGATGAGTGCACTCAAAGCATGTACGCCCCAACAAATCAGGTTAAAGCCATCAAACAGGCATTCAAAGTACTGTACCATTATTTTCGAATCATAAAAAGTATAGTAAAAGGGATACAATTTGAGAGTTTTATTTAGTCGACCAATCCAATGGCCTTTTGAAGCGGATCTCCTTGCCTCTTCTGCGCCGCAACCACCCCGAAAACTCCACTCTCTGTTGCCCCTTTCAACCATTCCATGCTTGCCCCGCAAATTCCGAATCAAAGAGTACCACGCTAGTACGAACCCTAGACCCCCAATTGTGCGAGGATCTCGCAGATAGAACGCTTGTCGCTTGTGTTGCTTCCTTCTCTTAGCCGGATTCGGTAGCTCATCATACCAAATGGGCTTAGGCGACTCCTTGTCGCCAGAGAAGAACCGATTGAGTCTCGATCGATTATCACATTTTCTAGGTTTTTGGACTGAAATTTTTTGAGGCACCTCAAACACAGAGGCAAGTGAACGGAAATTGGCGATTTGAGTGATAGAGAGCAAGATAATAAGGATACATTGAGGGAGGGTTTTTGGATCTAGGGATTCGATTTAGGGTTTGACATGGTTTTTCCATGGGGAGCAGAAAGGGGGAAAGGGATAGAGGGTTCGGGTCTTTCTAACCCCTTCGTTTATTCCACACTCACCATGGTGTAAGGGCTCCTTTGGACTTATTTATTTTGATAATTATATAATAGAGGTTTTTGCGTACAACTACCGCTAAATGATCGATATTGCAAAATATCACTCCTTAAACCACTATTTATTTTGGTACATCCATTAAATGTCATTTTGTTGCGGAGAACTATCCAGTCGTCAAGCCCGTCAGGTTTCCGGTTAAAAAGTGCACTTTTACCTTTTTGCCCCCCTTTTTTTTTAAACTACCAAAATGACCAGGTTTCCCTCTTAAAAAGATCGATTGGCTACTTCCTCATCTTCTTTAATCTTCTTCGACACGCTCCATTTAAAATCCAACTTGATTCCGGATCGAGAGAGGAGGAACTCGAAGAGACTCGAAGGGTAGTAGTAAGAGCAACGCGAAGGAACTCGATACGAAGGGACTCGAAGTGAGGTAAGCTTGAATTGTTTGGGTTTACGGTTTGATTTTAGAAAATTGATTCGATTTCAGAGTTTGATTTTACAACAATTTGATACGATTTCCTGGTTTGATTTTACAACAATTCGATATGATTTCAAGGTTTGATTTTAGGAATTTGGGTTTGATTTTGGTTGCATGTGTGTTTGATGAAAGACAAAATGGTTCTGATTTTAGGGTTAGATTGAAGAATTTAGGGTTGCATGTGTGTTTGATTAAAGACAAAAAAAGTCTGAATGTAGGGTTAGATTGAAGGATTTAGGGTTTCATGTGTTTTAGATTGAAAGCGAACTGTGAAAAGCGACTTGTGTTGTTTCTTAATTTGTATGATTCGGTATAATGATTTTTTTTACGCACTTGTGGAAAGCTATCCTCTTTCCTTTATTATATCTCATACATAAATTCAGTTCTTATAATCCAAAACTCCTTTCGATCAATTCAATTCTTATACTTTGACTTGCTTTAAATACTATAATGATGAATGAATTAGGACATTATTGTTCAAATATTGCCTCACTCTTTTCTCTTCTCTCTTCTTCATCATTACTCATTGATTTCTCTGATTTGGCAACAAAGTTATGCAATCATTCAATCTTTGTTTCTATCTTACAATCTAACTCAATATTTAGTCAAATTGTTACACATTTGTATCTTCATTATAACTCTTGAGACACTCATTAACTAGTATATTTGTTTTTCATTTAAAGCTACCATGTCATCAAGCTCAGAGCAATCAGATTTTATTTCAGATGAGATGGAGGACTATGAGTTTGCCATATACAACAAACTCAGGTGCATGGACATAAGGGCTTGTAAACTAAATGGAACATTGCGGTGTCCATTTTGTTTGGGCAAGAAAAAGGCAAGTGTGCCCATTCAAAGACCTCATCCAACACGCTGCAGGAATAGCAAAGAGTACATGGAGAAAGAGAAGTGACAAAGTCAAGGCTAAGCACCATGCTTTAGAGATGTTCATGAGAAACTATATGGAGGTGGAGCATTAGCTCTCAGTTGGTTCAGGTAAGGTCATCAAGGATTGCCATTTTGTACTTTGGTTCACTTAGGGTCAATCCTTGAATCTTGTACTAGCTTTTTTATTGTTCAATATTGGCGATGTTAAGGTAAAAAGGGCTTTTGAACTAGTTGGTTGAATGGTATTATGGTATAAGTAATGAAGACAAATGGTATGAATGGTTGATTAGTGATGGTATTTTATGATGGTAAACAATGTGTAAGATATGGTGTATAATTTCAGTTTCATTGCATCTCTTATTCTATTCAATTTCATGGTTGGTCGTTGTTGGTTTAATTGAAATGGTTGATCAGCGTTGAATCAAATATGTGGTTCATGTCGAGCTGGTTCATATCTGGTTGATCAGTGCTGGTTTACTTGAAATTGCAGTAGTGTCTAAGAATTGGCAATAAACTTCATCTAGTTTGCTCATTTTGCACCATGATTAAAGCATAAAAGTTGCTTAAAAGTATGCTACAAACTTCATCTAGTTTCATTACATTAATAACAATAACAAATTATCTTACACCAAGAGTACTAATGTTACCTAACAACAATTGCTCCACTTGCCAACAACAACCCCCACCATTACAACAAAAATGATACTTATTACACACATCATATCACATCAAGTCTGGACCAACACTTGAGCCTATGAATCTCGGATTCCCTTGCTGCCAAAGCCTCAACCAGTTTTGTGTTGTTTTCCTCCATTTGCCTCTATTAGTTAAGCAATCTCTAAATGACTTGGCTTGCTTGACTATCGAACGGATAATCAATCCACTCGAAGAACCACAATCAAGAACTCCACTTGGATTGTACAATGGGCAAGATAAGAACCTTCTTCCATAGTTTTTTGGGGTGTGAGCAATGTAGACTTTTGCCCTTATGCTACAATGACAAATCACCCAATTAGTAATATGTAGCTTCCACTTGACATGATACCTAAAGTAATTGAGACAGTGTCATGTGTAGTAGTAAAGACTGAGATAGTGGTTTCGATTAGGATGAGATATGTAGCCATTTTCGATTAAGCTAGGCAATATCGATCACAAAACACCTTAATTGGACAAAAATTAGGAAACAAACTCACATGAAATAGTGGTTTTGAACATATAAACCCTAATCCATGAACCAATGTCGATACAACCCTAAACCTTAAACTCACGTACATGATGACTCTTGACGATGAAAATGGAGCTTCTGAGTTTAGAAATGGCGAAAAAATGGAGCTTTTGTCTGTGTTTGTGTTGTGGTTGAACAATGAAGCTCGTGTAAATGGAGCTTCAATGGGCGTCTTGAAGAAGATTAAAGAATATGAAGAAGTAGTCACCCGGTAGTCTAAGATGGGGAAACTTGATAATTTTTGTAATTTTTATAAAAACAAGGAGCTAAATGGTAAAAGTGCGCTTTTTAACAGGAAACTTGACGAACTTGACGGCTGGGTGGTTCTCCTCAACAAAATGAAATTTAATGGGTGTGTCGAAAAAAAATAGTGGTTTAACGGGTGATATTTTAAAAGCTGGGCCACAACATCTCTACCAGCCTCTTTTTGGTTAACTCAGAACTTCAGGTTCTCATCCGCAAGATGCTCTAGGACGCCCTCCTTAGATGGTTTCCTAATCCTTACCTTATCAAAAAAAAATATGTGGCCTTTTATGCTTCATTATTTTAATTAGTTAGATTGAATTTTTTATGGAGCATTTATTAATAAATAGTTTTTTTTTGAATTTTTTATGGAGCATTTATTAATAAATAGTTTTTTTTTATTTAAAAATGAATCCATTAAATATATCGATCATAATAAAATATGGAAAGGAGCATAAAATTTGATTTGGAATTTGTCTAGCTTGCAAATAATTTGGGAAGAATTAGGAAAGAACATAAATATTTTATCTTAAAGCATTCTTACATATAAGAACTCAATTCTAAATTATTTGTGACCAGATCTATAATAGGATGGATTACCTTTACAATACCTTATTTCAATTTGTATAGCCCCATTTTCAAAAATAGTTGACATTGAAGTTGATTTTTATGTGTTGGTGAAAGCTAGGATGGTCCAAAATAGCCAATATAAGCTGCTCTAGCAAGTCATAACTTTCTTTGTCATATGCAAATAATTTCTTGAATATCTGGGAGATGATGATAGCAACTTGCAAATAGCTCGTACATATCATTGCACACAGCCATATCGATTGATCAAAAAATTTCTCATTTCCATATGATATACAAAGACCCGCAAAATCATTAAACAAAGAAAAAGAAATCAACCACGATAAGTATGAGCGAAATTATTGGCGAAATCCATGCAACCGCCAGTTGCAACCTCGCACAGAAACGCACTGGTGTCTGATAGTTTATCCATCTGTTCTCTCTCTGCGTCATTTCGTCGAACACTTTGCTTGCAAGTTTCGAACTTTTCAAGCTTGAGCAATTGTAAGTTCGAGGTGAGGGAGGTTGTAGATGGGTTCGAGCTTCGATAATGAAGCGGGAGGAGGGGAACTCAAGAAGCCGTTTCTGCACACAGGGAGTTGGTATCGGATGTCTGGAGTGGGATCGAGACAGAGCAGTATGATGAGCTCGGCGGCAATCATACGAGAAAGTTCGATCTCCGTCGTCGCCTGCGTTCTCATCGTCGCTCTGGGTCCTATCCAATTCGGTTTCACCGTAATTCTTCTATTTTCTCCCCCTCCAATTTAGTGAAATCAATAGACCGCCACTAGCTCGATGCAGCTAATTGTTCTGTTTGTGTGTCTCTCCATTTTATTTTGAACATGCAAATTCAGGCTGGCTATTCATCTCCGACTCAATCTGCGATCACTCAAGATCTGGGTCTATCAGTGTCAGAGGTATAAGATATGGTTCTGTTCATCTGGTTTTGTTCAGTTCAATTCTGATTCCTAATTTTGTGAGCCAGTTCTCTTTGTTTGGGTCTCTATGTAACGTGGGTGCTATGGTTGGAGCAATTGTCAGTGGTCAGATTGCTGATTATATTGGGCGTAAAGGAGTATGATTCCAATCCCTAGCTATCTATCTGAGTAGTTATCCTTATTAATGCTAATCTTATCAGTTTATTGCTTTTCTATGTTTGGACTTGCAGGCTTTGATGATTGCTTCCATTCCAAACATAATTGGATGGCTTGCTATATCATTTGCCAAAGTGAGTGCTGAGAGCTGGTATTATTATTTGACTCACATGTAAAACCTTAAGAGTCAAGTGTAAAAGTTTTTCTCGTGCTCATTGTTCAGGATTCTTCCTTTCTGTACATGGGAAGACTTCTTGAAGGATTTGGGGTGGGAATAATATCTTACACGGTAACTGCACTGGTTTAAGTTCTGTTGTATATATGTGAGTAGCATGTAACCAGAAGTTTGATGGAAAACTGTGTGTTTGTTTCTAGGTGCCTGTGTATATTGCTGAAATAGCACCTCAGAACATGAGGGGAGCCTTGGGTTCTGTCAATCAGGTTGACTATCTTTTCCAAGGCTGCATTCTATTGTTACTGCTTGGTAACATCAAGACTGTTCTGCATTTATTGATAATGAAATTATGTGCTTCATGATTGTTAGCTCTCTGTAACTATTGGAATAATGCTGGCTTATTTACTGGGACTTTTTGTCCAGTGGAGAATACTTGCAGTTCTAGGTAAGTTTCATACGATGTAAGAAGATAGTTTCTCAACTGACATCATAATTAAACTTGATGTGCAAATATTGATGTTCATTGTTGACAATTTCGTAAACTATGCTTTACTAATTCCTAATTCAATTTGTATATGCTCCTTATACTTTATGATATTTCTTTAGGTTCACTTCGCATTGTCATATGCATTTACTTCTTAGTTCTTACTAGTTGTTTCCAGCTATTATAGCTATTGAGCCCTAAGCTTTGAAAACGAGGCATTCTTAAGTCTGTCATTTACTGAAGGGTGTCAATAGCTAATTCCTGTTCCATTTAAGGATGCTGTAAATATGTATACATGTGGAAGTTACAGATAAAGCGAGAAGGGATTTTTTTTTTCAATATATGGTAAAGACAAGGAACATATTTTTGAGTCACCTACCCTTTTCAGTTTATAATCGAGTTTTTATCACTGAGAATTGCCATTTGGGGCTGATCTGCTGATGAGTTAATGCCTATACTTGTAATAGCGGAGTCGATTGTTCATTAACTATCTCCTTTTCTGTTATGATGTATTGATATACACCACTGTTTATTCTGAATATCCACAAGAAAAATTCAATCTTCCTTTCTTTACAGGAATATTGCCATGCACTATACTGATACCTGGATTATTCTTCATTCCAGAATCTCCTCGATGGCTGGTAAGTTCAGATGATTGCATTTTGATCTGTTCATTCTGGATGTAATCATTTTCATTATGGGTTATTGTTTATTTATAGGCAAAAATGGGTATGACAGATGAATTCGAGACTTCATTGCAAGTTCTTCGTGGCTTTGATACTGATATATCTGTTGAAGTAAATGACATTAAGGTAATTACCTATTTGTAAGTGCAAAAAATGCATTCTTTTCAAGGTGATGATTTTTGACCTTCTTCTAGAACCACGTTATAATTTCTATGATGTTTATCTCTTAATTTTGCAAATGTTGGCTATGATATGCATTATGCAGAGGTCTGTCACTTCAGCAAACAGAAGAGCTACCACTATAACATTTGCAGAACTCAAACTAAGAAGATACTGGCTCCCGTTGATGGTAATTCCGATATATTTGGAAGTTTTGTTTTCTACGATTATTATTGCATGTTGATAATCTAAATGACATCCAAATATCTGATTTTGTGCAGATAGGAATTGGATTACTAATGCTGCAACAGCTTAGTGGAATAAATGGTGTTCTGTTCTATTCCAGTTCCATTTTTGAAGAAGCTGGTTAGTGCTATGAGATCTCATCTGGGAAAGTTGAATTTTTATCACATTAATGTGGGAGTTGTCACAAACTTCAAGAAGTAAATGTACTATATAATCATTGTCCTTGTATATGTTATATTCATGTATGGAAAAACAAGAAGGAAAAAAGAGTTTGTCTTGCTGGTTATTTTAGGTTTAAATCTGGTTCCAGTTCGTTGATATAATTTTTTGCTGCAATTAGTTTGGTAAATTAAAGATAGATTAAGAATTTCTAAAAACATTTCAATTTTTTATAAGGTGTTGAATCAAGTAACGCTGCAACATTTGGACTTGGTGCAACTCAGGTATGGAAGTGAATCTCTTTTGAACAGCTTCGATTCACTAAGACAGCTGACGCTGACTTATCTCTTATTTGTGCTGCTCAGGTTGTGGCAACAATGGTTACTACATGGTTAGTAGATAGAGCTGGCCGAAGGCTTCTCCTCATTGTGAGATTTAATTAGTAGACATATTTATTCACATTCGGGAATCGATAGCACATACTTGGATTGTGAAAAATAAAAACTGATTCTCTTTTTGTTAATTTGTATCCCAGATATCATCTGCTGGTATGACGTTTTGCCTTCTGGTGGTTGCCGTGTCCTTCTTTGTGAAGGTCAGCCAAGAGCTTGTCTATAGCTTATGTTAATGTAATTATTCTTGTACATAATTTTGCTAAACTAACACTTTTGATGTCAGGACTCCCTATCTGATGGATCTACTGCTTACAACGCGTGCTGCGTTCTCTCAGTTGCTGGAGTTGTGGTATGTCATTCTTATCAATAACTTTCTGTTACACAGCTTCTTGAAATTCCAACTTATACTAACCGACAGAACTCTCTTCAGGGAATGGTAGTGGCTTTCTCATTAGGAATGGGGGCTATCCCATGGATTATAATGTCTGAGGTAGACTATCCTTCATATTATTCTTCTGCATATTGATGTAATGGTATTTTTATGAAGGGTTAACCAGAAGCATACTCCATTATTGATTTAATGTTACTCGGTGGTAGATTCTTCCCATCAATATAAAGGGGCTTGCAGGAAGCATTGCTACACTAATGAATTGGTTCCTTGCTTGGGTAGTCACGCTGACCGTAAACTTGCTCTTGAGCTGGAGCACTGGAGGTAATTCGCATCACCTTCTCGCTCTTTCTTCTTAACTGTTCACATTCATATGTCAACTCTTTTTAGGAAAGTGTAAATTATACAAAACCATCCACAAGTTAGTCCACTTTGCAGAGAACCACCATTTATAAACAAAATTGCATTTATTCAACCAAGAAAAATTCCATTTAAGTAAGCCACCAACCTTGTTTACTCAGCATACATTACTCCCAACTTCCAATTTGAGACTTTATTTCTATTAAAGTCCGGTGGGCCGACAATATGGGGGTCGTGCGTGTAACAGGCCTACCATGCAAAGCCAATAAGGTTCTAACCCAAAACCATATGACAATGGGTGGAGTAGCTCATTAGGTTATATACTAGGCTTTGTAGTTCCCAATTTTAGATGTGGGACAAACTCTCAACAATTTCCACAAACACCCACAACTATTTCAACTTTATGGAGTATTAAAGTAGATTTAAAAAATATGAGTTGTCCAAAACAAATATACTTCATTAATGCAATTTTTTTTTCCTAAATGATGTTTTGTGCAAAATGAGATAATTGAAGGGAATATTTTGGGTATTTTTCTCTTTCCGAAATGCATAATCCTAGATTTTTATTCCCCGGTTTGAAATTAGGAGAATTTGTTATTCCAAAATTGGATGAAACTCAATAAGGATTACTTTGATCTTATGCATCTGAATGGGTAACAGGAACATTCACCATATACATGTTGGTGTGTGCTTTCGCTGTGGCATTTGTATGCATTTGGGTTCCGGAGACGAAAGGGAGAGCGTTGGAGGAGATTCAGACATCCTTTAGATGACAAGCTTGCTGTGAGTCTGCTTAGGCCATGAACACTGAGCTTTGCAGTGACAAGTTCTCTGTTTTCTTGTTCTTTTGGCTTCAAAAGATCTTTATGTGGTTGTACTGTTTCAGGGTTTTTAGGAGTTCCCTTGTTTGCTCAAAAAAAGAAGACGAAGAAGAGTTCCCTTGTTAATATTCGCTAAACGAACTCTATAGCGTTTTGTTAGGTCACTGATTGTATGTAAACTTTTCATTTGCTGGTATAAAAAAAGAAGGAAGAGTTATCAAATTGTTCACCAATTCAGGTTTTCAGAAAGGCGTGTTTTTCTGGTCGAAAGAAAGGGCGTATGATGTAACAAGGTCTTAGTTAGTCTGTTAGTGTGTGTTCATTCACGGTTCAATTTTTCTACTCTCTTTACTCCGGTTTTAATTGGTTACAAAGTGTTTTTTAATAATTTATTAATGATTAAGTTTTTTTTGATTTAATTTGGAAATTTATTATCCAATTATGTCGTAGGGAGTATAGAAGGGAGTATATTTAGTGAGTAGAAAATTTGATTTGGTTCACGAACAACACATGCTAAGAATTTTAACGATAGATTTGCGGGGTACCCAAATATTAAGCAAATTGTACATCATGTATTTTTGACATTTTTGCAATTTTATTTTTCATTATTTTATGGTTTAATTATTTGAATTAAAAATTATAATGTTTTTTTATAAATGAATTATTAAATTGAAAGAAATAAAATCAGAAAAAGAAAATTGAAAAAGAAATAAGTCAGTGAAAAGATATTTTAATGATTTATTGGTTACGATCTTAAAGTATTATACGGAAAATAAGGGTAAAAAAAACAAGCATCACATACTATAAAGATAAACACATAATAATATGCAATCTTCATTTAAGTAATTAATTTATTATAACAAAACGCCCCCTTGTGAACATATGCAATCTCAAGAAACGGAACAAAAATCCCATTCTTAGCTTTTGCTGATGACATCATCATCTTTGCCAAAGCCAACAACCAGACATGTAAAAATATCAAAGACATAATTGATGACTACTGCCAGATTTCTGGCCAGAAAGTCAACCTTAACAAATCTGCATTCCAAGTCACAAAAAATACAAACAACAACACGAAGGAGCAAATAAAGCAGATTCTCCAAATAGCAAGCACAGTAGCCTTGGACAAATATCTAGGCTGCCCAATCATTAATGGGAAAGTAACACAAAACACATTCAAACCCTTAACTATGAAAACTAGGTCTCAGCTATCAAAATGGAAAGCAAACACGCTATCACAGGAGGGCCGAAAAACCCTAATCAAAGCAAATCTCTCTGCACAACCAAACTATATAATGCAATCGTTCATGCTACCCCAAGCAACTCTAAAAGAACTTGACCAAATCAACAAAAACTTCTTTTGTAATAAAGAAAATAACTATAAACCCCTAATTAGCTGGAACTCCATCTGTCGGCCATCTGCTCTTGGGGGAGCTGGAATCACTAAAGCGGAAGATATGAATCAAGCACTCAAAATGAAATTGCTCTGGAAAATACTAGCAGAACCAAATAACATTTGGGTTAAAATAGTAACAAAAAAATACCTCAAAACAGACAACATCCTAAATTATAAGAAAAAACACAACACTTCCTGGCAATGGTCCAAGCTAATAGGTTTGAGAGACCTGTTCGCTTCTGGGATCATTTGGCAAGTGGGGAATGGAAGAACAATTAGATTCTGGAAAGATAACTGGATAGGCAATGGTCCTATCCACCCAAAACCTGGGGTCGAGACGCGCATTAATTGGGAGGAACATGTAGATTCGTACCTCCAAGAGGACAACTCATGGAACATAGAAAAACTGAGGGAGGTAGTCAAACCCGAAGACCTTGAAAAAATCTCCAAAATTATTAACCCGATTAACAAAATCCAAGACAGGCTATATTGGCAACCAAGTAAAAACGGGTGGTACTCTACCCACTCAGCCATACAATGGATCAACCTTGCTAAAAATGAACCCAAAATTAATCTAGAATGGATTAATAGACTTAACATCCCTCCTAAAATAAAAAACTTCCTATGGAAAGTGGCACGTAATGGGCTTCCAACCAAATCGAGGTTAGCTGCCAACCACATATCGGTACCCCAAGGTTGTAGTGCTTGTAACAACCAGGTCGAGGACACAAAACACCTTCTTCTCTCTTGCCCCCTCACAAAAGAAACCCTCAATTACATTAAACCTAAATTACGTAGGATCATTGACCAAATCTCCCCAAACGATAAAAAACCACATCATGTCCTGGATGAAATTCGGGCAATAACAAACAAGGTGGATTTGGAACTTCTTACCCACACCTGGTGGTGCATTTGGTACGCCAGAAACAAGAAAGTCTTTGACAACAATAATGGAACAAACCTAAACACCGCTAGAAACATAAGCGAATTTACCCAAAAACAAATCAAAGATTGGTTCCTTGCTAGTGAACCCGATCTATCAAAATCCCACACTGTAAAAGAGCGTGGAAAAACAAGAAGAAAACAAGCTAAATGGGAAAAACCCAAAAGGGATTACATTAAGCTTAACTTTGATGGTTCTGTGTGTGCAGATGGTGTAGCCTCGTTCGGGTTCATTCTCAGGGACTCCTCTGGCTCCCCCATTTCGTTTGACGGAGGACTGATAGGTCGACAGTATGTGCTAATCTCTGAGACCATCGCCTTACGCCAGGGACTGCTCCAAGCCATCCAATATGGTGTCCCCCGGATTCAGATTGAAGGCGATAATGTTCAGCTGGTCAAGGCCGTGCTTGGTGATTGGCGCTGTCCGTGGGAAATTGAGTTGCTGCGTTCGGACATCCATTGCTTGTTGGCCCACTTTCAGGATTGGAGTATCTCTCACGTGTTTCGGGAGTGCAATTCTGCGGCGGACTTCATCGCGGGTTCCTTCCAACGCGTCTTCTCCACCCTACTCACAGCTGATCCTGGCTTAATGACCCTCATCCGACAGGATGCTCTAGGGCGACCACCAGTCTACTAGTGGTCCCCCTAATCCCTTTCCTTATCAAAAAAAAAAAAATATGGGCATGACTTCTAGTACATGTAAAAGTAAATATGGATATCTCAACGCTCACAATTAAATGCATGAAAACGAGCATTACGCAAACTAAGAAGTAATAAACAGGTACATCCCAATTAAGATATAGGTCGAATCTCAAATCTACCAGTAGTGCTAGCTAATAGATCGAATCTTTATTGTTTTGGTTTACTTGCGTGTTGATCGATCGATCTTAAGTCGGTGGTTGTACTTGTACACTCGCCAACAAGTCACTAGGGCTCCATCGAGGTAGGCTTGGGCTGAAATGGGATGAAACCACTCGCCTATCCAATAATTCTACAATAGGTAAGAAGGTGACGCACCTTGGCACCTTGTATTGGTGAATGGATGCGCCCCTTGAGAGGGCATCAAGCATTAGGTCATCGAATGTACCAGGGCTTACAATCCGAATCTCGAGCGGGCCCACGGAGTGCCTTGCTACCCTGCATCGCCTGTAGATGCTACTAAGGGAGTCCTCCACCTCCAGAAAACATCTCCTGAGCAGCTCGTCGCTAACATCATCACCACCAATTCGCACCATGAGCTCCCAATAGATGACGTAGTGTCCCGAGGTGGTGGTCTTGTTGTCAGCGTAGCTCGTATACTCCACGATTGAGGCATTTGAGTGCTCTCGGAGGAGGGCAGAGGCTTTGTCGATTGCATTCTGGAGCTCGACTTCATTAGTTTTGTCATCGTCGAGGCTGAGGACAACGTTCTTGCGGCGGACGAAGCGGAAGTTTGGGGCTGAGTTGTGGAAGCCGGTGACTTGGAGAATGTCCCCCATACGGTAGCGGTAGAGCCCCGCTTAAGTGGTGATTACCAGCTCATACTCCTTGCCTACTTGCACGTTTTCGAGGTCCACTAACAACGACGAGTTGTCGTCAAGGGGAATGAACTCGAAGTAGGCCATGTTTGGCATGATGGTGTAGCTCACCTCAGACGGGCTCGCCATGGGATTGAGGTTAATCCCAAAGAAGCACTCGGATGCTCCGTAAACCATACTGGCCTTGGGTAATCCTCCACTGTATAAGTCAAGGGTTGGAATGTACTGCGCCATGGTGCCGGTCACAATCGCCTCTAGGTACTTGGTGTTGGGCCAAATCCGCTTTATGATCCCGGCCTCCCAATTCTCCCTTGAGCACTCCTCTCTGATGGTAGATGCTAGAGTTGGGTCAGGCTTCATGATCTTAGACATGCCCGTGGCTATGTCTTGGCAGATTTCTAGGTAGTGGAGATGGAGAAATTGGATAGCCCGAAGGAGGCCCAAGGAAAACGCTGCTCCAATCCGGATGACTTCGAGACGTTGGTAGAGACCAGCAAGCATCTGGGAGTACATGCTTTGGAAGGAGTCGGGGCAAAGGACAAGCTCCATGGGACTGGTGCCATACGATGAGTTACACATGCTATTCTTGAAGTGATCGCTCTTGTACCAGCTGCTCAATACGGGTTGGGCCACAAGCCCGCCACGAGTCTTTGTCTCCGCCATAATGCATTGAAAGTAAAGTCCCTTCCCTTTATCCAGTCCGGGAACATACCTGATATTGATATATACTCCTATTGTTTAGTTTAGTTTGGGAGAAAACAAGTGATTTCATACTAAATGTGGGTTCTCCGGATGTGATTAAAAAGTCGAGTACATCAACATTCGTCTTAATTTTTGTTCATGATATACCAAGTTATAACATTCATAATTAGTATCAACTAGTTGTCCCAGTCGTGCAATGCACGACTATGACACAATATGTTTTAGATATACTATAAAAATATATTAATAAATAAAAATAAAATATATAATTTAATGTAAGTAATTTGTTGCTCGTAATATGTATAAAAATTATTTAATTTTTTAAAATCAAATCAAATAAACTAAGTTTAGATTATTAAGTTTAAAATTGAGAATAAACATAGATTATTAAGATAAAATAATCTACATTGGTTTAAAAGAAGGAGATAAAATATGAAGAAAATAAAGCAAAAAAGATATATTTTGAAAATATGAAAAAGATGAGATTTTGAAAAATAATAATTAATTTAATAATAATATATGTAATTGTGTATATTTATCTTTTAATATAAGAGAGAGAAAGAAACAACTAAAATGTTAAAAATTAAGCGTATATATTTTATTGGCTTATAAGGAAAAAATTCAACCACTAGTTAATTTTTTTATAGTTAAGATATTATCTCCTACCAAAAATTAAGATATTGTCTAAATTTGAGAAATAAATAAATTTTAATTAAGTGGAAAAAAATTTGCCATGTGGAATATGAAGTGGAAGGAATAATTAATATATAATTATTTTGGAGCAAGGGTTAAATGACATGTGACAAAATCGTATGTGGATTAATAATAGGATGCCATGTGTCAAAAGTTGAGGTGATGCAATGTGATGACTCCAAATCTTATTATTTTTTATATATTATAGATTGAATTTTTCTCAAATTTATAATTTCTTAAATATCCACTTTTTTAGCTAATGAATAATGAGAATTTACATAAAAACTACTATGCATGTGCAGTTTCTAATAACAATGCTTGATGCATCAAAACAATGTTTAGAAATTTTGTAGAAGATTTGATTTGATATAAATTAGTGTAGGTTTATTTTTTAGTGGTTCATATCTAAGTTCATATATATAAATTAATATTTTAAATATGGGATGAGATCAGAATCAATATGTTGGCTTGAAAACGGTTAATTTTTATATTACATTAGTTAAACACGTCATGCCATGCATGACTAAGAACGAATATAATAGGATATTTAAGAACAAATATAATGTAAAATTTTAATATAACTTGGTACGAAGAGGTTATCTTTTCCAAAAAAATGAGATTGTTTTCCATATTGGTCTTACTACAATAATACTTAGAAAATATAAAGTTTATACTCAAAAGTAAATTGATAAATAGAAAAATAAAAAATACGAACAAATAAAAAGATAAATAGGAAAAAGATAGAAAATTAGATCAATAAAAATATTTTATAAATCTTTAATAGTAAATTCGGTTTTATAAAACTATTTTTTACATCAATAGGTAAAGAAATTTTTAATAGAAAATATAAATAGTATTTATGAAACTTAAATGATATAGATAAATAAGAAAGAGATAGAAAATTAGATAGAATAAAATAGTTTTAGAAATCTTTAAAGTAAATTGGATTTTTTAAAATTATATTTACATAAATAAACTAAGGGAAATTTAATAGAAAAGAACTGTAATAGTACGTGTGAAAACAAAATTTTTAAATATGAGATGATGCCAGAATTAGTATAGTGGCTTGAAAACGGTTATTTTAATCAAAATTCGATTTTTATAATATTTTTTTTTTCAAAACTCGATTTTCTTATGTATTTACATAATTAGATTAAGATAAGTTTAATTAGAAAAACTAAAATAATATGTTAGATAGAATTTTTAAAGATCTTAAATAGTAAATTCAATTTTGTAAATAGTTTTTACATAAATAGATAAAGAGAAATTTATTATAAAAAACTAAAATAATAAAATAAAATTTGATTATCTAAATATGATATAGGGTTAGAATCAATATGGTGGATCGAAAATAGGTGACTTTTATAATAAATATATATATTGTGATGATTTATTGATTTTCCCACCTATGTCCTTAGTGCAAAATATGCTCATACTGTTTTCTAAATTCAGTTATTTTCTTATAATTTTTAAATTCATAATTGGCTTTTTTAAGGAATACCTTAACAATGTATAATAACAAGAATTTGAAAACCCGGGATGTAACTTTCGATATATACGTTTTGTTGTACTTTTTTTGCACAAAAAATCCAAGATCTTAAATTCACATATATTACACTTCCTCCATTGTGCAAAATAATTTATTACAGATGTAATTGATAATTTTATTTAACTTGAAAAATAATTAGCTTTTCTCAAAATTAAAATTAATTATGTAACAAGTGAAAAAATACTATTCTCCCTTTTCAAAAATACTTATCATTTTATAAATTTACACAAATATTAAGAAATCACTTAATTTTAGCTGAATCTATGTATATATATAAAAGACGCAAGGAATAAAGCCACCACATTGCGCCACCTAGGATTTTCCTACGTGTCGTTTCCACATTAAGCCACCTAGGATTTACACAAATATTATGAAATCACTTAATGTTAGCTGAATATTATTCTAAATAATTAGTTTGACAAAACCAAAAAAACTTTTATAAAAAAATAGTATAAAAGGAGATATATATGCTAGAGTGGCCTCTAATTTCAACCAAGGGGTATAAAATAACGTACAAGTTCAAGACGGACATGAAAAGACTTGAAAATAGAATTTTCCTGTCAAACTCCTCCAAAGTAGTTGGTATCAGCTTGCTTTCCCCTCTCAAAGTTCCCGAACTGCCAAAACAATCTTAAATTAAAAGCTATATATGAATAATTTGAATATATTTTATGTCATTTAAATATACATATTCACCTAGTGAAGAACTCGGTGATTGGATGGGATGACAATATCGGAGAAATATCGCCATTGGCAATGCGCTTGATGTCAGGCAAGATATCCTCGTAGTCTACTACGGGGACCCGAGCTTTGAAACTGTGGCGGTCGGTCCTCCCTTCTAAACGGTGTCGTTTCAAGTACTCGGCGTCGGCATTGCAAGCTAGTATCTCTGCCAGCACCTTCACCTGAACTGCACTGTAGTTCCTTGTCACATCCTCGATCAACTCTAAGGCCTTCATATCGCTCTCCTTCATGCTTCTCTCCACCTCCATTTCAAAAGCCCTTCCTTAGAGAAATATACTTTACAACTATGTGTAGGGGAAAGGATCAGGGTTATAAGAAAATTGTTCCAACATCTACATACTATATATAATGAAGAAGAGTTAGCTAGGGATTTTCCCATTTTGCCCCTACAATAACTTAATAAACCAAATAGTAATCAATCAATCAAAAAACTAAAAAGTTTGAAATCGACGCACAATGTGTATCAATATAAGTAGTTTTGATGTACATACAAGGTGAAATAGATGCATAAAATTGTGTCTTATTTATGCATGTGCATCAAAACTACCAAAAAGTGCATCGTATTTTACATGTACATTGAAACCAACAATATGAAAATTAAAAATTAGCTAACTATCATATCATTACTATATACTAAAGCAGATGTTAAAATAATATATAAAATGACATGTGTTAACTCCATATAGAACCACAACACCCATCTTTTTTTAAATCAATCTGATTAGTGAAATTTGACTATAGACCCTACATATAAATATATTAGTTATATAAACGTATTATACATATGTTAAACAAATACAACATTATACTAAAGCAAATGTTAAAATAATATATAAAAAGACAAGTGTCAATCCCACATTCAACCACATCATCCATCTTTTTTAAAATCATCCGGATTTGTTGAAATTTAATTATGTTATTTTTAAATAGTTATTGATATGTTGTATTTCATATAGCATAACTAGGATTAGATAATACATTTTATATATAGATTTAAGTCTTTTTAGTGCTTGTAATGACAAATGAAGAGAAGACCGAAGACTTGAAGAAATTAGAAGATTTGAAGACAAAGTTTGAAGAATCAAGGGAAGGTCGCGAATTAGAGCAGTCCGCGATGGAGCCAAGTATCAGGTTCGCGATCGTGGTGGCACAAGGCCGCGGTCGCGGTCAACATTGACTCAGATTGGGAGTTTCTACAGATTCGCGATCCCGCGGAGGTCCACGTAGCAATAATTCGAGGCATCGATTGCTCTATCTATCTTTATTATATTTATTTCCTTTTATTTTATTTTCGGATATGTTTTGTTCGAGACCTTTTTAAGCCTAGTTTTTAAGCCTTGTTTGGATATCTCTCTTAGACCTAGTTTTCATTATTCCAGATTTTTGTATTCTCTGTTTATGGAGAACTAAACTCTTAGATCTTATTCAAGTTGAAGCTTTTCAGGCTCAAGTTTATTGTGAGATTCTTCTATTCAGGCTTATTTCTATAGGTTATTTCAACTCTCTTGTGCGTAATTAATATTGATTGTGTTGATTTCTGCTTGTCTGGCCAACTAGTTGGAATTTAATACTCTCTATTGCTAGATCTAGGTTTTCTCATAGCAAAACCTAATCTTTGTAGCAACTCAATAGATTTAGGACTCGTTGGACTAAAATAATTGAGATAGAGATTTGAATGCATGTTGATTGTTTGACTCGTTTGAATTCAATTGCATGTATCCTGCTTATCCTTGTTCTCATTGCTAATTTCCCTATTATTTATGATCGTTTCATGAATTTTTGGATATTAAGTTTGCATGTCTCGTTGCCATGTTCTATATCTGATCATGATAGGAATAACCAAAAGGAATAACTCGTTTGAATCAATGATCAATAACTTGATGATGAAAGTGGATGCTTGAATATGTTTGTTTTCCCCAAATTGATAAAAACTCAAACTTTACTTTATTTAATTGCTTTGCTTTATTTGAATTTCGTAGTTTTAGATTACAATCAAAATCCCCCTTTTATTACTACTGAAGCGAAAGCGGGTCTATCCTAGTTGAAGTAGAAGAGATTAGATAGCAAGTTTATTAATTTAGCGAAAGTTGACTGATTTACTTGCTTAAAGTTAACGAAAGTTAGCACCTTTATGTGATAAAAGCATGATCTATGTGTTTCATTAGCGTTTGGCATGCATGATTATTGTTGTGGTGATACCTTTACCTTAGAATTTCTCTTTTTCTTGTTAAAAACCCTTGCTTTGTTTGATTGCTTGCGTAAAAAGTAAGAAAACTTGATACTGACTTTCTCCCTGCGGATGAACCTGACTTCGCTATACCAATTGGGTCATTAACGTAGGACTTTGAGAGAATTTTCGAGACTAAGTATGGGGTCTCTTCTCTATTGATTTGTGTGTATCTTATCTTGGACAATTCGTATTTTCATAGGTCCACATGGCAAGTTCTAGCCGAGATGCAACAAGAGCCTAGAAGAAGAAAAGGACTTAACGGTCCCCGTCTCCTCCGCGCATGGACAATGTGATTTTGCGCACCCAAGCACAAGTTGATCGCTTCAACACCATCTTGGATCGAGACCACTACACTAGGTGGTTCTCAAGGTCGAGTGCAAAGTCCATGAGGTTTTACGAGGATGTCAAGCATGTCTTTGCTATTCTCGGAGTGCCTCATTTGCTAAAAAAGGAGGCGATGCCGCACTTCCCTGCCCTTACCTCTGAATTCTTGGCTACTCTTCAGACGAGATTCCCAACCAAGACCTCGGCAGGACGGATTAGATTTCGGCTCGGAAATGTCAGTCACGAGTACACAATGGAGAAGTTCAATGGTATTCTCGAGCTTCCTAATCCTTCTCGGGATTACAAGATCAAGGACTACAAGGTGACAAGGACTTGAAGCTATATTTCCGGGGAAGTAGAGCCCTCTGCTGCAGCATTCCGGGGCAAGCATCATCAACCCCATTTTCCGGATCATTCTCTAAGTACTAGCTGCTACTTTTTGGCCCAAGAGAGAGTTGAATAGGCCAACAAGGACGGAAGTTGCATGCCTCCAAACCATACTGTTTGAGGATCCGGGCCCGTTGAACTTGGGGTATGAGTGGCTACAATATGTTGATAATCAAGGGATCAAGTCAAAAGAGGTGTGGTGCGGAAATTTGGTTAGTCTCTTGGCGGCCAACCTCGGTGTCGACCTCTCCCTCTACACGTCGAGCCATGCTCGATTGCTCGACAAGAATTATTGGTTCACTTCTAACATCTTTGTACGGACCGAGAGAGGGCACACCACCAAAATTCTTGGCCAAGACGTTCTTCTCACCTTGGCAAAGATGGAGCTTCTTTACGTACCGAATTGGTACGAGTCCTAGACGGGTCATGCATTTTTGTTAGAGCACAAGCCGCAAGATGAGCCGACTTTGAGGCCATGTGTGACACGGTTTGCTAGAGAAGGAGAGACAATGGATGAAGATGATGAAGAATCGGAGGCAGGAACAGAGACAGGCACGGAAGAGCTCGATATCGGGGACGATGACCTCGATACCGAGGTTCAGGGCAACAACTGTTTCGTTAACGAGCCACCCAACTTCGTTAACGACCACTTCGAGGCTACTACCAAGGCACATAGCTTCGGTAACGACCGCCCACCGCCACCTGTAGAGCCCCATTCTTATGGTCTTATGCCTCACAATCAGGTAATTTTTCAAGAACACTTCCAACCTCATAACCACTACCAACCACCTCCTCAGCTTGCTTACACTGGATCGAGTATCCCACCTCCATGGGCCGAAGATCTTTCGTCTCAGATGCAGCAACTTAACCTGCAACAAACTCATCTCCACCAGAGGATGGATTGGTGAGAGAGTGTCTATTCTGCTCGCATGGCGCTAGATGATGCTAGGCACCAGCAGAGAGAGGCGGATGATGTAGAGCGTTGGAGGAAAATGTACGATTTTATGGGGAACTTCGAGCACCGGTTCCCACCACAAAGGCGCTGATCCAGCTTTTGAGAGTTACTTCTTTTCTGCTTTAAAGATCTTGTAAGTGTTTTCTTCTTTCTTCTTTCTTTTTCTTTTCTATTCTTTTATTCTGCTTATTTTTATTACAGTGGGGACACTGTAATTTGAAGTATGGGATGGGGAAGGGTAGAAAACTTGTGTCTTGTTTGTTTTATGTGTCTTGTGTGTTTTAAGTAGTTCTTTGTTTTATAAAATCAAAAATCACAAAAAAATCGAAAAATTGAAATTTGAAATTTTCAAAAAAGAGTTTTAGAATGGATAGATACCCCTTTCTTTTGGTTCTATGATAGTAGTTGCCGGCATGATCATGTAAATCCTTGCAAGCATGTCTTTGATAGTATAGCCTGATTCTTAATATGAAGTTGTTTTTATAGAGGAATAGAATTTGATGAAATTGAGCATGTATACTTTTTAGCATAAGTGATGCAATCCAACAAGATAATTTACCTTGTGAGTTATTTTTGGCCTTATAGGGAGAACATCAATAATCCCCCTTTTTTTCTAGTGTGATTTTACTCTCTTTATGCATATTATCTCTTGGAATTGTGATGGTTATCTATTTCTTGAGGCCTATATAAGATTTATAGTTCATTACTTATGGAAGTCATATGATATAGAACTTACTTTTTCATAAGCCCTATTAATCCATATCCACCCTTACATTATCCCTCTTTTTGAAACCAATTTGAGCCTGAAGCCTTTTATTTTTAGCTCCACAAAATTGTTCCCTAGCCGATATAAGCTTGTCCATATCCGGGGATTAGGACTTAGATTGGAGAGGATTCTTTTTGTTGAGTGATATGTTATGTTTGGTTCGAAAATTAAGGGTTTTTGGGAAGGGTAGATTGGAAGTCTCTTGTTTTGTTTTGTTTTGTAAGAGGATCTCTTGGTAAGAAATGATGCACAAACGAAAAGAGTTGTTGTTGAAGAAAGGAAAAAAATAAAGAGAATGAGTACACGATGAAACTCGTTAACGACCTAGTTGGTTCGTTAACGAGGTTGCGAGGCTGCTCGAGATGAAAAGAGTTAAAAGAAAGAAAACAGAGCTGAAAAAACATATGAAAAAAGGGAGAAAAGGGAAGTAACATGTGCATTTGTGTTTAATAGATAAGCCATAGATTCTTTTGAGTGTTTTATGAGACTTTCTATGATATATTGGGTTAGTAAGAGTATTCTTATGTTGGAGTGAGTTTGGTATTGTTTTTATGAAAGTTTTTGGAGATGTGTGAGCTTTTAGGAGTCTTTGATTTCCGAATATTATTAGCACCACATGACCAAAAAAATTTTCATGCCTTATTGTTATTGCCAAGCCCCGTTACAACCCGACCGAATGGAATCTTCTATGAAGTTTTTCATTGAGCCTAGTTTCTCTTGATGATTTTTGCTTGTTTTGACAAATCTTAGGTGGAGAGTTTGGTGATATAAGTTCCAATTTCTATGAGTTTTTGCATATAAGATGAGTTGAGAGATTGAATTATAAGCCTAAACACTTGAGAGTTGAGTGAAACACATATATCCCTTGTAAGGTTGGGTTGTATTTGCTTATGTCTATTTAGTGTTTATATATGTGTGATGACGTTAATGGTCATTTGCTATTTTTTGCTATGTTTTAATGTTGCTTTTTAGTTGATGGCTATTAGCTTGATGAGAATGATTGTTTGGTTTTGGTTGTTGTTTAGTGATTGATTGAGGACAAGCAATCCTAAGTATGAGGTATTTTGATATTCATATTTTAGTATAGTGTGTTTCTTAGTTTGTTTAGTTTGGTTTTAGTAATCTTTAGGGTTAGTTTTGTGGTTTTTTGGATGAGTTTGCATATTTTGTGAAAAGTATGAAAGCTACTCCGTTTTGTGTCTTTTTGCAGGGTTTTGAGCAGGAAAGAGCGCTTTTTAAAGCTGAGACTGAAGTGTTGAGGTGGAGGTGGGAAGACATGAAGATAAGGAAGTCAAAGTCCAAGTTTAAGTTGAACAAGAGTCGAAGAAAAGCCAAATTCCAAGCTCGTTAACGATCCTATGAAGGTCGTTAACGAGGTTTAGAGATAGAATTTTCGAGTGGATTTTGTGATTTCTACCGACCCTGTGCGGGGTCGTTAACGATGGCTCCGTGCCGGTAGGGTTTTAACTGATTTTAGGGTTGTTATATCTTATATCTTTTATCTTGTTATCTTTAGTAGAGTAAGTTTTTATCTTTTAGGCTTTTTAATAGATAGTTTCTTATTATAAATACCCTTATTCTATGCCTAGAAGAGGGAGAGGACGATTTATTTTGGAGAACCGAAATTTTGAGAAGTCGAGTAGGAGAGAATTGCGAGCCTGGTTCGTTCGAGAGAAGAGCTAGGGTCGTTAGTTGGATTCTGCTCGGGTTTTGTTCTGTGTTTTTGGTTTCTACAGGATATTGTAAGACGATATTTCTCGTATTAATTTCAAGTAAGTTTGATTTTGGGTTTCATTGTTTTCTCTTATTGAACTTGTTTATCATGATTAGTGAGTAGTTTTTCTTATCTAGAGTCGGGGTTGAAACCCGACATAGTTATGCATGATTTGACGAGTGAGTTGATGTTTTGAAAGCCTTTTATCCATTTTAATTGCTTGTCGTGCTTATGCTTAGACGATATTCAAAGTAATTTGAGTTCTCAGTTTAATCAAAAGAGAAAATTGTTGACTTGAAGGTTGATATTGTTCGATTACGAAAGTTTCGAGCTTTGGATCCAAAACAAGTGATTGAGTGAATTGATTTATGAGAATTAATTGATTTGCTTGCTAATCAGCGAGAGTTGATGAATTTATCTG
This sequence comes from Fallopia convolvulus, assembly GCA_964016875.1. NCBI lineage: Eukaryota > Viridiplantae > Streptophyta > Magnoliopsida > Caryophyllales > Polygonaceae > Fallopia > Fallopia convolvulus. The sequence continues at coordinate 11,319,886 of OZ024734.1, forward strand.
TTTAAAGGCATGATCTTTATCTTCTTATGAGTTTATATGCATGACTATGTTGTGGTAACCCTTGTCCTAGGTCTTTTATTTTATAAGGTTTATCATTCGTAATATTCGTTATCGAGTTCCTTTACCTCGGTACCAAACCTGCGTTTTAGATTGTTCTCGTTAGTGTGTGTGTTCGTAGTATTTTACCCAGGTTCGTTAACGACCATGACAAAATCGTTAATGAGGTTGGTCGTAGGGTGTTTTGTAATGTTTTCCTTTGTTTTATTTTTAGTAGTTGATAGACAAACAACCGTGCTTCTCGTGGAACGATCCTCACTTAGCTATACTCAGCGAGTCTCGACTATAAATATATTTGTTGTCAAATTAAATATCCCTCATCAACACATCTCATGTGAAAGATGTGACTTTTTTGAGATCTAAATTAATAATTAAATTTCTAACTCAAGGTTTAACAATAACAAATTATACAATATTCACAATTGGTTTAAGATCCTTTTCATTTATCTTAAATGGCAAATATATTACTCCCTCAGTTGGTTAAAACGTATTTGATGCTTGAGCTCAATTTTCATGTTTGAGAATACTTTTCGTAATTTTGTACATGTCTTGTTCCAACTTTTCCCTTTAACAATTGATAAAAAAAAAGTTAAGATATTATTAGAGTAAAATTATATGACAACTTAATTTTAAAGAGTAAACATTGTTGTAAATTTGTAACGGGTGGCAAGAAATCTAAACAAAATTATGGAGTATTGGATTTAGGATCTTTTAGAAATTAAAGTAATTCAATTAGGTCAAATGAGAGGCCTTTTTCATATTTATTTAAATTTGTAGAACGTCAAATATTTTCTAACGCATAAAATATTTATGCTGTTTGAAATATGTGGCTTTGTTAAGATATATTGTATTATTTAAATTTTATAATAAGTTTAATACTAATGAGCAGTTCATTTAAAATTAATTTTTAAATTTATTTAAACTTTAAGATTACATGAAATTTAGTAGGTTAAATCAAGGAAAAGGTACATAAGTAGATCTAGTACTAGTTATACCCGTCGTGCTATGCACGAGGCTTAACGTGGAAACGACACGTAGGAAAATTTTATTTATACTCGTCGTGCCATGCACGACTACATGGGAATTTAGTACTTAATTTATTTAATGAATATGATTTTAATATAAAAAAACTTATTTATTAGAAAAAAGTTATATAAAATTTTACAATTGGTGTCACGTGAAATGGGGCCAAAATTATTAAGGCGAGCCCACTATAATTTTGATGGCTTATTTTTAATTTATTTATGCAAAAATACAAATATAAATTATTTGAATTATAAACATTAAATTTTAAAAATATTTTACAAATAATATAAAAAGGTAAAAATAATCTAAATTCTTGTAATTTTTTTTATCAAATTCAATTCCTTAAATAATTTCAATAAAAATAAAAAATATACTTAATAATAAATGATGAAAAATATAAATAAAGAATGAATTCTTTAAAAGAAAAATAAGGAAAAGATAACAATTTTTTTTTTATCAAAAGTCAATTTAGGAAAGTAATTATCTAGATTGTAAATTCTATTTTTTATCAAAATTTTATTTAAGATAATCTTTTACATAAATAGATAAAAAAATAAAGATAAAATAATTTTCTTTAACTTGAAATAAAATTCGAATTTAATTTTTTTCATATAAATAGTTAATTGGAAAAAAAAATATTCATCTTAATATATAATATCTAATGTTTTATAATTTATTTTAATATTAGATAAAATCTTTTAGATCTATCCTAATTCCTAAAATATAATAGATAACAACTTTATTTTAGATAAAATCTTTCCTAGATTAATTTATCATATTTCTATATCATCCTAAAATAATATCAACATATATAAATTTTCAAAATAAAAAATCCTATATGGCGAAATCCTAGGTAACTTAACGTGGAAACGACAAGTAGGAATATTCTAGGTGGCGCGACGTGTGGTGACCTTATTCCTTGCGTCTTTTATATATATACATAGATTGACAAAGTGATAAACTTCAAATTTAAAAAAAATCTAGACTTGAAAGGTGGAGAAATTGGCTTAACAAATAGATTTATTAATTAAAGAAATTATATGTTCTAGATTGCTTAGGGACCTAACTTACCTAAGCGATCTAGAACATATCACCCTAAGTTAGGGTGAGAGTATTGCTTTGTTTTAATTGTATACATGTTAGTCCTAGTTTTTTGCCCTATACGGACGGGGTTTTATAAAAAAAAACTAGTTATACTCGTCGTATCATATACTACTACGATTCGATATTTTATACACATTATGAATAAGATATAAATAAATAAATAAAAATATAATATAAATTTTAATATAAGTAATTTGTTGATCATAGAATGTCTAATTTTTTAATCAAATATTATATTCTTCATATTTTATTACTTTTTATGTACGTAAATTTAGAAATTATCAAACATTTCAATATATCGATTAAATATTTTATTCTCTATTTTTATTAATTTTAAAAATTATAAATATTTATCTATAAAAAATCACTATATATTGATAGCTTGCATATAGGTATAGTTTAGATGCATGTTTTATATTGGTTTTGCATAAGTTTTACTTAGTTTTAGTTAATTTTAGGTTAGTTTCTAGGATCTAGTGTTTTCGGGCAGTAGCGCTTGTTTTGTTCGGTTTTGCAGATCGTTAGGTAAACAAGCATGGACGGGACGAAGGTTAGTGGACTATGGTGGAGGATCAAGATGAAGCTTAGAGTGATACAAGTGAAGATTATAAGAACCAAGAGCTAATAGCTTGTGTGAAAAGAACGCTTAAACCCGGGCTATGCATTGGAGTTCTTGTTTCGACACCTCTATCTTGCAATGCTTGGTCGGATGAAGCTGAATTTGTTATCACTGGAAAGCAAACTCGAAGAGCTACAATTCATATTTTTATTCCTAGTCCAAATTCCAACTCGAAGGGGGTAAAAACAACCTCTGAAGTGTCGCTTGAAATGCTGAACCGAGAGTGTCGCGGGGTGGAGAACAAGATGCCGCGGCCGCGCCACTTTATGTTGAGACCACGCCTACTGTTTTACGCGGAGAAGTTGGGCCGCGTGTTTTGGGCTTCGAGATGGGCTTAAGATAGATCTTGACCGACGTGTTTGATGTAATTTCGCGATAATTTGATATTTGGATATCTTGTGGGTATTTAAACCTTGTTTTTAGTTTTCTCTCTATTGTCATAACTTGGAACATACTTTTAAAGGCTAGGGTTTCTTTGGAGAGGGTTTTCTCAAAGTAACAATCTTTAAACCTCTTGTAAGTTTATTTTTAATTTAATTATGCATTGCTAAATTCTCTTGTGTTTAACTAGTTATTGAAATCATAGATTGTATATTATTGTGAGATATGATTGATTCTCAACAACTTGAATTGGTTTTATTCCCTGTGCTTAATTGAATCAGAATTATTCTAGGTTTTTTGTTAGATTAGCTACCTAATATAATTTCTAGGTTAATTTACAACTAATCTGATCAAGTCCCGTACGGGATTGATTAGATAAAGTAGCAACTATAATTGTTTAGACCCGTTCGGGCTATTCAGTTATAGAAGGGAATAAACCACAGATAACCTGATTAGCTATTTGTGTTGAGTATTTGTTTCTATCGATACTTTGGACTTAAAGCTGTCATTTCATTGAATCTAGACGTACTTCTAGGTTATTAGATGAATAGGGTTGTTCAGACTGTTAGCTCTTTCAACTAAATATAAATTTTTGGATAATAATCCACGTTAGATTATTCAAGGGAATTGAGAATCAAGAGAATCGATGATCAATAAGCATATCTATGATGAATTTAACTAGTTGAACATGCTATTCTCATACTTGTTTCTTACAATCATATTTGCATTCATATTTACTTTCGAGTTTGCATATTAGTTTAGATAAATCAATCATAAATCCCCTTTTTCTTAGTAATATTATTTAAATACAAGTAATCTGAGTCCCTGTGGGTTCGACCCTTGCTTCCACTATACTTAGGTTAGGAAGTTAGGATAATTCTTTGGCAGTGCTTTTACAGCGACATATAAGTCCTCGTCAAATTTGGCGCCGTTGCCGGGGACTCGGATAATTATTTGTATTTATATAGTGTTACTTTTTATTTTATTTTTTTGGGGTGTGAACCACTTGTATGGTTCATACCCGTGCTACTAATCCATCTCTTGTTGGTTTGGATTCAGAAATTGAAAGAGCAATCTCTAGGTTGCGCAGGCAAGCTCGTGATCTTTCTCGTGAATTACCGTTCAACCTGGATTCTTCCACATCTGATTCTAACTGTGAAAGCATTCATGAAATTGCCGAGATGGCTCAACAGACACTGAGATAGTTGACTGCACCTGATTTGGCACAACAACCATTGGCGGTGAAGCTACCTGAGCTCCCTAACGGTGTCCAATTTGAACTGAAATCTGGGTTGATTCACCTCCTTCCTCAATTTTATGGGAAGGCGGGTGAGGATCCCAATAAACATCTGGTTGAATTTCATGCTGTCTATACTAGCATGAAACCGAAGGGCGTCACTGATGATCAAATCAAGCTGAGAGCTTTCTCTTTCTCTTTGAAGGATGGGGCTGGTGATTGGCTCTATCATTTGGCCTCTGGCAATATTGAGACTTGGGAGCAATTGAAGAAGGCTTTTCTTGAGAAATATTTCCTTGCCACAAAGCTCTCGAGTCTGAAGAAGAGCATTAGCAACATTGAACAGCTCCCAAACGAATCACTATATGAGTATTTTGAGAGGTTCAAGAAGTTAATCTCAAGTTGCCCCTATCATGGTTATTCTCAGCTAGATCTTGTTTGTAGTCATGCTTTGGGCAAGAGTGCGGATCATGTCATCCGTGGAAATAGACAGACCTTGATTTGGTGCTTGAGGCCGGGGTTGAAATGCAGGTCTAAAACCTTGAGGGCCGTTTTGAGGTGCATGCTGTTGATTTTGATTCCCATACCTCTATTTAGGATGATCCTTCCAGCCCGGATTGTATGTGTTCGAAAAAGGATCATATCTTGGTCTTTGTGGCCCATAACCTCCAAGCACATTGACTTCTTCCTCTTGAGTATGAAGAGTAGGACAAGCATCTGTCTTATGTGTGATGTCGGAGCAAAACCGCAAGCTTTGACTTGTTTTTGGCCTCCTAAGATGAATTTCTTGAACATTGTCTTCAACTCACTTACTTCCTCATGTAAAGCACTAGCATCAATAGAATGGGTAGCTTTCATTGTAGCTCTTTTACTGAATTGACGAGAGCCTTTAGATAGTTCATGGAACAGCTCAAATGCCTCAACATGGTTTTTACTCAGGATGTTCCATCCACAGGCAGCATTGACATGTCGTCGTTCTTCATCCAATAAGCCTTCATGGAGATACATAACAAGTTCCAGCTGAGAATAACCATGATAAGGCCAACCAGAGATTAGCTTCTTGAACCTCTCATAATACTCATACAGTGATTCGTTCGGGAGCTGCTCAATATTGCTAATACTCTTTTTCAGACTTGAAAGCTTTGTGGCAGGAAAATACTTCTCAAGAAAAGCCTTCTTCATTTGCTCCCAAGTCTCAATAGTGCCAAGAGCCAAGTAATAGAGCCAGTCACTAGCTCTCTCCTTCAAGGAAAAAGAGAAAGCTCTCAGCTTAACTTGATCATCAGTGACGCCCTTCGGTTTCATGCTAGAGCAGACATCATGAAATTAAGCCAAATGTTTGTTGGGATCCTCACCCGCCTTCCCAAGTAATTGAGGAAGGAGATGAATCAACCTAGACTTTAGTTCAAATTGGACACCGTTAGGGAGCTCAGGTAGCTTCACCGCCAATGGTTGTTGAGCCAAATCAAGTGTAGTCAACTGTCTCAGTGTCTATTGAGCCATCTCCACTACTTCAAGAATGCCTTCGGACTCAGAATCAGATGCGGAAGAATCCAGGTTTAATAGTTACTCACGAAAGTAATCACGACTTCCCGGCGTAACCTAGAGATTGTCCTTTCAATTTCTGGATCAAAAGTAACAAGAGATGGATTAGTAGCGCGAGTATGAACCATACAAGTGGTTCACACCCAAAATAAAAAAAATAGTAACACTAAATAAACACAAAGAAATAGCTGAGTCCCCTGCAACAACGCCAAATTTGACGAGCACTTTTATGTCGCAGTAAAAGCGTTGACAAAGTAATTCCTAACTTTCTAACCTGAGTATTGTGAAAGCAAGGGTCGTACCCACAGAGAATCAGATTCTTGTGTTTAGTTAAATTACCAAAGTAAACAAGGGGGGTTTCAAGATTTTAAGACTAATCTAAATAAATAAAATAAAGCAAGTAAAAATAATAGGATCTCGAATAGAAAGAAAAGCGTCCAACTAGTTTCGTATCCATTACATACATGATTATTGATCCTTGATTTTTCTTATTTCAATTTCCTTGACTAATCTATTGTGAATTCATGAAATTCAAGCTCAAAGTGGTTATCAATATGCACCGTCTTTGATAACCTTTTAACCAATTAACCTAGAAAACCTTCTATGTCAAGTTGATCATGCAAATTAGTTCAAAACATTTAATAGAAACATGTTCATGAATTCCACCGTCTATTCATGAAGTTTTGTGATTGAATTCTCCTCCTTTGATAAATCTTATTCCACCGTCTATAAGTTTAATCAAAAGATTCATCCATGAATAACCAAATTCCACCATCTATTTAGTTATTCTAATTATAGATCAACCTAGAAATCATAATAGGTGATCAATCTATTAAAATCCTAAGCGAATCTAATCAATTAAATTCAAACTAGTCAAGGTAAATTGAAATAAGTCAAATCTCACAACCAATCATGCATACAACTTTAACTAACTAGTTGGACAAGAGAAATTTAGCTAGAAAACAAAATTAAATAAGAAATGAAACTTACAAGAGTTAGGTTTCTCTTCAATTGTGCAATCTAGGGTTTCTTCCCAAGAGTTCTCTCTAGCGTGAAAATTAACGTAGAAACAATAATGCATAATTCTCAAATAAAACCCTAAAAGAGTATTTATATCACAATCCTAAAATATCTTAAAACAATAAAGTCGGCCTAAAGATAACACAGAGGCCCAAAGTCAGCATCGCAAAAAAGCGCCGAAGCGCGGTCAAGGCACACCGGAGCGCGGTCGCGCTCCACCCCCTCTTGCCCATACTCCGGCCTCAGAAACCTCTTCCTCTCGACGCTGGCTCATGCTTCCAAAGCGCGGTTTGGCCTTTCTTCTTAAGGGTTGCTCTCCCTCTTGTGTCTTCACTTCAATGTCCTCCACTCGTTCCTAGCTTTGGTCCTTAGCTTCATATCCACCATGCTTCACCTATTGATCCTGAAATGAAACACAAAAGAGCGTAGATTCCGAACTAAATCGAAACAACAATAAACTACAAATTAAAGCTAAACTCTAGCCATAAATGCATGAAAAGGGAATAAAAAATGCTCTAGAACCTATATCTATATCTCTATTGACTCGAATAAAGTAGTTGTGCCGAGATCAAAATAAATCACCCAAAATTACAAACTAAGTATAGCATGCAAGTAAGGGGTCGAACCCAAGAGAATCAATGTTTCCAAACAATCATCAAAGACAGGGGTTTTAGGTTTAAGCAAGCAGACAAGTTTAAGTTTCAAATCAATTAAAAGCAAGTAGAGTTCATTCAATCAATTCCACCTTTTTAATCCTTCAATCATTGATTCATCCACTTTTCTATATTTCCTAGGTTAATTCCAATCCTTATTAAGATTTTCGCTTGTCCACGGTCCAAGCGAAACTATGATATGAACAAGGACGCTTAATTCAAATCATGCTATGCAATTAAGGATAATAGGAAATCGAATCATGAAATCAAACAACAAGTCTCATGCATAAAACAACTATCAAACACTCTTTCTCAATTCCAGTCCACGGTCCTAGAAATGAGTTGTTTCAAGGATAAATAAGATTGCACAGACAATAATCAAACCTAATCCAAACAATAGATCTAAGTCAATCAAACAAGGTGATCAGGCTCATAAAATCAAACATAGATTGTATAATTAAAAACAAGAGTTTTGATATTAACCTAAGGATAGAAAAGTTACCAGAATCTCACGAATTCAAAACAAAGGCTTCCTTGATTGAAATAAACTCCAAGGAAGATTAGTTCACCATAAAAACTGAAATAAAACTAGGTTAAACTAAAAAGTATGCTCCCTAGATTTTTTCTAAAACTTACGAACTAGGTCTTTAAATACTAAAAAAATATCCGAATAAAACTAGATATAATAATATAAAACATAAGATAAGATAAAACAAAGTCGGCGCGGAGAAACAGCCACCCGCGAGCGTGGGTCATCAGCCGCGAGCTTGGCTCCAGCGATCTCCAGCTCCTCGCGGATCTCGATCACCCCGCGATCGCGGGTCTTCTTTACTGCACTTCCTTGCAACCTCATTAAAGAGGGTCTTCAGCTCGAACTCGGATCTTTCAAACTCTTGTAATTTCTTCAAATCGTGTCTTCGTTCTTCATTTTACAAATATGGTCAAAACTAACCTAAACACACTCAAATCATACCTAAAATACAAGAGATAACTATACTAAACTAGAGTGTATCATCTATCACCCCTCCCTTAGTCCCAGGATCGGTATCAACCCTTACAAGGTCGGTACCGACCCTTCTACAACACTGATCGATCCCCTTGTCGACTCGGTAATGCCTCCTCTCGAGCTCGTGTTGGTTCCGAGATCGGCAAAGACTCTTCCCTTCCCTTTTAAAAAGTCTAAAGACTCAACATTTGGGAAGTTTAGGCATTTTGTTAAAATCCTTCAGGGCTTAAATATTTCCATTCCATTCACTGAGGGCCTAAGAGAAATGTCGGCTTATACAAAATTCTTGAAAGATATTCTTAGCAGGAAGAGGTCTATGTCTGAGCTGACCGACGAAGTCCGATATTTGGAGCTCCCAGAAACATTAGGCGACCCATGTAAGTTTGCAATTACCATTTGTATTGGAGCTTACCGGTTTAAAGCTTTATGTGACTTAGGAGCCAGTGCAAGTCTACTACCACTATCAATCTGGTCCAAGGCCAATATGGGACCACTATCAATCTGGGGTCATAGATGACTTTCCAGTTCAAGTGGGCAAGTTCTTTGTTCCTAAAAATTTTATAGTCACGGAGATGCCCGAAGACCCGGTGGTTCCTATAATATTAGGGAAGCCATTCCTTGCCATAACTGGAGCTATAATCGACGTTAGGAGATGACTCCTAACCCTTGAGATTGGGGATGAGATGGTGGAGTTTCACTTTAACCCCACAATGAAAGAGACCAATGAAGCTAAGGTCAAAATGCTCTACACCCACACTGACTACATCGAATGTGGGGACCCGATCGGGAGGTTGATGGCTATTGATGCAGTTCCAAGTAGAAGATTGGTGGAATTTGACCCTGCAGCATCGGCACCGACCCTACATGGGTCGTTACCGAAACTACTTGCAGGAGGTGAACAGATAGGTTCTGAAGCATCGGTACCGACCCCCTCTTGGTCGATACCGAGGTTCATGGAAGACTACCATGAATCGTTAATGACCCCTACTAGGTCGATACCGACCCCTCTGACAAAAGATGAAGAGCTTCTGGTGTTTAATCACCTCAAGGAAGTTTTGAAGACAAAGCATGAAGAACCTATTCTTATCCCGGCTGAGCCCACTCTAACACTCAAGCCCCTTACAGACTCCCTCAGGTATGGATTTCTCGGTCCTAACTCTACTTTCCCCATCGTCATAAATGCTCAATTAAAAGAAGATGAAGTAGAAAAGCTGATTTCTGTACTTAGGACCCATAGAAAAGCCATTGGCTACTCTTTGGATGACATAACTGGCATATATCCTTCATTATGCATGCATAGGATCTACATGGAGGATAATCACAAACCCACAATAGAGCATCCATGTAGGTTGAATCCTAATATGAAAGATGTGGTGAGAAAGGAAATTTTAAAACTACTTGATGCCGGGATTATTTTTCCTATATCGGACAGCCAATGGGTTAGTCCGGTCCATGTAGTCCCTAAAAAAGGGGGAATGACCGTTATAGAAAACGAGAAAGGTGAACTGATCCCCACTAGGACCACAACTAGTTGGCGAATGTGCATTTATTATAGGAAGCTAAATAGTGCTACAAGAAAAGATCATTTTTCGCTTCCTTTCATTGATCAAGTTCTAGAACGCTTAGCCCATCATGATTACTTTTGTTATTTAGATGGCTATAGTGGTTTTTGGCAAACTCCCATTCAACCTGATGATCAGGAGAAAACAACCTTTACTTGTCCCAATGGGACCTTTTCTTACAGAAGAATTCCATTTGGGCTTTGTAATGCCCCTGGAACTTTTCAAAGGTGCATGATGGCTATCTTCTCAGATATGATAGAGTATATAGTAGAGATTTTTATGGATGATTTTTTTGTCTATGGTTCTTCATCTGATTCTTGTCTAGTTAATTTGACTAGGGTTCTTAAAAGATGTGAAGAAATCAATCTTGTTCTTAATTGGAAAAAATGCCATTTTATGGTCCAAGAAGGGATAGTGCTAGGACACCTCGTCTCTAAGAGAGGGATAGAAGTACACAGATCCAAAATTGAGCTCATTGAAAAACTACCTCTTCCCTCTTCTGTAAAAGACATTAGGAGTTTCTTAGGACATGTTGGCTTCTATAGACGCTTTATTCAGGATTTCTCTAAGATAGCTAAACCATTGACTAACCTACTAATGAAAGATGTATTGTTTGAGTTGTCTACAAAATGTCTTGAGGCTTTCCACAGGTTAAGAGAAGCACTTGTCTCTGCTCCTATTATACAGTCTCTAGATTGGACCCTGCCATTCAAAATTATGTGTGATGCCAATGACTAGCAGTTGGCGCAGTGTTAGGACAACGAAAGGACAAGAGGCTCCACGCCATTTATTATGCAAGTAAGACGCTTCATGAGGCGCAAAGTAACTATACCACAACGGAGAAGGAATTCCTTGACTTGGTCTTTGCATTTGAAAAGATTCGTTCCTATCTTGTTGGATCTAAAGTGGTTGTCTATACTGACCATGAAGCTGTTAGATACTTAATGCTAAGAAGGATGCCAAACCAAGGCTACTTCGTTGGATGCTCTTGTTACAGGAATTTGACCATGAAATCCAAAACAAGAAGGGAGCGAAAAACTAAGTAATGGATCACTTATCAAGATTGCCAGTTGGTCACATCACCGAGACCAGCAACACTACACCGATCAATGACTCTAGGCCAGACGAACACCTCAAGTTGAACGAGGTCAAAAGCTACACTATCTAAGGGCCTACCGACCCCGCATGATCGGTACCGACCCCTCTCAGAGGCTGGAGCACGCTTGACACACCGGTACCGAGCCAAAAAACACATATACCAAGGTATTACAACTCGATACCGAACCAAAGGAGATCGTTACCGAGGAAATTACTAAAGCAAGATGGTCAATAATGACCCATCCAGGTCCGGTAACGACCCATCCAGGTAAGTTTTCTTAACTTATTTCAATTCCTTTCAATTCAGATCCTCCCTTATCTCATTCTTCTACTTCTCTTCATTCCATTCATGCTATTAGAGGGTAAAATACCCCTTGGTTTGCGTATTTTGCTAACTACATTGTAGGAGGCGTGATTCTCGAGGGCTTGACTCCACAGAAGAAGAAGTTCTTACATGATGTAAAGCAGTACTATTGGGATGATCCTTACTTGTTTAAACAAGGAAGTGATTACCTCTTTAGGCGATGCATACCAGAAGAAGAGATTGAGGGTGTAATCCGTCAATGTCACTCCCTCCCAACTAGTGGCAATGCAAAAGGTTTCAAAACCACGGCGAAGATTCTTCAAAGTGGTCTCTATTGGCCAACCATTTTCAGGGACGTACAAGAATATGTGATCTCATGTGATGAATGTCAACGCTTTGGAAACATCACTTGGAGGCATGAGAACCCGCTAATTGGGATCCTAGAGGTTGAACTTTTCGACGTTTGGGGCATAGACTTTATAGGACTCTTTCCTTCATCAGGACCCTATAAGTACATCCTAGTGGCGATTGATTATGTCTCCAAGTGGGTGGAAGCCGTTGCTACAAGGACCAATGACGCCAAAACCGTGGCCAAATTTATTAAGACTAACATTTTTCCCTGGTTTGGAGTGACACGAGTCCTCATTAGTGATGGTGGGTCACATTTCCTAGAGAGAACCTGTGAAGCTCTCTTGGCCTAGTATGGGGTATCACATAGGGTGGCAACACCCTACCATCCCCAAACTAGTGGCCAGGTTGAAGTTTCAAACAGGCAAATCAAGAGCATCTTGGAGAAGACGGTCTCCCGCTCTAGGAAGGATTGGTCATCCAAGTTGGATGATGCTTTATGGGCTTATAGAACAGCATACAAAACACCTTTATGCAGCACTCCCTACAACCTAGAGTATGGAAAAGCATTCCATTTGCTAGTCGAGTTAGAGTAGAAGGCATTATGGGCTCTCAAAGAGCTCAATATGGACCTCGACAAGGCCGACGCAAAATGATTAATGGACTTGCCAGAGCTAGAGGAGCTGAGGCTAAAGGCATATGAGAATGCTGAGATCTACAAGGAGCGTACCAAGTGATAGCATGACCAGAGATTAGTTCCAAAAACTTATGAAGTTGGCAACAAGGTACTCCTCTTTAACTCTAGACTCCGCTTATTTCCAGGGAAGCTGAGATCAAGATGGAGTGGGCCATTCGTGGTCCACCGCATATACCTCCATGGAGCGGTGGATCTAGTAGATAACAATGGAGCCATCTTTAAGGTTAATGGACATAAGCTTAAGAAATACTTTGAGCTAACTGACCCGGAGGAAGAGATTAGAGCCAATTGGGCTCTCACATCGTCAGATTAGCCAAGGTAAGTTCGTCGGGCTAACGACGTTAAAAATAGCGCTTACGGGAGGCAACCCGCTTTTAGTTTTTCTTTTTTAGATCTTTTTGCCAGTTTTCCTTTGTTTTTTTAGAGTAGAACTTTTCGGAATGGAATGTTTTGCTAAAGTGTTATAGGAGAAAGGTCGACAAAGAAGTAAATCGGTGCAGCATAGGTAGGTCGGTAACGACCCTACAAGTTGATGTTCGTGTTTTTAGTCTAGTTTTTGGTGTGTTTCTTAGTTTATTTAGTTTAGTTTTAGTAGGTTTTAAAGTTAGTTTTGTGTGTTTTTGGATGAGTTTGCATATTTTGTGAAATGTATGGAAGCTACTCCGTTTTGTGTCTTTTTGTAGGTTTTTGAGCAGGAAGGAGTGCTTTTTGAGCTGAGTTAAGGTCTTATGGTGGAGGATGGAAGGTATGAAGATAAGGAAGAAGTTTGCATAAGAAGATCAAGTTAAAGTCCAAGTTAAAGTTGAGAAGAAGTTCAAGAAAAGCCAAAACAGAGGCTCGTTAATGATCATGTGAAGGTTGTTAACGAGGCTAAAAGATAGAATTTTTCAGAGGGAGTTTGTAATCTCTACCGAACCTGTGCGGGGTCGTTAACGAGGGTCCCGTGTCGGTAGAGGCTTAGCCAACTTTAGGTTGTTATATCTTTTATCTTGTTATCTTTTAAGTAGGGTAAGTTTTTATCTTTTAGCCTTTTAATAGATAGTTTCTTAGTATAAAAACCCTTGTTCTAAGTCTAGTAAAAAGGGGAGTCAGATTATTTTTAGGGAGAAGTCGAGTGGGAGAAGATTTCGAGGCAGGTTCGATCGAGAGAAAGAGCTTGGGGTCGGTGATCGGAGTTTTGCTTGGTGTTGTTTGTTTTCGGATTCTACAGAAGTTTGTAAGACGATATTTTCTTATTAATTTCAAGTAAGTTTAATTTTTGTTTTCAATGTCTTCTTTGATTAAAGTTGATAGCTTTATTACCATGATTAGTGAGTTGTCTTTTTATCTAGGGTCGGGGTTGAAATCCGACATAGTTGTGCATGATTGAATGAGTAAGTTGATGTTTTGATTGCCTTTTATCTATTGAATTGCTTATTCTGCTTATTCTTAGACGATAGTCGAATTAATTTGATTTTTTAACTTGATTGAAAGAGAAAGTTATTAACTTGAATGTTGATATTGTTCGTTAACGAAAGTTTCGAACTTTGGATTCAAAACAAGTGATAGAGTGAGTTGATTTATGAGAATTGATTGATTTGCTTATTAATCAGCGAAAGTTGACAAATTTAACTGTAAAGGCATGATCTTTATCTTCATACGAGTTTATGTGCATAGCTATGTCGTGGTAACCGTTGTCCTAGATCTTTTATTTTATTGAATTAGTTTAAAGTGTTTTCGAATCATTCGTTATCCAGTTAAAATACCTCGGTACCGAACCTGAGTTTAGGTCGTTAGTTGTTTTGTGTTCGTAGGTTTTCCAGGTTCGTTAATGACCCTGACAAGATCGTTAACGAGGTTGGTCGTAGGTGTTTTTGCTTGTTTTGCTTTGTTTTTCTTATTTTTAGTAGTTGATAGACAAACAACCGTGCTTCCCGTGGAACGATCCTGACTTCGCTATAATCAGCGGGGTCTTGACTTATAAATTTATTTATTGTCAAGAAACCCTCTCAACACAGGGTCGGTACCGACCCACGCTGAGAAAAATTTGAAAACGTGTGCCGACCCTGGTAAGTTCACTTAAATCCTTTTTCCTTCTTTCTTCCAAAATTCCTTCTTCATAAACCCAAAACCTTGTGACGTACCCTCCCTCCTTCCTCTTCACCATCGACATTGCGCTTTGACCCTCACACCACTTGAGCCACCGCACCCGGCTGTCGAACCACCACCGAGGCTAAATCTCGATCTCGTGCACACCAGTCCATCCACCAAACCGAGACCTCACCCCGGTACCGAGCAAACCCTAATTTTGTTCGTTACCGATCCACACACCCTCATTACCAACCCACAAACCCTTTATCTTTTCATTCTAAGATCTTGAATCTACGGTATGGTTTCTCAACCCTTAATCTCTACTTGAATTTCTTGTGGATTCATGGTAATTGTTTGTTAATTTTCATGCCTAGATCTTGATCTAGTTTGAGATTTTTCATGCTTAATTTGTCGCTTCCTTGCTTTGATATTGGTGTTTTGTTTTGATGAACTTTGTTCCCTCATATTTGGAAATTAATTTCTTTCATTATATGAAGCATGAGATCACTTGTTCTTGTTTTGACATATTTTACACCATATTATGGCAATTATAGCATGATTAGATAGGGTTTTGAGTAAGTATGGGGTTGTGATTGCTTGGTTTTGTGGAATTGTTGGGATTCATGCTTGAAAAAGGCTTTCATGAGTGTTGCATGGTTTGGAATCGAGGCTATGCCCTTCGATTTTGGTTCAAAGATGAGAATACAGGCTCGATACCGACCTCTATAGGGTCAGTACCGACCCCTACAAGGTCGGTACCGACCCTCTCCTAACCAGCACACAATTTATTTCCAGGGAGCTCATTACCGACCCCAAAGGATTCGGTACTGACCCTCTAGAATGTCGAAATTCATGTACATAATCTTGGTTGCAATGCAAGAATGGAGTTCTTTGGTGTGTTATTACCATGAATGGATCTTATCTAGGTTTGTTTGTGTTTCTACAGACTTTCAATGGCAAGCAAAAGCTGAGCAAGAAAGAGGGAGGGAAAGAGAACAAAGAGGTCCAGCCCAACTCCTTCTCCATCACCCTTCCCATCTCCACCACGCATGGATCATGTGGTGTTGCAGACTGCTGAACAAAGAGAGATCTTCGATATCGGCTACAACAAACCTCACACGACGAGATGGTTTTCCAAGGTTGAGGGAAAGAAGTTGGGGATTTATGAGGATCTCAAGCACGCCTTCTCCATCATAGGAGTTGCTCACCTCCTAAAATTTGAAGAAATCCCTCAGTACCCGGCCTTTTCCATTGAATTTGTGGCCACCCTTCACACTCAGTTCAATAATAAAAAGTCAGTAGGGAGGATCACTTTTAGACTCGAAAATAGGGATTACAAGCTCAACATGTCTGAGTTCAACACTCTTCTTCATTTTCCCAGCCCCTCCCGAGATTACACAACTCCTGATGATTTCAAGGTTACGAAGACATGGGGTTACATCACATGCCAAGACCGTTTCACTAGACCGACACTCCCTAGCTCTCACATTGTCAACCCTCTCTTCCGCATCATCCTTTGGATTCTTGGATCCACTATTTGGCCTAAGAAGGAGTTATCCTGGCCCACAAGGACGGAGATTGGTTGCCTCTGCACCATGCTCTTCA
Source organism: Fallopia convolvulus (assembly GCA_964016875.1). NCBI lineage: Eukaryota > Viridiplantae > Streptophyta > Magnoliopsida > Caryophyllales > Polygonaceae > Fallopia > Fallopia convolvulus. The sequence continues at coordinate 11,336,218 of OZ024734.1, forward strand.
CCGACCCCGCTCCAATGAACTTGGGCTATGAATGGGTGACATATGTGGAGCAAAATGGGGCACAACTAGGGGAGATCTACTTCGGCAGGATGGTGGCCCTTCTAGCTTTAGCTTGTGAGATCGATCTCACATGCTACAATGCACTCCGTTCACAAAAGTTAGGCACAAGCTACTCGATGTCTTCGGGGATTTTTCAGCGCTGCAATGAGGGGGTCACCACAATAGTAAATGGTCGACAAGTGGTGGTAACATCGGACAAGGTTGAGCTCTTGTACCTTCCTAATTGGTATGAGACTTGGACGTCCACACCATTCCCACTTGCCACAAAACCAGAGGATGATGCTTCACTGAGGATCGCTGAGTCTCGGTATGAGAGGGAGGAGGACAACATGCAAGAAGATGAACACGTTGCTGCTGAAGAGGTCGGTACCGAGCCTTATGGCTGCGGTACCGAGGGGATGCCTGATGCAGATGGGCACGTTAACGTGCCAGATGAGCGCAATATCGTGGTATACGACCCCGCTACCGACCCTTAAAGGGTCGGTACTGACCCCCGCTTTCAACAACACCAGCACAATACCGATGGGTACAATCCCAATCGTGCCTCCAGCTCCGATTCTGCTCCACCACAATGGGCAAATGACTTGGCTTCCCGGATGCAACAGCTTTGCATGCATCAATACCACATTCATGACCAGATGAGTCAGTTCCAAGAAGCCTATGCAGCTCAAGTGGCAGTCGAGGATGAGCGTTACAAGATAGCTGAGTCTCGATGGAGGACAAGCGAGGAGCGATGGGAAGAAGGTGAAGAACGTTGGCGATCCACCGCTGAGTTCATGGAGAGCTTTGAGAGCTACTTTCCGCCTAAGCACTGATTTTCCCTCTTTCTCAAGGATGTTCAAGGATGTTTCCACATGCTTCAAACAACCATTTTGTAAGTTCATTTTCTTTTTCTTTTTGTAGGGTCAAGCTTTTTCTTTTTCTTTTTCTTTACTCTTCTTCTCAAAACCTCTATAAGATTTTAGTGCATTACTTGTGAAATCATATGATAGAGAACATAATTTTTCATGAGCCGTATTAATCCATATCCACCCTTACATTATTCCCTCTTTTTGAAACCAATTTGTGCCTTAAGATTATTTATAAGCTCCATAAAATTATTTCCTGTCCGATATAAGCTTGACCCTATCCGGGGATTAGGACTTAATTGGTTAGAGTTGTTTTGTTGAGTAAAGATGTATATTGGTTTAGAAGATAGGATGGGTTGGGTAGATTGGAAGTCTCTTTGTTAAAAGTAGTAAAAAGAACACTTGGTAAAGAAATGCACGAGTTAGAGAAAAACAACAGAAGAAGAATGAAATTTCAGATCATTACCAACCCTATAAAGGTCGGTATCGAAGTTCTCCGCAGAAAAGAAGAGAGAAAGTACAGACTCGTTACCGACCCCAGTGGGGTCGGTACCGATCCTTTCCTAGAAAAAAATGCAGTAATTTCTGAGAAAAATGGGAAGAAAAATAGAATATGTGCAAATGCTATTAAAGACAAAGCCAAGAGTTTCTTTGTGTTTATGAGACTTTTTAGGATTTATTTGGTGAGTTAGAGAAAATGATTATAGAGAAAGAAAGTGAGTTGGGTTTGATCTTTTGAGAAGTTTTGGATATGTGTGTGTTTTTAGGAGTCTATATTCCCGGATATTATTAGCACCATATAACCAAAAGTTTTACACACCTTATTTTTATTACCAAGCCCCATTACAACCCGGCCGAATGGAAACTTCCTAAGAAGTTTTTCATTGAGCCTAAGTTCTCTTGATGATTTTACTTGTGTTGACATCTTTGGTGGGGAGTTCGGTGATATAGGTTCCAATTTCTATTGGTTTTTGCATATTTGATTGAGTTGAGAGTTGAACTTATAAGATTATACACATGAGAGTTGAGTGAAACACTTTATCCTTTGTGAGGTTGGATTCTGATTTCTTATGCCTATTATTTATTCATACATGTGTAATGACGTTAAGAGTCACTTGCTATTTTCACTAATGTTGAAGATGTTTTTTTGATGAGGGCTATTACTTGATGAATGTGTGATTGGTTTTAGTTTATCTTTAGTGATTGCTTGAGGACAAACAAGCATAAGTATGGAGTATTTTGATGTTCGTGTTTTAGTTTAGTTTTTGATTGTTTTTCGTGGTTGTTTAGTATAGTTTAGTTGTGATTTTATGTTAGTTTTGTGTCTGTTTAGATGAGTTTGCATATTTTGTGAAAAGTATGGAAGCTACTCTATTTTTGTGTGTTTTTTGTAGGTTTTTGAAGCAAGTTGGAGCATTCTGGAGGCATCAAGAAAGAGAGGAGATAGAGGAGCATGACGAGATGATAAAGAATTGAAGACATTTAAAGTGATCCCGGATAATCCAAAGAAGAATGTGAAGAAGTGCAAGAAAATAAGACACCACACGCTCGTTACCAACCCATGAGGGTTCGATACCGAGGCTTGCAGGAAATCAAAGTTGGCGAAAATTCAGCAAGAGTCTACCGACCCTGACAGGGTTGACACCGAGGTTCCCTGTGTCGGTAGACATGATCGACTTTAGCGTTAATTATGTTTTTATTCCATAATCTTTTAGTTTTAGAAAGTTCTATCCTTATGGAAACTTTTTAGATAGGTTTTCTAGTATAAATACTCTTGTCTTTTGTTGTTTAAGAGAGTTCGAAGGGATTTTTCGGGCATTGGAATGAAGACGTGAGATTTGCGTGTTTCTTTTTCTATTTCATAGCTTTTAAGGAGACTTGAAGAAGAAGTTTGTGACTTTCTGTTTGTTTTCTAAGACAAGAAGTTTATTAATTCAAGTAAGCTTTAGTTTTGTTATGTCTTTATTCAAGTATTTTGTTTGTTTTTCCTTAAGCATGTGTGAGTAGTCTTCTCTTCTAGGATCAGAGTTGGAAACCCAACATGATTGTGCATGAATAATGGTTTGTTTGAATTGAATGCTTTCTATCTATTTACTCTTTTTGTGCTTATACTTTGATGAACGTTGAAGTAATTTGAGTCTATGGGTTAATCGAAAGAGAAAGTTACAAACTTGAATCGAGATAAAGTTTGATAACGAAAGTTAAAAGTTTTGGATAAAAAACAAGTAGTTTAAATTGAATTGATTATGAAAATTGATTGATTTGCTTGTCTTCTCAATGAAAGTTGATATCTTTAAGTTATATGCATGATATTTACCTTCCATATCGTTTGAATTGCATAATTATGTTGTGGTGAATTGATGTGAGCCCCACCAGGACGGCTAGCCAAGACGAGGATGACATGTCCGTGCGCTCCGATGGACCGATCACACAAGCCAGGACTCGAGCTGTAGCCCGAGCCACTACGTCCATCGTCATGCGTGCCATCGCAAGCCTCGGCACAGCCACCGCCGCGCCCCTCAACCGGTGCGTCTCCTTCATCGAAGGCGCGCCGGCACACCAGGCCGACGACACGCACCGTGGCACCGAGAACCTCATTCTCGGTGCCGTGCCCGTCCCTCGGATCGAGTACCTCGCCACGCCGGGCCACCCCGGCGCGGGAACTTGAGGTTCTGGTGCGCCCCAGCCTCGCCACACGAGGTTCGGTGGGCACCAGCCCCGTCGACGCCAAGGCCGTGCCGCACCCATGTCGCGACATGCCTTTGGCACGCCGACGCCTTGTCACAGCCTTGGCGCGACACTCGCGACTAGGCCACCGTGACCTATCTTTATTTCTTTCCATTTTTAGAACTATTTCCATTCCGACATCTTGCTACTTATGTTTTACTATTTTTGTGAGTTTTGGGCTTGGGCCAAGTGGTTGGGCCGCATGCTTGCTTACCCCTTCACTTCCCCACGCCGCCTAGGGTTTCGAGACTAGGGCGTGCCTCCTTCTCCTATAAAAGGAGCATGCCTCTCATTGGTTTATTTACGCTTGAATTTAGATACCGAATTGTTGTCGAGATTTCTCCAGACCATATTGTTAAGGCGTCAACCCTATTCTCTTCTCATCCCATATTCTTCTGTTCTCCCTCAGAAGAGAGCACCTTCTCATCCTTTCAATTCTTTCTCATCCCAAAGTCTAGTCGTTCATTCGGCTCAAAACTATCCAAATCCGCAAGAGAAGACCATTTACGAGTCCAAGATCGATCCTCTCGTGAATCTCCCAACGGGGTTCACATCAACTGGCATCAGAGCCTCGGATTGCGTAAGTCTTTCTCTCGCTGTTACTCGTTTTTTGCACGAAAATTTTTTCTACCACCATTTTCATTAGCTTCCTCCATATCTACCATCATTCACCTAGTTTCCATTGTTATTTGCTCCGAAAAATTGAGAAAAAAAATCACAAAATAATTGCCAAAACCACCGACTTGCACATTGCTTTGGTTCATTGCATCGAGTTTCGAATTTTGCTTGCATCTTACTTGCTTTGTTCGAACTGATTTGTTTGTGTGTGTCGTGTGAATTGGTTACTTGGTGCGAGATTTGGTCAGATTTGACCTTATCTCAAATCTTCTATTTGTTGAAAGTATCTTGGGAAATATATCCCATATCTTGTTAGTTGCCGAAATTTAAAAAAAAAATATTGGATAAGTAAAGCCAAAATAAGGCAACCTTATCCTAGTTAATTAAAAAAAAAACAAAGATTTTGTGGGGACACACAAGCCAAAAGAAGGCAAGTGTTCCCATATTTAAAAATATCTCATTCGGCCCCCTTATCTTCCATATCTTTCCATATCTTCTCATTTATCTTATAATATCTTGCATATCTTTCTTATTTGAAAAATCTTACTTGATTGATATTGTTTGATTGACACAATCTCGCCTCTTTCCTTAAGGCCGAGATCTCCTCTCTTCTTCTTTCCTCTCTCGTGCCAAGGCTTCCCTAAAGTCGACGCCACATCATCTCTTCTTCTTACTTGCTTGTTTGTGTTTGCTTGTTCTTACTCTCTTTGTTCCATAATTATGCAACGTCGAGATCCTAGCCTCCCATACCCTTCGAGTACTTTTCGTGCAAACTAAGAGTACTTGCGTGGTGAGTCTTACAATATCTTGGCGTTTCTATTGCTTGTTGTTTGAGAATTTTTTAACCCCTTTCTTTTCATGTCTATGGTCGAGATTGGCGACGGTAGTATGGAAGGGGATGAGCATTCAAACCAGCAAGGCATCTCAAATCAACAACCACCAAACCCACCGTCGGCGCCAACGAGTCTTCTCGGCGCGCCGAATGCATCGGCGCAAGGGCTCGTGCCCGCTGCGGGTCTCGCGGCGCTCAAAGCGCGCTTCGCCAACCTCGAAGGCTTGATGACGAGGTTCTTAAACCAGCAAGCGGCGCCACCAACCGTGACGATTCATACGCAGCACGCGAACCCGAGCGTAACGCCACACGGCGTCTCGGTTCCGCGGGCTTCGGCGCAGGAGAAAGGCAAAGGCCCTTTGGTGGAATCGTCTAACCCGAATGGGATCCAACGCTTGGAATCCATGAAGGAAAGCCGACCCACTCATCACGCTCAACAGGTGGACGACGTTGTTGACGTTCATTCCGATGAGGAGTATGACTCCGAGGAGTGGCGGCGTCAACAATCAAATAAGAAGAAAAAGGCAGTCACCCCGACGCCTAGAAAAAAGAAATCCAAAGGCCGAGATGACTTCGATGTCGATGACTATCGAGGCCATCAAAGCCCCACAACTCCATATTCGGAATCTGAGGACTCTATGACGGAGTACGAGGAGGATTTCGAGGAGGAATTTGATCACCCTCCGGTCCATGATTCGGAGGAGTGGATAGATCGGGATCGAGATTGGATTCCGAAAGCCAAGTTGCTCGTGAACCGCGCAGAATATGATCGGCTCGAGGGCCGTGACAACCGCGATCGGCCTCGGCGCAACGGGGATCGGCGTCACCAAGACCGAAACCGGGAGCACCAGCGGCGCCCTCAACGCGATGAGGATGAGGATCCCAGCGATGGCAGTGACGGGTCATCCGAGGCCATGGCCGAGGCCCACGACGCCGACGCACTCCACCTCCGCGTGCCAACCGGCGCGCCGCAAATGAACGTCCGACGCATGTATCACGCCGCGACGTGAAGGTAAAATTTGAGGACTTTTTTGGTAATTACAACCCTGACGAATTTATTTCTTGGTTGCAGGGTACCGAGCATGTGCTCAAGCATTGCCATTATGAGGATCACGAGAAGGTTGAGGTGGTGACCCTTCATTTCAAGGGTGCCGCTCGGATGTGGTGGAACCGATTCGAATCGGATCGGGCCCGAAAGGGTAAAGCCCCCATAACCGAATGGCATCAACTTGTGTTCATTATGAAGAGGAAGTTTATCCCACCCGATTACAAGGAAAAAGTGCGGATCTTGATTCAAGACGCTCGCCAAGGTTCCATGAGTCCGGAGGAGTTCTTTGCTTACCTTGAAGATTTATTCTTCAAGGCCGGCATTAGCGCTTCCCCGGGGGCGTTGCGGTCTCGTTTCGTGGCGGGACTCCACCAATGGATCGGGGATCAGTTGGTTGTCTTGCCAATAAAAGATTTGGGGCGTTTGATACATACGGCCATGGAGCTTTACAAGCAATTCAAGAGGCCAAAGATGTCCACATTTTCGAGGTATAATTCTTCCCTTAGTCCATCCGCTTTAGGTACTAACAAGTTTGTTCCTCCTTCTTTGTCTAAATCTAAGGTAGGTACCCAAACGACGGACTCCAAGGGCGCTTCGGTGGGACAAAACCGTGACAAGGAAGCCCCTCCCCCACAAAGGACTCGAGACATCGAGTGCTATTTATGTGGTGGCCGAGGGCACTTGAAACGCGATTGCCCTAACACGAAGCGAGTGCTATTCTCGGCTCAATCCGCGGAATACGAGAGTGTGGATGAAGATGAGTCCGAGGCGGACGACGCCGCGCCAATCGAAGACGGTGCATATTGTACACCTTCGGACATCGACGCCGGCGTCGACAAGTTATTGCTAGTGACGCGCCGAGCGCTTAGCATGAGGGAAACCGTGCCAACCGATCAACGGGAAAACATTTTTCGTACTCGGTGTTTGGTACAAAATGTTTCCCTAAGTGTGATTATAGATTCGGGATCATGCGGAAACTTCTTGTCAAGGAAAGTGGTCGATCACTTCAAGTTGCCACAAACGGATCATCCGCGGCCGTACAAGCTTGCGTGGATTTCCAACGATGGCGACCATTGGATCAAAAAACAGGTTAATCTTTCCTTTTCCATTGGTTTATATTCCGATTCTATTCTTTTTGATGTCACTGACATGGACGCCACCCATCTTCTTCTTGGCCGTCCATGGCAATTTGACCGTCACGTGATTTACGATGGCCGGTTGAACACATACATGTTCAATTACCATGGTAAACGCGTGACCATCTTACCTATGTCTCCGAGTGAAGCCTTGCAGGATGAGGCCGAAAGGCAACAAACAAACGCTCGGGACAAAGCAAAGGCCGCGCCAACGCCGAATGCATCATCAAGCGGCGCTTCTGGCCTTGGGGACAGTTTGGTCGGCGTTCCTGGTGTCCCAACCATACATTCTGATGTTCAAGAAGATCCAGAGCCAAAACACCGACAGAAAGTGAAAAAAGAGCCCCGGACGCCGCTGTCGTCCTCGGCTGCGCATCGCACCGCGCCTACGCCCATGCCCAGCGGCGCTGGCTCGCACCAGAGCCTTTCCAGCGGCGCGCCTCGGTCCGATCCTCATCCCTGGCCAGGAACTGGTGGCCAGCAGGTTGGTGCCCACGGAGCACCTCGGATGCGCGAGGACGCCGAGCCCCCTCTTCTCGGCTCGGTGCAAGAACGGCTATTCCTATGCCGTCGGCGCGATGTGGTCAAACACATCAAGGGAGTTCTACTTGTTTCTTACTTTGTCCATTACTTAATATTTCAGTTGATAAGAAACATGTATTACCTCCTTCTATTTCTGACTTGCTTCAGGAGTTTGCGGATATTTTGCCTACCGAGCTCCCCGACGGGTTGCCACCTATTCGGGGGATCGAGCATCGCATAGACCTCATTCCCGACGCTTCATTGCCAAACCGGGCTGCGTATAGGGCGTCACCTAAGGAGACTCAAGAGCTTCAACGCCAAGTCCAATCTCTTTTGGACAAAGGCTATGTTCGAGAGTCCCTTAGCCCGTGTGCGGTCCCGGTTATTTTGGTGCCGAAGAAGGATGGTTCTTGGAGGATGTGCGTGAATTGCCGTGCCATCAACCAAATTACCATCAAGTATCGTCACTCGATTCCCTGCTTGGACGACATGTTGGACGAATTGCATGGAACCGTGCTGTTTTCGAAGATTGATTTGAGGAGCGGCTACCATCAGATTCGGATGCAAGAAGGGGACGAGTGGAAGACGACTTTTAAGACCAAACATGGTCTTTACAAGTGGTTGGTGATGCCCTTCGGCCTCACTAACGCTCATTCTACATTTATGCGTCTTATGAACTTTGTTTTTCGTAAATTTTTAGGACTTTTCGTCGTCGTGTATTTTGACGACATTTTGGTTTATAGTAGGACTTTGGGCTCTCACGCAGGGCACCTTAGGCAGGTGTTAGATTGCCTCCGCGAACACTCTTTATATGTAAATTTGGACAAGTGTGTGTTTTCTCGGATACGACGAATTTTCTTGGCTTCGTCGTATCCAAGGATGGCCTACGAGTGGATTCTGACAAAATCCGGGCCATCCGTGAGTGGCCAACCCGAACGACCCCGACAATGGTTCGTTCTTTTTTGGGGCTAGCTGGATTCTATAGGCGATTCGTCAAGGACTTTAGTTCTATTGTCGGGCCACTCCATTCTTTGACTAAGAAGACAGCCACAATAAAGTGGATGCCGCATCACGAGGCCGCCTTCGAGGCCTTGAAAGATGCTTTATGCCGAGCCCCGGTCTTGCAATTGCCGGACTTTTCAAAGCACTTCGAGATCGAGTGCGACGCTTCCGACTATGGTATTGGCGACGTACTCCTTCAAGAACAAAGGCCTATCGCTTACTTTAGCGAAAAGCTAGCTGAGGCTACACTCAATTATCCGACCTATGATAAAGAGCTTTACGCTCTTATTCGGGTCCTAAAAACGTGGCAGCATTATCTCTGACCAAGCGAGTTCGTAATTCATACGGATCACGCGGCCTTGGCTTATCTTAAGAGTCAAACGACTCTGAATAGGCGCCACGCCCGTTGGGTTGAGTTTATGGAGACGTTCCCTTACGTCATTGCTCATAAGAAAGGAAAAGAGAACGTCGTCGTCGACGCTCTCTCTCGAAGGTACATTTTACTCACCCAATTGCATTCTAAAATGCTCGGTTTTGCTATGATCAAGGAGTTGTACGCCTCAGATCCGTACTTCTCCTCAATCATTAAAGAACTTGAGCATTCGCGGATTCATGAGTCCTTCTTCTTGGACAATGGTTTTCTTTACCGCGCTGGGAAGCTTTGCATTCCGGCCTCTTCGGTGAGACAATTATTGCTCCAAGAGGATCATGATGGCCGAGGCCACTTTGGCATAGCCAAAACATTGGCAGCACTTCGTGAACATTTCTTTTGGCCTCATATGGCTCGGGATGTTAACAAGTATTGTCAAAGTTGTGTGCCGTGTCGTACTGTCAAGTCTCAGTCCCAACCGCATGGACTTTACACGCCACTTCCAATTCCGGACGCCTCGTGGGAAGATCTTTCGATGGATTTTATTACGGGACTTCCGACGTCAAGGCGTGGAAAGGACTCTATATTTGTAGTCGTAGACCGGTTTTCCAAAATGGCCCACTTTATTGCATGTAAGGGGACAAACAATGCGGTGGAAATTGCTAATTTGTTCTTCGAACATGTGGTGAAGTTACATGGTATTCCTAGAACTATTGTTAGTGATAGGGATACTAAATTCTGCAGCCATTTTTGGAGAACACTTTGGGAGAAGTTAGGTACACGACTCCTGTTTTCCACATCTTATCAACCCCAGATCGATGGTCAGACTGAGGTGACCAATCGGACCTTGGGCACTCTTCTTCAGACGATGCTCAAGGCAAACCCACGTCGGTGGGAGGACTTACTTTGCCATGTTGAGTTTGCATATAACAGGCCCTTTCACTCTACGACGAAGATGACCCCTTTCGAGGTGGTCTACGGGCGTAATCCTCACACGCCTATGGATTTGGTGCCTTTGCCCTTCAAGCCCGAGGAGCATGTCGACGCGGCCAACCGCGCCGACCACATCCGACGCTTACATGAGCGCACCAAGGCGCAACTGCTGCGACGCTCGGATCAATACGCGGCCCAACGCAACAAGAGGCGTCGCGCTTTGATCTTCGAGCCCGGAGATTTGGTGTGGGTCCATCTTCGGAAAGAACGTTTTCCCGCTGCTAGGAAGACGAAGCTTCACCCACGAGGGGACGGTCCCTTCAAAGTCCTCCGGCGCATCAACGACAACGCTTATATACTCGACCTCCCGGGTAAATACAACGTTTCCGCCTCCTTTAATGTCTTGGATCTATCTCCTTATGTGGATTCCGAGTATCATGACGAGGAAACAGGGACGTTTCCCACCCAAGGGGGGGAGGGTGATGTGAGCCCCACCAGGACGGCTAGCCAAGACGAGGATGACATGTCTGTGCGCTCCGATGGACCGATCACACGAGCTAGGACTCGAGCCGTAGCCCGAGCCACTACGTCCATCGTCACGCGTGCCATCGCAAGCCTCGGCACAGCCACCGCCGCGCCCCTCACCCGGTGCGTCTCCTTCATCGAAGGCGCGCCGGCACACCAGGCCGACGACACGCACTGTGGCACCGAGAACCTCATTCTCGGTGTCGTGCCCGTCCCTCGGATCGAGCACCTCGCCACGCCGGGCCACCCCGGCGCGGGAACTTGAGGTTCTGGTGCGCCCCAGCCTCGCCACACGAGGTTCGGTGCGCACCAGCCCCGTCGACACCAAGGTCGTGCCGCGCCCATGTCGCGACATGCCTTTGGCGCGCCGACGCCTTGTCACAGCCTTGTCGCGACACTCGCGACTAGGCCACTGTGACCTATCTTTATTTCTTTCCATTTTTAGAACTATTTCCATTCCGACATCTTGCTACTTATGTTTTTACTATTTTTGTGAGTTTTGGGCATGGGCCAAGTGGTTGGGTCGCATGCTTGGTTACCCCTTCACTTCCCCACGCCACCTAGGGTTTCGAGACTAGGGCGCGCCTCCTTCTCCTATAAAAGGAGCACGCCTCTCATTGTTTTATTTACGCTTGAATTTAGATACCGAATTGCTGTCGAGATTTCTCCAGACCATCTTGTTAAGGCGTCAACCCTATTCTCTTCTCATCCCATATTCTTCCGTTCTCCCTCAAAAGAGAGCACCTTCTCATCCTTTCAATTCTTTCTCATCCCAAAGTCTAGTCGTTCATTCGGCTCAAAACTATCCAAATCCGCAAGAAAATACCATTTACGAGTCCAAGATCGATCCTCTCGTGAATCTCCCAACGGGGTTCACATCATGAATCACTTGTCCTATATTTTTCTCTTATTTCATAGTAAGAGTTCAATTCAGTTTACCTCGTTACCAAGTCTCTTTACCTCGGTACCGAGCCCGCATTTCCTGTGATCGATTTCTTCGTTTTAGTTTAAGTACAGTATCGGTACCGACCTTGACAAGGTCGGTACCGACCTGTTTGGCTCATTAGCTGATCGTTATTCCTTGCTTTGTTTCTGTTCTGTGTGTTCTTCTGCATTTTAGATTAGTAGTTAAAAATAACCTTGCTTCCCGTGGACGATCCTGACTCCCTATACTTGATGGGGTCTTGACTAAAAATTTATTTGTTGTTAGTAAAACCCTCTCAACAACTACATAGCCTAAAGTCAAAGTTAAGGATGATGGAGCGCGAATATGACATGATCTCGGATTTCTGCGGATGCGTTTCTCACCTGGAGACCACATTACCAGCCATGTTTTACGACAAAAAAAAAACTGGTTGAGGGTCTCGGTCTTCCATACGAGGCCATTCATTGTAGTCCTAACTCTTGCATGATATATTGGGGTACAGATGCAGAATACACAACTTGCAAGATATGTGACTATCCTAGATGGAGGCAAGGCAAGTCAAAGCTCATTCCCTATTCTCGTATGTTTTACTTGCCAATAACTCCAGGGTTGTTGTACGCATCGGTGGTGACTGCCGAGCACATGAGATGGCATGCGAAGCACGTACAAGATGGGGTATGAAACATCCGTCTGATGCAGAGGCATGGAGGCACTTCAAGGGTGTGTGGCCAGATTTTACAGCAGAAACACGAAATGTGAGACTAGGCTTGTGCACGGATGGTTTCAATCCATTCGGGGCGTCCGGACGCCAGTACTCATGTTGGCCTGTGATTCTGACACCCTACAACCTTCCGCCGTCGATGTGTATGCGAGAAGAGGTTATGTTTATTTGCAGTTATTTTACCTGGACCGAAGAGTCCAAAGCAGAAGTTGGATGTCTACTTGCATCCGTTGATAGCTGATCTCAAGAATTTGTGGCTTAATGGGGTGTGCAGATACGATTCTTGGAAGAAGCAAAATTTTATCTTGTGTGCAGCTGTAATATGTACTATCAGTGACTTCCCGACATATTCGATGTTGTCAGGTATGATGTTGTACATATGCTTAATTAATTTGAAAATATTATATATATACAATCATGGTCGCTATGAATCGTGAAATTTGATGTGTTGTACCAAAAATATGTTTGTGCAAGCTGGAGCACTTCTAGGACATACATGTGTCCTTATTACATGGAAGACACCGATGCATTTTATCTAACACGTGGACACAAAATATGCTGGTTCGATTGTCACATGAGGTTTACAGAACATGATCTTCGCTTCCGAAACAATAAGACCGATTTCAAGAAGGGTAGAAGGGATCTTCGTGCTCCCCCGGTACTCTGTGACGGATACGAGATATTAGACCATATTAACAATATGCGGTTGATGAAGATAACTGAAGTGGGAGCCGAGCAACATAATAAGACAGTCATTAAAGGTTCGGGTTGGAAGAAGAAAAGCATTTTCTGGGACCTACATTACTGGCTCACTCTATTAGTAAGATATAATTTAGATGTCATGCACATTGAAAAGAATGTCTTCGATAATGTTTTCTTCACCATTCTCGATGTTTTGGGGAAGTCGAAAGACAAGTGGTCGGCCAAAAAGGATCTAAAGGAATTGTGCAAGCATCCGAAGTTGGAACCCAACGAGGATAATAGGTATCTAAAGGCTTGCTATGCACTAGATCGTCATGAAAAAAAGTGCTTCTAGAGTGGTTGAGATCCGTAAAATTCCCAGATGGCTACGTGTCCAACTTGAGTCGCTGCATTGACTTGCACAAGCTTAGACTCTTTGGGATGAAGAGCCATGATTATCATGTGTTCATGCAAAGGTTGATGCATGTTGCTTTTCGAGCATTTCTTGATGACAAAGTGTGGGAGCCTATTGCTCAACAAAGTGCGTTCTTCAGGGACTTCGCGTGTTACAAGATTAAGCCCGAGGTGGTTATGTAGTTGCACAAGGAAATACCAATAATTTTGTGCAAGATGGAGTGTATCTTTCCCCCAACGTTATTTGATTCAATGGAGCACTTGCCTATTCATTTTCCATGGGAAGCTTCACTTTGTGACCCTGTCAATTATAGATGGATGTATCTAGAAGAAAGGTATGTATAATTATATATTGTATACTTTTAATTAATTTGGTTTTATCTAACTTGTATAACACATGGTCTTCAATATGTATTGTAGGTTCCTAAAAAGGCTGAAGGGCACAGTTGGAAATAAAGCTAAAGTTGAGGGCTCAATTTGTAGTGTCTATCTCGTTCAGGAGACGTCCACCTTTTGCTCATATTATTTTAACTCGCATATCGCGAGTACTCATATGGATGTCGCCCGCAACATCAGTTGACACTTCCAGTTGGGGTTGATCCGGGCGAAATGTCTATTTTCACAACAATTGGTCGAACCTTGAGTAGCAGATCAAGTGGTCGTGTACTCACAGATGATGAATTCCATGTGATCCAAACTTACATACTCATGAACTGCGTAGAAGTGGAATCCTATATTGAGTAAGTTTCTATAATCATCAATAATTATATATATTGATTTGAATAAAGTATGTGTTTAATATAAGTACTCTTTGATAGATACTATTTGACAAACTACGTGCGGCCGTCAAATCCAGTAATAAACGAAGCTGAAGAGCAAAAGATTTTGAAAAGACACTTTTGCCTTTGGTTCTACTCCCATGTAAGGAATTCCTAAATTAATTTCAGTTTAATTTGTAATTGTTCAAATTAAAAATGTTAATTGTTTCCTCGATCCACATGCAGACTGACAGTTCGGCAATTACAAATCCTAACAATGGAACATTAGCTCGTGGACCCTCTAAAAAGGTGAAGACATATCCTGGTTATTTTGTGAATGGTTATCGATTCCACACGAAAGCAGACACATCAACCAAGGATGTTGACAGTAGTGGAGTTTGTGTTCTAGGACAAAGCTTCGACACTAACGAGGAGGACTCTATGGTGTGCTAGAGGAAATAATTGAGTTCAATTACATATCTCCAATCGTCAAGCGCCCTATTGTCTTCAATTGTTCGTGGTTTGACACTAGAAGTTGTGGAGGAACACGCATTCACCCTCACCTAAAGCTTGTGGATGTTCATAGACATAAAATGTTGAGTTACATCTTAGCACATCAAGCCACTTAAGTTTATTTCCTAGATTACCCAAAGATGAGGCGTGCAGATGCTGAATGGATAGCGGTCTGCAAAGTGAAGTCACATGTGTGGCCCGATGAAGGTACGTGCGTAGACCCTAATGAGAGTGGTTCATAGCGGGTTGCCGTTAAAGAGACATTTCAACATGATTCTTCCCTTCCACGAGTTATCGACCACACACATGATAATGATCCACTTGGTCTGCTAAATGACCCAGACGGAGAGGATCATGTCGTTGAGGAACAAGAAGAGACGTCTACTGAAACATCTGAGGAGGAGTTTGAGAGTGAGACGGATACAAATGAGGAAGATGTGTAATTAGAAAACTACTATTGTATTGTCATTGACTTTTCTGATAACACTATTATCATTTGCTATTATGATGACAAGAGTCATACATGCATATCACAAGTGGTCATCCATTTCCAACGATAAAAGGAGACTTCATCTCCAATTCCAACATCAAACCCTAGCATTAATCTTCCATCTTCATCTCCAACATCAAACCCTCACCTAAAGCTTCCATCTCCAATTCATCTGATCAATGGCTCAAAGGAGAGCGTGTTCCAGGCGCATGATCGCCTTTGCTCTAGAACTCATTCACTTCTCAATTGTGCATGTGCGTGGGGATAGGGAGAGAAGAACGGAATGGAGCACCAGACCAAAACGCGCATTAAGAGTTGTGATCGGTGGTTGGAGGTCATCTGGCGGGGGAGCACCACCGGGATTTTGCCTTTTTTTCTTGAACAGCGACGACATCACAGACCGCATTGAGGCCAGCGAAAGGGTTGTGCAGCTTTGCGTGCTCGAAGGTGCTGAGATCCGAGCAGTTAATTCTCCACGCACAACATGAAAGTCCATGAATTTTAGTTCTTTGTTGATGTCTTCACTTAACAAGAAGCAAGTGTTGTTCGTAGACTCCTCGGAAGGCAAATTTTTCCACTTTACTAACCATTCTGTAACAGGATCTCCATTACACAAATACTGGACCCTGGTATCCAAAACAGCTTCTGGAGCAACTTCAAATTCCCTTGTTTCAGAAACTATAGGTGGATCCAACACATCAGCCACCGACTTCCCTATCTTGTGCTTCAGCTGAGAAACATGAAACACATTATGGATCTTAGAATGAGCAGGTAGATCCAATTTGTATGCCACAGAACCAATCCTCCCAATGACTTGATATGGACCATAAAACCTGGCACACAACTTCAGATGTTTTCTGATGGCCAAAGATGACTGTCGATATGGCTGTAATTTAACATATACCCAATCACCAATCTCAAACACTCGTTCAGTTCTCTTCTTGTCTGCATTCTGTTTCATTCTGGCTTGAGCAGTAGCCAAATGATGCTTGCATTGAACCAATACTCGCTCCCTATCTTTTAACCAATCCTCCACAGAAGCAGTTTTAACTTCATACTGCTGAATTCCTAACTGAGGAGCTTGGTATCCATAAAGAATTTGAAAAGGTGTTACTCCCAAGGAAGTGTGGAAAGAAGTGTTATACCACCACTCAGCTAAATGCAACCATTTAACCCACTGTTTCGGCTGATTAAATGCCATGCATCTCAGATATCCTTCCAAACATTGATTCAACCTCTCTGTCTGTCCATCACTCTGAGGGTGATATGCTGAACTGTAATTCAAGGATGAACCCATAGCTTTAAATAGCTCACGCCAAAATGTGCTCAAAAAAATCTTGTCTCTATCGGACACAATCTTCCCAGGCATGCCATGCAATTTGTAAATGTGCATCATGAATTCTTGAGCAACAGATGCTGCAGTATAAGGGTGTGCTAAAGCTATAAAATGACCATACTTAGTCAACCGATCCACCACCACCATTACAACGGACTTACCATAGGATTTAGGAAGTCCCTCAATAAAATCCATACTCACCTCATGCCAAGCTTGTGAAGGAATTGGAAGAGGCTGTAATAACCCCGGGCTTGCTACATGCTCTACCTTATTCCTTTGACAAATATCACAAGATTTCACAAAGACCTCAACATCCTTCTTCAACCCCTTCCAATAGAATAATGACTTGAGTCTCTGTAAGTAGCATTAATACCTGAATGTCCTCCCAAAGGCTCTTCATGCAAGGCTTTCAATAATTGCTCCCTAATATTAGTCCCACTGCCAATGCACAACCTATTCTTATACCTCAGAACCCCTTGTTTAACTTCATATTCAAACCCCTGAGACAATAAGGATTCTGCAATCAATCTCTATATATCAGCATCTCCCTCATAACTATCTACCACCTGAGTGACCCAATTAGGAACCAAACCAGTTAATGCAGCTGTCATACCCTGAACAGATTCAAAACGCCTGGATAAAGCATCTGCCACTGTATTTTCCTTGCCTTTTTTATAAGCAATGGAATAAGACAATCCAAGGAGCTTCCTAACTGCTTTCCTTTGTACATGAGTAGTAAGCTGTTATTCAAGTAAGTACTTCAAAGACCTATGATCAGTCCTTATATAAAAGTGAGCTGGTTCCAAATAATGTCTCCATTTATCCACGGCCAAAAGTATAGCAAGCAATTCCTTCTCATAAGTAGATAAAAGCAAATGTCGACCATGTAATGCCTGACTCAAATAGGCTAAAGGTTGTCCTTTCTGCATCAAGACCGCCCCTATACCAGTATTACAAGCATCTGTCTCCACCTCAAAAGGAATGCTAAAATCAGGTAGTGTTAAGACTGGTGCTGTGCTCATTTTCTCCTTCAAGGACTTAAAAGCCATCTCAGCATCATGGCTCCACTCGAAGGCATCTTTCCTAAGCAACTCAGTGAGAGGCCTGCTTATCACACCATACCCTTATACAAACCTCCTATAATAACATGTGAGTCCTAAGCAAGCCCTCAACTCCTTGACATTTTTAGGACTAGGCCAAGATAACATAGCACTCACTTTATTCTTGTCAGTTGCTACCCCTTGCCCTGAAATGATGTGCCCCAGATATTCCACCTAACTTTTGAGCAAAAGAACATTTCGATTTCTTTGCATATAGTGAATGCTCCCTGAGAGATTCCAACACCAATCTGAGCTGTCTCACATGCTCTGCCAAGCTTCTACTATAAACCAAAATATCATCGAAGAACACAAGGACAAATTTTCTCAAAAATTTGCCAAAAACCTCATTCATCATGGCCTGAAAAGTAGCTGGTGTGTTAGTCAATCCAAAAGGCATCACAGTAAACTCAAAATGTCCATGGTGAGTCCTAAAGGTTGTCTTGTGAATATCTTCATCAGCCATTCTAACTTGATGGTACCTTGACCTTAAATCAAGTTTTGAAAACACAGTTGCCCCATGGAGCTCATCCAAA
The DNA here is from genome assembly GCA_964016875.1 of Fallopia convolvulus. Taxonomy (NCBI): domain Eukaryota; kingdom Viridiplantae; phylum Streptophyta; class Magnoliopsida; order Caryophyllales; family Polygonaceae; genus Fallopia; species Fallopia convolvulus. The sequence goes on from OZ024734.1 coordinate 11,354,310, forward strand.
AGTTCCTCAATCTGTGGAATTGGGAACTTATTCTTTATTGTCATGTCATTGAGCCTCCTGTAATCTATACAAAATCTCCACGTGCCATCTTTCTTCTTAACTAATAAAGTAGGAGATGCAAACGGACTACAACTTGGCCTCACTGTAGCATTCTTAAGCATATCAGTCACTTGCTTTTCAATCTCATTCTTCTGTAAAAATGGATACTTATAAGGCTTAGAACACACGGGTTTTGCATCAGGTTTAAGGTGTATGAAGTGCTCATGACCCCTCACTGGTGGCAAACCCTGAGGTTCCTAAAAAATATCCTCAAATTCCTCCAACAACAGCTGTATCTCAGTTGGCACTTTTTCTGCATTCTCCTCCATTACACAACAATGAGCTATCTGCATTACACATAACTGACCCTTTTTCTTCAGCAACTTCTGAAATCTAGATCCTTTCAAAAACTGAACAGTGGCTTGCTCTCTGAATCCAATCAACTCAAGCCTGTGACCATCTTTAACAAAGGACAATTTAAGCTCTCGGAAATCAAAAGACAAAGGACTATATTCCCTTAACCAATCCACACCAAGAATCATATCACATCCCCCCAATTTCAGCAATCTCAAATCAAACTTGAAAGAATGGTTTTGCATTTTCCATTCAAACTTCATACACTCTTGATGACTGAACATTTTATTTCCATTAGCTACTGAAACTGTCATCACAACTGCCTCTTGAACCTCAAACTTTGCTTCTTGAATCACCCTAGGATCCACAAAGCTATGCGTACTACCACTGTCAATCAATATCACAATCATTTTATTCTTAACCCACCCTTGTATCTTGATGGTGTTCAGAGGAGTACTCCCTGTCAAAGCATGCACATAAATTTCTGCATTTTCCTCCTCTACATCCCCAGATTCTTTTGCTTCAAAGAACATCTCACCACAGTCACCATCTACCACTTCTTCATTTTCTACAGTTAACAAACTATGTAGAGTCTGCAATTTACACTTGTGTCCAGGAAAATATCTATCCCCGCACTTATAACATAGACCAGGGGTTCTTTTTGGTTCACTGGTCAATATGTTTTGGGAATTATTTTGAGTAGGTTGTTTGGGTGTAAAGAAAATAGGCTTGGAAGTTTGATTCGAATAGGAACTGGGTTGGCTTCGAGGATTGTTAGTAAAAGATGTCTGAGCCCCTGATTTACTAAATTGAGAAATTCTGCTCAATTTCACTATAGCTTGCACAGCTCCAAAATGCAATTGAGCCTGCTCATATGCTTCAGCTAAAGACTTAGGACGATTCAACTTAACCAGATTCTTGATTTCATCTTTCAAACCACTGATAAAACTGGTCACGAAATATGCTTCAGACAGACTCGGATTAAAAGACAACATTCCCGCTCTGAGTTCTTCGAATTTCTCAGTATATTTCTCTACATCATCTACCTGAGAAAGCTTATTGAACTCCTCTACTACCTCTACTCCTTGACGCTCCCCGAATCTTACACATACCGCCTCGCTGAATTCAGACCAAGAACAAGACTGCCTCTGAATCAAGAATCCTTGCGCCCAATTATCAGCCCTTCCACTCATATACATGGTTGCAATCTCAATTTTCTCCGATTCTATAACTCCGAAAATCCTAAAATATTTCTCAGCTTTCCGTACCCAACTCCTAGGATTATTTCCCTTAAAATTAGGAAATTCCAATTTAGGAAAACGAGAGTTACCTCTTGAACCAGAACCAAGAGATTGGCTCCTATCCAGCACACGATCGCCATCTATACTCAAGCTCCTTGATTCCCGATTAGCAATATTTGGATCAAGATTTTCACCAATCGGAATCCCTTGCTCTGAATGAACTCTGACATTTGATCGAGAAACAGCTTCGTCAGCTTTGAACAACCGAGCTAGGTCTCGATGAATATTGTTGACCATATCTGACAAACTCCTCAATTGCATGTCGTTCACCTTATGCGCATTCACCAGTTCTTGGTGCGACTTCTCCAATCCCGCGAATTTTTCATCGAAGTTCTCCTTCTGAATCTCCAAACGCTGATTGATATCCTCGATTGCCTCTACAACCTTCGTTACTTGATAATCGGTCTTCCTTAGACCATCTTCCATTGTCTTCATACGAGTCCCTTCCGCCATTGCCAAGGACACGATAACTCTTATACCAAATTTGTAAGAACCCTAGGACAGAAAGATAAATCGAGAAGAGAGATTGAGGTAAGAGAAGGAAGAAGGAAGGAGATAAGGGAAGAACAGAATTCTGTTGTATTCAATCGATGCCTGTAACAACCTCACAACAGAGCTTATAAGCTGCAACTGATACTTTTCAGCTAATTACAAGTATAGATCTCAATTTTCTATTATTACAAAGATTTGCCTAAATTCTCACAATCTTCAGTATATGACAAACAATTCTAGTGAAATCTAATTTTGAGATGTCTCCGTTGAGGTGATTATTCCTCAGAATTATCTCCACTAGATTTGTACAATTGTTCAAAGATGATGGGATAGGACCACTGAAATTGTTAGTGTGAAGATAAAGCTTTTCCAAGTAATGAAGATTACCAATCTTTTGAGGGATGGATCCAACAAAGTTATTTGATGATAAATCTAAGACTCTAAGATTTGTGAGCCTATCAATTTCGTCTCCCAAGGTCCCATGGAGATAATTACCGGATAGATTAAGATGAGTAAGCTTAATAAGGTTGCTAATAGAGGAAGTGATTACCCCTTCAAGGCCTTTAGAAGGCAATTCCAAATGTGTTACCTTTCCATTGATATTGCAGTTAATCCCTTGCCATTGGCAGCAACTTGTAGAAGAAGACCAGTTTAAGGGAAAGGAAGAAGAAGTTGAAATGTTGGCCAAGAAAGAAAGAAGAGAAGATTGATCATGGAGGTTACAAGCTTGCTGATAAGACAAGGAAAAAGAGTGCAAAATCAAAATGGATAAGAGAATGTGGGAAGGAGTGAAATTTTGTTGCTTTGGAGGCATGGCAGCAACTAGTATATTCATTTAATTTTTTGTTTTGTTTTCTTGCAATCCAGAAAAAAGTACATTTGTTACTTCACAAATTTGATATGGCACGCCCCTTATATAGTGATTAATCAACTCATAACATGTTTTTTTTTTACTTATTTTTTGATCGAACTTGAGATGGTTGCTGGTTTGAGGTTTCCATACATATTTTAATGTAGCCTACTTCAAAGTCGCTCTAACTATTTTAGATACCGTACGTATGTTTAAATCAATCAATATATTCGACCAAAAAAAAATCAATCAATATATATTATATAAGGTCATTTTTTAGGGTGTTTCACTTCTAGAGTAAAATGATATTTTAGATCAAAAATGTAATCACTCATATATCTACCTATCTATTTATTGTATCCCTTTATTTATTATTAATAACTAAAGCGGTAGTGTTAGGACTTCCCAACTACTTAAATTGAGCCTTCTTCTTCCTCAATGAACCTAATATGGTTTAAAACTAGAATAATTATGGTTGGAAATGACCCGCCCGATTTAAAACTAGAATAATTATGGCCCGACCCGACCTTACCCGCCCGATTGACACCCCTAGTTATGGGGATTACAATTAGAAGATTTCTTATTCTATTTGAGTGACATTTTATTCTTCCTAGGCATACCCAATGGTGAGCCTCATGATCTCTATAAATCCATCAAATACTATTATTTTACTATTTTTTCATCTTCCACATCATTCATAACCTTTCATCCCTTTTTCACAAATAACTCTTCCCAATGGTGAGCCCCATGAGCCTCTCTTTTTACTTTTCTCATTTTCCACCAATTATTTATTTCTTTACACATAATTACAAATATATCCCTATTCTTTATTATATATATCATTATTTACCTAAAAATAACTATATTTGTTTACTATTTTTATTAAATGGCACTTTTAATTAATTTTTTAAAATATACAAAATTAACATCTATGGATAAATAAAACATCATGAGTTTTGGTGTAATTTTTTAAAGCTAAAACAATTGATAATGTAAATATATATAAGTGTATTTTCTTATCCTAAAACAACCCAAAATACAAATTAATTTAAAATGTTTCAAATATATACAAAATTAGTCTCTATAGATAGATAAATTTTTTTATAAATTTTGATATAATTATTATTATTATTTTAATATTTAAACTAGTTATAAATAGACTATTAATCTATTTATAATCAATGGCCAAGAATAAATCATGGTCATTGATTATATGCCATGTGGCACACCAAAAGTGTACAAGATGGGCTATGAGCCCCATAATCTCAGATGGAAATTCGATCTCCATTTGCATTGATCCAAGCACCTTTACAATTTTTTATTACTCCCGCCGTTTCAAAATAAATATTTTTAGACAAATTTGCACATATATTAAGGGGGAAAAATTCTCCCAAAATTACCTCTATTAAAAGTTACTTTAGACTCCTAAAGTTGCTTTGGAAAAAATGTATATAATTAATATTGTGGAATTATTAGGGGTATAAGTGAAATTTTTTTATATGAACAACTATTATGAAATAAGAAAAATATATAAATAATTATTGTGAAACTAAGAAAATATTGTTTTTGGTGAGCCCCTTCATGATCTCCAAAAAAATAGACCGATGGGGATGCCCTAAGTTTTTGTAAGCTCGTATAGCCTAGAGTGGCGTGCTCACTTCGCAGTTCGCACAGTGGAGGTACGACGCCACTCTCGCTCATTAAAATTCTTTTTCATACCCTTGGCTTAGTCTTAGACTCGTATGATACAATTAAGCTCATTTACTATCATTGATTTTTATTTAGCTAGATAGGTTGAGGTAGGAGTGTCCATATCCGATTAACCGAACAAAGTTCGGTTAATTAATTTTTTGGTTCGATTTTCTCGGTTAACTGATAACCGTTTATGTAATTTTACCTTAAATAATTAAGACTAAAATAATAAAATTTGAATAAAAAAGTGATCAAGCAAGACCTTTATTTTAAATATGTACTTATATCATATTGTTTTGGTTGTTGTAAACAAATATCGAGAGTATATACTATATTATGTGGAATCAAACGTTGTATGTATTAATTTTTATTCCATCAAAATTAATAAACGACTCTTATATCAATGAGAAGTGGAAAAATAATGTGTAAATTGTTATAATTGAAGATGGAAAGACTCAAACTAGATTAACGTCTTGAAGATCATAGAGTGTAACCACTAAACAAATCAAAGATAACTAATATTTCAATAAAATATTAAAATATTTTCAGTTTTTTGGTTAACGGTTATATGTAAAGTCGTGAATCGAAACCGAACCGATAATCCGAAAATATTTCCGGTTCGGTTAACCAAATCGAAATTTCAAAAAAAAATCGTTTGATTAACCTAAAATATAATTGATTTTTCGGTTCGTTTTTTAGATTTCGGTTTCGGTTTTTTATGGACACCCTAGGTTGAAGTTACCGTATTTAAATTTCTAGTCAATATTGTACAAAAAAAATTCTAGTCAATATTGAAATGATCAAATTTTAGACCTATACATACAATTTAACAAACCAACGGATACAATTTTTTTATTTTTTCAGAGGTTGCATGTAGACTTTTCAACTGTTATTGCTGTTCACCAATGCCGGTTCAATTCAACCAAAGAATGTACATGCGTGAAGTTAGGATTGGGTAATTTACTACTTAGGATTGGGTCATTATTATAGATAATTTCGGGTTTCGACGAGTGTTTTCGACCGGATATTTCAAACAATATCATGTTCAGGTTTTGGCCGGGTCAATTGGGTAGAGATTATGCCCGTGAACGCTTAAGTGCAAATACAAATGAATAGGAATTGCTGGATGGAAATAAATCAAAAACGTGGACCATTGCAACCTAGGATGACTCCAATGACAAGGACCTAAAGGCATGGCCAATACCTAACATGTGTGTTATGACAATCAAAGATTGTTCACATGAACCACAAGAGGAGGTAAGCACTCAAAACTTATCTAATTGCTTTTAACATAGGGTTGAACATTATTTGTGGGTGATCGACCTATCCGCTTCACCCGACTCAATTATACGGGTGAAAAATTGTAATAATGATCTTAAAAATACTAAATCTGAGGATTGTTCCTTGTGTGGTGAACTGAGAAAAGAGCTTGATTCCCTAAAGATCATCAATAATGATCTTAAAATTAACATTGTGGACCTTACCCTAGAAGAGGATAATCTCTTAAAAAGGCTTGAGAAAAATGAGGGACAAAGGGTAGTTGATGTTCCCAAAACCAAATTTGTTCTGTCTAGATATGAAATTCGATATTCTGAAAACAATCCTAGGAACAGTCAAGAACTTATGACCCTAAATGTGATAAGTGAGAGTAGAGCCTTGGAACTTCAAACTGAAAAAAAAAATAAAAATCTCCCATCTCGAGGAAAGGATTAGAGTTCTATAAAGTGGAACCTAAGAGAAAAGTGATTATTATATTAGGGAAACCTCTCACAAAGTCTATGTCAAAATTGCCAAGGAAAATTATTTCAGAGTGTCTTTCAAAGAAACTGTTGAGAGAAACAGAATCCAAAGACCTCATCCTAAATACTATCTAGGGTGATACTACAAGACTTGATGGCTTGTGGAAACTATGGACACTACGAGGAACAATGTCAAAAGTGAAAATCTAGTTTCAATATAAATCACAAGATAAGGGACAACATCAGATCACACAATGATAATTTTGTTTCCCATAATCTGTCTACGAATAATAAAGTTCATGATATCAATATTAATTGAATATGTGAACTACTATCCTTCTAAGGAACAAGGCAAGGAACAACTTGCATGGGTAATCAAACGTTGATCGTTTTGCGGATGAAACCGAGGGAGAATTGTATGTGGTTCATCGATAGTGCATGTTGATCCAATCGCATGATAGGGAACAAAAACAATCTAGTCTCGCTTAATACCCAAGTTGAAGGAGAAAACTTTTTCTTTTACAACAAGAACAAAGGAGCTATTCAGGGATCAGGAGAAATTAAACTCAATAAATCAATCAAAATCAACAATGTTAATCTTGTAATAAATTTGAGATACAATTTATTGTGTGTTGCACAACTCTGTGATCAAGGGAATAATGTTGTGACCTTTGACTCAAACGAATGCGTATTGATAAAGAGGTATGGGGTTATTCGGGTCAGTGGACTCCCTGATACAAAATAGTTTGGATCTCGTATCAGATTTAATGAACAAAGTGATTGGGTGAAGGGAAGAAGGGTCAAAGGCCAGGGGGAGAGTGACTCAGACAGATGAGGGAGAAGATTGAAGAGATAATTAGGGTTTGGGATAATTGATATTCTGATTGATTTTCATAGCACACAATACATAGATATTTATAACAATAAAACCCTAATTGCTAAAATAAAAAGATATTCTTCCTAATAGATAAAATCAAATCTCTTAATAATAATATTCTTAATATAATTCTAATATAATTAGCCTAATATAATTATCTAGTGTATCACTCCCCATGACATCCCACTAGCTAGGTCTACACTGAGTCACTGACCAACCTGACCCGTTCAACCCAATTGACATATCAAGATATATGATACCCGGGGCCTCCCTCGTTGAGTATAAAGACATGGATACATTTGACTTGTCTTCATCATTACCTCTATATAATCGATCATGTACCGTAAATAAATATTGCATAGAGCAATCAACCATCTATATGAGAATGAACTTACTTAGGATATCTAATTTGATCCCTCTGCTGGTGGTCTTCATTGGTTTAATTTTCTTCTCAATGGGGGCAGCGGCTTCTCATTCTCAGTTCACTATACGTCTATACCCCGTAAACTTGGTAAGTAGTTAAATTTGTCATTACTTGATCGAGCTTGTATCTTAGGTTTTTAACCGAGATATATCAGTTACATCGTATCGGACTCCATCTCTTATGTATGATTAGACATGTCTTTTCTATTAATCCGTGATATATGGGGTTTTCGCAAAATAGCAGCGTCTTATGGTGGCGGTGGTCATGGTGGCGGCTACAGGGATCCTTGGTGGCGTAGGCTGCCTCGACATGATCCATAAGAGCAACGAACGACAATTACACTTAATTGGTAGTTAATAATGATCGAGATCGATCAGAAGAATTAAGCTGCCTACATATATGCATAAACAGGAGTTAATAAAAAGAAACTTATGAGCTACTTTCTGTTGTAACTTGTAAGACTAGTTCGCTGGCCGAGTACTACGGCCACTTTGCTCAGATATAATATTTCGAGAATAATTACTTGTTTACGTACTTCATCTAGCTGGTTAGTGTTGACTAGGCTGTACGTACGCACGTATGTTGGTCATATATTCCAGATTGGTCGTCTATCATGCAATTAGTCTGTAAAACTAGTTGGTTAATTACTCGTGGTGGTAATTAACTCTTATTACGTGGCTTGTATTATTTTTTCGTGGTGGTAAAACTAGTTGTATTACGTGGCTTGTATTATTGGATATTAAGCATTGGCAGGGACGGACACAAACATTATTTGAAGTGGGGGGCGTGAAGTAATTACTATCAGAGATTTTTAAGTTTAAAAATATTATTTGTGTTAGGAAATTAATTTCCTTTAGACTTAAAACTAGTATGTATTTCCGTACTTTGTACGGATTTTTCTTAAATAAAATATTAATAATAAAATATTTTAAAATATATTTATTATTCGAGAAAAATAATCATGTAAATAAATATAAATTTTGGATAAATATTTAAAATCAATAAAATATAAAAGTTGTTTATTTGAAACAATAATATTTTATTAGTATTACGAATTAAATTAATATCCAAAACATGTTAATTTATTTGATTTCAACAATAGATAAGTAAGAAATTAAAAAACTTATCAATTTATTATATACATGGTACCATTCAAAATAAACTTAATTATAGTGATATAAGATTGTACGTACATTACACTATCTTTATTCTAAACTTAATTATCTAAACCTAGTGTATGCATTCTATCTAAAAAATAAATAAATATCCTATTTTGAAAGATATATACTCCTACTTTAAAGTGAAAGATATATTTCACATGGATTATTAAAATTACACATAATTTATATCTTTGTAAAAATTTTGGATGAAGGGTGATAAAATAACGAATTTATATGACTATATTATTTCAAAGATATATATTCATATTGGGTACATATTTTTGGAATCTTTTTCATTTATCTTTCACTAGTATAATAAATATAATGTCCCTTTCTTTAATTATTTATGTTTATTATCTTTATGTTTAGTTAGAGATAACTTCTTTTACATAATTAACTATAAAAAATTATAATTTTAATAAAGGGGTGATGTGGCGTAATGTGGTGACAGAAATTGCTCCGGCTTTAGTTATTAGTAATAGATGTCAAAATTAATTATACTAGGTTATTAAGAAATATTAAATTTCACTTACCTTTAATCCATATGACAATCAAACCTTATGTGGAACTACGGACGATAACTGTAGGTATGTGAGCTTCCTCAACCAAATCTAGAGATGTTTTCACTCTGATGAGGAGAGTACCGCATAAAGCCTCAATGATTTAGCGTGTTGGGCCTAAAATCTCTATTTTTTTAACCTAGGAGAATTTCATTAAGCCTATTGGGTCAAATCTAGTATCCACCCATTGATCCATAACAATTATTTAAAGTCTATGAACTTTATCTAATTGAATCACTTAAATTAAATCCAATAATAATTAGCCATATACACTAATATAATTGTTGCATTAAATATGTAAGCCCGAGTAATATAGATTAAAAATCTAACAATCTTCCATTTGGGCTACATATATGAACCAAAAGAAATATTATATTAACCAAATTCTTTAAGTGTACACGTCTTGGAAAATTATATAGACTTTACATTCATTTTATTTTGGTCCATCTCTTATACCAATATAAGATCATGATGGCATTCTTCATTGGTCATCGTAACTAAACATTCCATGTTTACCAAACTAGTACATTCAATGACATAGATCAAGTGTGGATGAGTGGTATGAAAATTACATGTAAAATGATCTCAAAACATGCCTATTTCCAACTGGTCCTACTTTATTTGGAAATCAATTCAAAAAATAATTCATAAATAAGTTCAGGAATCTTCATTATGAATTAAATCAAAACAACTTTATTATGTATAAATCAAACATATAATATCCATACAAACTCCCACTAAACCAAAGTACCATAAGTATGCCAAAACATAAAGAGCAGAATGCTCATGAAATGCTCTATTCTGTTATTCTCTTGGCTTCCAAAGACAGTCTAGTGGTTGTACTTTCATGTGCTGGTTAAAAATAGGAACAGTTATGAGCAGGGGCGGAGCCACTTGATGCCAGTGGGAGTTGTAGCCCCCACTAGGATTTTCAAAAAAAAAATTTAAATATAGTTAAAAAACTAGGTTATTTAATACTCCCTCCGTTTAGTTCGATCTATTTGTCCATCTAGACTTAATTTTTTGTTTAGTTTTATTTGTCCTTCTAGGTATTTTGTCAAAAAAATTGCAATATTACCCTTTGTATTTATCCAATCAAAAGCAAGACACATTAAATGAATCCACCATTCACCTTTTATTAATATAAATTTAATAGGGGCCAATTTAGTAAGAATAGGAAATGTCTTAATATATGTGCATTATACTATAAGGACAAATAGAACTAAATGGATGGAGTAAAAACTAGTTTATTTGGTCAGAAAAAAAGCAGATTAATTTTTTCATATATATATAAAATAAATTAAAATGGTTTTTTATACCAAAATTTACTAAATTTTATGAAAAAAATACAAAATTTTCTATATGATTTTCTTATATACAGAATAATACAATTTTTTCCTATATTTACAAAAAAAATAAAAAAAATTCTTGTCTTCGCCATAAATTTTTTTGTAGCCAAAAAATTATCAAAAAAATTTAGCCCCCAATGACCCAAATTCCTCGCTACTCACTGGTTGTGAGTGGCTGACCAATTCAAGTTCAAAGAAAGGCATATTTTTTATAATGTACCAATCTCAGAACGGAGAAGTTCAATATTGTTGGCTGGAAACTTTTCATTTGATGTTGAATTTTGTCAAAGGTGCACGGCGGCTAGGCTCTTGGAGACAAAGGTAATTTCATCTTGCTGTTTGTAGCATCTTGAGGTTGTTCACCCATGGTCCTACCAATTTAATCCCTAATTAGTAATTTTTGTTAAAGTATTTTAAGAAATTTCCACAGCAAGCAACGTTATAATTTATCTAGAAAGTAACCTCAAATTGTGAAATTTGTTATGAAAAGATTTATGAAAGCAAGACCACTTAATCTTTTTTGGAAAGAACACTTAAACAAACTTTATGAGAACCTTTTGATCATTAGAAGAGAGGAAGGGAGAGTAAGAACTTTAGAGAGTGTATTTCTTACTCTACTTTGGTGCAAGTTTTACAATGGATGATGGCCATATTTATAGGCCAAGAGTGGGGTAAAACTTTGGTAAATCTCCATGATTTATGCATGGAAATAAGGAGGTGAAGAAGGTGAATAATTCACCTTGCACAATTTTCCTCCATTATACACTTGTTCATACATAATATGTGTAATACATGTGTGTGTAAATAGATAGCTTGTAGTATGATAATTTGGACTAAAATTTGGACTTCATAACACTCCCCCTTGAATATTCACCTTCTTTTCATGGAGTAGGATATGGGTAGACGTTGTCTCATTAAAAACCTTGTCAGGAAAAAAACCCAGTGGGATAAAAACCTGAACGAAGGAAAAAAAGAGTGCAACCATTGATCCCATTTGTACGCCTTGATGCTGCCTCATTAAAAACCTTGTCAAGCAAAACCCAGTGGGATAAAAACTTGATCGAAGGGAAAAAGAGTGCAGCGCGTATGATACTCCCCCTGACTTCAACATATGTCTCGAAGTCTGCACATTCCAATTCTGGATACTAGTTCTCCAAATTTCTTGGGGATTAAAGACTTTGTGAACAAGTCAGCCAAGTTGTCATTTGACCGAATTTGTTGGATGTCCACTTCACCAGCTTCTTCCAATTCACGAGTGGAGAAGAATTTTGGAGATATGTGCTTTGTGCGGTCTCCTTTGATGTAGCCCTTCTTCATCTGAGCAACGCATGCTGAGTTATCCTCATATAATATTGTTGGATCATCAGTCATTGGTTTCATTCCACTTTCTTTCTGGATGAATTGAATCATTGCTCGAAGGGACACACATTCTCTTCCTGCCTCATATAGTGCAATCAATTCTGCTTGATTTGATGATGTGGCAGTCACAGTCTGCTTCGTTGATCTCCAAGAGATGGCAGTGCCTCCGTATGTGAACACATAGCCATTTTGCGATTTGGCTTTGTGTGGGTCAGACAAGTACCCTGCATCTGCATATCCAATTAAGGTCGCATCCCTTTGATTACGATAATACAACCCAAGATCATTTGTGCCTCGGAGATAGCGGAATACATGTTTGATCCCGTTCCAATGCCTCCTTGTGGGTGCAGTGCTATACCTGGACAACAAATTTACTGCAAAAGCAATATCTAGTCTTGTATTGTTAGTTAAGTACATTAAAGCACCAATTGCACTTAAATATGGTACCTCAGGACCAAGAACCTCTTCGTCCTCTTCTCGGGGACGAAATTGATCCTTTTCTACATTGAGGGATCGAACTTCCATTGGAGAGCTCAAAGGGTGTGCTTTGTCCATGTAAAATCTTTTAAGAACTTTCTCAGTGTAATTAGACTGATGGATAAAGATTCCATCCCTTAAGTGCTCAATTTGTAAGCCAAGACAAAGCTTTGTTTGTCCGAGATCTTTCATCTCGAATTCTTTCATCAAATATTTCGCAGTATCTTGAAGCTCATTTGGAGTTCCGACGATGTTTAAATCGTCAACATAAACTGCGATAATAGCGAATCCCTTTTCGGATCGCTTGATGAAAACACATGGACAAACGGTGTCGTTCTTGTATCCCTCTTTCATGAGGTATTCACTGAGGCGATTGTACCACATTCGTCCAGATTGTTTTAGCCCATACAATGACCTCCTCAATTTTATGGAAAACATTTCTCGAGGTCCACAATTATTGGCCTCAGGCAGCTTGAGTCCTTCGGGGACTCTCATGTAGATGTCTGTATCAAGTGATCCATATAAATATGCGGTCACGACATCCATGAGGCGCATTTGTAACCTTTCAAAGACAGTCAGTCCAATTAGGAATCTCAACGTAGTTGCATCAACTACTGGAGAGTATGTTTCTTCATAATCAATTCCATGGATCTGAGAAAAACCTTGTGCTACAAGCCTTGCTTTATATCTTATAATTTTGTTTTTCTCATTTCTTTTACGTACAAAGACCCATTTATAGCCGACTGGTTTCACACCATTGGGTGTACGAACTACTGGTCCAAAGACCTCTCGCTTTTCAAGCGATTTTAGTTCTGCCTGAATAGCCTCTTTCCATTTTGGCCAATCATTTCTTCGTCGACATTCATCGACCGATTTTGGCTCAAAATCATCATCTTCAATTACAATATTACTAGCCACTGAGTAGGCAAATATATCATCGACAATTACATCTTTTCGGTTCCATTGTGTGTATGTGGACACATAGTTTATGGAAATCTCAAAATTGTCGATATCATTATTCTTGTCTAGAATATCATCCTCTGTTGAGGTATTCTCATTTTCAATATCTTTGCCTTTACCATCATTCTCATGATCCATTGTGGCTTCTCCTGCTATACCCTTTTGGCTTCTTGCCTTTCTCGGTTTCAAATCTTTTGAGCCTAATGGTCTACCACGCTTTCGGCGTGTTGTAGACTCGCTTGCGATGGATGCATCTGGCAATCCATTGGGTATTTCAATTCTTGCTGGAGCATTTGCTGCAGGTATATGTGATTTAGTTACCTTCTGTGTATCAGTAAATGCATCTGGTAACTGATTTGCTACATTTTGCAAATGAATGATCCGTTGTACTTTTTGTTCACACATTTTTGTTCTTGGATCAAGATGGGATAATGCGGTTGCATTCCATGTGATTTCTTTCACATGTGGGTCCCCATTTTTCTTTTCTCCCCCTAAGGCTGGGAATGTATTTTCATCAAAATGGCAATCAGCAAATCTTGCTGTAAATAAATCATCAGTTGTTGGTTCAAGATATTTGATTATCGAGGGAGACTCAAAACCAACATAAATTCCCAATCTCCTTTGGGGTCCCATCTTTGTGCGCTGAGGTGGAGCAATAGGGACATAAACCGCACATCCAAATATTTTTAGATGTGAAATATTTGGCTCCTTACCGGACACAAGTTGCATAGGGGAATGTTCATGGTTTGCACTTGGCCTTAATCGAATTAAAGTTGCTGCATGTAATATTGCATGTCCCCATGCCGATGGTGGTAATTTTGATTTCATCAATAATGGTCTGGCAATTAATTGCAATCGCTTTATCAATGATTCAACAAGACCATTTTGTGTGTGAACATGAGCCACTGGATGCTCTATATCAAGCCCAATTGACATACAATAGTCATTGAATGTTTGAGATGTAAATGCTCCTGCATTATCGAGCCGGATTTTCTTTATTGTATAATCCGGAAATTGGGCCCTCAATCGGATTATTTGGGCAAGGAGTTTAGCAAATGCAACATTTCTTGTTGATAGTAGGCTTACATGTGACCAACGTGTAGATGCATCAATTAGCACCATAAAGTATCGGAATGGTCCACATGGTGGAGCAATTGGCCCACATATATCTCCTTGGATTCTTTCTAAGAATGCAGGATTTTCACTTGCAATCTTGTTTTTTAGAAGGCCTGATAATTAGCTTTCCAAGTGAGCAAGCAGTGCAATTAAAATCACTGGACGGAAGAACCTTAATGTTCTTTAATGTATGTCCAAGTGAGCTCTTTATGATTTTGTGCATCATTATTGCCCCTGGATGACCCAATCGATCATGCCATAATGTGAATGTAGTTTGGTCATATGACCTTTTGTTAAACATTGCATTGACCTCAAACGGATAAATGTATGTATGATATAATCCGGAGGTTTGCGTTGGCATCCTTTCGAGAATCTGTTTATGGCCAGATTCATGTTTTATGATGCACAAGTATTCTTTCCCATTTCCATTCATGGTTTTCATTTGAAACCCATTTAGACGCACATCCTTAAAGCTTAGCAAATTTCTTCGAGATTTACTCGAATATAGTGCGTCATTTATTACTAGCTTTGTTCCCTTTGGGAGTAGAATGACAGCTCTTCCAGAGCCTTCGATGAGTTTTGACACACCGGATATTGTAGTGACATTGCCTTCAAAGGCTCTTAATTGGGTAAAGTATTCTTTACTCCTCAAGATGGTGTGTGTTGTCGCACTGTCCAAAAGACATTGCTCCTTCCCATCGGGTTTCACTTTAGGTGAGTCCATGTTTTCTATCAATATAAAGAAAAAGGAGAATTAAGGCATTAATAAAAGTTTCATATATTATACAAGGATAAACATATTATACAAGTTCTATTATACAAAGCCTATTA
Source organism: Fallopia convolvulus (assembly GCA_964016875.1). NCBI lineage: Eukaryota > Viridiplantae > Streptophyta > Magnoliopsida > Caryophyllales > Polygonaceae > Fallopia > Fallopia convolvulus. Next base: position 11,369,890 of record OZ024734.1, read on the forward strand.
CACAAATCCTTACGAGATAAAGGTTAAAGCATGGGATATAAAAGACATTGCAAGTATTATAAAATAGCATGGGAGATAGTAGAGATATTTAGGGGCTCGTGCTTTTCATTTAAGCCCCTAAGGCATAGCCATCATCATTCTCAAGGTTGAGAAAGTCATTAACATCCAAACTAGTCACTGGTGACCCATCCACATCGTTATTATCGATGTAGTTGGTCTCGGTAGCCCTTTCTTTATTCTTTTCAGCTTGGTATAGCTTCACTAGGTGTGGAGCTGTGCGGCATACCTTTGACCAGTGACCAGTCACGCCACATCTGTAGCATGTTGATTTGGATTTCTGGGAGGATCCTGATGGACCCGTCTGGACCTGTTGCTTCACACCCCCTTTGTAGCCATGATTCTCACGGTGATTATCGTGGCTTTTGTTGTAGACTCGGCCACGCCCATGGCCACCACGACCACCACGACCACCACGACTCCCATAGTTACCACGACCTCGTCCACGTCCATTGTTACGGCGTGATTGCTGCCCACGTTCATTGTCGTTCCTATCATGGAACGCTTTGTTCATAGCATTTGCTTCTGGGGCAGCTGTTGAGCCAGTAGGCCTTAGGTTGTGGTTTTTCATTAGGAGCTCATTATTCTTTTCAGCAACCAACAATACTTTCAACAAGTCAGAATATCTTTTGAAATTTCTTAATCTATATTGTTGTTGCAATAATATGTTTGAAGCATGCATAGTGGAGAAAGTTTTCTCCAACATCTCTTCTTGAGTGATCGTTTTACCACATAGTCTCAATTGAGAAGTGATCCTGTGGATAGCACTGTTGTACTCAGTGATGGACTTAAAGTCCTGGAACCTTATAGTGTTCCACTCATGTGTTACTTGTGGGAGTAAAACTTCATTTTGATGAGCATAGCGCTCATTCAGGCTCTCCACAATTCTATAGGATCCTCCACAAATAAGTACTCAGTTTTGAGACTCTCATGAATGTGGTGGCGGAGGAACACAATGGCTTTCGCCTTTTCCTGTGGGGTGGCATTATTGTTTGCCACAATTGTTTCCTCAAGGCCATTTGCCTTGAGGTGAGCCATGGCATCTACCCTCCATTCGAGGTATTTCTGGCCCGATAGGTCAAGGATGTCAAACTCCCTCTTAGCAATTTAGTTGCTACATATAAAGATATGCAAATTAAAGGTTAACATAATCAATAATATAATACATGAGTCGTGTCTAAGACGATTGAAGGACATGTCATATCAAATAATAAATATATGCATGTAGATGATATATTCGGAATGCATAAAGAAAGATTGCGTGAGTCAGAGAAGTAATCAATATAGATATAGGCATAGACAATAACGTAAGACAAAAGTAAGAGATCATATGAAATGAAAGAAAATTATATAACGGGAATTTTAAAGTTTTAAAGTCCTTAGAGTTCGAGGTCCTTTAAGTCCAAAGTCCGAGGTCCTTTAAGTCCAAAGTCCGAAGTCCTTAAAGTCTGATTCCCTTCATCCCCCTTTTCACTTTTTCACTTCCGACCTTATCTCCTTCCTCCACCTCCATATTCGACCACCTTTACCAAATTTTTCTTTCGACATTCTCCATGGCCGACGACGAGATTATGCGTCGTCTTAGAGCCGGTAATAGGAGATTTTTGATTGAGCTTTTCATTTGCCTTGTTCTTATTGTGATTACCAACATCATGCTCATAATTATTTTGGTTAAAACTTACTTCCAATCCAAGTGGTGAAGTTGAAGATTTTCGAAGGAGAAATCGGTTTAAAGGTAAGCAAATGTAATGTTTTGTTTGTATCTTTTACATATCCAAAAGCATGATTTATTTTTGGTAAGAAATCGTTTCAAATCTAGGAAGAAAAACGAGTTTCTGATGTAGAAGATCCCAAATCGGGCAACTACAGAGCATACTCCTCAAAACGGTTTTAAGAAATAAACTTCTTGCATGATTAAGGTTAAGAAGAGATAGGGTTTGTACCTTGGTGATTAGAGAAGCTCAATTGGTAATTAGAGACTCGTGCTGATAACGTGTTATGAAAAGATTTATGAAAGCAAGACCACTTAATCTTTTTGGAAAGAACACTTAAACAAACTTTATGAGAACCTTTTGATCATTAGAAGAGAGGAAGGGAGAGTAAGAACTTTAGAGAGTGTATTTCTTACTCTACTTTGGTGCAAGTTTTACAATGGATGATGGCCATATTTATAGGCCAAGAGTGGGGTAAAACTTTGGTAAATCTCCATGATTTATGCATGGAAATAAGGAGGTGAAGAAGGTGAATAATTCACCTTGCACAATTTTCCTCCATTATACACTTGTTCATACATAATATGTGTAATACATATGTATGTAAATAGATAGCTTGTAGTATGATAATTTGGACTAAAATTTAGACTTCATAACAAAATTATAATATTTGTAGAGGCAATTTCATAGATGTGAATCCTTAATTACATTTATCTTCAAAAATCACTAATACTTTGTTTCTAACTTCTCCGAAAAAATACCCATTTTTTTTTATTTCACATGAATTTCAATTTCTAGAAAGTAAGCTTCCTGTTTTTTTTTTAAATATTCGACATCCCACATTTAACCAAAGAATCAACTAGAGTGAAACAAAGAATCAACTAGAGTGAAAAAAAGCTAAATTAAATTAGAACTTCATTTATTTCCAAAAACACCAGAAATAGGATACTACAATATAATTAGTATTTGAACCAGAAATATGATGCTACAATTGCAAGAACACCAGAAAATCCTGAAGCAAAACCAATGAATAGTCCATCCAAAAATGGATCCACGGAGTGATGCTCACTTCCATTTCCAACTACTGCTATTGCTGTTGTTGTAGTTGAACAAGAGCGATTTAAGGTCTCGCCACATAAACTTGGGTTACCTTCAAAGCTAGATGAAGGAAAAGTATCAAGTTGACCACCCGTTGGTATTGGTCCTTCAAGATCATTATAAGAAACATCAAACACCTACAGGAAACTTAGTCTTCCAAGTGACGTCGGGATTCTGCTTGTCAAATTGTTGTTAGAGAGATCAAGAGCTTCTAGATTTTTCAAATTTGAGATGCTCCCTGGAATTGGGCCAGAAAAGTAGTTGTTTTTGAGTAATAGTTGTTGAAGATTTATCAAGTTGCCAATCTCTAATGGAATATTACCCTCAAAAGAATTGTATGAGAGATCTAGCCCTTGGTAAATGGTGGCAATAAGCAAAGTTCTATTGGGTAGAAACACAAAGCTTGGGAGTTCAAAATGAAAGAAAGAGTTTGCTTTAGCACTTGGTGAGACAAGTGCGGGCAATTGGCACAATTTCAAGGGGAATTTTCCTGAAAAGTTGTTGTTGGATAAAATTAATGAAGTGAGGTTTGGTAATGTGCCTAGGCAATCTGGGATTGTACCCATCATATTGTTATCATTTAGGTTTAGATGGCGCAATCTTTTCAAATTAGATATCCAATTCGGAATTGGACCTCCAAAGTTGCTATTGGCAAGGTCAAATATTTCAAGCTTTGGGAAATCATCTAGACCAACAAAAGTTTCATGGATTGGAAGGGTTTCATTGTAGAAGTTGTATGAAAGAAAGATGGTGTTTAGGTTCTTACATTTTGCTAAAACTCTAAGAGCTGATGTAATATTTGTAAAGTAATTATGAGATAGAGATAGATAAGAGAGGGATTTCAATCCAGCAATTCTTGGGGAGATTTTGCCAGTTATATTGTTTAGAGATACTCCTATTGCAATGAGTGATTTACATGAGTATATACTTTCTGGCAAAGTTCCATTGAGACTATTATTTCTAAGATCAAGCTTTTGGAGTTGAACAAATCGAGTGAAACTTAATTTTGAGATATCGCCATTGAGGTGATTATTCCTCAAAGTTATCTCCACTAGATTTGTACAATTCTTCAAAGATGATGGGATAGGACCACTCAAGTTGTTAGTGTGAAGATAAAGCTTTTCCAAATGAAGGAGATTCCCAATCTTCCATGGGATGGATCCAAAGAAGTTATTGGTAGATAAATCTAAGATTTTAAGATTAGTGAGCCTAATGATTTCTTCTCCCAAGGTTCCATGGAGATAATTACCGGATAGATTGAGATGAGTAAGCTTAATAAGGTTGCTAATAGAGGAAGTGATTACCCCTTCAAGGCCTTTAGAAGGCAATTCCAAATGTGTTACCTTTCCATTGATATCGCATTTAATCCCTTGCCATTGGCAGCAGCTTGTAGAAGAAGACCAGTTTGAGGATAGGGAAGAAGAAGTTGAAATGTTGGCCAAGAAAGAAAGAAGAGAAGATTGATCATGGAGGTTACATGCTTGCTCATAAGAGAAAGAAAAAGAGTGCAAAACCAAAATGGATAAGAGAATGTGGGAAGGAGTGAAATTTTGTGGCTTTGGAAGCATGGCTTTCTTCAGGATCCTAACCCACAAATTTGAGCTTGCATGACCATTTTTAAAGAGAAGCTGGTTTCCATAGATATTTTAATGTGGCCTAATTTATGGCCGTCTCAAAAGCTTTGGATACTGAAACGAAAATAGAGTATTTTTTGTAATTTTGAACAAGAATATACCGTTCAGTTAATTGAGTTCAAACACAAATTCGCCATCAAGTGCAATATTTTGGATTGGTGCTCAAGATGAGGTGGGCGGGCTAGTAATGGAAGGTATAGGAGGATGTTGGGAGGTTTCAAATTCCATTCTTGCATCCACCCTTTTATTTCGGTGAAAAATCAATTGTCACAATTTTTCCATCCATTTGGTTGAGTCGGTCGACACAACTCGATTTACAGGTGGTTCGTATGCTTTATTTAGTGGTTAATTTACAAACCTGAGGTTCACAACTGGAGGTCAAATAAATTTGGATTGCCTTTTTAAAACAACAATAAAAGCTAATACACTAAATTGTTAAGTTATCCAATGTTGTTCAGAAATACAACTCACTAGTCTAAGCTAGCTAGAAATATAACTCACTGGACTAATTTCACTAGTGGATTCACCGAGCCGCTAATCTATCTAATACTTTATGATTCTGTGCACTAATTCATCACTTTCATAGTTTCATCTGTTGATGGAACTTCTCAATAACCAAAATATCTATATTTTGCTGACCATATCAATAGTTGTTCAATTTTGACTTCTGACCTAGATTATTGGTATATTTTGTTTTATTTGAAACTAGCTAGTTTTGACTTCTTGACCTTGATAGTGTCTAAAATCACTATGTTCATAATAGACTAAACAAGACCGTCTAGATATTTTTGGGGCCTTATTCTATGCCTAATAATTTTTTTAATTTATTAGTTATTTCTTTTTACATTTTGTCACAATGACCCGCTTTTTTTAAACAAGTTAACGGACCATATATGAAATAAGAATAATTCCGTCAATTTCACGAAAAAAAAAATATTTGATCGAGATTAGACTTTCATTAAAAAAGGTAAGAAATCGAGCAAACATTTTCTTTCATGATGTGCAATTTATTTGAACAAAATGTGATGGTATTTTCTTTCTTCTACATCATTGTGTTATGCAGTGGATGTGCAACTTATTTGAAGCAAAATCCCTTTCTCATTGAGCCCATTATAAGCATGTTTCCCAACCCCGAGCTCAAGAACATTATCAGTTTATATATGTAATGAACAACACATTCAAATTGCCTTTATACCATGGCAATGAATGATCTAACAAAATCAAAAGCACTGCCTTTGATGGTGAGTAAGTGTATCCTTGTATTTGTACTAAAGTAATAGACTACAACCAAGAAGTATCTAAATCCATTATAATTTGGTTCCTTTTAAGGGCCCCAAATGTCTAGATGAATTAAGTATCTAGAATTATTTAGCAATTAGTAGTACTTATCTAACTAGATGTCTAGATGGGAAATGAAACTGAGATTGTCTAGGTTTGATGCATGTCACAAGCACTCAATTCAGATTCATATAAAGAATCATGAAGAAATTAAAAGGAAAAGTTTTCAACATGTATAAAGGTAAATGGCCAAACCTAGCATACCAAATGTTTGGAGAGACATCATCAACATATGTTTTTATTAACAAATTAAAACACTTATTTACAAGTTTTCAATAGAAGGAATTACCTTAAAATGTAAAGCTTCTTCAACAAGTTGTTTAACTAACTTGTCACACTTGCACGCTCCAACTGATTCACTTGCACAAGTCTTGGTCCTCTGTGATACACTTCCATGAAACACTATATATGGTACGGTACTACGGTGTGTCTAAGTATCTTCATTCCCAACACTTGGCCCAAGGAGGCGGGGGTAGCAAACCACTCTATATCCCCTCGCTCTGCCATCGCTGATATGATTGAGTTTTTGTTGTGAAGTAGCTAGATGTATATCAGTATATGTAAATTGATCCCAAATGATAGTTCAACAACCCAAGTGTATATGTGATGTACCAATCTATATCATGTTCCTGAGGATTGAGGTTGTATTCCTTAAGTCACATATGTTTTCAAGTGATTTAGTTCTGGTTTTTGAATCATAACGAGATCAAGAGATTTAGGTTAGGTTTTGGAGTCAAGTTTCGAATCAAATATGAGTTCAAGTGATTTAGATTGTGTTTTCAAGTCGATCGAGTTTCGTCTTGTCGATTTTGGTAGCAGTGTATGTACGGAGTGATTCAAGCCCTTGAATCTTAAACAATATATTTTATATCAACTTTCTTACACATGCTGTTTGGAATTCACATGAACCGCGTTTTTTAAATAATGTATTTTTAACAAGGCCAAAATGAGGTTAAAATCTAGATCGATCAAAGTGGTACAAGAACAAAGCTAGAGAGAGAGACAGAGAGAGAGTCCGTATCCCATAACGTCCGTCCACTTAATTGATCGATGCCAATGAGAACAATGTTGTCCTTAGTCAATTCAAATAAGCAATAAGAGAAGGCTTGAAAGTCGACACTGTTGACTAAATAATATCCCATTGCGAGCTACTTGCGCAAGTGGTCCATACAAAACTAGGGTCGACATGCTTATTTTGAAATGCAATGCCTTTCTTGCTGTGGTAAGTAAGGAGAGTCATTCAATTGAGTGGTGTACCCTATCGATCTCTTGTAGGAAGGTTGACCGGCAGGACTATGGAAGTCAAACAAACAAGTGGTAGAGGAAGGAAGACGACGACGATTACCTAATCACCATCAACCGGCCACATTCATCCAGAAACGAAGGCCCATCACTTCAAACTTTGTAGAAAATTTGTAACTACCAAACAAAATAGACAATTCACATAGACTCATAATATACATGGGCTATCAATTATTAATAAACTATGGAATATCTATTTAATTACTTTCACAACGATGGAAATTCCATAGTTGTGGCTTAATATATTCCATTTAGTAAAAGTATAAAGTATGGTGTTTGGTAACCCGAAAGGGCAAAAACAATTAGGTAGAAGACATGTAAACCCACTATGACGTGAACCGGTCTTGCTAATTTTAGAGTTTGTTGTAAATTATTCTATAGGCAAAATTCTAAAACTTATAGTAAATCGGTGAAGTCTAGAAAAGTTAAATATATATAATAAATCGACAGGGATAGAAAAGGATCTCATATCAACTATTGTTTTTATTTAACAATCATAATTTTTTTTTTCACTCTAAAATGCACGTACTCGAACGAAACCGACGTGAACAGTGGAATGGGTAAGTACATTCCAAATAGATGTAAAACGTTTGAAGGTATTGGTAAATGAGAACGTTAGATAATGGGGGTAAGAAGTGAGATTAAATGGGAATAATTTTATAATTTAATAGATGTAAAATCTTGAAAAATGATAAAGTAGTTGATAAAGTTAAATAAAATGAATAAAAAAAAGATATTGGGTAAGGTTAATATATTAAGAAAAGTGTAGTTATAAAAGGAAAGTAAACAAATAAAAAAGAAAAGGAGTGAATGTAAGAGATTTTATTATTTTCTTTATTTGAAGAGAGAGATTTTGATGATAAAAAAGTGAGAAAATTTTAATCTTTTTGTTAAAAAAATTTGAAAGCTCTATTCAATACAGACTACTCAAACGAGTTTGTCCTGAAACACACCATTTTGCTTAGGCTAATGCGCAATCCCCTGGTTTATTATGGCCCCACTTTCACACATCAGTTAACCCGTTTTGCAAGTGGCCCAAGTCTAGATATATTACCGTCCTTGAATCCATATGCTTGACTATTCTTCATCCTCCTTATATATGCCTCTATAAATACCTCCAGAAAAAATCACATACCGCAAGGGACTAGACCCATTTTTAAACAATCATGAGAATGAACTTACTTAGCCTATCTAAGTTGATCTCTCTGGTGGTCTTCATCGGGTTACTCTTCCTGTCAATGGAGGCAGCTGGTGCTACTATACCGGCCCGTAGACTATGTAAGTAATTAAATTTGTCAATTGAATTAATTATTAGTTGTTCTATATCGGACTCAATGCGCGATTGATCCCCCACGAATATACGCTGCAGTGTCAAAAAGCTACCCATCCGGTCCTTGGTGGCCGCCTGCACATGTACACGCTGGACAAAATTATCCACATCCATAACAGAGATCCCTCCACCAACGGCACCTACGTACGTGCATGTACTTTGTAGTTATTATATAATAATGGGATTATCAGATTTCAGAAGAACCTGCCTAAATATGGATGGATGGATGTATAAGTGTATAACATAACTAAGGATATATCATCATATATATTAGATGCATAAAGAAGAGTTCAAAAAAAAGCTTAATTATCAGCTACTTTGTGTTGTAAGATTAGCTGGTTACGTACTCCGGACAAGCTTGTGACTAGCGTATGTTGGTTATGCCCGCCTGGTCAATCATGTAAGACTACTTTTTTTTTTTACTTTGAGAAATAAAGTTGTGTTCTAAATAGATATCTAAACCAAATACTTGCTCGTGTACCGACTCATACTCTAAACGAGCTACATAAGTAAACACAACAATACATTGTCCACTGACTGAACTAGAACTAGGAAATAAAATAACAACAACAACAAGTCAAATATTGTCAACAAAAGCAGCAAAAAAAGGAACATTTGTAGAAGAACTAGTAGCGCCGGTTACAAAAGGATCCCATAGAACCAATACGTTACTCCTTAAACAAACTTCTGAAATTGCCATATGACGTTTCTAACTAGATGTTCGGTAATAATTACTAAAAAATTCAGTTTATGGTGAGCATTCATGCAAGTTTGTATTCGGTGAAAGTGTTGGAATGAAAGCTCTCTCGAAGGAGAGAGAAGAAAACATAAACAAATTCCGTTATTGTTGTTATTGAAGTTGGGACTTTACCCCTTATTTATACAGCTTTGCTAACATTCATACCTAGACCGGGTTTACCCTATGCTAATATCCCCCCTCAAGTTGGAGGATGATTCAGTACAAGGAATCAACCCCAACTTGGATACAACAGTTGAATGAGAAGAACTGGGTAAAGACTTAGTTAAAACATTAGCTAATTGCATACTAGTTGGTACATGGATTAAAGATATTAGACCATCTAAGAGTTTTGCTCGAACATAATGAAAGTCAAGATCTATATGTTTGGTCCTCTCATGGAAGACCGGGTTTTTAGCAATGTATATAGCTGCTTGAGAATCACACTTCACAGGTATTGGTTGCACATTAGGAACTTCTATTTCATGTAAGAGCCTGCTTAACCAAGCCAACTCTGTAGTCACTTTCCTTAAAGCCCTGTATTCAGCCTCAGCTGAAGATAAAGAGATGGTAACTTGCTTTTTAGATTTCCAGGATAATGGTGATCCTCCAAGAGTAATATAAAACCCACTAAAAGATCTCCTTGTTGTTGGACAGAAAGCCCAATCAGAATCACAATATGCTTGAAGCTGAAAATCTAAAGTGGAATTCAAAAGCAAACCCAGGAAAAAGTACCTTGCAAATACTGTAAAGTGTGCATTGTTGCAGCCCAATGATGAGTAGTAGGAGCTTGCATAAATTGACACAAGTACTGCACAGTGAAAGCCAAATATGGCCGTGTGTTGACAAGGAAATTCAACTTTCCCACAAGTTGTCTGTAAGGAGTGGGATCAGTAAGAGGAACACCATCAGAAGCTTTAAGCTTGGAGGACTCCAAAGGAGCAGATACAAATTTTGTAGCAGAAGGACAGAAATCTTTCAGAATCTCTCGGATGAATTTACATTTTGTAATAACCATTCCTTGAGATGTATGAAGAAATTCCATTCCTAGAAAGTAGTTAAGACTACCCAGATCTTTTATACTGAATTGGCTATGAAGAAAATGCTTAACATAATTTATTCCTGCAGGATCATCTCCCACAATCAGAATATCATCGACATAGATGACTAGAAATATGACACCAGTTGAGGATTTCTTGTAAAATAATGAGTAGTCAATCAAACTCATTATAAATTGCTGAGAAAGAAGTGCCTCTGAGAGCTTACTATACCACTGTTGTGAAGCTTGCTTCAGGCCATACAAAGATTTGTTTGGACGACAAACTTTGTTGGGAAAAAGATGTGCCAAACCAAGAGGCATTTTCATATAAACCTCTGTATCAATGTCTCCGTTCAAAAAAGCATTGTTTATGTCTAATTGAGACATAATCCATTTCTTCTTTACTGTTGTAGCAACTAATGCTCTAATTGTTGTAAGTTTTGCAACAGGAGAGAATGTTTCTTGGTAGTCAATCCCTTGTTTTTGTGTACACCCCTTTATAACCAGTCTTGTTTTATGTCGTTCTAAAGTGCCATCTTCTTTTAAGTTGAGCTTATAACCCATTTTGAACTGATAGGTCGTTTACCTTTTGGAAGATCCACCACATCCCATGTATTATTTGCTTCTAAAGCTTTTAACTCAAGATTCATAGCATTGACCCACTCTGGAGTTTGAACAGCTTCTTCATAAGATGTTGATTCAATTAAGGTATTGAGAGAAGAGAGCATTTGTTGAGTCTGAGTGGTTAAAGCATGGTAAGAAACAGTAGTGAAGGAAAAATGATTTAAATCTGAGGATATGAAATTATAGAAATAATCTGTCAAATAGGGTGGAGGAGTTGTGTGTCTAGTAGATCTTTGGAGTATGGGTTGATTTGGTGAATTAATCTATTGGTTATTATTTGGGAAATTAGGAATATCAACATCATCAGAAAAGTGTTCCGATGTATCAGGCATGGAAAGAGGTAAAGTAGGTGTAAAAGAAGGAGAAGGTCTATAGGAAAAGGAAAAAATGGTTTCATGAAAAGAAACATCTCTAGATATAAACACTTTGTTATCCTCAAGATTGAGTAACTTGTAACCTTTAATGCCACAAGGATACCCGAGAAAAACTGAAGTAATGGCTCTAGACATAAACTTGTCTCTACCAGGTTTAGAAGAAGAAGCATAAGCAAGACATCCAAAAGATTTAAAATGATCATAGGAAGGTGGTTTGTGGTAAATTTTTCATAAGGAGAAATATAATTTAAGACTTTGGAAGGCATTCGGTTTATGATATATGTAGCAGTCAACAAACAATGACCCCAGAAATGTAAAGGGACCTTTGATTGAAAGAGAAGGGCTCGAGATACCTCAAGAAGATGTTTATGCTTTCGTTCTACAACTCCATTCTGTTGAGGAGTATGCACACAACTAGTTTGATGAACTACACCCTTAGCAGCAAAAAACTGAACTCCTTCATGACTGTTTCCAAGCTCAAATGCATTATCAAACCTCACAATCTTCACAAATGCCTTAAACTGATTCTCAACCAGATGAATATATGATTTAAGCAAAGAGAAAGCTAAACCTTTACTTTTCATAAGATGAGTCCAAGTGACTCTAGTGAAATCATCCACAATTGTTACAAAATATTTGAAGCCTTCACTAGTTGCGGTCTTGAATGGACCCCATGTATCAACATGCAACAACTCAAAAGGAACAGAACTAGAAATGACACTGTGAAGAAAAGATTTTCTAACTAATCTGGCTTTAGCACATATTTCACAAGAGACCAGATCAGGATTATTACAATCTTGAAAGTGAAAAATAGATTGTAGTTTCTGTAATGGCAAATGCCCAAGACGCTGATGCCAAAGTTTGATATTAAGGGACTTTGATAAGCATGTCGTAGCTGAAGAATCTGATGACAAGAACTTGTGTGAATCAGAATTGAGCACATAAAGCAGAGTAAGCTTGTTGAAGAGTTTACCAAGAACCAAACTCTTCTTTAAAGAAGGGCCCTGTAGCCAGTATATACCAGAGTCAAAACAAGCAATGCACTGCATTTGTGTAGCAAGTTTACTGATAGAAATTAGGCTAAACTGAAAAGAAGGCACATATAAAACATCATGGAGAACAAGATCATCTGTAATACGAACCACACCAACCAATTTAACCACTATGACAGATCCATTAGGCATAGAAATAGAGATAAGAGCAGTTAATGGATGCAACTTGATGAAAAAATCAATATTATACGTCATGTGATCACTTGCACCACTATCTATTATCCAAGTGGTTTTAGAAAATGTAGATCGAGCAGAATTAAAGACAGAGGAAAAGCAAGCAATACCGGCCATGTGAGCCATTGAATTACTGGTGGATGAAGAAGCCACATTTGTCTTTTGAAGAAGAGCCATGAGCTGTGAATACTGATCACCATCTAATCCAGGAATAGCAAATTCAGATTTAGGCTTGTCTTCAGTTTCAGAAACAGAATGAGCACCAACTGTTGGACCCAGATTTTAGGCAAGGAAGCGTCAGCCCATAGTCAGGAAATCTCCAACGCCTCTGGACTTACGAAAGATCTTCGGGATTGGTTAAGTCGGTTGAAGGAAAAAGAATTCGAGATATATTCTCTACAAGATAGATTCCTCTCAAGATTGTATCCGTTATAAGATAGAAATAAGCAGAGATTTGTTAGTTAAAGATAGGATCATATCTTTAATTAAGATAGAACATGCCCTAAGGAGCTATATAAATCGATGTAATCCTTAGGAGCAAATAGGGGGAGATACACGTAACTTCTTGTGATTTCTACATCAATACAAACACGATTTTCGTTCATATTCTTCTAAGTTTATTTAATCAAGGCCCGATCTTGGTCAAAGTTTTGCCTTTGGTAAATTTTGGCTCAAACACCAACTTGAGTGTTCTTGGATTTCGGGGGATAACCAATCAACTTGTAACAGCGTTCAACATTGTGAGTTGTACGCTTGCAATGAGTGCAATAGAAACTATGTTTGCCTTTAGCAGGAGCATTTGAAATATTGACTGAATTGACATTTGAAGAACAATGAGCATTCAATGAAGATGAATCAACAAGAAGCTTAGATGCAGAGTTAACATCCCTCTGAGTCTCTTCTTGAATAATAAGAGAATAAGCTTGATGAATGTTCGGCAACGGAGTCATCATGAGAATTCTCCCACGAACAGTAGCATATGTGTCATTCAGCCCCATTAAAAATTGCAAGAGGCGTTGATCATCATTCAGCTTACGCATTGCATCAGCTAAACCACAAGAACAAGGAGGAAGATTTCTCATGGAATCTTTCTCATCCCAAAGGCGTTTAATGCGCGTGAAAAAACCACGAACATTATCAGATCCTTGCAAAATAGTACTCAATTCTTTTTCAATAGAGTACATATGAGCACCATTGATTTGCGAAAACCTAGCTTCAAGATCGGCCCAAATTTTCTGTGCATCTCCAGAAAGCAGAAATGCTTCAGCAATGTCTTTGTTCACGGCGTTGAGAAGCCAAGAACAAACCATCGCATTACATCGCTCCCAGCGATTGCAATCTGGCGATCCAGCAGCAGGACGAGGAACTTCTCCAGTTATGAAACCGAACTTGTTCTTCGCCTTTAGAGAAATGATCAAAGAGTTACGCGAAGCATAGAAACTAGTTCCATCGAAAACTTTTGTGGCTAGAATCATGCCAGGACTATCCGATGGATGAATGTAAAGAGGACTGTTAGAATCCGACATTGTAACAAAGCTCTAGATCTCCAATATAGATGAATGAAGATCAAGAAATCGAAATCTATTGGAAAATCGAAATCGAGAAAGAAAAATCAATCAATGAAAGAATGATCGAAGCGGAAGAAGAAAAGAGGATCAATCAATAGATCGAAAGAACTCGACGATTAATTCCTATCTGATACCATGTTAGAATGAAAGCTCTCTCGAAGGAGAAAGAAGAAAACAGAAACAAATTTTGTTATTGTTGTTATTGAATTTGGGACTTTACCCCTTATTTATACAGCTTTGCTAACATTCATACCTAGACCGGCTTTACCCTATGCTAACAGAAAGTAACACACTGTCAACGGAAAAAAGAAATGAAACTTGAGCTAACATGACACTTGCTAGTTCTTTTATCGAAACTGTAGTTGTCAACGTACATGTAACCTCCTCACCCACTGTTTGATGACTAAACGTAGTATCATCACCCACTGCAGCAAGTCTAAAACATATATTCAATCCATCTGCCACTAAAACAAACCTAATTGTGCATTGAAACCGCACAATAGACCAATGTTGCAGAGAAATAGTAATCCCCAAAGTATTTAGATCCAACCAAGGCAAGAAATTCGAACGGCCTACCACACTAGGAGAACCATGTACACAATCAAGGAAAACACCAATAGAGATCACAAACAACTGCAAATTTTGGAATTTTTTTCCAAGAAAGGGTAGAGTAGAGCTGCACAAAGTTAACACCCGTATCCACTCAGCCTTTGTCGTTAGATTCCTCCAAAAGTAATGTTTACCCTCAAAACCATAATTCCCCAATAAAGGAGACCCAATAACAGAGAGAGTTGTCTGTCGTGATAGTAAAACCGAAACATCGAAATCAAAGAAACCACTAACATAATCATCGATTTTCTTTGTGATAGATGCAATTCTGAAGCCTAGTATCAATTCCCGAAATTGGACACAGAGAAAAGCCACAGGATGTAAGACTACTTGAATATTACTCCACTTGGTAAAACATATTATGTGCCTTATATGTGTCATTGTATGTATGCTTTTCTCTTAAAATTATTTACAACAGGCGAATAAATTCAACTATTAGTTACACTACATTAATTCACTACTTGCTAAGAATATTAATCCAAAAGTATACCCTTACATGAAAACTAATTAAACATAATTTACCTCCCACGTACGAACGCCGGAAGCAAGTACAAACAGTGGCGGAGGCAGTACATGTCAGTGGGGGCTACAACCCCAACTCAATTTCTTAAAAATAAATATATAAAAATATTAAGCTATTTGATAAAAAAAAAATACAATAGTCAATTTAACTAGAAATATTGTTCTAAAAATATCCGCCTAATTTCGTCTAGGTCTTGCTTAGGCTTTGAAACGTGCTAATCCACCTAGGATACCGTGTAGTCCATCTAGGTGCCTGTTTAGGTCGCCTAGGTGCTACTTGGTCTCTCTCCACATAGGGTTTGCGTAGCGTTTTTTAGAACAATGGTTAGAAAAGGTAAAAAAAAAATTTTAAAAATGGGTTCTAAATTACAATTTTTTTTATATATAAAATATAAAATTTTCAATATAAATCTTTTTATACAATTTTTTTAATAAAATAAAGAAAAAAAACTAAGTCTTTTAAAAAATACATTTTTTTTCTATAAGCAAGAATTTGACCAAGAGGAATTTAGATCCCTCTAAGTCAAATTTCTGACTCCACCCTACGTACAAGTAAGGGTGCAACTGTGCAAGTTGATTCCTTCAACCTCTTCCCACTGACCACGCATTAGGACCAGCACCACCCCCGCGTACAAGGACAGAGGCCAGAGGGAACAGACATTCTTTGTTATGTTCGCTCAAGTTTTATTCTTTTTAAATGGTACGGTAAACATATTTTCAAACCGTAGAAAAACCCATGATGAGAGCACGAGGGTCATATTATGGAGTCTGGACTAGTCCATGAAAGATTAATTAGAGAAAAAATAATCTAGAAAGGTTGCAATGCAAAAAATACATTCAATAAATGGAATAAGAAAACCTGTGATATATTGTACTCAAGAACCTGTGATAAGATATATGGTACGCGCGGTAAATATCTTTCAAGATTTTTGCTGAAAATCCTCTCTAGATGGCTTGCTTACCTCACTTGCAGCTGCCCAAGGATTATGTTGCAAAGACTCAAACAGATTGGAGGAAAAGATCCATGGACGAGTAATGTTAGCTGTTAGGGAGAATTGAGGAATGGCAGGAAAAAAAAACTTATGAAATGGTTCAAGTTCTTAGAGAAATTTTCAGTCTAAATTGTAAGATGGAACTAAAAACTGTCAACATTGTCAAGGTTGGTTAGACTAGCAGCAAGATTATATTGTCCAATGCATTAGTGGCTCTTCACTTTCCCTTGGGCAGGGGTACCCTCATCTTGACCCCCATATTCCGTTGTAGTAGAGCCTCACTGGGTCAATGATGATGATGACTTTTGTCATTCGTGGTGCACCTGCTAAGCATGTGAGCTAGGCAAGATCTTGAATTTGAATGAAGAACAACTGAAAGTTGAGATGGATATCAAGCTTGATGTTTCTTTTTTGCCAAGTGAATTCATGTAATCATGTATAAAGGCTTATGGCTAGATCATTCTCTCATTCTTTCTTGCCCAATTCCCATCTGAAAGCAATTCTACTTCTCGGCTCAAAATATTCTTTCTTCTTACAGGAGATGCAACTAACAATTGCCATCTTGATGTGGAGGTGCATTTTCTATTGATCTTGAGATCAGATTTGTAGCCTAATATTATCATGTTTTTAATGTTTAAGTGCTACTTGTTCCTATGAACTTATAAGGATGCCATGCACCTTTCCAGTAGTGAACAGACACATTTTGTTCTTTTGGTGCCACCGATTGTTGAATTCGTGAAATACAACACATCTCAATCTCCCCATTGCTCGGACTCGTATTTAAAATGTAGTGAAATCAAATTTAGATTGATCCTATATTCGAATAATTAAAACCTGATTCAACCCAGACACAATTCAATTAAGACCCAATTTAACCAAAATTTGATTCAACCGTGAAGTGCGGAATACAAAGTAGAACTCAAGCACACAGAAATCAAAGAACAAAGACAATCAAACGAAGTTTCATTGGCTTTGAGTCTCAATCGAGCCAGAGATCCAAGGGGAATACAGAAGGGCAAGGAGAATTGTAAGTACAAGGAAGCAATCGGAGAGAGAAGCAAAGTGAGAGATGCACAGCTCGAACAAGTCAAACTACCACGAAGGTCTCCAAGGTGTACTCTCTTTCTCTCGTCCAAGTTTGAATTTCAGAGGGAGCTCAAGGTCGCCGCCGGCGTCGAGCTCAGGCAAGCAAAGGCCGAGTAAACGCTCTCAAGCAAAACCTTAGAAAGCTCTCTGAAGAATCCTCAACGTCGTCGTTCCAATAAAGGAGACAGATCATCAGTGTAATGGACAAGCTCGAGTGTGCGTGTGTTAGGCCGTTTGACCCAATACATACTCCTACGAGCTTATGGCCCATACAGGTAATCTATTACATATACCAGATTACATATAAGCCCAATTATCCAAACTCAGAAATTACAAACTCATATGAACAACTCTACAAACCGAAACCGAAAGCGATCCAACCAAGTCCCGAGTCAACCGAAATGTGATTTAACCGAAACCGATTAAACCAAAAGTCTATTCAACCGAAACCCGATTTAACCGAAACCGATTAAACCAAAATCCGGTTTAACTCAAAATCGCAAAATCTGGCCCAACTTGAAACCGACTTAAACAAACCCAACTCAATAGAGATCCAAATGAACTTGACCGATATTAACTCAATACCCTGAGGTATCCGATTTTTGTAACACCCAACCCAAACATCAACCAGAATCACTCGATCTGATATTCGAACAATCAAAATCCGAACACACCCAATCACCCGTCAGACACTTCACTGATTGAAACTTGAATGAACCGACCGATTCACCCGAGAGTCCGACACAGAGTGTCGGGTCAACGAGGGACACCGAAAGTCAAAAAAAAAAAATCATCAACCAGAATCAAATCAAAGCTCGACATATCACATTAAATTTCTTGGATGGTTAGTGACTAACAAACAAAATGGACTATTATACGCAGACCAAGAAATTGACCATTATACGGATTTGCATGAGAAGAATTTGCAAGGTACATTTGACATGTGCTTTTGAATTTTAATTAACTTGATGAATTTTCTATTTCTCACACGCATAATTTATATATATAATGTTTCAACCGCACAAGTACTTATCATATCCGATTAGAAATGGCATCATACATTCCCTGTTTCATAGGGAAGAAATGGATATTTTTGACTAATCTTCATGCAAATCTCTATTAATACGGGCTCTATCAATTCATCCATCACACACTACAAATTAACATCACATAGAAAGCAAAACGAAAATGAAGATACAATTCATGTCGAAGTGGATCCCTTTGGTGATGTTCATAGGTTTGATCTTTCTGTCAGTGGAGGCGGCTGCTGGTCGTACTGGCATCTCCACTCTGCGCAAACTTTGCAAGTTATCGAATAGCCTTGCAAATTAGAGCTTATTAGTATCTCACGACCCGCTTGATTCCAAACCATGGAAACGAAAAGAATCGAACCTAGCTAGTCTAATTTAATGTCATTATACATTAATCATAATTAACAAGTTATCTAAATTAAAGGCTCTAATTTTTGCGTATGTATAGATGAGGGTTTTTTTTAAATTCTTTCATGAATATATGGGAGAATTAAATACGCCAATATTTGTGAAAAGATCAATCTCCATATAACTTATATAACTTATGCTTGTTCATATTACAGTGCAAGGTGTTAGGCCAACACCATATGGGGATCCTACTAGGCCAACACCATATGGGAATCCGGGAGTTCCGTATGGAGGTAATCCGGGTGGAGGTCCTATAGGATACGGTCCTCCATAACTCCATAAGAGACAATGCCATTAAGATGCCTGCAAGTTATGAAGGTCGATGATCATATGGAAGAAAGTGGCTTTATATATGTACGGGTGATATCTTGAACCATACATACATCGATCTAAGACTACTCATACGTATAAATATATATGTGTGCTGAATAAGAAAGCCCTAGCGGCTATACTTTGTAGTTTACAGCTTGGTTATGTAAAAATATAAATATTATATAGATAATTAAGGAGTGTTGTTTAAGTACATGGTTTTGAGGTAAACTTAATAGTACGTGCGTGTAAGAGTGTAAAAACTGATTAGGGTATAATCTTAGGAAAAACGCTCTCTAGTGCTCTCGCTTGTTCGCTAAGGTTTTCATGCAGGAATCCACCCCGATGGTGGTTGCGCCTGCGCAACCACCACCGCCCCCGGCTCCCAACAATAACAATGGAGTTATCGCTCAGCCGCGTGCTTGGAAAGAGGTTGTTACTAATGAGTCGGGATACCAAAAGCCGAAACTGGACTCTAAGTTCTTGGCAGGAGAGGTTGATATTTCATACCCAAATGGTAGGAGAGGAGAACCGGTCATTAGGGTGGCACCGGAAGTCAAGCAGGCCATGACTGAGGTTTGGAAGTCGTCTTTGATAGTTAAAGTCCTCGTTACTTTTGTCCCGTTCCATATCATGGAGAGGAAGCTCAGGGAGATGTGGAAACCCTCAGGGAACCTGGTGGTGGCGGATCTTCCGAACGGCTATTACGTAGTCAAGTTTGTCAATGAAGGGGATTACATGAAGGCCTTGACAGGGGGGCCATGGATGATTTTCGGGCACTATCTCATTATCAAGGCTTGGACGCCATGTTTCAGACCGGAAACTGATGTTATATCCACTTCGCCGGCTTGGGTACGAATTGTGAAACTCCCACTTGTCTATTATGAAGAAGAGTTGTTGATGATGTTGGCGGAAGCGATAGGTAAACCTATCAAGGTGGATACCAGGACTTTGTTTTTGAACCGTTGTCGTTTCGCAAGGGTTTGCGTGGAAATAGATCTCACTCAGCCGCTGAAGGGTACGATAATGCTTGATGACGAAAGATATTTTCTGGAGTACGAGGGACTCCACCAGATTTGCTTCAATTGTGGTATCTATGGTCATCTTATGCACAACTGCTCGGGTGCTAATGAAGCGGATAAAAGTAAGACTCTGGCTGACAGTGCTGGTGACCTAGCGACGACGGAAGGACGGCCAACTGAAGGTTCCATGAAGGTGTCGGCTGAAGTCGGGAATGCGATTGTTGGTCCTTGGATGGAAGTTCCTCACCGGAGAAACAATAACAAAAACAAGAGCAAAGCCCCAGGTTCCAACACAAAGGAGCCTAGCGCCGGCAACCGCTTCTCCGCCCTTGATGGTGGCGCTATGGAAAACGTGCAACATGTTAATGATGCGAACGTTGGGGGCAGTAAAAACAATAATGGGGGCGCTACCCAATGCAAACAAGGGACCAAAGGGAGTGAATGTACATTGGAAAAGGGTGAGAAATTCATGAACGATGCATTGAAAGCCTCTAACGCTACTGTTTCGTTTGTGCAGGGAGCCAGGATTAATGGGGCTCAGAAGTTTTTGAGGCTGCAGAAGAGGAGGAATAAGGGGCGGTACCCAACTACTCCATCCAAGCCCAATACGGATAAACCTAGTGGGCCGACTAAGAGGCCTAGAAAATCTGAAGACCAGCTGAAACCCAAGGCCTCGTTGAGGCCCACAATTGTCTCGTGGACCCTTCCTGAATCCAACTCCTCACCTGCGAACAATGGCACAGCGGTGCCATCTGTTGCCCCGTTGACGAGCACCTCCTTCACCGGTAATACAAATTTATAGGAGGATAACGAAACAATTGCAGATCTGAGGGCACAAATTATGGCGGTGGACAACATGGTGGTGCAAACTTCCTCCGTTGAAGATGTGTCCACGACGGAACAAGGGGATTCGATGAATGAGGAATCGAGCACTGGGGAGCCAGTTGCGTCGGCCTAGGTTTTCCTCTGTTTCCCTTGATTGTTAGTCCTGATGAATTGTATTGTTTGGAACTGCAGAGGTGCAGGAAACGATGGGTTCAGGAGGGCAAGCAGGTATATGGTAAGAAATCACAAGGCTTCTATCCTCGCTATTCTTGAGCCCAAGATTTCGGGCGATAGGGCGGATCATGTGTGCAGGCGTCTTGCGTTTGCCAACCAAATCAGAATTGAGGCGGTTGGGTTTGCGGGGGGAATATGGCTCCTATGGGGCAATGATAACATTGAGGTTCATGTCGTACAAAAGTATGATCGGTTCATCCATGTCCGGGTTAAATCCGATGGTAAGGTTTTCGATCTGATCATAGTTTATGCGCCTCCTAATGAAACTGACAGGGCTACGTTTTGGAATGTTTTGCAGGTGTGCTTGGGCAACATTCAAGGTCCGGTGGTTATAGGCGGGGATTTCAACTGTGTGTTACAAGCGTGGGAGAGTTTAGGGACAGTGGAGGCTCTTTCTCCGGACACTGTTTTGTTCCAAAAGCTCGTGGATAATGCTCACCTCATGGACATGGGTTTTTCTGGAGCAAAACATACTTGGTCGAGCGGGAAGACGGCCCGAACCTACAAAGCTAGGAGACTGGATAGGGTGCTGTTGAATGCTGAAGCGCGTATTGACTGGCCGGGTGCTACCGTCCGTCACTTGCCTAAGTTTGGATCGGATCATTGCCCCTTGCTTATTTCCTTTGCAGGCTCGTTTCGGGGCAATTCAAGGAGATGTCCGTTTAGATTCGAGGCTGCCTGGACGACTCATGGGTCGTTCCACTCTTTGATTGATGCTCACTGGGATAAGGTGGCAGCCACTCCTATTGCGCTAAAGCAGATTTGTGAGGTGCCCGTCAAATGGAATAGGGATGTTTTTGGCAATATCCACATAAGAAAGAAGGACTTACTTAAGCGGCTTCAAGGGATTCAAGAGGCTCTCGCTGTGAGTGTGAATCAAGCGCTTGTTGCTGCTGAGAAAGGGACGCAAGAGGAGCTAAGTATTGTGCTCGAGCAGGAGGAGCTCTTGTGGTGTCAAAAGTCGCGCGAAAACTGGTTGGTGGCCGGGGATCGCAATACCACTTTCTTTCATGTTTCGACGGTGGCTAGAAGGCGAAGGAATCGCATTGATGAGCTCGAGGATGATGTTGGCAATATGATCTCGGAACAGACTGAAGTTGAGAGGTTGGCTATTGATTTTTTCAGAGCGTTGTACTCATTGCCAGCTAGTGAGAACGTGGCAGTTGAGCTTGGGGAAGGTCAGTTTCCGGACGTTCCGGCGGAGCACTGGCGAAACCTTACTGATCCGATTAGTAGTGCGGAGGTGGATACGGCTATCAAACAGATGAACGGGCTAAAGGCGCCTGGGACTGATGGGTTTCAACCGTTGTTTTACCACACCTGCTGGAACTCGGTTGGGCCATCGTTGCGTTCTTTTGTTCTGGATTTCTTTCGGACCGGGAAATTGCCAGATGAGGTGAATGAGACACTGATTGTGCTGCTTGCGAAGGTGGCAAAACCGTTTAAGATTGGTCAGTTTAGGCCGATCAGCTTGTGTAACGTGAGTTACAAAACAATCACGAAGGTGATGGTCAACCGTTTACGCCCGGTCTTGGATAATATTATTGGACCAATGCAGGGGAGTTTTCTTCCGGGTCGTTTGATCTCGGATAATATCGTGCTTGTCCAGGAGATTGTTCATTCCATGCGCAAGAAAAGGGGCAGGAAAGGTTGGATGTTGCTCAAAATTGACCTGGAGAAGGCCTATGACCGCTTAAGGTGGGACTTCGTGATTAGTTCGATTAAAGCTGCAGGTTTTCCGGAAAAATGGGCTGAGTGGGTGAATGAATGCATCTCGACTACTACTACTAGTGTCTTGTGGAATGGAGAGAAGACAACGAGTTTTAAGCCATCGCGTGGCATCCGTCAGGGCGATCCGCTATCTCCATACCTATTTATTCTTTGTATGGAGAGGTTGAGTCACATGATATTGGAAGCGGTTAGTAGAGGGGACTGGATTCCTGCGAGATTGACTAGAAGAGGGCCGGACGTCTCCCATGTGTTCTTTGCGGATGACGTGATCCTGGTTGCGGAGGCTTCTAAGACTCAGATTAGAACTATCAATAAGCTCTTGGACGTTTTCTATAGGGCTTCGGGGCAGCGTATCAACACTAGCAAATCCAAGCTGTTTGTGTCTAGTAATGTGGATACTGTTACAGTGAATGAGATTCGTAGGGAGTGCGGGTTCGAGGTTACTTCGGATTTGGGAAGCTATCTTGGCATGCCCATCCTTCATAGGAAAGTTTCGCCTGATTTGTTTCGACCTTTGATGGATAAGGTGAGCAGTAGGTTGGCCTCTTGGAAATGCAAGTACCTGAGCTTGGCCGGGAGAATCACTTTGGCTCGTTCGGTCCTTTGTTCGATACCGGTCTACACCATGTCTACTGTTATCATCCCTAAAGAGATTTGCGATCATATTGACAAGCAGGTTCGCAATTTTATTTGGGGCCAGGATGATGGCACAAGAAAGATGCACCTTGTGGCTTGGGAGGAGGTTTGTAAACCTAAGAATGTTGGAGGGCTGGGCATCAGGCCTATGAAAGATATGAATTTGGCGGTGTTGGGCAAGTTATGTTGGAGGTTCTTACACGACGAGTACGGACTGTGGGCTCGGGTCCTGAAGGCTAAGTATTTGAGGGAATCGGGTTGCGTCCAATCCGCGACTTCGTATATTTGGACGGGCATTAGGAGGAGCGCGGCAGAGGTGGTGTCTAAAGGTAGCAAGTGGTTGGTCAGAGGTGGCGATGGGGTGTGTTTCTAGCAGGATACATGGATTGGAGACAGTAGGCTGATTGATGAGGCCATCAAGGAGGTGCCGGTGCTTTGGAGAAATACGTCGGTGAGGTCCTATTGGTGCGAGGGTATCGGGTGGGACTGGGGTCGTTTCGATACTTTCCTTCCGGCCAAGAAGTTGTTGGAAATTGCGGCTGTTCATCTTCAGGAGGACCCGGAGCATGCGGACGTGCTGAGTTGGAAGTTCAGCCCCGATGGTTGCTACTCGGTGTCGTCGGCGTTCACGAGAGTGCTCAGACCGTCGGAGGTCGATTGGGCTGACAATGGGACTTACAACCGAATTTGGAAACTGCAGGTTCAGGAGCGGGTGCGGTCCTTCGTTTGGTTGGTGGTCCGCGGGGCAGTGCTCACGAACTATGAGAGGAGGAGGCGCCACCTTGCCGCTACGGATGGCTGCCCAATGTGCAACAACGGGCCTGAGACTCTCGCCCATTTGTTTAGGGATTGCCCGAAGGTTATGGTTTCATGGCAAGCGCAGGACTTGCCTACTACTATTAAAGCTGATTTTTTTAACCTTCCTTTTGCAGCTTGGATGCGGACGAATATTTACTGCAAGGCGGTGTGCAGGCACAACGTGGAGTGGTCGGCGGTTTTCGCCACGGCGTTGTGGTGGTTATGGCGCAAGAGGAACGGAGTTGTGTTCGGGAGCACTGTGCAGATCAGCAGCGAGCCGGATTTCGTGATGGACCGAGCGAAGGAGTACAAAGTGAGCTGGGAGAGCAGGAAGATGGCGCATGGGGGGACTAGAAGGATCGAGATGATTGGTTGGGCCAAACCGGATGAGGGGGAAGTTAAAATCAACACTGATGCTGTTGTTGATGTTCATGGGCGGGCTGCGGCAGGAGGAGTCCTGCGTGACGGGCAAGGTACCTGGCTCGGGGGATTTGTTTTCAACATTGGAGCGTGCAATGCTATCATGGCGGAGCTATGGGGGATCCGCAAGGGGCTCGATGTTGCTTGGCACAAGGGCTTGCGCAAAGTTTGTGTGGAATCGGACTCGGCCTTGGCGGTGGGTTTGGTCCGTAAACCCCCCGTTAGCACTCACCCGCTTTTTAGCCTGGCTTTCGAATGCCATGGCTTTCTCACACGGGACTGGAGTATCCGTGTGTCTCATGTCTTTAGGGAAGCGAATTCGGTCGCCGACTCCCTTGCTAAATTTGCTTTATCATTTCCTTTCGGTTTTCATACTTTGCTCGAGCCGCCTGAGGGCTCTTTGTGTTTCTTGGTGAACGATATTGGGGGTAGGGCTTTTCCCCGATCTATCGCTTGTTAGCCCGCTTTTCTTTTATTGAAGCTTTTGCTTTTTCCGACCAAAAAAAAAGTACATGGTTTTGATTTTTTTATTGTGGTACGTATCCTTCCTCGACCTAAATATATGATGCGCTTTTTTTTGTCTTGAAACGGAGCCTAGCTCCTGCGGATGAATTTACTTATAAAGATAAGAGTTAGTCCCCTAACGAGGACGGTACATCGGCCAAAAGGAGTTCGTAATACAACTAGACTAGGCATATAGAAGAATTCAAAACATGCGTATTTAAAGTTATAGAATGATTCTCGTACAGCCTGGTGCATAATCCTATTTAGGTGACCAGGGTGCTCATGACTCATGAGAATGCATCTGCAACTCGATTAGCGATTCTTGGGCGTCAATTTGATTTCCCAAGTATATATACCTTTGAAAGAATAGAATTTTGGGGAATATTGACTTGAGTGATTATGGTCTTACTAAAGACCAAGAAAAGTTTCGACCAAGAAAATAAAAAGACCAAGAAAAGTGTTAATTTGACTGTGAGATTAATCAATTGTCGATATTTGTTTGGGGACATTTTTTATATCATTATAACAACGATCTTTTTATAGTGTTCTAAGAACACATTATATACAACCTGATTTTACAGTTTAATTATATTCTAATTAAAAGATTAAAAGATTTACAAAAAAGTTTCTAAATTCTTCTTATATAATATGCCCTAAGATCCGATTTGGGAAATGTGTACATACTCAAACACTTTGATACAGGCTATTGCTAACCTGTACAATTCAGTAACCAAATTGAATGAGAAGGGTAGAATGGTCAGGCGGTCGAGGGGAAGAAACAAACGAGATTAAAGAGGAGAAGATAAGAGATTAGGGCAATTATGACATCTCATTAATTTTCCATAGCACACAATTCATGGATATATAATAATAAAACCCTAATTGCTAAAATATTAAAAAAGATACTCTTCCTAATAAGATAAACCCAAATCTCTTAAAAGTAAATAATAATATTCTTAATATAATCCTAATATAATTATCCTAATATAATTATCTAGTGTATCACACTTAGGTAATTAAATAATTAATTAAGTGAAAAAACCACTCTCTTTTAGTTTCTGACTTGGTCGGACTTCAAAAACTTTTTTAGTTTGTTCTATTTATTTCTTGAGCATGTTTAGAAAGGTAATACGGGTCAACTATTATACCTCTCTATAATTTAATTCACATCACCCTTCGTCTAAACCCTACTTTCACTCTCAAGCCTAGCCTAGAACTTTATTCACACCAAACGAACTAACACACTAAACGTCTAAAAAACTCACTCTTTACTCTCACAAGATGAAATGACGCTCTACCTTTTCCTTTGAGAATATGAAATGGAAGTCTATATTTTTCTAACCTTGGTGCAATATTATTTCCTATTCGATTGAGTAGAATAATATTTCACTAAACTTACAACCTTTATAAAATAAGAAATTATCACAATAGCTTTTCTCTTTGGATCAGCACAACTGCATAAGACATATCAACATCTATCTTGAATATATCATCCAGCTTGATCTTTTGATTCTCTCCTAAATATACTCATACAACTAGTCAAGTTAATCTAACCTTAAAGGGTTGGTCTGATGGAGTAAGACAGGAATCGAGTTTGATAGGTTGCAGGTTCGATTCTCCACTAGTCTCCTTGAGGTGAGAGATCTTCCCTGTCTTTGGACTGGGGCGCCATCCCCTCACCCTAAATTTCTGCTATTAAAAAAAAAACTAGTCAAGTTAATCTTTTACACGCGTTTTCATAATTAGGACTTCGTATGAATTTTGATGTCCACCACTTTTTCACGAATATTTCATATCAAGAAATTTTGAGTCAAAACATGCACATATCGTAAATTTGCTCATACATGAATTTGAATCTTTTGATTGTGGTGCGTATCCTTTTATCGATTTATATATGATGTGTTTTTTTTTAACAAGGATAACTTTATTGTAAGATCTGGGCGTCTTGATAGGAACAGCCAGTGAACTCCCTTGTCCAGTCTTGAATCCTGCTTGCAGTCTGCGAGGGAACAATCAATGATACTTGTACTCGGATAGATTTGAATCGTGTGAACACTTTCCGAAATCAGAATTTCGCCCCTTACAAGCCTAAGGGTATCCACGAAATCTGAAGTGAGATAAGACAAATCTTCTAGTTCTCTCCAAGGCTTTTAGAAAGAACTAAACTATAGAATAATGTAATAATAGATTGTGGCTTCGGTTTTGATTTGATCTAGAGAGAGATCTTGTTCAACAACCACGACTCTATTCTCCTTTGCCTTTAAATAGGACGTGAGAAATAATAGGGATTCATTTCTGGCCGTTCAACAGAAGTTACATGGTGGTTACATGGCGGTTACCAACGGTTACCAACCCTTCCTTTTATCACCAACGTCTCTCATCAAAGAGACACGTGTTTGACTTCAAACCAGACATAAAGGGAAGTTACTAGACGTGTAAACATCAGTTATCAAGGCAGTTTATCATCCACTAAGCACGTGGCGAAAATTCCGCAAGACTGCTAAACTGTTGTTCCCTACAGCACAGTTACTGTTCCCTACAGCACATCTGTAGTTTTCATTGTTCCAAAAGGAACAGCGTAACTTTAACCTTTATATATCCCTCTAGACCTCAAGTATACTTACACAAGCGTGTACTCCACACCCCCAAACTCGTGATATAGCTAAGTGAGATCCCATAGTGTCGTATGAACCCCGATCACACTAAAAGGCATTGTTCCCATATAGGGAACAGTCACTTGATGACACTAAAATCACCAACAATCCTCCCCCATTTTAGTGTAATCCTTGATTCATAAAATAAGCAAGCTTTCATCCCAAACTCATGCATAAACACAAATATCGAAACGATTGAATTTATGTCTTAGTGTAATTACACATTTCAAACACCCCAGAATCATGGTATCTTAAAGATTGAACCAATCAACCACTTTGGATGCATGAAGATAGCACACACATAAGTTACTTTACAATTCTATAGTCTAACTTGACTCCATTAAGGGCCTTGAGTCCTTATCCATTCTTGAGCGTTTTGAAGCCAACCCAAACTTCATGGAGCGACCAAACCCCACACCCGTATAGGTAGAACCTTTAGTCGTACACCTACAATTGCACTTTTTCAAAGGAACTATTAAAAAGAGTAGATCTTTAACCTTCAACTTGTAGGAACAGAGCACACATTCGGGGACTGTTACTGTTCCTTTGTGCTCACAGTTTCTAGGTGTGGGCTTTCCACATTGAATTCTGTCCCTAATTTTCATTAGGTAGGAATTGGGTATCCCACCACTAGAAAGCTTATACGGGTCTTAATCCCATCCCCTTAGCTGACTTGGAGACCAAGTACCTAGCCAACCCCTTCGTCAAGTGATCAGCCAAATTTTGTTGTGACCTAACAAAATCCACCGAAATCACCCCATGCGTAATGAGCTCTCTTACCGCACTATGCCTCACGCCCAAGTGACGTGATTTCCTATTGTATACATGGCTATATGCCTTAGCCAAAGTTGCAGCGCTGTCACAATGGATCGATATGGGTGAAATTGGTTTTTCCCACAAGGGAACATCATAAACCAAGTTCCTCAACCATTCGGCCTCTTTTCCAGCCGCAGCCAAAGCAATAAACTCCGATTCCATGGTAGAACTTGAAATGCAAGTTTGTTTCTTGGATGCCCAAGATATAGCTCCTCCACCAAGAAGGAACACCCATCCACTAGTAGAAGAATGATCTTCTTCATTCGTGATCCAACTTGCATCTGAATACCCCTCTAATGCCGAGGGTGATCCAACATATGTAAGACCCAGGTCTACTGTTCCCTTCAAGTATTGAAGTACTCGTCGAACAGCTTGCCAATGATATGCACTAGGGTTACTAGTGTAACGGCTAAGTTTCCCTACTGCAAAAGCAATATCCGGTCTTGTACTTGTCATAGCATACATTAAGCACCCAATTATCCTTGAATACTCAAGTTGCAACACTGTTGTTCCCTCGTTAGGGAACAGTTTGACACTTGGATCATATGGAGTTTTCAAAGGAGCATAATTGCCACAATTAAACTTATTCAACACTTTCTCAATGTAATGAGATTGTGATAATGTCAATCCTCCTTCAACCCGTTTTATCTTAATCCCTAAGATAACATCGGCCTCTCCCATGTCCTTCATGGAGAATTGTGATGACAAAAATTCCTTAACAAGATCTACTTGTTCTTGATCAGTTCCAAAGATCAACATGTCATCTACATATAAACAAATTATGACTCCATTCATGGAATCATCAAATTTGCTATATACACATTTGTCCGCTTGGTTCAATTTGAATCCATGGGACAACACAACCTCATCAAACTTTCGATGCCATTGCTTTGGTGCTTGCTTCAGCCCATACAAGGATTTGATCAATTTGCACACCTTATGCTCTTGTCCTTGCATAATAAATCCTTCAGGTTGTTTCATATAAACTTCCTCCTCAAGATCCCCATTAAGGAACGCAGTTTTTACGTCCATTTGGTAGATAACTAGGTTGTGTATCGTCGCCAAAGCAATCAACAACCTAATGGTGGTGATACGAGCAATTGGTGCATATGTATCAAAGTAGTCGGTTCCATACCTTTGTCTAAAGCCTTGGACAACCAATCGGGCCTTAAACTTGTCAATAGTACCATCTACTTTCATCTTCCTCTTGAAGATCCATTTACTTCCCAATGGTTTACATCCAGGTGGAAGATCAGCCAGAACCGATTGTTCCCCATGATGGAATCCATCTCATCATTAATGGCCTCCTTCCAAAAGGATACATCTTGAGACTTCATTGCCTCATCAAAAGTTCTTGGTTCATCCTCATTATTGTAACAATACAAATATTGGGATCCAATCTCGTCCCTAGTTCCCTCTACCAAGTAAACTTGGAAATCAGGACCAAAGGACGTTTTCTTCCTTACTCTTTTACTCTTTCGAATCTCTGGTTCATTGTTCCCTAGTGAGACGTTACAGTCACTGTTCCCACTAGAACAGTGAATCGTGTTATTGTCTCCACTTGAACTGGGAATAAGGTCTTTTGGTATAGGTGTCGATGAAAATCTATTTTCATCAAATATGGCATCTCTTGACTCTATAACGAAATGAACCGAAATATATTTGTTAGGTTCAATCACATAGAACCTATATGCCTTGGAATGCTCAGCATATCCAATAAAAATGCACTCTACACCTCTTTCACCCAAGGTTTTCCTCTTGGGATCGGGTAGTCTTACAACCGCCCTACAACCCCAAACTCGAAGGTAATTCAAGTAGGGTTTCCTTTTAAACCAAAACTCATATGGAGTAGTCTTGTTCCTCTTATTTGGAACTCTATTCAATAGGTAACAAGCCGTTAACATGGCTTCTCCCCAAAATCCATCATTTAATCCCGAGTAGGAAAGCATGGAATTAACCATTTCTTTAAGAACTCGATTCTTTCTCTCTGACACACCATTTTGTTGTGGTGTATAGGGAGCCGTAGTTTCATGAATGATACCTACGGATTGAAAGTATTCTGGGTCAAAATATTCACCACCTCTATCGGTGCGCAACCTTTTGATCACTGTTCCCAACTGTAGTTCAACTTCAGTTTTATGAAGCTTAAATTTTTCTAGGGCCTCATTCTTAGCATGCAACAAAAATACATAGCAATAACGAGAATAATCATCAATGTACGTGACCACATATTTCTTATTTCCCAAAGAAGGGAAAGCATGAAAATCACACAAATCACTATGTATTAAATCAAGCACGTCACTATTCCTTTGAACACTAGGAAAAGGTTGTCTAGTTATCTTAGTAAGCATGCATATTTTACACTTTTCTATATTCATGTCAAAAGGTGGAATTAAACCAGTCCTAGACATATCAAACATGCGTTTGTAATGTACATGTCCTACCCGAGCATGCCATAAAGAAGATACTGTTCCCGAGGGAACAAATTCATGTGTACAAGTCATGTAAATAGAACTTATAACTTTATTAATATTCAACTTAAACATTCCATTACATAGGTAACCACGACCAACAAATACACCGACTTTCGACAATATAAACTTGTCAAGCTACAAACACCAAACGAAAACCTAATTTATTAAGGATACTTCCCGAGACTAAGTTTTTCCTTATTCTGGGTACATACAACACATTATTAAGAATTAAAGTCTTCCCAGATGAGAACTCTAATTCCACTTGGCCTTTGCCTAGTACGGGGGCAGTTGACTCATTTCCCATATGAAGGACACGTCCATCATCCACAAGAGTTAATAACTTGAACATAGACTTGTCCCTACACACGTGAGTGGTCGCACCTGAGTCAACCCACCATGATATCTCATCATCCTGCATAAAGAAAGCCTTAGAAATCATAGAAACAAAATCTAAATTAGGAGATGTAACTATACCGGGAACAATCATTGTTCCTTCCTAACCTTGATGAGATTTCTGCCCCTGTTCCTTAGAACCGTGAGCAGTCTGGTTAGAACCATTGTCCTTCTTCCCCTTTGGAGTCGTACAATCCCTTCTAAAATGTCCCGGCTTACCACAATTCCAACATCCAACTTCTTTTGGGGAGCGTCTCTTGTTGGGACCGTTATTTGTGTTGTTACGTGGCCTCTTCTTGCCTTTGTTCTTGTTCCCCTTTTGAGAACCATCTTCTACCATGTTAATGGAGGAAGATCCAGGAGTCTCTTTGTCCTTTCCTTTCTCTTGTGTACGAAGGCCCTCCTCGATACGCAAATGGCTTCCAAGTTCCACAAGGGAAATATCTTCCTTCTTGTGCTTCAACATGTGTTTAAAGTCTTTCCATGATGGAGGTAAATTATCAATTACACTTGAAACAGAGATGGACTCGTCCATCTTCAACTTGTGTTGAGCAAATTGCCCCAAGATACGTAATATCTCATTGAATTGTTCCATCACCGGTCTTGCATCGACCATCTTGTAACTATTGAAGTTACTCACGAGGAACTTCACACTTGAAGCGTCCTCAGACATGTATTTGGACTCTAATGAATCCTAAAGTTCCTTAGCGGATTCAACATTTTGGTACACATCAAAGAGAGAATCAGACATACCATTTAAGATATGGCCTCGACAAATGTAGTCATCGTTCTCCCACTTGCTCCTCTTCCTTAGGGCTTCAACCAACACTTCATCATCGGACACCTCGGGCATCGGAGTGGACAGCACATACACCACCTTGAGCGTGGTCAAGAGGAAATGCATCTTCTTTTGCCAACGGCGAAAATCCATTCCCTCAAACTTCTCCAACTTTTGGAACTTTGTCGTCATCTCACGTACAGACGTCATTGATTGAAATTCTGATTTCGATTGTAAGATCTGGGCGTCTTGATAGGAACAGCCAGTGAACTCCCTTGTCCAGTCTTGAATCCTGCTTGCAGTCTGCGAGGGAACAATCAATGATACTTGTACTCGGATAGATTTGAATCGTGTGAACACTTTCCGAAATCAGAATTTCGCCCCTTACAAGCCTAAGGGTATCCACGAAATCTGAAGTGAGATAAGACAAATCTTCTAGTTCTCTCCAAGGCTTTTAGAAAGAACTAAACTATAGAATAATGTAATAATAGATTGTGGCTTCGGTTTTGATTTGATCTAGAGAGAGATCTTGTTCAACAACCGCGACTCTATTCTCCTTTGCCTTTAAATAGGACGTGAGAAATAATAGGGATTCATTTCTGGCCGTTCAACAGAAGTTACATGGTGGTTACATGGCGGTTACCAACGGTTACCAACCCTTCCTTCTATCACCAACGTCTCTCATCAAAGAGACACGTGTTTGACTTCAAACCAGACATAAAGGGAAGTTACTAGACGTGTAAACATCAGTTATCAAGGCAGTTTATCATCCACTAAGCACGTGGCGAAAATTCCGCAAGACTGCTAAACTGTTGTTCCCTACAGCACAGTTACTGTTCCCTACAACACATCTGTAGTTTTCATTGTTCCAAAAGGAACAGCGTAACTTTAACCTTTATATATCCCTCTAGACCTCAAGTATACTTACACAAGCGTGTACTCCACACCCCCAAACTCGTGATATAGCTAAGTGAGATCCCATAGTGTCGTATGAACCCCGATCACACTAAAAGGCATTGTTCCCATATAGGGAACAGTCACTTGATGACACTAAAATCACCAACATTTATAAGGTGAGAACCATTTTAGTTCGGATTTAAAATATATTGCTTGATCGAGAGAGCCAATAGGTCTTACGAAAGACCAAGACAAGGTTTAATTTGACTATATGATCAAGATTAATCAAATGTCGATACTTTTTTTCTCCTACGTGTGGGGACTTTTTCCAAGATTACAAATATAAGACGGAAGTTCTACGGCATAGAAAAAAAGTTAAAAAAACCAAACAAATGAGCTCCACCGTCCTTTTTAAGTTTGGAGTTTTATTTATGTAGTAATTACATAAAATAAACACAAATTTTTCGAGTCTTGTTCTTTCATTGTCTTTCTTCTCTTCCTCCTTCCTTTTCTTCACATCAGCACTTTCTTCCTCCTTTCTCTTCCTCCTTTTCACACCAAGACAAGCTCTTTCCACCTAAAACTTGGAGCCTCAACATTTATATCTCATCGTTTGATGACATGTCCTAACTTCGCCATCGTACCATCACTAGTCTCTTGCACACATATATGAAGAGTGGGCGCATTTTACTATGCACACAAACATTTTACGGGCATAGATCTTCTATGTGCAAGACTTTTTTTGATAAGGTAAGAATACGGGTACCAAACAGACTTGGTAAACCGAGAGGCCATAAGGAAACGTCAGCCGAAAACGGCTAGAAGAGTCAAAGCAAGCAAGATAAGCTAAAAAGGTACAAATTTCTGGAAAAAAGAACTAAGAAGAGTTTGAGATCGGGGTGAGTAAAAGCACTAAGAAAAGCGTCGCATGCACCAGGTCGACACCTTCTGGACGTGCGAAATAGATAACTGACGTTCCCTCCACCGAGATGAAGGATCTTCAGAAGCCCCAGAACACCAAGCGACATGGCCTAATACAACTCGATCCAATATCAAACTCAGCTCCAACTCCTCGGAAAATAAGTACATTAAATAAGCATCGAGCTATCCTGCAAAAAGAGATGTGAACTTGCATCACAAGTAAACCAAAAAAGTTTTGCTTGCAATACAAGAAGACATAAAATGCAAGTAAAAATACTTGTCCTTCACGGTAACAATCCTTGCTAAGCAAGGACTAAAATACCATGAATAAAAATTTATTTATAAAAATTTTATTCTAATTTTTATCATGTTATCTAATGCTTGCGGCCCAAACAAATTACATTTCTTTTTCTTTTTTCCTTTCTTCTTCTTCTTTCTTTTTTTTTCTCTGTTTCATGTATGTTTTGACGACAGGACATGACAACGACGGTCGACGGAGGCCGAACAATAAGCCACACCAGCCGACAGCGGAAGGTTAGGCAAACAAGGAGAGTGTGGAGGATCGAGCAACCTAAAGCCAACGTGATACGATAGTGTTTGGGATTAGAAGAAGAAGAGATCAAATTGATTGTGAAGAAGAGATTGAAGATAAGATAGAAGAAGAAATAGACGAGAAACACAAGAACGATAGAGGAGATTAGAGAGATAGGGTTTGGGAATAAGATAATTCTTTCTGATTGATTCCAAACATAACAACCTAACGGAGTATTTATAATAACTCCCAATATCTATGAAAACCTAATTGCTGAAATATTACAAGATAACCTTACTAAAAGATAAAATCAAATCCTTAATTAAAAGGAAAGACAATATTAAAAAGATAACAAATATAACTAATTATCCTAATATAATCGTAGCATATCAATTCTCTCCTGTTGAGAATCGACTTGTCCTCAAGTCGGAAATCCGGCAAAGACTCAGGACTCGTATCAGTTGAGCATAATCCGTCGAGGTCGAAAAACCGAGTGCCCAAATGTAACCTAGCGTTACTCACTAGAACAACTTCATCATAAGCATTGAACCTTCTAATAGGCATGTCTTCGAACACCTATTGTGCAGCAAAACTTCCACAAACAATTATAGAATTTTGCATCAAAATCGTCGGCAGAGACACACCAGACCCTTTATCCTCATCAAGTACAACAATTCCTAGCGTCGGATTTGTCGAACTTCAACAAACAACTAAGCAAGGGGCAGTAGCAGGCGCGAGGCACGGGGCTGGGTAGGTAACAAGCTTATCCAGTGCGAGAACCGAGTCAATAACGACCTCTGCGGGTTTCGTACCGATGGCAGGAGTGGAGGCCACGGGCGCGGAGCCGATGGTCGCAACGCTAATTACCGAGGACGTTGGGCTCGTTACCGACGACGCTGGGCCGGTGACCGTGAGCGCAGACTCGACTTTGCCGGTTGCTGAGGTAGGGTTTTGTGGCGACTCGTTCACAACGTCAAGAGGAATTCCTAGGATGGAAAAAAGTTGATCTATCCGACGAAGATTAACCTCTAGTTCCTAACGAGATTGACGGATCTCCAACGATAAGTTTTGGAGGATTTCTCGGATGTCGCGGAGAACCGTGCTATTTCCTGTAACAGTAGACATGGTGATTGTAGAGTTCAAGAATGAAAGCACAAGTTGGTAAAGGAGGCAAGAATGGTCCGATGTGGACTCACTCTCAATGAAAGCACCAGTTGATACGATCGTGTTTGGGATTAGAAGAAGAAGAGATCAAATTGATTGTGAAGAAGAGATTGAAGATAGATAGAAGAAGAAATAGACAAGAAACAGAAGAACAATAGAGGAGATTAGAGAGATAGAGTTTGGGAATAAGATAATTCTTTCTGATTGATTCCAAACATAACAACCTAAAGGAGTATTTATAATAACTCTCAATATCTATGAAAACCTAATTGCTGAAATATTAAAAGATAATCTTACTAAAAGATAAAATCAAATCCCTATTTAAAAGGAAAGACAATATTAAAAAGCTAACAAATATAACTAATTATCCTAATATGATCGTAGCATATCACAACACAGGTAGAAAACGATGGGTTAGGTTGGGCGAAACAGTGGGGGGGAGAGAGGCTATCAAGCCGACGTCGGAAGAGCGGCCCAACTCAAGATTGGAAAAATTCGGATTTGGTTGTAGAATTACTTGACCGGGCTAGGCCTCTAATGGTATCAAGCCGTCGGAACAAGGGTTGGACAAACACCAGGGAGGACACCAGATCCGGAATCAAACGATTTAAAGCCATTCAATCATATTCAACAAATTTCCAAGGTATTTAGTTCTACTTCCACATCCACATACACATGGCATAATAGACAATTGATAGAGGGCTTTTGTTTGATTCAACCATTAAAGCAAAAACAAGATCAAATCAAACCTAGAGAGCTTCACATCTCAAAGATCGGAGTAACTCAGTTCGACTTTCTATCGGCTTTCTCAGCCATAAGAATGGGATTTCACAACTAGAAAAATGAAAGAAGGTTTTCTCAACCATAGGGAAAGGCTTCCTCAGTCGTGAAGAAGGTTTTCTCAACCAGAAAAAGCTTCCTCAGCCATACTCAGAGATGTCACTTTACTTGGTTGGGGTTTTCTGGGTTCAGAGCAAAGATTTATGTGTGCAAGAGTTTTGCATGGAAATCTTAGATGCACATACTCCTCTTGTGTGCATTTCTCTTCTGCACACTATGGAATTGTGTGTATAAATGTTCTGCATGCTACTAGCTCATGTGCATATACAATTGTGAAAATAAAAAAAATGCTTTTTGTGAGCGGATAAAATAATAGTAATTACTTGTTTAAGTTATTTTCTGCGAAAAAAAGTATTTTTAAATAAGGTTTTTATTATGTCAAAGCTTCATCAATTGGAATTGCAATATTCAATTTTGTCATGTCTTTCGGGAAGTGAATGTTGTCTTTGACTCCCCTCTAGCTTAGAATGCTTTCCTTTTCTTTCCATTATGGTTGCATTTTCTTGTTGAACCGCCTGGGGTTATTTTGTATCCGGTTTCAGATCATGTGAGGGGTTGGAGTTTCCCCGTTTATTTTTTTGAACGTTCAACCCTTTTATTTCAATAAATACTTGGAAAGTGTTGCCTCTCCTTCTACCAGTTAAAAAAATCTCGTAATAGTTGATTTCAAATACACTTACTAGCTAGGATCCTAAGACATGAGGTTTGTTGATGTTTGTCATCTTTTGTTCATATCTAATATTCAACACTACATCTAGTCGAAAAAGTCATATGGCAACTGCAGAAGTTTGTTTACATAGTAATGTATCGTTTTTGTGGGATCCTCTTGTATCGGATGCTACTAATTGATCTTCACATCATCCTTAGTTTGTTGTTATATGTTGTTGGCGATATTCGACATATTGTACCTTTCTATTTCATTACTAGTTCTAGACATGTCACTAGACAAGGAATTATTGTAACTCATTATATAGCTTGTTTATCTACTCTATTTGGCATACTTGCTTTCACAAAGTAAGGTATAAAATAATGAAACACTTTCTTTCTCAAAACAAATTACATATATCCATTAACAACAAGAGTTAAACAAAGTTTCTGATATTCGAATAAAAGTTCTCAAAACCTTATTGAATCGAATATATATATATATATATTGGAAGTAACATGATGTGGTCTACCTAACTTATAACTTATGTCAAATGCCTTATAGGTGAAAACTTACTTTGGTGGTATATCATGTACTTTTGTTAGTTTTGTCAAAATATATCACCATTAGTGGATTCACGTTGTGTTTCTTGTTGGATCATGATGTGTTAGTAACAAAGCATGGAACTAGCAATGTTCCCTGGGCAGCGAAAATAATAGTAAACAGGAATAAGGTATTTAGAGAGAAAAACTTTCTGTCCAACCAACAAGTCGTAGAAAGAAAAACGTCTACCCCTAAGACTCCTTCTCAAAGGATTTCAATAGAACACTTATATATTAAGTTTCAACGATTACAATGCAAGTCAAGTTCCCAGGTAACTTCGGCACCAACCGAAGTTCAACCAACTAGACTTCTACATCCCTAAGCGTAAACCTAAACAATAAGTGAACTACCAACCTGAGTAACTAAACTCCCTCACGTGGAATCTTCACCACAACCACACGAACAAGTCTCAAGCTCTCACTTCTCTCTTGTCCGTCGTCTTCCACCACTAGAAAACCAGACCTTTAAACGATAAGTCACATCCTTATTTATAGAGCCTCGTGGGATCATATCTCTAATACTTCCTTGCCACGAAATAATAGATTTTCTATCCCAAATCTGCAAAAATCAGAAACTCAATCAATCATATCTTCAATCACTTAGATTATATCAAAAACCAAAACATCTTGATATCTTATCTTTTTCCTTAAATAAATCTTCAAGATTCCCTCTTATCTTCTCACAAACAACTCAATCTTAGCTGTCAAATCACCGCCGAAGTCGTTCTCTCAAGATATGGAAACTTGCCAAATATAGAAAGTCGTGTAGCTTCCCGCAAACGATGTCTAAATCATCAGTCGTTCCCTTCGTCGTTCCCTCTGTTGTTCTCTCACGACGTTCTTTCACTCCAACGATTTTGTCTCTTGACATTCCTGTGATACTTGTGAAACAACATATTAATCATTCAAAGTTTGTTATCATCAAAACTAAGAGAAATCATGGAAAACGAATGTTCCAACAATTTCCCCATTTTCGATGATGACAAACTTATGCAAAAATGCACATCTAGAAACCTATCAATACAAGACATATAAAAAATTGAGATCAAATTTTAACAGGTTCCCCCTTAATGAAACCATTGTTTTTCCTACTCACCAAGTGTACCATTGTTTTTCCTATCAATATAAGACATATAAAGAATTGAGATCAAAATTTAACAGGTTCCCCCTTAATGAAACCATTGTTTTTCCTACTCCCTTAATGATGTCTTATACCAATATCTTTGGTCCTAGAAAGATGCAAGTGATCTTTTGAAAAAAGTGATGGCACTAGTGTTGACCCACATGATAGAAAAGGTTTCAAGAGATATACCAAAGTCAACCAACTTCTTTAACCATAATACCTGAAAACAAAAGAGAAGAATGACATAGTTGCACGATTTATGATGTAGCAAGTAGTACAAATAGCTTTGACCCAGAAGGAACGAGGCAAGTTACTTGCCAACAACATAGTACGTCCTATAACTTTTCAAGCTTCTGTTCTTCATTACAACTTTGCCATTTTGCTCTTCCAAAGATGTTGACCAGGCTCACATCTTTCATTTTCATTCGGATCTATATCGCTTGTTCCTATGATTTCTCCTTGTTACTTGTTGCCAAAGAAAATGATTCCTCCAACACCCTTTTGAAGTGAGGACATAATTCTCTCATTCCTTGTCATGTGACATGAACACCCGATGTCAAGGATCCAGCAGATGTTCCCCCTCACTTCAGCCTGCAAGGAAGAAAATCAAGTTTTGAAGACACAGGCTTCCTTAGCCTTCCTGGGTCGATTAGCATAGTACACAAGATAATATATCTGAGATTGCAAGATAGTTCCCTTCTGTGGACCATTAAAACTAGAAGCAACATTAGAGGCATCTTAAAAAAAAATTGCCTTTTTCAATTTTGTTCTCTTGCTTCTTATATGGTTGGTGAGACTTATTTCTCTTGTTCTAAAAAGTCTTGTTATACCCTTGATTGTTCTTACCATACCACTGTTTCTTATTATTGTTCCCTGAATCTGCTTGTGAACCTTTTTATTAGTCAACTCTAGTTTGACTCTACAGTCTTTTTGAACATGGCCCCCCTTTGCACAATGAAAACACACCCTATAGTATTCACTAAGGTAACGTTTTGGATGAGGTTTTTGGAGAGTTCTTTGTTTAGCACGTTCCTTGCAAGAAACTTTGTGTTGGTTCCCTTGAAGTTCCCTAGCCTTTCTTTCCATCTTTTCTTGTAAGCTTAGGTCATCTAGAGGGTATTCATATTTATCTTTAGCATAACCAATACCAAATTGTGTCGGATTGAAAATGACATGAGTTCTCTTGTCTAGATCTTTTTCAATTTCTTCCTTTTTGAGTTTAAGATCAAGCAAATTAGTCCTAAGCTCATTATTGGTTTTGATAAGAGTTTTGACCTCATTTTTTAGACTTTCACAAGCATTACAGGGAATTACGCTAGTAACAAATGATTTGGATAACTTTTCCGAAGATTATAACATTTTTCATCAGAGGTATTCGACTCATCTTGTAAGTCTAGATTTTCTTCAAAAAGTCTTTTAACAAGAGCAATTAAATCAGACTTTCTAGCACTATCAAGATTAGCAAGAAATTGATTAGGGGTTACCTCTTGCTCCGAGACGTCAGTCTTCAAAGTCATGGCACACAACTTGTTTTGTGTCCAAGATTCTAGTTCCACATCAAAGTCAAAAAACCTTGTAGCAATGTTGGCCTTTTTCTCCTCGTTCCCAAAGTTGTTACCTTCATGGACAATTCTGTGCATGGTGTAGACATATATACACATTTTGATATCACACGTGGATATGCATTTCTGTAAAGCCTTGGGCTATTATAAATGCTAGATACATTGTATACAGTCCACAAGAGAGAGAATAATAAAAATTGAGAATGCTTTCCACAACAAACTTTCCTGCTCCTCTTCCTTCTTGCTATGATTCTCTGAAATCTTCTCTGTTCTAGCTTCGATTCAATGAAAACCACATGGTATCAAAGCGTTAGGTTTGAGATCTGAGTGGCTTTAGCTCTTCGATCGGTCCAATTGAATCGATTTTTGTCAAAATCGCTTTATCAGTGTTTTGACCTAGCTGGACAAGATGACGGTAACAGAAACTCCAGATCAAAATAATCCTTACATGCTAGCTTCGAATGATAATCCAAGATTGAGCCTAGTTACTCAAATCTTCGACGGATCTGGTTTCGGAGAATGGAGAATCTCCATGAAAATTGGGTTATCGGCGAAGAACAAGACGAATTTTGTCGATGGAAGCCTAGCTATGCCAGCAATCGGAGATGCTAAGCGAAATCGATGGATCCGGTGTAACGATATGGTGAAGTCATGGATTATGAATGGTCTCAGTCCAGATATCAGACAAAGCGTGCTTTACATCGATTCTGCTCAGAGGATTTGGGAAGAGTTGGAAGCTCGATTTGGTCAATTAAGCGGCGCACAGCTATATTCAGTACGAAAGGAGCTTCATCGATTATCACAAGGATTTAGTTCAATCGCAGTGTATTTCACGAAGCTAAGAACTCTTTGGGATGAACTCGATAGCTTCTGTCATTATCCTTCTTGCACTTGTGGATCTGTTCGAGCAATCAGAAAGCATGAAGAAGATCAACGATTGATTGACTTTCTAATGGGATTGAATGATCGGTTTACTACAGCTAGAGGAGGAATCCTGATGATGAAGCCGTTACCTGGCATTAATAAGGCTTATTCAATCCTTGTTCAAGAAGAAAAACAACAAGAGATGCAGAGTTCGACACAAATCTTTGAAGAATTTGCATCAATGAATGTTAACACTGGATCTGTTCCTTCGAGTTCTAGTTCAAGCAAATATGGAGCAGAAAAGAAGGCTTTATACTGCACTAATTTTAAAAAGTCTAATCATAATGTGGATCGATGTTACTTCATCATAGGATTCCCTCCGAATTACAAGAAGAAGAAGACTGGTCCAGATGGAAAGTTTGCAGGACATGTTTAGAGCTCTAATTCGAATGCTGAACTAACCACGGATCAAATGACTAAGTTGTTGAGCTTACTGGAAGCTCGAGTTTTAAAGGACAAAGAAAAGGTGCAAGACGATTTTGCTGGCTTCGCGGGTACGGCCTTCACATCTAAAATCTTCAACAAAAACACTTGGATAATTGATAGCGGAGCGAATTGTCACATGTGTTGTGATGAGCATTTTGTTTGACACTCAGCACCAATTATCCAAGCCTTTTGTCATTTCATTACCGAATCAAGCAACTGATATTGTTCAAACAGCTGGAATTGTTAAAGTTTTGGATGATTTGATATTGAAAGAGGTCTTATTGGTGCCTCAGTTTAAGTGTAACTTGATTTCGGTTGGTAAACTAGTGAAAGACCTCAATTATAGCATGGTTTTTACACCTACAAAATGTCTGTTGCAGGCTGCTTCCAAGGAGATGCCTGTGGAGGTTGGTGAAGCTGTTAACGACTTATATTTTCTGGTTCCTCTTGCTCAACGGGGACACAAAAATGTTGAGCACAATAAGGATGTACTTAACCATTTCTCCAACCATGTAGAGTTTTATGTGTGGCATTCCCGGTTAGGACATCTTCCTTCTTACAAATTACAAACTTTACCTTTTGCACAGTCCTTTTCTTCCAATAAAGATAGCACTCCTTGTTCTGTGTGTGCTAAATCAAGGCAAACTAGACTGCCATTTCCTTCTAGTGCAATTATCACTACTTTTCCCTTTCAGATGATTCATATTGACCTGTGGGGGCCATACCATACTGCTACATATAATGGCTTTCGATACTTTATCACCATTGTTGATGATTTTACAAGGTTTACCTGGGTACACTTGTTGTTTGTTAAGAGCAATGTTTTTACAGTGTT
The DNA here is from genome assembly GCA_964016875.1 of Fallopia convolvulus. Lineage (NCBI taxonomy): Eukaryota > Viridiplantae > Streptophyta > Magnoliopsida > Caryophyllales > Polygonaceae > Fallopia > Fallopia convolvulus. Next base: position 11,412,642 of record OZ024734.1, read on the forward strand.
GAGAAGTTTTCTAGCCATGGTTCAAAAGCAGTTTGGGCAGTCAGTTCAAATCATTCGCTCAGACAATTCCTTAGAGCTTGGATCCAGTAGAGAGAGACAACAGAGTTTTTGCAAGCTCAAGGTATCATTCATCAGACTTCTTGTGCAGCAACTCCACAACAAAATGGAGTTGTGGAGAGAAAACATCGACACATCTTAGAGATTGATGTTTGAGTCTAAACTTCCTTTGAAATTTTGGGGAGAAAGTATACTCACTGCAGTGCATATTCTTAACCGACTACCTACCAAACTTCTTAATCATAAAACCCCCTATGAGCTAGTATACCACAAAGAACCTAATTATAATCATCTTAGATCATTTGGTTGCCAATGCTTTGTCTCCACTTTGAAACAAGGGAGGGACAAGTTTCAAGCTAGAGCAACTCAGTGTATCTTTTTGGGCCATCCTTTTGGTAAAAAAGCATATAAGGTTTACAGCCTAGATACACATCAACTTGTTATTTCTCGAGATATTGTCTTTCATGAGCACATTTTTCCCTTTACCAATCCTTCTTTTTCTCTTGAATCTCCAAGCCTTTTTCCTTCTAAAGAGCCAGTTTTTGATGATCATCTCCCTTGCTCTTCTATTTCTCCTACTACCACGACTGTTCCCTTGAGAAGATCTACTAGGATATCTCATCCTCCTGCATACATGTATGATTATGTGTTTGGTCATGTTGCAACCGAAGAGGTATTTTGTGCTCATACTTTGACATCTATTGTTGCCTTTCCTCAGTATACAGTAGATTCTGATTTGTTGCCAGATTCATAGCCTTTTTCTTATGAGCAAGCTAGTCAATATGCAGTATGGCAAGATGCAATGAGGACTAAGTTTGATGCTCTTCATTTTAATCACACATGGGATATTGTGGATTTGCTTTAAGGAAAAAAAAACTATTACTTGCAAATGGGTGTATAAGGTTAAGAGAAAAGCTGATGGTAGTATTGAAAGGCATAAGGCAAGACTGGTTGTGAGAGGGTTCACTCAAAAAGAAGGGGTGGATTACAATAAAACTTTTTCTCATGTGATCAAGTTAACTACTGTGCGAGCACTTGTTTCTATGGCTTTGAAAAAGAACTAGTGCATTTCTCAACTTGATGTTAACAATGCTTTTCTTCATGGGGATCTTGATGAAGAAGTCTATATGAAAATTCCTTTAGGTCTTTCTGTTGATAATGACAAGGCAGTTTGCAGGCTGAGAAAGTCCTTGTATGGGTTGAAGCAAGCTTCACGACAATAGTATGCCAAGTTGTCTTCTTCTCTTCGATCTAAAGGTTACACTCGATCTCTCAATGATTACTCCTTGTTCTCCAAACACTCTTCTACTGGTGTGGTTTTTATTGTTGTTTATGTCGATGATATTCTGCTTACAGGGGATGATCTTGATGAGATTATGCAGCTCAAGACATTCTTAGATGCTCAGTTTCGAATCAAAGATTTAGGAAGACTTCATTACTTCCTAGGCATCGAGTTTATTGATACTCCACAAGGCATGATGATCAGCCAAAGGAAGTTTATTGTTGAGATCTTGACTGAATTTGGTCATGTTGGTGATTGTGCAGCAAATCCACTAGATCCGAGGCTCAAGCTTTTGCCTACAGATGGTGAGTTGATGGCTGATCCTTTGCACTATCGCAAGCTCATTGGCAAGTTGAATTTCTTGGTCAACACACGCCCGGATCTTGCTTTCTCAGTTCAGTTCTTGAGTCAATTCAATCATGCTCCTCCACAACCACATTTGGATGTTGCTTACAAGGTGTTGGCTTATTTGAAAGGAACTCATTCCAAGGCTTTGTTGCTTAATAACCATCCAGACTTCAAGCTTCAGGCTTATTGTGATGCGGACTGGGCTACATGTCCTCATTCTCGAAGGTTTGTTAGTGGTTTTCTGGTGCTGTTTGAAGGGAATTTGATTTCGTGGAAATCAAAGAAGCAACAAACCATTGCTTTGTCATCCGCTGAAGCTGAGTGTAGATCTCTCAGGCGAGTTTGTGCTAAGTTATCCTGGTTAAGCAGGTTATTAGTGGAGCTCACAGTTGAAGGCATTATTCCCATTCAAGTAAAATGTGATAGTCAATGTGCCATTTACATCGCGAAGAATCCTGTGTTTCATGAACGCACGAAACACATTGAACTTGATTGTCACTTTGTTAGGGAAAAACTGCTTGAAGGACTAGTTGATTTGTCTCATTGTTCTTCTTATCATCAGCTGGCAGATTTTCTTACTAAGCCTTTGCTTGGCATTCAACTCACATCCATGTTCTCCAAGATGGGGATTTTGGATCCTCCATCTTGAGGGGGGTGTAGACATATATACACATTTTGATATTACACGTGGATATGCATTTCTGTTAAGCCTTGGACTATTATAAATACTAGATACATTGTATACAGTCCACAAGAGAGAGAATAATAAAAATTGAGAATGCTTTCCACAACAAACTTTCCCACTCTTCTCTCCTCTTCCTTCTTGCTATGATTCTCTGAAATCTTCTTTGTTCTAGCTTTGATTCAATGAAAACAACACATGGTGCCCTTTCTCTTGACATTTGAAGCATGTGAAGTCCTTGACACCCTTTTTCTCGTACTTACCTCTCTCCTTGAGGATCCCTTGCTTCTAGCCCCTCTTGTAGACAAATCGCATTGCTTTGGTTATGAGAGCCACATCTGAATCCTTCTTTATCTCATCATCTTCCTTTCCAGCAGTGATGTTCTCAATGGCCTTCTCCACCTTGAGAGCAATACCTTTGTTTGAGCTTGAAGCACCACTGTTGTCGTTCTCGTAGCGCTCATAGTCCGTCAACTTTCCGAAGATCTCATGAAGCTTGCAAGTCTTCGTGATTGGATTCTCTCTGAGTAAGCCTCTAGTAACCACATACTTAGGACCCAGACCATCACCGATTGCAAAGACTTTCTCAGAATGTGTGATGGATTCCTCGATACCAAGATGATTAATGCGATTAACCAAGGCTTCAAACTGAGATTAGTATGTAGCAACGGTTTCTCCTTCCTTCATTTTGAAGTTGTAGAATTCATTTTGGGCCTCCTTTTGATGACTTTCCCTTAGATTTGTGCTGTCAATATGCATTTGTTCAATGGCCTCCCATGCATCCTTGGCAGTTTTGCAGTTTACTACCCTTAGTAGATCTTCAGATCCTAAGGCATTATTTATGTACATATTTACCTTGAAGTTCTTCTCTATCCATGTCCACTCAGTTGGACCCCATTTGGACTTCTTATTCTTTTTGGCAGCGGGAACAACATAGTCTCCATCATCAATGATAGATCATGCCTGGTAGTCATTACACCTTATCCAATGGAGAAAATATACTTCCAATGGTCATACTCCCCTGCTTTGAGAAATGGTGGTTTGTTGTTCCCAATACCGACATTGTGGTTGTAGTTGGTACTCATCCTATGGTCCCGCACTTAACACGCAATCTAGAGCAAACCTGCTCTGATACCAATTTTTGGATCGTGATGCATTAGTAACAAAGCAGGGAACTAGCCTGGGCAGCGGAAATAACAGTAAACAGGAATAAGGTATTTAGAGAGGAAAACTTTCTGCCCGACCAACAAGTCGTAGAAAGAAAAACCTCTACCCTTGAGACTCCTTCTCATGGGATTTCTTTTTTTTTATGGAAACACTCAATAACATCAAACCAAATCAGCATTCTGTACATCATAAAAAGATAACGGGAAATAGCATGGAGAAAACATAGTAAATGTATTCTTTGGATGCCATTTGCTCAACCAATCAGCGCCATTGTTAGCAGTCCTCTTGCAATGAACCCATCAACACATAGGGAAGAAAAGACTTTGTTCAATAGCTAGCGCCATGAAATTGCCAAAAGCTCTAAGGGGAAGAGCACCCTCTAACGCCAACAAGATCACCTTCGATGAGTCTAACTCGAGAATGACCTGATTTAAGCCCAGCGAATGCGCCATCCGAAGGCCCCATAACGCAGCTTCAGCCTCCGCAACGTCCACTAGAGCCCCCGATTGTATGCATTTTACACCAACAAAAATTACATCCCTATTGTCCGATCTCCCCAGCACTCCAATGCCACACTCCGATCCTTGTACCGAGGCGTCCACATTTTTCTTGATCCACCCAGGGGGAGGTTTTGCCATTTGATGCAGACTGTCGCAAGCTGGATTGCTTGTTGCACACGGTCATGAGCTCGGTGATAGTCCTCCAACAGTGTACAAGATTCATAAATAAGATCTCCTACCTCTTGCTTGCCTTCAGCAAAAATAGCATGATCTCTCGCTTTCCAAATTCCCCAGCATAAGCAAGCCCATCTCTCTTGGTCGACAAGCTCCAGCGCAAAGACATATTCTGCCCAATCGAGGGACTCATGCAAATCCTCACCCAGTGCTGCTAAATGTGGATAGAGCTTCCATACTCCTCCCGGTAAACGACAATGCAGTAGCGCGTGCAAACTAGTTTCTACAAAACCACAAAACTCACATCGGGAATCCAACAGAAGATGACGACTTCTCAATGCAGTTTTGCACGGTAGAATATTACGCCCTGCTTGTTAGAGGAATAATCAAACTCGAGGAGGAACATGTAGTTGCCAGAGATTATTCCAAACTTTCCTCACCAAGGAATCGTTTCTCGTCTCTCCTCTGCTTGAAGATGATCGACTTCTGCTTTCTAAAGCATGGTATGTCGATTTAACAGTGAAGCGACCATCTCAAGTGTAATACCATGAAAGGCGATCTTCCGCTGGAGGGTTGACATGATGGATTGATAAAATCCAGTCAGCATCCTCTCGGAGAAAGGCAGCCTGAACACTATCTTCAATACACACACCATTAGCCCAATCAATAAAATCAGAAACTCGGAGATATGTATTCGAGCCAAAGAAATTGCACAATGGTTTGAATGATTACAAGGAATACAAGCCAAGTCAAGTTCCCAGGTAAGTTCGGCACCAACCGAAGTTCAACCAACTAGACTTCTACAACCCTAAGCGTAAACGGTAAACCTAAACAATAAGTGAACTACCAACTTGAGTAAGTAAACTCTCTCATGTGGAATCTTCACTACAACAACACGAACAAGTCTCAAGCTCTCACTTCTCTCTTGTTCGTCGTCTTCCACCACTAGAAAACCACACCTTTAACCTAAAAGTCACATCCTTATTTATAGAGCCTCGTGGAATCTGATCATTAATACTTCATTGCCACGAAATAATAGATATTCCATCACAAAATCTCCATAAAATTAGAAACTCAATCAATCATCTCTTCAATCACTCGGATTATATCCAAAACCGAAAGATCTGGATATCTTATCTTTTTCCTTCAATAAATCTTCAAGATTCCATCTTATCTTCTCACAAACAACTCAATCTTAGCTGTCAAATCACTGCCGAAGTCGTTCTCTCAAGATATGGAAACTTGCCAAATATAGAAAGTCGCTTAGCTTCCCGCAGACGATGTCCAGATAGTTAGTGGTTCCCTTCGTCGTTCCCTCACGACGTCGTTTCCTCCGTCGTTCTCTCACGACGTTCCTTCACTCTTACGATTTTGTCTCTTGACATTCCTGTGATACTTGTGAAACAACACATTAATCATTCAAAGTTTGTTATCATCAAAACTAAGAGAAACCGTTCCAACATTTCTATATCCACATTCAATGCAATAACTATTTCAAAGCATACACACGTTATCGACTATAAGAAGTCTTCTAGGAAGACCGAAGCAATGCACCAAGCACCATCAACTAGAGCTAGCTAGATAGAAAATCCAAACCCCTCAAATCTCATTCTATATTCAAGTGCTTCGTTCAGAAGAGAATATCCATATATGTAGTTTGAATTTGTTCGCGGAGGAAGCTGCCATAAGTATAACAATGAATTTACTTGACATTTCTAAGTCGACCCCTTTGTTTTCGTAGGTGGTTTAATCTTCTTGTCCATGGAGACAGGTGCCGCTCGTAACCGCACAACTACTCGCACTCTTTGTAAGCAATTAAACTAGCTTTACCGTTTGAACGTGTTAATTACTTGGTTTTCCCTTATTTTTGCTATTATATTTTATCAAACTCATAGTGTTTAGGTTTAATAGATTAGGTTTAATCATACTCATTAACGTGAGTCCATTGTGATTTTGATGGCTTATTTTAAATTTATTTATAGAAAAATATAAATAAAGTTTATTTATATTTGAATCATTTAGTTAAAAAAAATCACAATAATAGATAAAAAAGAGAAAAATAATGTAAATTCTTATAAAAAGATTTTTTATCAAATTCAATTCTTTAAAAATATTTTAAATGAAAATTAAAAAGATAATTAATAAGAAATGAAAAAATGAATAAAGATTGAAGAATATTTTATATTAACATAAATAAGTAAAAAGGAAAATCAAGAAAAATGTAATGTAATTTTTTAATCAAAATTAAATTTAGTCAAGTAATTATCTAGATATTAAAATTTCTATTTTTTATCAAAATTTGATTTTTGATAATTCTAGGGTAGATTAAGAAAAGATGAAAATTATGAATAAAGATTGATTTTTTTAAAGATAATGTTTTTCTATATTTATATGAATAAGCCAAAAATAAAATTAATGAAAATATAATATAATTTTTTTATCAAAATTCAATAGGCGAGTAATTATCTAGATATTAATTTTTTATTTTTTATCATCAAAATTTGATTTAAGATAAATTTTTTATATAAATAGATAAAAAGATATATATAGAATAATTTTCTTTATTTTTAATTAAATTTCGAATTTAAAAATTATTTTTCACATTAATAGATAGAAAAAAATTTAATTGAAAAGGATAAATTACTTTTTAAATGTAAGGTGGGGCCACAATCAACGTGGTGGCTCGAAAAGGTTTAGTTTTAATATATAGTTATAGATGGTATTGTATTTTTATTTGCTTTCTAACAATACCTACATAAGTAATTTTTATTATATGATTTTATTTTGAAATAAGAAAATTTAAGGTCTTTAAAAAAGATGAATAGTATCTTATCTTTCATTTGCGTCTTTTCTTTATGAAAAGTTTTATATGCTTATTATGATTTAATACTGCCATAAATTATTATAAAAGAATTAAGCATTTATTAGACATAGAGGAACAACTTTTATAGTTGTTAAGATAAGATAAGATGCTCTTGAAAATTGGATTCCTTCTACCCAAATATGTTATTCAATATACTTTTTCTGTTTAGTTCTACGAGTTTGGTTCAAATGAAACAAACTCTTATCCTGAAACGAATTCACTTTTCCTAGTTGGTAGTGCACTTTTCCTATTTCGGAATGCACTTTTCGGATTTGCACTTTTCGTACTTTGCAGTGCACTTTTTATACTTTTTTGTAGTGTACTTTTTAGATTACACTTTTTGTATAAAAGTGCATTGTGAATTAAGAAATGTACACTCGTTTCACGTTTTAGGATAAGAGTTTGTTTCATTTGAATCAAACTCTTAGTTCTACTTGTCATTTTATATTTGGACACATATATTAATAACACTTTAAATTGTTTTAAAATATCCTTAGTTAAATGTTTGCTTGTTGCATTGGAAATGAAAATAAGACAAATTCGGTTCACTTTTTATTAAATATAAGGGTTAAAGTGGAAAAATTGTGTTCAAAATATATAAAAAGACAAGTTTTTATACACCTGATTCTTATCTTATTTTCAATTTGTTTTCAAATTATTTTAAAAAATACTTTCTCCATTGCATAATTATTGTTATTCTAAGCACTTTTTTTCAAAAGTAGTCATTTTAGAAATTTCACCACCTATACCGTTATATTTATTGTTATTTTTAAATAAAATAGGAAAGAATTCTTAGTAGTGATATTGAAAAATGACACAAAATAAAATAATAAAAAGGAGCACATATGTCTATTTGCTACATTTCTTAAAAAGATTAAAATTGCCTAAAATAACAATTATTGAGTATTTGCACTTGCTACTTCTTTGTTTTGTTTTGTTTTTCTAAAGAAGAACAGCAAAACTTACTACTTGGTACTTAAATTGTTAAAGCGTATAGATGTGTATAGCTATGACTGGGACATATTCTTCGTCTTTCTAACAATGCAACAAACCATATTAGGGGGAGGTTATGATACTCCATTTGTGGTATAACTCCTCCAGAACCAAGTGGGAGGTCTACCACTCCGACTGAGGTATGCACTTCTCCTACTCTACGTGGTCGTCTCCATACTCCGATCATGGTTTATGCTCCTCCGGCTCTAGGTGGAAAAACAAATCCACCTACAAAACTAACAAGACATAGCTACATCCTACATGTCATATTGAAATGTTAATTTTGCAAGTTTTATGGTTGAGAGATGTGAAGTTATGTCCTAGACATTTCTTGTTGATACTTTGTATCACGAGCGCACATCACATGAAAAATGTATAATCAGTGTTAGTGCGAAATACGAGAACAAACTAAGGGGAAAAATAGTTAAAACAAAATTAAAAAAAGAGTAATTAAAAAAACGTCAGATTATCCATTGTAAAATCTACCAACTCTTCTCGTTCATCAAGTTACCAAGCATACACAATGTAAAATCTACAAAACACAGCAAAAATAGATCCAGGTGGAGTCGAACCACCAACCTCCCGAACATTATGTATGTCCAAGCGCTCTTTCCTCATTGAACTTATGGATCTTTAGGGTAAAAGTATAAGAACTATATTGTATATCGAACATCATTTCCATATTTATGCCGAGGCATGAAGTATCATACGAGCAATTCAGACCAACAACTTTCAAAACAAACCATCATCGAACAATTTTGCAATACAAGAAATCCAAGTGAAGATACACAATTCCTTGTAAAAACAAGTTTGAAAATCATTTTAGTGACCTCTTCTAACATAAGCTAGTACTTAGATTATTTTTGCCTTGTGTTTAGCAGTGCTCACTGGAACAAAAAGCAAACACATCAGAACGAGCATCAAAAGTTTCAAACATTAAACGTAAATTTCATAGAAAAATAATTGCAAAATATTGTCAATTAATAGATGAAAATACCAACAGAAGTAAGGAATTGGATACTAGAACTTATCATTCCTTGCGGTTCTGATACAACTACCACCCCTCGTGGCTCACTAGCTACATCTAACCGTCAACAAAAAAAAATATGAACACAGTTGACTAATTGAAGGCTTCCAATTACATCTGGAAAACGGGAGATGATAGCATTATGAACAATACACCAATGACAACCAACACATTATTATTATTATAACAAATAATGTTAATATATTTGAGATTAAAATGTAAGATGCATATTGTACTGAAACGTAAGATGCATCGTCTTGGTGTATATAATAACAATTTAAACTGGGGGAAGAGAATAGAATTATGGCAGCCAGTTAGAATGCATCATCGATAGACAAATGGAATCTATGATTGCATTGAATTGGTAAAAATAATCTATCTATATGTAGTGTAAATGTGTAAATGGTATAAATAACCCACCAATATGTAGTGTGATGTTGGGAGATATGAATACGATGTACTTGCATATAGTGTGTGATTAAATGAACTGGTTGAATAAATTTTGAAACGATACCTGTAGCTTCCGGATAACTAGGTGATCATTGATCGCAAATGTTGAAAATAATCGGCCACGCGCTGAATGCAGTATCACAATGCCTCGTATGTCTGGAAAAATGTGTTGTCAGTGTGTTGGGCTGTAGGTATCAATGGAGTTAAGTACTTTTGGAGGAGAAAGTGCAGTGCAAATGAAAATGAGAGGGAAGGGAGAAGAAGAGCACGCGCACACGAGGGAGAGCCGGGCAATAACCCGTGCCATCTCCCTCAAAACCAAAAATTGTTCTTTTATTAGCGTGTGACCTGCCATGCAAGCGCACCTGACATGGCAAAGGTCGACTCAAACAAACACAGCAGCTGTTATCTTCCCGCACTCAGATTTTGACAGACTAGCTATACTAGAGAAATCCTACCCCGAACAAAAGCCGATTGATCATAATTCCCGAAAAGGGGAAACCACAATAGACTTGACATAGACTAAAGCCAAAAACTCTTGAATCCATATCTGATTGATCTGCATCCTGTACGCTAAGCTCGAAGAAATCAAGCGTCAAGATCTCCCTAATCCACTTTTTACCTGTAAAGAAACATAGAGACGGATGATTCTGAATTCAAAGACGGGTATCGAAACGAATCAGAACAAAAAGGAATGAAATAGAATATCTGATACAAAACACAGCAAGCTCACCGTGAAATTCTAATTCTTAATGAATCAGCCAGAGTATATGAAAAACCTCACACCTCCGATCGACGAATCCTTTGAGACGATTTTGATAGATCTTGCCTGGAAACATTAAAGAGAAGCTACAAATTTAAATCACGATCAAATTAAACGAAAAATCAACCGATTTCTGATATAAATCAACCTAAACCATACCGAGAAAAAAGCACGAGATCCGCTTCCAAGACATCCATGCCATGTCGTTCTCGTTCTCTCGCAAAGCGCACAAATTCCGTTCAAGCGCCTCCATAATTATGGATTTGAACTTGAACACTAAGCCATGATGGCGACAGAAGCAAAACGTCCAACGATCTTAACATATCAAAGGGAGGGTGAGATTGAGAAAACAACGCCTGACAAGAAGAATCGATACCATACGGCGAAGGGAAGAATAGGTCACATAATGCGCAAAGCGAAAATTCATATAAGAAACAAATGGCTGAGATTGCAAGAATTGTTGAAGGATGGACGGTTAGATCTGACCATAAAAACTACATCCGTCGAATTCAAGGGGCTGTTAGGTGGTAGAATAGTCTAGAACTAATTGTTTAGCGTTTGGTGGATGGTGATGAATCTGCCACGTCGTTTGTGACTTGGTGTTTGACAGAATATAAAATGCTACGCATTCGCGTTTATCTTGGGCCAAATAATAGCTCGAAAGTCTATTTTTAAGCTCGAAAGTTCCTAATGGGCCGAATATCGCTGTAAGATAATGGGCCGAATAGCGATATTTAGATTGGATGCCTAGATGTTTGAATAATTTTATATTAGATTTTGAGATACTATAACAACCTAACTCCGTTGTCGTCCAGCGGTTAGGATATCTGGCTTTCACCCAGGAGACCCGGTTCGATTCCCGGCAACGGAATTTTTTTATTTTTTCAACCTGCTCATGTTACTTCCTTTTTCTATAAAAACGCAACACTTGTGTCTAAAGACTATTTTTTTTACAGACTTTTGGACACTTTTTGGGTGAATTTCCTCTCAACAGGTTGTTCTTGTTTAACCAAGGTTCTTGGCCATAAAAAGGTCGTGGAAGATTGTTGCTTAATTCATGGTTTTACCACTTGGTCTAGCTTAATTCAGGCCATGTTCTGATTACAAGCTGCAGAATCTTTTTATTGTTGCCAAACAAGAGGGTGGGATGTACAACCCCACCAAACCTACACAGTGCACACCTCAACAGTTGCCTAAAGATTAATGCAAGATACCACGGGTGTAAATCTGCCCGCTTTGTAAACCAGATGTTTTGTGCAAGGTGCTCGTTTGTCTCAAACTCTGTCGGATGGTCGTGGTTTGGCTCGTGGTTCGAGATGATGTTTCGGTGTTGTCCGAAGGTGTGTTTCCAGTGCTATTCCGGGTTTCGTCACACCTTCCAAGTTGGCTTTCTGTTGTCTTGCGCTCCGGCGGCTTTATACGTCTGTGTTAGTTTTCTACTAACCCGCGGAACTACCTTTCTCCTACCTAGTGCTTTGTCTCTCGGCTTCTCTGCTCGGTGTTTGGTGCTTGTTTACCTTGTTGTTGTTTTTTTGTTGAGTTGTTTTTGCTTTGTATGTGTGCTTCTTGTCGGTTTGTCCGGCTACCGAGTTTCATCTCGGTCTACCAGGCTTGTCTGGTATTTCGAATTTCTTTCCTTATCAAAAAAGAAGAAGACTATTTTAGAACCGGATCAAGACTATTTTTTAAAAATATATATTTTATATGGAAAAAATATATTACATTACATAATAATTAGATTTATATTTTTCAAAATAGATTTTATTATATATTTTTTTATTATTAGTACCGGTTTGAATCGGACCGAAAAATCCCTTGGTCCGGCCAACTTGGTTTGGTCCAAACTGAATTTTATCTAGCCCTACTTTTCTCTATAGTGAATAAAGTAGGTGATTATGTAGGCTAATTTTAAAAAATCTAAACCAATTACATGATGGAAGTGTGCTTTACTACGCCGTTTTTAAAAATCATGCTTTCTCAATATTATTTAGGGGTTGTTTCACTTGTGGGTAGAAAGGGGTTTTTGGGTGAAAAGTGATTTTTAGTGTCTTGAAAAACGTAAAAAGCAGAGAGAGTTGCACGGATTTCAAGAGTGTTAAAAGTGATTTTTGGGTAGAAAGAGATTTTGTGGGTAAAGTGAAACAAGGCCTTAGTCGACGATCTTGAATGGTTTCTGAAAGCCAATTCTAATAGGGGGAGTGTCTCTTTCTCGTTTATTCATCATTGACAATTTTTTTTCCTATTTTTCAAGGCTTCAAGTTCCCTTAGCGATCGAGTTTACTCAAAACCAGGTTAAAGAATGAAAAATGGTAGAAATATCTGATTTCCCTAGTTCCTACACTTATAATGCGAGAACTGGAGCAAGGAGAAAACTTGCAAAGTGGGTAAAACCCAAGAGGGATTACATTAAGTTGAATTTTGATGGTGCAGTGTGTGCGGATGGCGTGGCTTCATTCGGTTTCATCCTCAAGGACTCTAGTAGCTCCCATATCCATTTTGACAGAGGACTGATTAGTCGGCACTCTGTTTTTATCTTTGAGACCAGCGCCTTGCGCCAGGGACTTCTCGAGGTCATACGTCGTGGCATTCCCCGAATCTAGATTGAAGGTGATAATTTGCAGCTGGTCAAGGTCGTTCTTGGTGACTAGCGCTGCCCGTGGGAGATTGAGCTATTGCGTTCGGACATCCATTGCTTGCTTGCCTAGTTTCAGGATTGGAGTATTACTCATGTCTACCGTGAGTGCAATGTTGTAGCGGACTTCATTGTTGGATCCTTCAGAAGTATCTCCTCTATCCCGCTCGCAGTTGACTCAAATTTCCTTACCCTCATCCGACATGATACTCGACCACTAGTTTTTTAATGGCCACCCTAATCTCTTTCCTTATCAAAAAAAAATATCCAAGCCAAAACAAAGCGAATCAGACTTTGTTCTGGCTCCACTCCTAGGTAATTGATGTGTCGTATTGGATTTCTCTTCTCAACTAGTGTCAGATTCGCTTCTCAGTGCAACAGTTGATGGACTTTTATAAAATTAAAAATACCCAAAATAACAAAGGAATAAGGGAAGAGATGGACGGGCTCAGATTGGGCACGTGGGCCTGTTCACCCATCCCTCATGTACTTACGTGAAACAAAGCCAAGTGTAGAGGATGCTTTAGGCAGCTCGTTCGCCGTCGTCCGACAACTGTTCGAGGCATAGTTGATGGCCTTGAAACAGTGAAGGGAGGTGGAAGCTTTTGTCGACAGAGGCATCGCATGAGGTGGTCGGAAGTGGCGCAAAACGCAAAACACGAGGTTGGCTCCTCTGTTTTTATTGCCATTAGAGGTCAGCTTCGGGGAAGAATTTAGAAGGGAATTTGGGCTCGATTTCAGATGGGTAAAGAGTGGTTTTATTGTGAGGATAATATGTAACACACAATACAAATATGTAGGCCTTTCTTAACAAGCTGGACTTTGTACTTGTCAATAGAGCCATCAGGGTTGTATTTAATTCGAAACACCCACTTGCAGCCAACCAAATTTTGCGTGGGAGCCGAAGGAACGAGAGGGACAAAAGGAATTAGGGTATTGTGGGTAGAAGTTTTGAGGGTTGTTGGGGTACGAGTTTTGTGAGGAGGAGGTCTAGTGTGTGGGAGGTTGAAGTGGTGAGGCCGAAGGCTGCCAAGGCAATTGGGGATTGTTGCCCTTTGATCGATTCTTGTTTTGCTTTTGAGCGTTAAGAGCGGTCTTCAGGGTAGATTTCGACGTCTCCAGTTTGAGTTCAAGCTCTTTGAGAATGAGCTTTTCATGCAATTCCTCAAACGAGAAACAAGTGTCTCGAAGTTTGACTGCATCGATGACAGACAGATAGTTGGAATCCAAGCCTCGTAAGATGCAATCAATGAAGTCCTCTTGAGAGAGAGGCAACTCGAAAGATGTGAGCAGGTCGGAGGCCGACTTCATAGACTGCATGTACTCGGAGAAAGACACCGAGCCCTTTTTAATGGAACAGAGCTTTGGTTTGACTTTCTTTTTGTGGCCTCGAGATGTCATGGACTCATGCCATAGGTCTGCTTGAGTATATCCCAAATAGATTGACATGTTTTGGCCTGAGTAATAAGCATGGACACCGGCGCAGAAAGTGTACCAAGAAGAGCTCCATACAGAAGACGATCTTGGTGCTTCCAGGTTAAGTAGGCAGGATTCGTGATGGTGGCTTTTTCTTGAGCGGCGAGTTTCTCAATAGGTATCAGATGAGAGCCATCCAAAAACTTGAAGAGATCATAGCCCTCTAGGGTTGCTTGAATTTGTGTCTTCCAAGTGATATAGTTGGAAGGAGTAAGCTTTATGATATTTTTGAAGTGAACAATGGTAAATGGTTTATTGTCTGTTCGGTAAAACAAGGTTTTTAAGGAGGTAAAGGTTTTATAAGAGGTTTTTGGGTAGGTATAAGTTTTATGTTAGGTAGAGGCTTTTTTATTTGAAACCTTCAAAAATCTAATTGAGTGTTTGACATTATAAGATTTTTAGTATGTTTTAACTTTAAATTTTAAAAAAGGAATTAATTTTATTAATTAAAAAATAGTTTGTTAATTTTTACAAACCTCCTAAAACCTATCTATCCAAAGGTTTCCTTTTTGTGGTTTCAAACCTTCTCAAAAACCTCCTAAAACATCCACCTTCTAGAAAACCTTGTCTTGTCGAACACCTATTTAGGTAGGTTTTAAATAATAAAAACCTTCAAAAATCTCTACAAACCTATACCGAACAGAGCCTGGTTTAGTGTGTTCACGAGGGTTTGCAAGAGAGGTGGAAAATTCATGTGCCATGGCTGAGTTAGGGTCATGTGTTTGACGTAAAAAGGAAGAGAGATCCAAGGATTGGTTTAGGTGGATGATACCATATAGAGAGGCAATTGTGTGAAGAGAAGTTGTGATTTATTACGCAATGAGTAAAATATTTATACAATAGTAGATTGTATGCTAGACAAGTAATAAAGCCTAATACAAAATACTATCCATAAGTAAAAGATTGTGGCTTAGACTAAATGATATTATTTCTATTATTATAAATTCTTTCTATTAAGTTCTTTTTAACTATTTAAATTTATCTCTAATATCAAACAATATCTATTTAGTATAATAATATCTTTTGAAAGTTTCCTTATACAAGTATTTAAAATCAAAGATAAAATATTTTAAAATACATATAAATCTTTTAGCATATATCTTTTGACGAATTTATTTATAGATAGATATATAGTGATTTTCTTTTATAAAAAAATTAATGATAAATATTTATAATTTTTAAATTAATAAAAATAGATAATAAAATATTTAATAGATATATTGAGATATTTGATAAACTCTAAATTTACGTACATGAAAAGTAATAAAATATAAAAAATATAATATTTGATTAAAAATTATATACATTCTACGAGTAATAAATTACTTATATTAAAGTTTTTATTATCTTTATTTATTTATTAATATCCTATTTATAATGTCTATAAAATATCAAATTGTAGTCGTACATGGTACGACGGGTAAAACTAGTATAAATAGAACGGATCCCGTCATTTTCGTCCAAAGTAAACATGTAAGGCCATCTCCAACAGCTTCTCCAAACCGTTGGAAATTGTGCATTTGGATAATTTTACCCATTTTTACTCCAACAGTTTCCCTATCTAATTCTCTATAATGGAGGATTCTCCAAAAGATTGAAGTATTTTCCCTATATTTAGAGAATTCTCCAAATTTATTTGGAAAATGCATTAATTAAAAGTGTATACATGAAAACTTGTAATTGACCATATGAAATTTTATAATAAAAAAAGTTATATATAAATAGAACTAATAAATGTAAGATTCTCTAAAATGAAGAAACTATTGGAGCCAAAGTAATTTATTTTTGGAGAATATGACTTTTAACCCTTCAATTTGGAGAAAATTATAGAGAAATTGGGGGAGATGGCCTAAGGCACAATATAAATAGTAATGGATCCTTAAGATTAACCTCCTCATCTTAATGCTACAGATCTCCTTTTCAATTTCGTCCAAAACACTCTCATTGAGTGAGAAATTCACCTTTTTTCTAAGAATATTTCAACCTAGGTCGTGAGAATTCATTGCCTTTCCTAGTTCAAACCCTCAAATTGAATTAGGGGTTTATTATAGCTTTGAACGAGCTGCACAGGTTGTAAATAACAAAGTTGTTCGTGAGAAATTCGGTGTTTGGTTTGGTTAAATCTTATTCGTGATTGGCTCGGTTTGTAAATGAACCAAGCTTGAACACAATTTTAAAGCTCGAAAGATAAATGAACTGAGCATGAGCATAAGATAACTCGGCTCGTTTGCTCATGAGCAAACTCAATTACATGTTCATGAACAAGCTCGATTATACACTGATAAAAAACTAGATTATACGATCATGAATAAGCTATACTATATATATTATATACAATATTTAGTTTTATTAGTTTATGTTAAATTACGTAGTTTTGGTGGTGTTTCTCAAACCACGTAGTTTTAAATTTTAGTTTCATTTGTTTGTATAATTGATCAGGTAAACGAGTTATCACGGATTTGTCGCTCGAAGAAATTAAATGAGAGGTTCGCGAACAATCTCAAGCTCGATGAACATTTAAATGAACCAAGCCCAATCAAGATTTTAAACTCGAACCAAGTTCGTGTTCGAACTCGAACTCGTCTATTTTAAACGAGCCAAGCTTGAGCAACTCAAAACTCGACTCGACTCGGTTCGATTACAACCCTAGCTATCCAAGAACTTTACAGGTTTGATTTTCGCTAAAAAACGAGGGTTGTCATTCAAAAATTCAAAGCCAAAGAAAGACGGTGAACTTTCAATATTTTGATCCATTTTAAAATTTATTGTCGTTCATGGTCTTTTAATTTTTACCAAAAAACAATCAAAATCTTTCAAATTAGTGAATTCGATGATTTTTCTCACCTAAAATTAAATGCTCTCGTGCTACAAAGAAAGTTTACATAGGTCCATAATCCATCATATCATACTAATACAGTAATACTAATGTGATCAATAAATATCCATTTCCTTTGGCGTAATTTTAATAGCATCAGTTTTAACATGTGCTATATGTGCAGTGTGCTGCACTACTCAAGTAATCCACATGACCACATGTCTCCCCGAGAAGAAGAAAAAAAAAAGAAAGAAAAGAGTTTAATCCACATGTATTCTCGTTTTTCACTCGCGTCACAGAGCAAGCCTTGCCTAGTTGCCTTTACCTTTGCGCCATCCAAATATCTGGCGAACGTGATATCACATCAAGATCTGAGAACCCAACTCACTCCTCCTCCTTTCCGAAGTCTGAATCCCAGATAACCCCAAAACAGTTCCCATCAAAGGAACAACGATGAAAGCCAATACAAAGGTGCTCCAAAATAAAATGGCGAGCTCTCTCAGAGGCAAGATCTGTATGCTTTTACTCTTCTTTTCCATGTATATTTTCATTGATTCTGTAAGCTGTTCTTCTACACCTTTAGCTGAAAACCAACAAGTGTCTGCTGACTGTAAACCCCAGACTGATAATGATGTTTCAAATCAGTTATACTGTCACCAACAAGCCCAAATTGATAAGCTGGAGCAGCTGGTGAAGAGTTTAACTGATTTAGTTGCTAAATTAGAGTCTAATCAGTATGAAACTCCGGGGATCGGAAAAGCGAGGGAAACCCTAGATTTTGACAGGGATGAAATTAAGGCTGATGGATCCGGTAATAGGGAGAAGAGATTAGATAGGAGAGAAGTAGAAACAACTGAGGGGAGATTGAAGACTGTAGCTTCTGTAACCAAGTACAGTGCTTTTTGGTCTGAGCAATTTTGGTTTGTTTCTGCTGTGAATTTGGATTC
Source organism: Fallopia convolvulus (assembly GCA_964016875.1). Classification (NCBI taxonomy): domain Eukaryota; kingdom Viridiplantae; phylum Streptophyta; class Magnoliopsida; order Caryophyllales; family Polygonaceae; genus Fallopia; species Fallopia convolvulus. The sequence continues at coordinate 11,430,818 of OZ024734.1, forward strand.
TAATGCAATGAGCTTGACTGTCTTACCGTTCCTGGATCATAAGGGCAATAGCAAGTATGTTGCAATTGGTGACGATAGTGGGTGGGTTTATGTGTTCTTGAGAAATGGGGAGGTTTTGGTTGAGTTCTTTACATTGTCAGAATCACCTGTAACTGTAATTTCCTCTCATATGTCTGTCTTCAAGAATGAAAGTATTGTTGTAACTGGGCATAGTAATGGTGCAATCTTGGTTCATAGGATTTGGGAAAGTTCTTCTGGTGAAGACTGGAGCACTCTTCAAATGGAAAACATGGTAGAATTGAACTCGGTTAAGATTGGGGAAAATGGATCTCCCATATCTTTATTGGAAGTTCATTATGTTGGGAGATCGAGGTACGTTTTGTCTAGTGATACGAAAGGGAGAATCAAGGTTTTCAGGGAGAATGGAGAGCTACATGGCATAGTTGTGCCTTCAAGTAAGCCACTTGCATTTCTGAAACAAAGGCTATTGTTCTTGACGGAAACTGGAGCAGGTTCCTTGGATTTAAAAACCATGAAGATCAGGGAAGTTGAGTGTGAAGGCCTAAATCGTTCTTCGGTTACGCATTACGCTTTTGATCCTACGGAAAGGTTGAAAGCGTACGGTGTTACATCATCTGGTGATTTGATTCACGCTTTATTGATGGGCGATGTAACGAATTTCAAGTGCAGAGTTAGATCCTGGAAAAATATCGGTCTAAATGAACCGCTTTCCTTTCAAGTTATGAAAGGATACTTACTCATTGCTGACTATGAAAAGATTTATGTGTACAATATTTCATCTCAACACTATGCTAGATCTGGGTCTCCTCGCCTTGCGTTCTCAACAGCCATCGATGAAATCAAGTCCTCATTTATGGCTAATAAAGGGATAAATGAAGATCTTCAGAAAAAGAAAATGGTTCCACTTATAGCTAGCGACCGGGAAAAGTTAGTTGTTCTCGGTTTTGGAGGTGGGCGTGTTGGAATGTACCGCTCAAACCTTCCTGTTATGAAAGGAGAGTCTAGTAGTATGCTGTGGACAAGTCCTGTTTTGTTCTTTGTTCTCTTTTTATTTGGATTGTGGCATTTCTTTGCAAAGAAGAAGGATGTTCTTACCTTGTGGGGCCCAGACGATCCTTTTAGCTCTACTCAGATTACTAAGGAAGCTCCATTAGGAGGTGGTTCAGGGTCAGGGTCAGGGTCAGGGTCAGGAGAGCGGTCCTTCACAGAAATGTCGTCCAGGAACTCTGATGCGACGGATTTGAGGGGCAACGGTTTTAATGGTGGGTCAAGGAGGTATGGGTCTCCTACTCGGTATCCTGTTGGAGGTGGTGGGAACTCGTTTAGACCGAGTTCAGTGGAAACGAGCTCGAGGTCTTCTGTTGACCCTAATTTTAGAGTTGCACAGGAGCTGACGTTTAGAGGGTCTAATATGGAATCAAGTGGGTTTCAGAAAAGAAGGGAGAATATGTATGGCAACAGTCAAGGTTTGGATGAGAGTGGTTGAATAGTACATTAACAGAAACACTTCTTCATTTGGCAGTTTTAAGTTCAATTTGAGCTTCATTTTCCATAATGACCTTTGAAGTTGAGAGGGAAAATAACTGATGTACTCTGCTTTTTTTTTTCTTGGCTTGGCACCTGGTTGTATTGCTAAAGCTAGTTCCTGCTTGCCATTCAGCACCCAGCCCAGATTTGCATAATAATTTGTATGGAAATGTGGTTGTTTTACATGACAAGTGCACACTTGTTCCATGGCTTATATAACGATGCAGACCCTTTTTTTTTTTTGGTGGAATAACGATGCAGACCCTTAATTGTATGTATCGGGGCTCTCTCTGTAAAGTTCAAACACTCGTGATTTTCAATATTATTATCGACCTTTTCTTGTTGCCATTAGCTAAAAGTGTGTGTCAGTGAGAGAGAGAAGTAAGTTGTAAAAATATACTACAACCAAGAATGGAGCTAATAGAATCTCGAAAAATACACCCCAAACCCACGTTACTGTCGCTAAAATACCAACATCTTGATGATGCCGATAAACGGTGGATTCTAAGTAGAAGGACTAACTAACACTAGAAGCCGAATCGAACGTGATAATAGTAGGAGAGACAACAAGATGTAAATCAACAAAGTCACCAATCAAGCAATGATAACCATCATGCGAAATAATAGGATGAAGAGCTTCTTATTCCTAACTATCTAAAATAAGTATTTACAAAGATTAAAAATTAATACTAGTAGTAAATAAAAGTCATGGGTTTCTTTCAAAAAGGATAATAAGCCTCATAATAAGTTAATAACGGGGATAGAAGGAAATGAAATTCAAGGCTTTTTTTTTGTTGGTGCGCAAAATCGGTCCAAGTCGCCTGAATTAAATTACACTATCGCAGCAGCCTGCCACATTTGTATCGCACGCATCTTCTGAGAGTCTTCCTTCGGCATTTAGATTTGAGTAATTTGACAATTCTACTTTCTGGCTTCCCTTCCCGCTTTCCCCTGTCATATAACAAGCGTCAGAACTCAATAACACTGACTTTCCCAGCTTTTGAGAAATCTTGCACAGATCTCTCATAGTTCCTATTCCAATTCCTCACAATTGGTTCAGGTAAGCAAAACCATTCCTCTTCTTATAGTCTTTTAATTCACGCAATCGTCCGATTTTCATTTCTCGGTGGTAAGCAAAACCATCTGTTTTGATAGATCGGTGGTCCATGATTGTGTATTTTTGCGGCTTTTCTTTCAGGCGTGAAATCCTCGAGAGCCATGGACTTGGTTAAGCGCAAGATCTATCTTTACAATGTCACTTTTGGACTTTACATGCTTGATTGGTGGGAGCGTTACCTCTTCAGTATCCTTTGTTGGGAAATCGCTTTCACTTTGTTTGAAATTAAATTGTCTATGGTCAGTAATTAGCTCCTTGCTCGTGTTAATTTGTAACAAGAATTGCACGAATGAATTAATGCTGTCCCATACTCCCACTGTGGTATTTTAGAGGGATCTTGTTAAGTTTGCCATCTGGATTTCCTTAACATTTGCAGATACTCTGATCCTTGTTCTCATGTGGTTCATTTTCTATAATACTTTCCGACATGTGACTGAATTCTGCAAGAGGTAACTCGTAACCTTATCCCTTGTTTGCATATTGACTCATACCTTTGATTAGATGAATGCTGAAATATCATCTGAAATCAGTGCCCTTGCTTTCTTCTTTATTTTACTTGCTTTGTTGGGGATGGTTGCTTGGTGAATAATGGTTGAAAATTCTTGATTTTAGGCACACTTTGGCGGTGTGCTAGCTTAGGCTTTTGAATCTTCCAACATCAGTCACCACAATAGCTTTGGTATAATTGTTTGTATTATCCTCACCTGGGCCTCTTTGGTTCAATTGGAAATGACTCAGACAACATAAAATTTAACATAGCACTCATAGAATTGGATAAAAAATAATGTGATAAAGGTTTAGCTGAACACTTGTGATTGGTGATTAATCAACTTATTTATACAGGCCCTGCTGCAAAGTGTTTTACAACTAACATCATTGTGTACTGAACATATATGAATTTAGCATCTAGGTTTTGAGGTTAGAGTGCCATTATTCCCATATGTTGTAGCATTGGATGGATATGTAGCAAAAACTTGACTAGAGCGTCGAGGCATTAGGAAATTTAAGGGTTTCTGAGCTTGAAAAAGGTCACTCATTGCTTGTGGCATTTGTGAGGTAATTGAAACAGTACTGTGGCAGTTTGGAGAGATTATCTGTTTCAATGTGGATGTTTTGTCCATTAATCATATCTCATGTTAAACTTGGTTATGACAAGCAAAGAACAAAAATAGCTGCATGCATCTGTGATTCTGTTCCTCAATTATCAAGGAAAGTATTATTTTTCAAGTCATGGAAGATAAATGCAAAAAAGATTGATGTTTTTTGAGAACAATGTTTTTTGAGAACCATGTGACTATGATTCTTTATTTTCTAGTTCTTTTGTAGCAAGCAAAGCTTAGGCTGTTGTTTAAGACTAGCACATGTGTAGATGACACTGCATTTGTAACATTATCTGGCATTACTAGTGTAGCTGGCATCATCTGTCCTTGTGTTGGAACCATTTCTTAAATGTTGCTTCGTTATTTATTTATTTATTTTATATACTGTTTGCATTGAATTTTAGAACCTGAAATAGCACTTCTATGTCTGGTTTAGCTTAATTGGCTTCATTGATGAAAATGTCGTCTCTGGTTTCATCAGATATCTGTGATGTATCTCCCTGCATTCAAAGACGATCAATATCTTCAAGATGGATGCATCTCTACATACCAGCTTAAATCTGCTCGGAGATTGGTTTATCTAGAGAAACTGTTTATCTAGGAGAAGCTTCTCCTTGAACTTAAAATATAGAAGCTTCTGCATTTGGTAATGAAGAATTCCCAAGTTGTAAGATTCCTTTGTTGTTGTTGTGATATGTATTTAAACTGTAACTTGGACCCTCAACTCTATATTGTTTGCTTTAGTAGTACTTAACCTGTTAGGCTGTTACCCTGCTTGTTTAACGTGATTTTTGGCTCATCTCGGACTCGGAGTGCTAAAATAGCTATGACACCCACCATTACCTAGCAGCTACCTAGCTCTCATCGGTCTCTATCTTTGGGATATCATTATTGATCAATTGTCAAGAACATTATTGGTTTTATAGTACTAATGACTATTCAACCTTGGATAAATTATCAGCGTTACTACTATTTAGATAAGAGATAACATCAGCTTTCGAGTATAGTTCACTTGAATTTTATTTCAATGAGCCTATACGTCACATGTTAAAATGAACTCTAACAATTATCTTCATTGAAATGATTGAACATCTCTATAAAAGTGTAAAATCTCTGTAATCAACTTAGACAGAGATTCGTAATCAAGCAAGAACAGAAATCAGTGGAGAATTGATCAAGTTGTGATCATTCTCTTATCACCGACTCAAGCTACAATACGAGAGCGGGAAAAGATATTTTGGGAATTTTGTGTATTAGAACCGTGAGTAACAAGACTGTAAAACCAGAGTATTTATACAAGCCTACTTGCTAATTTAAGAAGGAAAAATAAACCGCCACATCAGTGACTTAATTTCCTAAGCTAAGCTAGTGCCACATCAGTGACTTAATACAAGTCTACAACCCCCCCCTCAAGCTGGACATGAGATATCAAGGCCAAGCTTGGAAACCAAGAACCGATGTTGTTGAGCTCCAAGGGGCTTTGTAAACACATCTGCTAGTTGAAGACTGGAACGAACATGAACAGTCTGAAGGAAACCTTGCACCATGTCACGAACAAAATGACAATCGATTTTGAGGTGTTTAGTGCGTTCATGAAATACTGGGTTAGCAGCCAAGTGTTGAGCAGCCTTGTTGTCACAATGTAAAGGAATTGGCAATGGGACTTGAACATGAAGGTCCTTGAGCAACCCTTCCAGCCAGACTAGTTCACTTGAAGTATGAGACATACTTCTATATTCACTTTCAGCAGTAGATTTCGACACTGTCTTTTGTTTCTTCGTTTTCCATGAGACTAATGAATCTCCCAAGAACACACAATAACCTGTAATGGAGCGACATGTAAAAGCACAGCTGCCCCAGTCAGCATCACAATATGCTTGAAGAGATAACTGTGAAGTTCTTGGATAAAATAATGTGTAATCAATTGTCCCTCTCAGATAACGCAGGAGAAACATGGCAGCTTGCCAGTGTGGCTGTCGTGGAGAAGCTATAAATTGGCTCAACTGCTGAACAGAGAATGCAATATCAGGCCTGGATAAGGTCAAGTACAGAAGCTTACCAACAAGCCGTCTATATGACTCAGGTTCAGGCAAAAATTCTCCAACATCAGGTTGCAATTGTAAATTCCTTTGCATAGGGAATGAAGTTGATTTACAATCCAACATTTCAGCATCCTTGAGAAGATCCAAGACATATTTGCGCTGATTTAACCTGAGCCCGGCCTCTGATCTGGATATTTCAAGACCCAAAAAATACCTAGCAAGCCCTAAATCTTTGATAGTAAAGGCTTTATCCAGAGAAGCTTTAGTAAAAGCTATAACACTAGGATCATTGCCAGTCAATAGCATATCATCAACGTAAACCAAGGCAATTGTAAAAGATGAACCAGAGTACTTGACAAATAAAGAGTAATCTTGCCTGGATTGCACATAACCAAGCTGCAGTAAGTGCTTTGTCAACTCAATATTCCATTGTCGACTAGCCTGTTTGAGCCCATAAAGTGACCTTTTTAACCTACAAACTTGTCCCGGTTTGGCTTTATCATAACCCAAAGGAGGCACCATATAAACCTCTTCATCCAAGAAACCATGCAAAAATGCATTGTTAATGTCTAATTGATGCAATGGCCAATCATGAATGGAAACTAAGGCAAGCAACACCCTTACTGTAGTGAATTTTGCAACAGGAGAGAAGGTGTGCTTGTAGTCCTTGTCTTTGACTTGATTGAAGCCCTTAGCCACTAACCTTGCTTTCAATCTCTCTACTTCACCATTAGGTCTAAATTTAACCTTGTAGACCCATTTAGAACCAATTGCCTTCTTTCCTTGTGGCAAAGTAGTTAGTTCCCATGTTTGGTTATGTTCTAGGGCCATCAACTCTTTATTCATAGCCTCAACCCACCCTTGATGATTTTTGGTTTTACCATATGAAGTAGGTTCTTTAACAGCCAGAATATTGAACAAAGAATGCACATATTCCTCTGAATAATCCTTAAGGTCAGTCAAAGAGAACATGTGAAATACTTGAGATAAAGAATCTGCTTGTTCAGGAATATGCCGAGTAGGTAGGTTTGAACATATAAAATCATCAAATCTGGCAGGTACCTTCACTAATCTTTCTGACCTTCTAGCTGGTTGATGAGGTACCAATTCTGTAACAGATGCTGGTACTGAATGCTGTGATGAATCTGTAGCAGGCAGAAAATCTGACTTAGGCACTGAATCTGGAGAAACCTGTACAGGATCAGATGCATTCAACTCTGTATGTGGTGCATTTAACCCGGAATCATTTACTAACTCTGTAGCAGAAATATGATCTTGAGAAGGTGTAACAGAAGATTCACCACCTCTCCAGTCATGATCATCAAGAGAAACAAGTGGTAAATCACAAGAAACATGCCTGCTATCATCAGTAGGCTGTTTAAAAGGAAATTTCCTCTCATGAAAAACAACATGCCTAGCGACATGTATACGTTTGGTGTCTAAATTGAGAACCTTATACGCTTTTTGTCCAGGTGGATAACCCAGAAAAACACATTTACTTGCAGTAAGATCAAATTTTGACCTCTGTTGTTTTGGTTCCAACACGAAACATAAGCAACCAACCACCCTCAAATTATCATAGACTGCTTTCTTGTTATATAACAGCTCAAAAGGAGATTTCCAATGCAAAACTGAAGATGGCATCAAATTTATCAAGTGGGTTGCAGAAAGTATGCAATCACCCCAAAACCTATGTGGCAAACCTGAATGAATCCTAATTGCCCGGGCTGTTTCAACTAAATGCCTGTGTTTGCGCTCCACTCTCCCATTCTGTTGTGGTACCCCTGGAGCTGATCTTTGATGAATTACCCCTTTACTGAGCAAAAATTCTCTAACCTTCTTCTCAACAAACTCTGTTCCATTATCACTTCTAAGTATCTGTATTCCTGTCTGAAACTGTCTCTCCACATAAGCAAAGAAATGTACAAGCTTTTCATAAACTTGCTCTTTGTTGTTTAATAAGAAAACCCAAGTTGCTCTAGAGAAATCATCTAAAATGGTGAGAAAATACCTCGCACCACGATATGTTGGGACTCGAAAAGGGCCCCATACATCCATGTGAACTAACTCAAAAATCTTGGTGGCACGAGAACAACTATCAACAAAAGATTGTCTATGGTGCTTAGCAAGCACACAGATGTCACAATCAAAATCATGCAACTGAGTACAATCAACTTCAGACAAATGTTTAAACTTGGATAAGGACATGTGTCCAAGCCTAGCATGAAGTAAATCTACTGATGTCTTCTTAACAGGTACAAAATTTGTAACATGTAAAAGAGAATTTCCATGATACAAATCAGCACTTTTATTCTTGTGTCCAGCTATACTGCCGCAGTTTTCCAGCTTTTTGTAATCAACCTTGTACAGTCCTCCATCCCTTCTTCCATATGCAATGACTCTATCAGTTATAGGGTCCTGTAAGACACATCCATTTGTGTCAAAAACAAACCTATGTCGTGCTGTTGTGAGCAATTGTGACACAGAAATCAAATTATGCTTGAACATAGGCATGTATAAAACATTTTCAAGAACTAACTCTTCAGAAATATGCACAGTTCCACATTTCTCAACCTTCTGTATAGATCCATCTGGCAGACCTATTTGAATAACTTTTGCAAGTAATCTCATGTTGCTAAAAGTATTCTTATCATAAGCAACATGGTCAGTAGCCCCTGAGTCAATAATCCAAACTACATGTTGCTTATTAGTTTGTATGTTTAAACAATATGAATGTTCAAACATACCTGCAAAGCCAATGGTGTTCACATATCCATTGCTAGTGCCCTCATCCACTGGCATTTTCCCTTTCAGCTGCTTTAGAACTCTGTTAACAACAGCATTAATCAAAGCAACATCAGTGTGGCTCTCTTCCTTTTCCTCAGTATCCATTGGTGTATCATATTGCTCACTCCTCTCCTCATGAACAACAGCCATCACTTTTCCTGACCCCTGATTCTTAGGACCTTTCCACCATTCCGGATAACCAATCAATTTGAAGCAATTCTCTCGAACATGACCAACTTCTTGACAATAATCACATTTTCTGTCATTCTTACCCTTTTTATTATCCTTTCCATATGAAGTACTACCTTGCTTATTTCCATAAGCATTTGAACCACTATTCCCTGTATTCTTGCCCTGGCTATAGTTCCCTTGCCTGTTCATTGCAAGAACATCATGACCAGAACTAGAACCACCAGTAATTTCTTTCTGCCTTTCTATCATCATCACAGTCTGGTACGTCTTGTTCAGCTTTGGCAAGGGATCTTGTGAAAGAATATGATTGCGCACATTCTCATAAGCATCAGATAATCCCATGAGAAACTGCATTATCTTTAATGTATCCTCCTTTTCTACCATTCGCTTCATCAGATTGCAAGAACACTGTGTGATAACACCGCAAGAACACACTGGAATTCCTTCAATTGCTTGTAATTCATCCCATATCCTCTTCAGCTTGCTATAATATGCAGCAACACTCAGATTCTCTTGCCTTGTATTATTTAGTTCCCTCTGTAACTTGAAAACCAAAGGAGCATTGGACTCGGAGAACCTTTCAACCACATTATCCCACAGCTCCTTGGCAGATTGCACATAGACAAAGTCCTCAGCAACTTCTCCAACCATGGAGTTAATAATCCAGCTCATAACCATGCAATCACAACGCTTCCAGCGTTCATACTCAGCAGATTCCCTATCAGGTCTCATACATGCGCCATTAATGAATCCAAGCTTCATTTTGGCACCTAGTGCCATTTTCACACTTCGGCTCCAGCTCGCGAAATTCGATCCATTGAATCGTATCGCAACCAATTGGTTGCCTGGATTATCCGAATTAGATAGGAACAATGGATCAAAGGAATTGAAATTACCTCCTGTGATCGCTTCATGTTCCCTGAAGTACCGTTGTGGCGAGAAAGACCTCTGATCGTAACGATCTCTCCTCATCGGAGTCCGATAGCGCCTCGGCGAACGATCTCGTCTCGGCTTTCTCGATCTTCCCCCAGTAACGGACTCTTCATCCTCCATCTTCAATCAATTAGTTCAAAACGTCTCGAACTCAAACAGTAAGAAATCTGAGAACTCCTCAGAACAAAAGAATTGCAAATTCAGACCTAGATCGCAATTCCTTCTTCTTCTCAAATTCCGATCAAAATCAGTCCCGATCGCTCTGATACCATGTAAAATCTCTGTAATCAACTTAGACAGAGATTCGTAATCAAGCAAGAACAGAAATCAGTGGAGAATTGATCAAGTTGTGATCATTCTCTTATCACCGACTCAAGCTACAATACGAGAGCGGGAAAAGATATTTTGGGAATTTTGTGTATTAGAACCGTGAGTAACAAGACTGTAAAACCAGAGTATTTATACAAGCCTACTTGCTAATCTAAGAAGGAAAAATAAACCGCCACATCAGTGACTTAATTTCCTAAGCTAAGCTAGTGCCACATCAGTGACTTAATACAAGTCTACAAAAAGAGTTAAAAATACTCAACAAGTTTTTTGTCCAAATATTCTGTAAAAAATGACGATAGTATTTTTGTTTTAATAGGAACAATAGTGACCGGATTTAAGTTATTTTTTTTTGTTGTTCTAAACAAATTTAAGTTTTTTTTTTTAACGAGAGATCCACTTTTAGTGATAAATCCATATCTTAATTTGTGAACTAGCTCTTTTGGAGATAAATCCAGATCCTAGTCCACTTTTGGTGATAAATCCATATCTTAATTTGTGAACTAGCTCTTTTGGAGATAAATCCAGATCCTAGTCCGTGAACTAGCTTTTAGATAAATCTTGGTCCGTAAACTAGCTTTTAGATAAATCGACTTGTACCAACCGACTTGACTCAATGATAGCTAGGATGATGAGATTTGATTTTTCACCCAAATGAAAAAAAAGGGAAAAATAGAACATAAAATCTCTCAACATTCCTTAACAGCGGAAAAACGAAAATGTTCTTTAATCCGTTTCGCTTTCACACTCATATGTTGAGTCCGTTTGGATTACAATACTTATAATGCAATTTTGCATTATTTTTTTACTATTCATTACCTCTCTCTCACCAATCACCATTACCATCCAGCACCAAGAAATATTAGATCTCACATTCCTATTTCATTTCTCACAATTATATTTGAAATCTCGTTTCCATTAAAAAAAATTTGAGTAAATTTTGGTTGAAAGCTTGATTTGGTGGTGATTTAGGGTTTGTAATTTGTAAGTAGGAGAAGGGGGGTTTAGTCAGATCTATTGAGGTCGGGTTAATTAATGAAAAGTGGCAGCCGACTGGTGGTGGATCTGCGGTTGGGTGTCAGATTTGGGCAAGAGATGGTGAGATAGAGTGCTAGATCTGAGTGGTAATGGCGGTGGCAACTGTTTTTGGGCAATCGACATCAATGGAGAGCGGCTAGTACAACTGATGGTCGAAGATGGCGTGGTCGGGGCTGAATGCTCAAGAACGGCGGTGAAGCAATGGAGAGTGGCAGCATTGGAACCATCAGTGAACTGGACGATAGTGAACAGTGACAGTGTACTTCACATTTGGTGGAAGGAGGACTAAAATATCATCACTCTAACAGAGAAAAAAATTATAGTCATCCAAACAGGCTTTTTGAAAGAGAGAAATTATAATACAAAATTTGAATTATAAAGCATAATGCAAGGTAATCGAAACGCACCCGTTATTGCACTTTTGCAGTACCCTCGCCAAAAACCACCGCCACTGCCATATATCAGACGGTTGAAAAGCTCACGAGTAAAGGCCCTTTTCACCATTGATCACCTGCTCCCAATTCCCAAACCCATAAATACTAGGGTTTATCTTGGTTCAGTTTCAGATATTTGACATATTGTCCCACTATTATTCTGTTATACTCACAGGCTGACTGCGTTAAACAGGCGACTGGCCTTTTTAATCTCTGTAGATTTGTTATCGGTTTCTGACTTCCATCCCCCGTCTTAAACTGTTGCGTTCGATCGTCAGTAACCGACCAATTCAATCAGGAGATTTTTAACCGGCAAAGAGATGGAAAATGCAGGTTTGTGTCTGACTTATCTTCTGCCATTTCACCAAATTTCGCATTGGATTTCTCTAATTAGCATTCATATGTTCGTGATTTATGCGTATATATGTAATCGGAACCAATTTACGAAGAAATTTTACGATCGGTTCAAGTATCCGAGGGTTTCAATTTTTGACGCATTAGGTTTCCTCCTTTATTGGATTTAAGTTTAGGCAATCTCATTCCGCATTAGCAACTGTAGTGTATGCTTGTTGCTATGTTAGTGGTTTTCTGGCCTGAGGCTTTTGCGATCGGGCTATATGATCACCATGAAATTTAGCTTGTTGCTATGTTAGTAGTTTTCTGGCTTGAGGTATTTGCATCCAGCTATATGATCACCATGAAATTTACCCAATCCTGTTCCATCTGATGTCATATTATGTTCAGTAAATGGTTGTTTGGATTTTACTATTTAGATTGCATTACTGATGACTCATAGTGCTGTACTTAGTATAGGCTAATGTTTCTCTGTAGATGGATTAGCCTTATGTGGTTTCTTGATGATTTAGAATACTAGAATTGGCACTCGATTTGGTTTCATTTTGCAGGCAATCATCAGGATACAATGGTGCCTCCGATCGAAGGTGTGTCAGGAGGAGGGACATCTTATGGATGGAGTGACAGTGGCTCCCATTCTTCATCTTCATTGAAGGGGACAATTGATCCCTCTGAGGTTCCATCAGCTGATTTAATTCACGTCTGGTGCATGCCCAATACAGCAAATATTGGGTCTCAGGAGATGCCAAGAAATTTGGAGGCAGTGAGTTTTCCTATCTCATAAGTGCTTGGTTTACCCAAAAATCAGGTTTAAATTGTTTGAAATTCTTCTAGGAGAAGTCTATGCCACAGAATTATAGATCAATATACTCAGTGCAATCCTCCTATTAGTACAAGAGAAAACTGTGTACTAGGTTGTTTATAATGCTAGCTACTTATCAATTAATGGTCATACTACTGTAAATGGGAATACGAATTGCTCATGAGTCTCATGTACTGATAATGTCATGTATTGGTGCTCCCTTAAGCAGTAATGCATGTAGTCTGACAATTCAAAGGACGCAACTGTATCTATATTTTCTAAGACAATTGGCCTCTAGGTTATGTTTCCCATTTCAGTCTGAATTATATTCTCCATGATCCATGAAAGCGGGTATCTTTGATCTCTTGTCAAGTCTTTGGTGGGATAATACGGTGTTTAATAGGTTCTTCTGAAGGTTTGAGTAGGAATCTTCGTGTTTGATATTTCCTTGATGTGCATATTGTGTGAGCTTCCCCATATGAGGATCTCTATGTGTCATTTGATTGACTTTATTGTAGGTAAAACTATTGGCAGCTAGAAATGAAAGGGAGAGTGTGCAAATTGCTATACGGCCTAAAGTGTCATGGGGCAGTCGTTTTGCTGGTACTGTGCAAGTGCAATGTAATGACTTGTCTTCTGTGACAGGTGAAAGGTTAGTATCTGGTCAAATTTATGGAGGTTGCTATTTTCACGATCTAACCTGTAGTATAGTGAGGGAATGACAACAACTGCTGGATTAAGTTTATTCATCAATTTACATTCCAAGATAATTTGCGTTCCCTTTTCATTTCTTAAAACTTCATAGGTGGATCCACCTATTTGATTGTGCATGTTTTTTTCTCTCTAGGTTGGTTCTCGGTAGATCCTTGACAATACGACGTGTAGTACCCATTTTAGGGGTTCCAGATGCGCTTGTGCCTCTTGATCTTCCAGTCTCCCAAATAACTTTACTTCCTGGGTACTTTATGTTAAATACATATTGTTTATTTTACAGCTTGGACTAGAAAAATTTGAAAAGTCCATCATCCTGTTACCTTTCTCACGGAATAAAATCTCAAATGCAGAGAAACATCAGCTCTTTGGGTCTCTTTTGATATCCCTAGTGAACAACCTCCAGGGGTGTATGAAGGAGAGATTCTTATTACAGCTGTTAAGGCCAATGAAGAGTGAGACTCTATCTCCTTAACCCATTTAATTATTAAAATTTTATTTCGCAATCATGTTTCCTCCATCCCTTGTCAACTGTCTATCTCATTAAAATTTTATTTAATTATTAAAATTCTTATCCCTGCTGTTAAGGTCCCCAGACCCCTCCTTAGGCGGGTTAACTCTGGGTTAGTGTTGTTGTTGTTGTTGTAATCATGTTTCCTCCATCCCTTGTCAACTGTCTATATTGAAAGGATGGAAAGTAGTTAAAATACATCGTGGAAGAGTTGATATGTTCTAGTGTATCATGAAAAAATGCTCTTGGTCAAGCCTCACCAGTCTAGGTGGTGGGTGATGACGTTCGTGACCATTAGGTCGCGAGTTCGAACCCCCCCTCCCCTGTTGCAATGGCCTCCTATGGACCGAAAAAAATGAAAAAATGTTGTTGACACATGGCAATAGCTAAGAGATGGAGTATTTTTATTATGTACAATTTTAACAGTCTATTTAAAGCTTTATATGATTTATGTCTTATTCAGTCTCTATTATGAATTATTGATTGTGACTTATCACAGATCTACATGGCAGTGTATGGCCAAATCTGAGAAGCACCAACTCTACAGAGAACTAAGGAACTGTCTTGATATAATTGAGCCTATTGATGAGATGCCATCGGAAGATGTGGTGAGTTTTTTTCAATCATTGTTTCAATCTCATCACTCTGATTTCTTTATTAGATACTTATACTAGCTTTTTTGTATCTAGGTTGAGAGAGTCAAATCTGCCACATTGAACCTTAGACAAGTTCTTCTGTCACCTCCCTTTTCTACGCTGTTTTCAGAAAATGGTGCAGGTGATATGATGGATGAAGATGCTACTTCTAGCCGTTCAATCCGTGTGAAGATATGCTTGACAGTCTGGGACTTTACACTTCCAGTGACACCTTCACTTCCTGCTGTGTTTGGTGTATCCTGCCTTTTCTAGTTTTTATTACACTAATTCTGCTTCTCCTATATATAACCAGCAATACTTGATTCCTCTTTGGAATAAAAGAGTAGTAACCTGTTGATGATTTACTGATACATAATACTTTGGTTGCACTCCATATCCAACATGGGGAAGCATTGAGAAACACCTCTCTATGATAGGAAACGGTTCAGAGATCTGACAGTGGGTTTCATTTTGAAGAAAATGGATAGTTACGGGAAAGAGAAATTTGATTTTAGGCTGGGGACATCGGAATTTGGGTCCCTTTTTTTTTTACATGTTTATGTTCATGTCATTGCCCAGCTATTTGGGCTTCCTTGTGTGAGATTTTATTTTCGTAACGTTTTTTTCATAAAGATTTTTTATTTTTCTTAATAGAAGATGAAGCTTGTTATTACAATTTTTTAATCATGCCTTTATATATGGGATTTTACGTGATTTAACTTATATTTATATACTTGTCCTAACCAATTAAAATTATATTTTATATAATTCATACACAGTTTCCGATCCGTATAACATGCCTGTTTCCTACAGGCTGATAGGCTGTGAGTGTTCACATCTTATAGCGGGCTTGGTGGCTAGTATATTGTTGGTAACTATTTTATGACTTTTCATTTTCTATGTTTCGTGCATTATTAACTTGCTTAAGTCTTATTATCATTAACCAGCATTTGAGCTCAGGCTTGAATAGTTGAATGGCTCCATTTCTAGGACAAATATTACACATGAAGTCCTTTTGTTTTGCAGTATAGGCTAGTTGATTTGAAGGAGCTGTTGGGCATTTAATTTTTCTATCCATTTTGTTAGTTTCCTTGCAAGTGCAAACTGGTTTCCTTGACTAAAGTTAGATATCTGATACTGTGATCGAAGATCGTTGGGGTGTTGAACATGGAAGTCCTGAGTGGTTTGAGGCATTAGATTACCAATTTAAATGGCTTCTTCAGTTCAAAATCAGCCCTTATTTTTGCAGATGGGGTGACAGCATGCGTGTTCTGACATACACAAGCCCCTGGCCAGGTAATCTTCCATATTTGCCAAGATTTTTTGGACTGTAAAGTGCATTTAATAGATTTTGTTAATGTTTGTACTCTAATTTATTTGTGGTTTCTTGTATGTGGTTTTTTTAACTTTTATCTGGAATTACCATGCAGAGTATCCTGGATCACAAAAATATATACACTTAAAATGGACATATTCATTGATGATATGTTTACTTGTTCATATATATTACTGAATACTAATATATTTTTTCGGTCTGCATCTCTAGCCAATCATCCGAAATCAGATGAATATTTTTCAGAACCACGCTTAGCAGCATATGCTGTTCCTAATAGGCCAGTTCTTTCAAGGTAGTTTGATTTATATCTTAATTTTGTGAATAGTTGTTTGGTTCTGTTATAAGACAGTCCCTTTGCATTCCAGTGATGAAGCTGGGCCAAATTATCTGCAGAAGGAAGTTGAAATTTTGAAGACGAAACCTCATTGGAGAAAAGCTTACTTTTACCTGTGGGATGAGGTGCTAAAGCTGTTTTGTTTCCCTTTTTAATGTTTAAGTTCTTATCTTTTAGCCTGCATTGTGTTTAATAAATGGCAATCTGAGGAAAAGTTGAACCAAAGATCAGCTTAGTAATTTGCAGAATTTGACATGCTTGTTTATCTTCTGGCAGCCATTACACTTGGATCACTTCAACTCTATACGCTCTATGGCCTCTGAGATTCATGCTTATGCTCCTGATGCCCGCATCCTCACTACTTACTACTGTGGTGAGGAAGCCATCCTAGTATATGGTTACCTGTTTAATGAATTTAAACATCTTCTAAGATGAGTTTCTGTTTGTCGTAGGGCCAAGTGATGCCCCTCTAGCACCGAACACATTTGAGGCTTTTCTCAAAGTTCCAAAATTTCTCCGTCCTTTCACTCAAATTTACTGCACAAGGTACGTTGCATGTGGTTCTTTTTTTTTTGGGTGAGTATATATTTGAGGACAAACCAAGCTGGTCTGTTAAAAAGATTTGAAAGATTTAAATGCTTCCTCCTTTAGCTTTAAGCTTCTTATCTGTAGAGAATTTTATTCATTTTGCTTTCATTCATTCTAGATTTCTTTTAAACGTCAATCTCATCTCAATTTATGTGTACTTAACTTTGCAAATGGTTGTGAAAACTGAGTATTGCCAAACTGAACTAGCACTTGTGTTTCCTTTCTTTATTTTATCCTCCCACCTCACTGCATCATATGGAAGTTATTATTATCAGGCAACTTCCAATGAATCTATTGACGTGGAATGGATATTTGTTGTGTTGCTGTGATATATAGTTTAAAAGAATACATGTCTGAAAAAATGTTTGATTCACCTAAAATTACCAATGCCGACATCAACATCAACATCATCGCCTAGTATAGTCCCACTCAAGCGAGATCTGGGGGGTCAAGATGGGGGCACCCATAACCTGAACATGTCAGGAGGATGTGCCCGATAGACCCAAGGAAAACTGAAATTCAGCTATGTGACAATAATAACTAAATTTAGTTAGAATGCACCAAAATTGATATAGGGGCTAAATCCATCTCAAATGATTTCTTAAATAAATCTTGAGTATCATGAATTTAGAGTAATTGCATCCAAAATAGGGTTTTATGGGTTTTGGTACTTTTAAGTATACTATTCTGCAATCATATCTGTATTACCTAATCTTCTTTATACTTGTGACATAAATCTGCAGTGAATGGGTGCTTGGTAACCGAGATGATTTGGCCAAAGATATTATAGCAGAACTAAAACCAGAGAATGGTGAGGTGAGAAGGGATTTTCATGATCTCTAGTATTGACAATTTGACAGTTATGTTCTGTCCTGATTCTGCTCTAGATGACTTGTATATGAAAATATGTTTGGACAAGAAAAAAAAATACTTCTATTCACGTGATATGAATCCTGCTGAATTTGAGATGTATTCAACGATTAAGATTTTTGTGTCTAGTACATCTGATTCTGCATAGTCGTGCATGAATGGGTTTTGATGAATCTAAATAAAACTTTGGGTCGCATACTCCCGTGTTCTCCATAGTTTTCACACAACTCCTAAAAGACATTGCACATTTCTACACTTTCCTCTACTGTTTTTTCTGACAGTATGTAAATTGCCATCTGCAGGAGTGGTGGACATATGTATGCATGGGACCATCTGATCCTCAACCTAACTGGCACCTAGGGATGCGAGGCACACAACATCGTGCAGTGATGTGGCGTGTATGGAAGGAAGGTGGTACAGGTTTTCTCTACTGGGGTGCAAATTGCTATGAAAAAGCTACTGTTGCTAGTGCAGAGGTGAACTACTCCATCCATCACCTGTATTATGCCCCTTAATTAAATCTTTAATAGCTATCAATTCATTGCATAATTTGATATGGACAGATAAGGTTTCGGCGTGGCCTCCCTCCAGGAGATGGTGTCTTGTACTACCCGGGTGAGGTATTCTCATCATCACATGAGCCGGTTGCTTCACTTCGATTAGAGCGTATTCTAAGTGGCTTGCAGGTACATACTTATACTTGTCTTGTGCAAAAATGCAGTTCTACACTTAAGTTAACCTTCCAAGCTTCCACCTTTTTCTTCTCATCATGTCAACAAATTCAGGGAAATTCTGTTTAATGTCCCTATGTTTTTCAAAATCCGGGCAGTGCCCCTCATCTTTGTAAAGCTTCCATCCCGTGCCCAAAAATCCACATTTCTATCTAACCCCGTTAAAAGGGGAATATTTTGAAATGTTGAGAGGTACCACTCGATGGGTAAGAGGGAATCATCGTTTTGGCGTTTTTACAGGATATAGAGTACTTGAAGCTTTACGCGTCAATGTATGGACGAGAAGAGAGCATCTCGCTACTGGAAAGAACAGGAACGTACTCTGGCCCAGAGCGCTACGCGTCAGAGCACCTTCCTGTTGACATGTTTCGTGGCGAAATCTACAGCAAATGCAGCAGCAGCAGCAGGGCTTAGGAGCTGTGTTTCTACAATGATCTCTTCCCATAGATAGCCCTCTTGTAACTTTTTGTTCATATCTTGCTGCTCAACTGTGTGCATCTATCCACCCCCCACCCCCCCTTTTCATGAACTCATCATCTTGGTGAGATGTGATGTTGGGTTATTAAGGATGGGTGCTTTTTGCTAGATATATAGGAATTTAGGATTTAATCTTATGATGATGATACACTTCACCAGCGAGCTCTAATGGCCTCCTATGGATCATAGTATGGGCCTCGTGGGTTACTACTTACTAGATGGGCCTAGAATATATATAAATGAGGTACGAGTATATACTGGAAAAGTGAATCCCGTAAGAAAAGAAAACTCGTTTCCAAGTCCATTTGATAGGTGATACTTGATACAAGAAAATGTGATCATGACATAGAGCGCACAACTTACAAATATGTTAATAAAAGTTTGAAGCCAATAGGTGAATGGTACGGTAACACTTTGGCCAAAAAACTGTCAAAAATAACTTTTTTATGAAATAAAATTAGAGGGTGTATAGCTCCTCAAAATTCTATGACCCTGTCTACTTCAATGTGAAAATTAATTATTTCACCTGCATATCTGAACCCGAGTTTTTCTTTATTTAAATTCCTAATCAATAGAGGTGCCAACCATCAACATTCTGATGAAGGCAGGAAAAGGCGAAACTTAAATTGTGTGGACCAGCCTGAATTTTGACATACATACATTGATACACACACTCTATACGCAGAAAACCAAGGCTCTAATGTTATACAAATACCACAGGCAATGGCGTACGTAGTTCATGCCAACATATGAGACATGCTCTTAACTCTTAAGCTTCCAACGGTAAGTTTGATTGCAAAAGTTGTTATTGTAGGTGCTCTGATTGTTTTTTTATTTTGAGCAACGGCTCTCTGATTGTTGTTACTATGTGATTGTGTACGGGAAAAGGAAAGATGGTGAAACAGGAGGGTCAAGGGTTCGTTACAGGGTATACCTTTTTTGGGTATTTAAATTCAAATGATAAACATACAAAAATAGTAAGGGCTTTTTTACTTTACAGTCTTTTGAATTTTCCAGGGAGGATGGAGTCAAATCAGCTTCCATGATGATGAGTGACAGTTTGACAAATTAGTAGTCAGATTTCTGAATGCACAAAAAGATAAAACCAGTTGGAGATGCGGGGTATCGATCCCCGTACCTCTCGCATGCTAAGCGAGCGCTCTACCATCTGAGCTACATCCCCTTTTGTGTAGTGTTCTGTTTTGCTCTTTCTTTTACATATCGAGCAGCACCTTTTACTAGTATTCGATGGTAAAACCCTGAGTTAGATGATTCACATAAATTGGATATATGACACTTAAATACTTAATTCGATAGGTACTGATAAATATATATAAAAAATGGGATGCCTAGAATCTAAAGGAACTAATATATTTTTAGAGAATGGATGATATGAGACTGAAATCTCTAGAGAGATTAGGAACGCATTATCATTACTGGGTCTTGAAAAAATATACGGTTCATGTTAAAATTTTAATAAAATGAAAAATACGAAAATTTTCGGCATGGTCTACTTTATTAGGAAAAAAATGAATTGTATATTTGAATATGTAAGATGTTACAATTGCTCGTGCACGATCCTACAACTGAATGTGCACGGTAATACGACATTATAGGTGAGTGTACATAACTTTATAACTAAGTGCACATTACTTTAAATTTAAATGTGTGTAATCTTATACTCCTTCGTTTCACAATATTTGTTCTTAAAGCCTTTTTTTGTTTTAAAATAGATGTTTATATAAAAAATTTATCCATCACTCCACATTAATTCTACATACACTTCTCCCAAAAAGTAGAAAAAGTACAAAAGGAAGAGCATTTAATAGGGGTAATTTGGATAAAAAAAAATCCTTAATATGTGTGAAATTTTGTCTATGAACATGTATTTTGAAACGGAGGGAGTAATTGAGTGTGCATCATAACTAAATGTGCATGGATTTTATAACCAAGTGTACGTGCATGATCTCTAATGTGAGTGTGCATGGCATTATAATGGAGTGCACGCACTCTTATATTTAAGCGTGTATGATTATATACATGAGTATGCATGACCTTTATAATTGAGTGTGCATGACTTTTTTACTTGGGATTTTGAGGGAGAAGTGATTAAGCTAAATGTCTCACATTCTTTCATACTCAATTAAGAGTATTATGCCTACTCAATTGAAGGATTAAGATCTTTCAACAAGATGACCATGCACACACCAGTAATGACAACACCCTTTATTGTTTTTTAAAATCTTTTTGTGAGATCTCTCAATAGATGAAAAAATTCGCTTACTAAAATATACACAATCAATGATGATATAACGCACACTTAGTATATATATTGTGCCAAACACATATATTACTATATTTTGAGTTCATTCTATTTCATGGGAATTTAATAGACAACCAAACAAGCATTAAAATATATAATTATTTTTATGTGTGTAATCCTAATTCAAACTATATAAAATATTGAAAATACTAATTCGATTCGATTATGATTAACTCAAAATTAAAACCGATCTTCTAGCTGGTCAAATTGCCAACTCAAGTTGTTGGGTATTGTGGTGGGTAACCACAAAAAAGTGAGACCTTAAAGCGGAATAGCATACAACACGAGGCCACGCCTCTACGCCGTTTGATACTTTTGGGCTTCCGCCTTTCAAGAATTCTCAATCAAAAATAAAGTCAAATTTGAGACGCTTTTAATGAGTTCATGCTTTTTGACGGGATTTTGGTGGCTTTGGGCCAAAATATGAGTTGGAGAGTGATACATTTCATTTCATACTAGCCGCATTCCAAATAAAATGATATATGTATATTTAGAAATACTCCCTCCGTTTTAAAATAGTTGTTTATAGAAAAAAATGCACATATATTAGGGGGGGGGGGAATTCTTCCAAAAATACCCCTATAAAATGATACTTTCTACTTCAAAAAGTTGCTTTGGAAAAAGTGTATGTTTAGTGTGGTGTAATTATTAATGGTATAAATGGAAAAAAATTCTTATATGAACAACTATTGTGAAACAACAAAAATTGTCTATATGAACATCTATTTTGAAACGGATGAAGTAGTTTTTTATATAAAATTTAAAGGTGTTACTCCCTCTGTCCCGTTTTGTTTGTCCACAAGGACAAACAACACGGGAATTAAGGAGATTTATTTTTTGCAGATTTCTGTATAGAGTGCAGAGAGTAATAAATGCATCCATTATTACATTTTTTTTACAAAGTCCTTAATCCCCCACTTCAACTCTTAACCAATCAAAAGCATTTATTCTTTTTCATTAACCAATAGAAAATCACCATTTACACACACACGGATCCACTAATTTTTTTGTTACACTGCCTTTTGCCAATTACAGAAATTACAGAGCTTTAAATACAAGATTCAATTTTCCCCATTACACCTTCACATTCATTCTCAAAACAGAGCATACACACAGAAAATTCAGAAAACAAAAGAGCATTTAATTTGCATCACTGCCTGGAGATATGGCTTCAGTGTTTGATCTTAATGAAGCCCCAGAATCGGGCGATGATGGCTTTAATGGCCAGGGACATCATGCCTTCAACCTCAATGAAGCTCCAGAGGCTGAAGATGATGCAATTAATGATCAGGGACAAGATCAACTCAACCAAGCAAACGGCCAACATCATACAGAATCAGGGCAAAGCACACAACAAGGGACACATCATCAACCATACACTACCAGACTCAGCGAGGGAAAAAAGATGAGCATCATTATGAAGCTATTACACGTGGCAAACGGGGGACAACTTCCAAGGAATGCACTCACATCTATTGCACTTGAATTTAATGTGTCCTCAAGGACAGTTTCTAGACTGTGGAAGACAGCCACACAACAACAACATGGGGGACAAGTTAGGGTAAGTACAAATTACCACAAGTGTGGAAGGAAGAGGGTCCAAATTCAAAGCAATGCAATCACAACAATCAGTATGGGGGACAAGACGTGCATAAGAGATTTAACAACTCATCTCAACATGTCAAAGAGTGCAGTCCACAGATTGGTACAAAGAAAAGCAATCAAGCCACATACTAATCCTCTACACCCAGGTTTGAAGGAATCAAACATGCTCACAAGGTTAGAATGGATTTTGAATCTCTTACAAGGGAGTACACCAGAGAGCAAAGGACAATATTACACCATGTATGATTTCCTGCTATTGATGAAAAGTGGTTTAATTTAAGCAAAAAAACACAAAGAATGTATCTAGCAGAAAATGAGAGGGGACAATATAGAGCTGCAAGTTCAAGCAAGTTCATTCCAAAGGTCATGTTCACAGAAGCAGTTGCTAGGCCTAGGTTCAATTCCGAGGGACAATGCACTTTTGATGGAAAATAGGAATTTTTCCATTCACATACCAAGAACCAGCCAAAAGAAAGTCAAAAATCAGGGAGAAGGGAACAATTGTCACAAAGCTTATTGAATCTGTAAACAAGTCTGTCACAAGGCGCATGCTTATTGATCAGATTATTCCAGCAATAAAGCAAAAATGGCCACAACATGCAAGACACAAAGTCATATTCATCCAACAAGACAATGCAAAGCCCCACATAACTCAAGAGGATGCAGAATGGCAGCAAGTATATCAACAAGATGGATTCACATTCATTTTGATTCAACAACCACCCAACAACCCAGATTTAAACATCTTGGACCTAGGGTTTTTTCAGGAGTATTCAGTCATTGATGCATAAGAAAATGCCCAAAAATATTGATGACATGTTAGATGTTGTGCATGGAGCTTTCTCTGAGCTAGACCCACTAACATTAAGTAATGTATGGATGACATTGCAATATTGTATGAATGAGATACTCAAAGTTAAAGGGGGCAATGATTATGATGTACCACATGTGGGGAAGAGCAGATTGAGAGCAGAAGGGAATCTACCAGTGTAAGTACAAGCACCAACATGGGCAGTAATTGAAGCATGGGACAAGATTCATGCAGCTCAAGATCCAAATCAACATGCACAAGGGACAGAAGCAACATATCAAGACACTCAACAAGATGCTAAACAAGACAGTGAGTACATGTAAACCAGTATTAAGGGGACACTCAACAGATTCTTACTTATCTAAAAATCTGTTGATCTTCCACTTTTGGGTAGAAAAACTTTTGTGCAACTTTGATGTAAAATTTCCACTTTTTGGGGACTTTTATATTGCCTATATATGCTTTCATTTAAGTAATCTCAGATGTCCCCAAGCATCATTGAAACAACTTCATCCTCAAGACCTTAACATGCAATGGCCTCATTCAATAACAATTAAGGTTGGTGGCCTAATGCATGCTAAGACAATTGGATACATTGAAATTGCATCTCACCATCATACAAGACTTCATCATTGATTAAAAAAAAAATAATCTCAGATGTCCCCAGGCATCATTGAAACAACTCCATCCTCAAAACTTAACATGCAATGGCCTCATTCAGCAACAATTAAGGTTGGTGGCC
The DNA here is from genome assembly GCA_964016875.1 of Fallopia convolvulus. Classification (NCBI taxonomy): domain Eukaryota; kingdom Viridiplantae; phylum Streptophyta; class Magnoliopsida; order Caryophyllales; family Polygonaceae; genus Fallopia; species Fallopia convolvulus. The sequence continues at coordinate 11,455,166 of OZ024734.1, forward strand.
TAATGCAAGCTAAGGAAAATGGATACATTGAAATTGCATCTCAGCATCAAAAAAAGACTTCATCATTGATTTAAAAATAAAAAAAGTAATCTCAGATGTCTCCACAACATCATTGACATAAAATCAAAGCATCATTGACACACAATCAAAGTGCATAACTGAATTTGCATCTCAGTTTTAATGGAGAGTTCATCATTGAAAGACTATAAATGCAACAGAACATTTTGCAGCAACAACATCAGGGGACACACACCAGCAACAGAGAGAAAATGAGAGATCGAAAGAAAAACAGAGAGAGGAAATAAGAGAGTACGAGAGATCTTGAGCTAAAAAACAGAGAGAAAAGGGGACATGAACAACATCAGGGGACTCATACAAGCACCAACAGTCACAGCAAAGCAATCACACATCAAAAATCTCAAACAGTCACACATCACAGCAAAACAGTCACACATCACAGCAAAACAAGCACACATCACAGCAAAGCAAGCATTCTCAATCTCATAATGTAATAAGGATAAGGAGACATATCTTATTTACTCTTCCTCATTTTCAGAGGGGACATTTTCAGAGGCATCATCTTCAACATTAGGCAACACAGTATTCCCCGAGGGCGCAGGATGAGACTCAACGCAAGCATGATCAACATCATTCCCAATATCACACTCAATTGTAGATTCAGACCGGCGGGGACTGTAGGAGTGGTTGCCAACGCATTCATTTCCCCACTCACAATTCGGATAGTCGGAGCATTCATATGACTTAGTTTCCTCATATGGCAGGGGACCATCATACTCATCGCTATTTGATTCCCAACTCATCTTAACAAAAGATCTCTCGTACTCAAGGGACCTGCATTACAAAAAAAAACAGAGAGTTAGTGAGAGATCAAATGCAAAATAGAGAGATGAAATAAGAGAGTACGAAAGCAAAATAACAGAGAGAGGAAAAACTGAGAGGAAATGAGAGATCGAAGAGGGGAAAAAACAAAGAGGAAATGAGAGATCGAAGAGAGGAAAAAATAGAGAGAGGAAATGAGAGATTGAAGAGAGGAAAAACAGAGAAAGGAACCAAGATATTGTAGAAACAAAACGAGAGATCTTGAGGCAAAAAAACATAGAGTACGAGAGATGTTGAGGCAAAAAAAAGAGAGTAAGAGAGATCTTTAGAAAATAAACAGAGAGTATGAGAGATCTTGAGTCAAAACAGAGAGTACGCGAGATCTTTAAAAAATAAACAGAGAGAGGAAAAAACAAAGCAAGAAAATAGGGATCCAGAAAAACAGAGTGAAAACGAGAGGAAGTGAGGGATCGAGAGTCAAAACAAGAGTGAAAACAAAGGGATCGAGAGTCAAGAGCAAGAACAGAGTGAAAACGAGAGGAAGTGAGGGATCGAGAGTCAAAACAAGAGTGAAAACAAAGGGATCGAGAGTCAAGAGCAAGAACAGAGTGAAAACGAGAGGAAGTGAGGGATCGAGAGTCAAAACAAGAGTGAAAACAAAGGGATCGAGAGTCAAGAGCAAGAACAGAGTAAAAACGAGAGGAAGTGAGGGATCGAGAGTCAAAACAAGAGTGAAAACAAAGGGATCCAGAAAAACAAAAATGAAAACAAGAGATTTACATACCTTTATGAGAAATCGATAGCTTGAGAGGAAGAAACCTCCACACAATCGAAAGCTCTTCTCAAAAACGGGGAAAGTTCGAGCAATCCAGAACATGAACAGAGTGAAATCGAGAGGAAGTGAGGGATTGAGAGTCAAAACAAGAGTGAAAACAAAGGGATCCAGATAAACAAGAGTGATAACAAGAGATTTACATACCTTTATGAGAAATCGATAGCTTGCGAGGAAGAATCGACCACCACAATAAAAAATCGAAGACAGATCTGAAGAAACCTCCACACAATCGAAAGCTCTTCTAAAAAATGGGGAAAGTTCGAGCAATCGAGAGCAAGAAAAGAGCAATCCAGATCTCAATCGATAGGTGTGATGAGAGAATCGAAAGAAACAGAGATAAATCTAGAGCTTTCTTGAGAGATCGAGAGGGAGAAGGCACACGAGCTTTTAGGGTTTGAGGGAGCGTCTAGAGAGATCGAGAGGAGTGGCGGCCAGAAAATGAGAGGTTTAGGGTTAGAGAGAGAGCACAAGAGCTTTTATGGGTAAGCTATTGGGCTCGAAAAATGGCTAAAAATGGATCAATCCATTTGCAAGCTTGCCCAAGAACACAATGGATAAAAATGGATCTCGCTACAAATGGGTACAATCCAGCAATTCGAGAATAAAAAGGGCTTCATTTTTCAGTCCAGAAAAAGAAAATGGAAAAACCAAAAAAAAATGGAAAATGTGGGAAAAAGTGGAAAATTGGATTAAAAAATGCAATTTGTATTTTAATGTTAACAAATTTGCATACAAAATTGGATTAAAAAAATTCAATTCTTAAAAATGGATGGATTAAAAAAAATATGGGTTGTGTTTGATGGAATTTAATGGAGGTAGGAGAAGATGAATAGTTGATGGGATGGAAAGAGAAAAAGTGGGTAAAAGGTGAAAAAGTAGGTAAAAATTGAAAATGATTGAGGGTATTTTTGTAAGAAAAGATAGATAAAAAACGAAAGGGGGAAAGTACGACAAACATTTCGGGACACCTGAAATGGGATACTGGACAAACAAAAGGGGACGGAGGGAGTATTTTTTTATATTTAGTGAAAGTTTGAACTAATTATTAGAGTAGTGTTACGAGAAGATAATTTTAAAAGCAAGAAGCAAAACTCTGAATTCTTTTTGTTACGTGCATTAGACGGGAAAGTTGGGCTGACCATGCTTTTATGGAATGACAAGTCACAAGTGCATGCGTTAGGCACACAACTAAGGGCCCGTTCATAGGATTTTGAAGCAAAACTCTGAAGCTTATTTTTCTCAAAACGTGCAATTCACTTGAGAGATTTTGTTTTATTTCAAGGTTATTTTGGCAATTTATCATCTAAAATAAACACTCATAAAAATCTCCCTACTGAACACCCCTATCTTATCAGAAAAATAAACACACAATTTCAGTACCTAATATCAGGATCAACACTAAAAAGCATAAACAGCATAAGCATCAACATCGATAAGTACCCATTTATCGAATGGACCCTAAGGCCCCGTTCGACAACCTCCTTACAGGAAGCTTGTGGGACTTATCACACGTTTTGAGAAAAATAAGCTTCGTTTCACGTGTTCGCCAATACCGAACTTATAAAAGCTTATTAGACTTATTTTGAGCTCAAAAAATAATCAAAACCCCTGACCTTATCGGAATTATCGAAAATAGCTTATTATTTTCTTTTACAAATTTTACCCTTTACCCCTCAAATATATTTTTCTTTCCAAAATATTTCAAATCTTTCTCGATATTTTCAATCCCCCAGATTTGGAACTAGGTTATCGTGTGAGGAGGCGACAACTAGCCTTTTATGGCAGCGATCAGGTTCTTCGAACGGCGGCGAGCAAGAGGTACCCAGATTCCGACGGTGAGAGCTTTCTAGCTTCTTTAGAGAAGGCAGCGGCCAACATTTGATGGCGGCGAGTAGGGTCTTCAAACGACGGCAAGCAAGGAGTACCCAGATTCCGGCAATGAGAGTCTTCTTCGGAGGAGGATGCTTGTGAGATTTTTACATAGATTGCCTCTCACGAAAAGTCTTGTTTTTTATGAAGAAATGAAAAAGGAGATGAATACATGGATATCATGTGTAGTGCACATGTTCAATGTTAAAATTAAATCCATGCCTCACATATGTCGTGCATGTGCTGCTTAAAATGCCCCTTCGTTTCTGACCGGAAAAAGCTCTATTTTCTCAGACCAAAAGACATCGCCGTCTTTTGCCTATCTGTTGCTCATCGGCCCATGGCGGCATCGCCGAGACGTCAAAAACCGGCGAATCCCTCGTTCACCTCTATGGAGGTTGAAATGGGGGCAAACTTCCAACCAAAAATCTCAGCCCCCTCCACTTACTGGTGCTCAGTTCCATAGAGGCTAACTACAAGAGTGTCTACACTCCATAGAGGCTAAATTTTAAAAAGCTCTCTTTTCTCTGACCGGAAAACCTCGTCGTCTTTTGCGTATATGTTGCTCATCAGCCCATGGCGGCGGCGTTGGGACGTCAAAAACCGACGAATCCCTCGTTCACCTCTATGGAGGTTGAAATGGGGCAAACTTTCAACCAAAAATCTCAGCCCCTTCCACTTACCGGTGCTCAGTTCCCCGTTCTAGGGTAGAGTTCTAATTCAGGCGATAACCCCTCCATGTCGTTCAAAGACAAGGTGGCGGGAAATAAAGTACAACAATATGATCCTCTACAGTCAATGGCTGAGGAACGTCTAGATCTTTATGATACAGATGGCGATGTAGGTTCGGATGAGGAAGATCTTGATTACCCTAGTGTTTTGTTAACAACGCAAGAAAAACGCCGTTTTAGGGCTCCTTGGTCGCGAGCTTTAATCATTCGCATGTTTGACAAAGGGTCGGGATATATATATCTTCGGTGTAGCCTCGAAGCAAAGTGGGCACTTACGGGCACTTTCTCTTCGATTGATGTTGGGAATGATAGATATGTTGTCCGTTTAGCAAACGCGGACGACTATGATCATGTCCTAACCCAGGATCCGTGGATGATTGGGGACAATTACCTCATGATTCGTAGATGGACGTCAGATTTCTGTCCAACGAGTGATGCTGCAATAGTCCTCACTTTCTGGGTTCGTATCTCCGGTTTGGTACCAACAAAGTTTGTTGGTCTCCAACCACTAGACGGACCCCTTCCAAGTCTTTTCCCCACGACTAGCACACACGATGACGGTGGACTTGCTTCCGATGCAAACCGAAATGAATCCACTTCTATGCAGGGCATCGATCCCACAGGAATACCAAGCGGCGATTTGTCGGTTCACTGAAGCGGCTCACACTTTTGCACTGTCCATGACAAGCAATGTTTTGCCTTTATTTGGCTTCCTTAAGCACTTTCTGGTTTCTATGATTCATCTCATTTTTTTGTTTTGGAATGTTCATGGTGTTGTTAGTGCACACTTTTTGTCGACTATCCGGGAACTCATCCAGCTACATAATCCGCCTGTACTTGTTCTTGTTGAGCCCCATATTAGTGGGGAGCAAGCTGATTTTGTGTGTCGTCAGATTGGCTTTGATGGTATTGCGCGTGTTGAGGCTGAGGGCTTTGCTGGAGGCATATGGATACTATGGAAAACTTCTGAGGTTAAACTCGAGCCGATTTCTCTACACCCGCAGCATACTACATTTGAATTTCAAGAGCAAACGAGGATCCGTGGCTTTTCTCTACAGTGTATGCATCTCCGGACGCGATTACTCGTATGACTCTTTGGCACGAACTGGAACCTTTTGCTCAATCACATAATCGCCCGTGGGTTCTTGCGGGTGATTTTAATGCTACTTTGCAAGCGAATGAAAGGACCACCTCTTCAGTGGGATCAACTAATAACAGTCGTCAATTTTGGGATTTCTTTGATGAGGTGAAATTGATTGATTTGAGTTTCTTTGGGCCTCCTTTTACTTGGCAAACGGGTTGCACTATGGCCACTCGCAAAGCTGCTCGTTTAGACCGGGTACTCTGTAACAAACTGTGGAGAATAATGTTTCCTAAGGCTTGGGTTCTCCATGGTAGTGCTCCTCATTCGGATCACTGCCCGTTGATTTTGAACACACACGAGGCTCTTGTGCATAATCCGAGCAGACGCCCTTTCCATTTCCAAGCGGCTTGGACCCTGCATGATCAATACCGACCTTTTGTGAGATCTCGTTGGGATGTGAATCGCTCCTGTCCGGGGGCACTCTCGTTGTTGTCATCCGAACTTATGCAATGCAATATAGACGTCTTCGAAAATATTTTTCATGAAAAGGGGAGGCTTTGGGCACGACTTGTGGGCATTAAAAAAGCGCTTGCAACTCGTTCATCCCAGAGACTTATTGATTTAGAAGCGGAACTCATGGGTGAGCTTGAAGAATCATGGATCGTGAACAGGTTCTTTGGTTTCAGAAATCTCGCTCCTCTTTTCTCTTGGATGGTGATTGTAATACTTGGTACTAGCTACCATCTCTCAACCATTATTCGTAGGTGTGCTAATAAAATCGAGCGCTTACAGAATTCTTCAGGCGAGTGGATTGAGGATCGTGTTGCTCTACAACAGATGGTTACTCATTTCTTTGCTAATCTTTACACTGAAGAATCTAGTACTTTGGAGGAACCAACCTTTCCTTTTGATGTGGTGCATGGATCTCGGAGGGAATCCACTAATATACTTGTTTTCTTTGCTACAACTTTTCTTGAAACTGAAGTATGGCAGGCTTTGAGAGAAATGGGTCCGTCCAAATCTCCGGGACCGGACGGGTTCCCGGCTATTTTCTATCAACATAGCTGGTTTGTTGTTAAAAAGCAAGTTGTTGATTCTGTCCTGGGTTTATTGAATGACCACCAACTAGAACCTGAATTTTGTGACGCTTTTTTATTTTTGCTCCTAAGGCGGAGAGCCCATTTACGCCTCTTCAATTGAGACCAATCTCTCTGTTAAATGTGCTGTTAAAAATTAGCACTAAGATGATTGTTAGACGCCTCAAACCTCTCATTGATGATCTTGTGTCTCCCATGCAATCTAGCTTCATTCTGGGCCGTCAGGGATTGTTGACAATATTGTTGTTGTTCAGGAGGATTTGCACACTTTTCAGGATCAAGGGAAATTCTGGAAAATGGATGATGATTAAAATTGATCTTGCTAAGGCATATGATAGAGTGCGATGGTCGTTTCTTCGTGAAATTCTTGTCGAAGCAGGATTTCCGACTCGTTTGGTCGACATCATTATGTCTTGCCAGACCAATGGAAAGACCAAAGTGTTGTGGAATGGTGAAGTGGTTGGCTCTTTTAAACCATTGAGGGGTGTTCGACAAGGGGATCCCTTATCCCCATATTTGTTTGTCTTGTGCATGGAGCACCTTTCTCATATTATCCAATCAACGGTTGATTCGGGGTTATGGTTGCCTTTTGTGGTGGGTGGTGTTCCCGCTCTCTTATATGTTTTTTGCGGATGACTTGATCTTGTTTGTTGAAGCCTATACTTCACAAGCTTCTATCATTCAAGCGTGTTTTGATAAATTTTGCTGGCAATCGGGAGAGATGGTGAACTATGGCAAAAGTTCGATTTTATTTTCTCGTATGGTGCTTCAGTCTTCAGCTGATTATATGAGCAATTTACTGAATATTTCAATGAATACTGATTTGGGCGTTTATCTGGGTGTTCCGACACTAAGTGGGCGTGTAGAGAATGCTAAATTCCAGTCTATGCTTGATAAGGTTTTGTCGAGACTTCATGGTTGGCAAGCCCGCTCTCTTTCCTTTGCAGGGCGTGTTACACTCGCCAACTCTGTTTGGACTAGCTTGCCAGTCTATGCAATGCAATCGCTACTTATTCCAAGGTCCATCTGTGATGCTATTGACAAGGTTGTCCGTGGCTTCATTTGGGGATCCCGAAATGAGGAACGCAAAATCCATCTGTTATCCTGGGAAAAGATCACTTTACCAAAGAAAATGGGTGGTTTGGGTGTCTGTTCTATGAGGGATTCAAACGCTGCCTCACTTGCTAAGCTTGGATGGAGAACTATCCAAGAACCCAATCGCTTATGAAGCCGTGTGATTCGAGGTAAATATTGTAATAACCGCTTTGATAGAGACATTTTTCAACCCCAACACCGTCAATCATATGTCTGGAAAGGACTCGTTCATGGAGGTCAATTGCTCACAAAAGGGTTGCAAGTTGCTGTCGGGAATGACAATCGTACCCTTTTTTGGACCCATCATTGGTTAAAAGACCGTCCACTTGAGGAATTTGCTCTTCAACCGCTTGATGAGGAGCAACTCGGAAAAATAGTCTCAGAGTATTAGGTTGGACATTCTTGGAACTGGGAAATCTTGGATCCTCTCCTTCCAACTCACATCAAACAGGAGCTTATGGCCGTTTCCATTCGCGATGAGCCTATGGCACATGACAAGCCTTTTTGGGCACCCTCTTCATCGGGTCTTTTCACAACAAAATCAGCACGCTTGCTGTTACGAGACACGTTACGCCTCAACCTCTTTCGAACTGGTCTTCAATTTGGAAATGCCCAGTTCAGCAACGCGTTAGAAATTTCCTCTATCTTGCTTGCCATCGTGCTTTCCTTTGCAATGAAAATCGTGTTCACCGGGGTTTGGTGCAGTCTAGTGATTGTCCTCGTTGTTCATTACCCGAAACTTGTTTGCACATGCTCAGGGATTGTATAATATCAAGGCCATGGATGGATATTCATAGCTCTCGTTTTGCCTATTATCTTTGGTTTGTTTGGAAAGCAAGGAATGGCCTGATTTTCACCGCCATCGACAATGTGCATTCTGCTGCCTTGCTTGCAAACAGAGCTACTTTGTGACTTTGTCCTTCCATGAAGCAAAATCCAAGTCTGCTAGTGTGTTAATGCCCACTGTTCAACTCCCTGTTGTTGCTACTGTTGAGCTAAATGCTTGGCAACCACCAGAGCAGGGATGGATTAAACTTAACACTGATGGAATGTCAAAAGGGAATTCGGGAATTGCGGGTGGTGGAGGAATTTTTCGGGACCAATCTGGTGCTTTTATTCGTGCCTTCACGTTCAAGTGTGGAACCACAAAGGCACTGACTGCTGAGCTATGGGCGATCATCTATGGATTGCGACAAGGGTTGGAGTTAGGCGTCACTCAGCTGGTGTTGGAGTCTGATTCATCACTGGCTTGTCAGCTGATTGGGAATGCACATCAGCCTCCGCACCCGTATTTCCATTTGATTGAGCAATGTCGTCTATTAATTCGCAATAATGCTTGAAACGTCCGAATTCAGCATTCTCCCCGGCGTTTGAATGAAGTTGTGGATAAGTTGGCCAATTATGCAATCACTATTGATGTTCTTTTTGCTAGTTTTGCCAATCCCCCTGATTGTATTTCTGCTTTGTTAAACACTTATGACATTCCTGTTGCTCCCATTTTAAGCTAATAAAAAGTTATATGGGCTTTGCCTCCTTTTAATCCAAAAAAAATGCCCCTTTGTTTGTTTTATTTTAAAGGTATTTTGGTAATCTATCACCCAAAATAAACATCCATAAAAATTAGCCTCTCTTTTCTATGTATTGTAAACGTGTTGGTTGTTGGCCAAATGAATTTTTGGTCATTGGTATGACCAAACCATCAACATCTCTCCTCTTTATTAACCCCTTCTCTCTTCAATTAATAATATTTTTTTATCTTGATGTCTAAAAATTGGGCATCTAAGGCCAACAAATTCAAGTTTAGAAAGTAAGCGCACACACATACAACAATAGCTAAGAAACACAAGCGAATCAAAGTAAGAAGAAAAAGAAGGAATCGGATGAGCTCACTAAGAGCTGAAACCACCAAGGTTTCCAACTCCCTCGTCTCTCTATCTCTCTCCCCTTTATTTTCTTTCTTTCTTTCTTTCTTTCTTTCTTTCTTTCTTTCTTTCTTCTTCTTCTTCTTCTTCTTCTTCTTGCAAGGCCAAAGTGAGATCTCCAAAGAAAAACTCTCGAGAGAAAACCCTTGATGATATCACAAAGGCACAAGTGAAGAGGCAAGACGATGTTCTAGGGTTAGCTCTTGCATGCTTATATATGAGCCTCATTCCCTAGATGACGCCATTTCAATCTCAAGCATGTCTCATTAATCCAAACATAGTGTTTAACTTGATGATGATCATTCAAAACTCAAAAGCGAGGCAACCTAGCTAATAAGCCGTCTGACATGAGATACATAGGCCCAATCTCAATAACGCATAAACTTGATCAGTTTGAGAACCATACTTAACAAGTGATCAAGCGGCTCAAGCAATAGACCAGTCCATAGTTCAAGGGTGGTCCTAGGCAGCTCGAGGTCCTAGTTCCATGGCTCGTGCCCTACTGCCCTCTGCTCCTTCCTAGCCTATATTGTGTGCATTACTTTATTCTTAAAAGTGTTACAAGATTACAAACATTGATTAGCAAACATTAGATCTAGGAAACTAAGTTCTACCAAAAAAAAGATCTATGAAATTAAGACTCGTTTTTAAAAACCTTAATGTTGCTCTATTATTACGTTATATGATGCAAGTATGCAACCTTCTAATCATATAAGTATGCGGTATGCCTACTATCATCATTCTTAATAAACAAAAAAAACGTATGATGTAATTCTTTTTCTAATTATTTCACCTATTTTGATGTCAAGTCATATTTGACGAACTGCAAACAATTCAAGGCCGCACATGGCTTAACAAGGTTAGTTGAAAAGTATGTGATCTTTTGATGCACATCGTATATAAAATTATAATATATCACGTTGTACTCTCGATTCAATTTTGAAAAAAAAAAGTGTTATAAACTTTTCAAACTTCCAATCATATGTGTATTATTGAAAGAAATTAGCTAACTCTTTGTACTCCTACTATATATTATCATTCACTATATAGTGTTATAATTATTAGTTATAGGGCCTTTAAATTGGATATTGGTAAAATACATTAAACCATCCCTTAGGCTATTTATAAGAAAAAAATATAATTAATCTTAAATTTATATTCAATCAACATTTATGAATATTCTAAAAAAGTTATAATTATTCTCAATAATTTTTGTAAGAAGACGACAAAAAGAAGGCATTTCTCAGCACGAGTGCCCCCCCGTTCCAGCGTTCCATGTCTCCTGCTCTCCAACCTTTCCCCTAACTTTCCATTATTTACAATACTAGCCCAACTTTCACTTCTCTTTTTCCATTTGGCCCCATTTTCAGCTCTCCGCACACCCACAAATCCACAATTGCCCCACAACAACCCACATTGACGGGGGAGAGAAAGACAGAAACCCAGTGGGAGAAGATTTCCTATTCCTCTTTGAGATCCAAACCTCTTTTGCTTCCAAAATTCTCTCTTTTCTCCCTCTCTCTTCTCTTTCAAATTCTTCAGATTTTATCCTGGAATTTTGTTGCCCTTTTTTTTTCCCTCAGACTCTCAATAGATGAGGATAATGTGACGAAAGCAGAGGCGTTTCTTGGCCGCTTTTGCTCTCATTTTGAGTTCTCTCCTCTCTGCAACAGCTAACGAGTGCGTTTCCTTCTTTATCAATTTCAATCTCCCTGTTTTCAGTGAATTTGTTAATTAGTTAATTCTGTAGTGTGCCTAAAATTCGGTATCGATCTTTCTCATATCTGTTAGATTTGGCTAACTGGCCATTTTTTTGTTTGCTTTTGAGTTATTTATTTTTTAGCAACAAAATCATTTGGAATCCTTTCTTACAAATTTTGGGGCTGTAAGTTTGTCATAATTAGCCTACTCATGGGAGCTTCCTTAATTTAGTGAATTTTCTTGCAAATTTTATGTCTTCATATGCTGCTTGAATGCTTCTTGAACAATCTAGCTAGACATTTCATTACACCCCTAACTGCATTTTATTTTAGGGATTCAGGATCTAAATGTTTTTTCTCCCCTAATCTGCGTTTCATCATTCAACCTCTTGCACAAACAGTCTAAACTCCAAACAGTAAGAAATAATGGCTTGCTTGGATTCTGGTGCTGGCCACATGCTCACATGCATTTGTAATGTGTGGGTGTGTGTGCTTGATGTGATTGAGGTTTTAAACATTATCTAACAAAATTAGCCAGCTGTGGTTATCTATAAAAATACGAAATTCTTGTTTAAGTTGTCTAGTTCATAGTTTAATATGATTGGTGGAAACATTTACTTCCATTGTTTTTTTTTTTTTTGGTCAGATTACTTCCATCGTTGTTTGATTAAGCAGTCTTGAACTTTTTTATTATTTTGAACGAACAGTGTCTGTGAAAGAATTTATTTATTTTAATGCTAATCAATTGATGTCATGCTCACTAAATTTCTCAATTGAGTGAGAAGAACCTATTTGTTTTTGTATCACCTGATTAAGCATCTTCCACATTATGTACATTGGTGTTATCTTGTCATTCCTCGGTAGCTGATGATTCTCTAATATGCATTTTGCACAGATTTGAACTTCTGCTTGTAGATAATACGGCTTTCATATAAATGAAAATGAAATTGGCTTCAAAGAAGGGATGGAAATCTATTGTACCACTACATCTTAGGGGCAAATCAGCTACACGGTTTTGTTTGTTTCCAAACTCAAAATCTTCGAGCTTCAATTCTGGTGAAGCTCCTGTCTATCTTAATGTGTATGACTTGACGCCTATGAACGGATACCTCTACTGGGCTGGCCTTGGTATTTTTCATTCCGGTGTAGAAGGTAGATGCAACTTTCTCTAGCACACATTATTACTAATTTCAAAACAATGCAAGAAAAAATGAAACCGGATTATAGTTGATAAAAAGATGGTTCCAAAGAAAGACAAGTTCTGTTCTAAATTATGACAAACAAATGTTGGTGTATGACTGTTTTGAACTGCATTTTGATGTATTCTTGATTTTTTGTGTGTGTTAAACTAATGATTATATATTTGGTGACAGTTCATGGTGTAGAATACGGTTTTGGAGCGCATGATTTCCCCACGAGTGGAGTATTTGAGGTAGAGCCACGGCAGTGCCCAGGATTCAAGTTCAGGAAATCCATTTTTATTGGAACCACAAACATGGACCCAAAACAAGTTAGAGAGTTCATGGAACGACACGCGTCAAGCTACAGTGGCGATAGCTACCATTTGCTTGTCAAAAATTGCAATCACTTCTGCAAGGATATGTGCCGCAAACTAACGGGAAAAAAGATCCCTAAATGGGTAAATCGCCTTGCTGAAATAGGTATGAAACTTTCTACAGCAGTTCACAAATAACTTTCTTTTTCAACTGCATACACTTCACTAAACGTAATTATGTCTGTTTATGTTTTGGCTAATAGGTTCGCAATGCAATTGTATACTACCGGAAACTCTAAAGGTAACTACGGTTGAGAGAGATGGAAACGTTGTAATGTACGAGAGCGAGAAGAAACGTCTAAGGAATAGCTTCAGCTGCCTTTCTTCCATCTCCATGAGACAGAAGCAATTTTCTGTGTCATCTTTATTTCTTCGGTCGCCATTGAGGAGTTGCTTGTCTTCATGTGAGCGTAAGCCATCGAAAAAGCAAGCATTAGCTGAGAGTTATTAGCGTTATGATTTCCTAGACTCTTATTCTGCTCCTTGATTCATTCAGAAGCTTCAGATTATCTGTATGTGTTATCAATAGCCCCAATTAGGATTTGGTGCATGGACGTGAGCTATGTTGTATATTTTTCTTCTCGTTTTTTTTGTACCAAATTCTTAAGGAATGCCACTCCTGGGGCTCCGTATAATGTGAATCCCATTAATTCCATTTTGCTGGAGCTTTTCTGATTTTTGAGCTCTTCAACTGAATTCATGTCAAATTGTGGTCAAAGAGCAGCTGATGGAACCCACCCTTGTTCAGTACTTTACAGTCTTCACTCTTTGGGTGTTTGGTGCATATATTATTGTTATCTGTTCAACAAGGCTTCAGTGAGATTCAATTAGGGGACAGACATAATATGATGGTCAGCCTTACAGTCTTCAGCTTGTGCGTCTCAGTGGATATCAAAATCAAACACCTTTCGAACCGTGTAATTTTGTTGTACAGGTGAAGAAAGTATCTTCCATCATTAATATTTGATAAAATAAAAAAAGAACGCCGTTGCCGGGGATCGAACCCGGGTCACCCGCGTGACAGGCGGGAATACTTACCACTATACTACAACGACTTAGTTGGTATCTGATTAAGCCTCTTAAAGAAGAATAAAACAGTGTGGCAACTTTTCAGCAAGTTGATAATCCTATTCTTGAATCCCCCTTCCGATAAAACACCCCAATTGCAGAGGTTTATTCTCGAGAAGAAGTGTAATCAATTCACGAAAGAACTACTGGTTACTCTGTGGTTTTTGACGCAATCACTCCTTACTTGATACTTTCGGCTGTTTGCTTGACGAGATTATTCGGTGAGAAGTTGGAATCGCATCTTCGTTGTAGATCTCACTTCTTCGCAAGTGATTTGGCTCAGAGGCCTGTTTGCACAGTCACTGGTGTAATAATCAGTTTATCTATCGTTTAGTATTTGTGTTTGTTTGGACGCTAAATCTGGTTTAGGTGCTGTTGCTGCTCATGCTCTCTAAGGAGGGTTTCTTTGTTATTCTAGGTGCTTTCTTTCTTTAAAGTCTGAAAAATTTAAATGATTTGGCAGCTGGAAGGTCACAAAACGTTTCAAATGCTCAACTTCAAGCCTTCCTTGAAGCAGACTTGTATTCCTTTTCATCAGTTTTGAAGTTCAGATGGCTACTTGACAAGGATATGAAGTACAGTCATCCATCTCTCCAGTTGCTGGTCATCAATGCCTGGTATCTTGGCATAAGCATACAGTAGCACTGGAGATGGTCTGATGAGTAATTATCTGACTTATCTTTCCCTTTTTCTTTCCTTTTTAACTGTCATTTACTTAATTAATCAATGAAACCATGATTTTGAAAAACTGCCTTTGGCCTTTCTGGTGAATTTTTCAAGAAATTTATTTCAAGTCATTTTTTCTAGTGAAATGCAAGCTGATTCTGGTACTGATGCTTATTCCATGAACTGATTTGACTTGCTGATTTCTGTTTCTGGTTACATTGTGAACTCTTACTTAGCATTTCTTGTCCTGAAACTTGTAAAACTAGTAAAGCTCGCTTCCCAGCCCGGTGAGCCTATGAATCACACAGCTGGTTACATTGGATTACTTTGTCAAAATTTAAATTGACTGTAGATGAAGTCTGTTTCGTCTCTGTTGTTTCTATTCTTGAAGTGCGGAATACAACAATAGAACTCAAGCAAACCGAATCGAAGACTAAGACAAAGAAAACAAACTTTTATTTGGCTTTTGAGCCTCAATCGAAATGCCAGAGATCCAAGGGGAGTTCAGAGGGCAAAGAGAACTGTAAAGTAAAGCAAGCAATCGGAGAGAGAGAAGCAAGTTCAGAGAAGCACAGCTCGAACGAATCAAGCAACCACAAGGGTCTCCAAGGTGCTCTCGTCTTCTCTCTTCCTTGGTTTGGATTTCGAAGGGAGCTCGGGTTACCGGAGACTAGCTCAGGCTACAAGGCCGAGTAAACACTCTCAGAGCAAAACCCTAGAGAGCTCTCTCGAATGATCCAACCAGGGGCAAAGGATTTCGGAGTGGTGCTTTTATATGGCATGCATCAACCCTAAGCCCCAGACGACGTCGTTCTAGTTAATGAGCATGGGTCACCGAACTTGGGTTATCTCGGGTGACATAGTATTGGGCCGTTTGGCCCCATACTGCCCCTAGTGAGAAATAAGCCCAGTCTGGCAATACACACATATACTAGATTACATTACAAGCCCAATATCCAAATTTAGGAGATTACAAACATACATATACAACTCTACAGTTCTGATCTATTCTTAATGTTTCAGGACAACTTGGGAGTGTATATCAGAGACTTTGGAAAGCTTCAAGGGATTTATCTCATGGATTGAAGCTTGTATCTCAATCCAATGGAAGATCAATGCAAAACATATAGGTCAGATGTTGTTGTATACATAAGCACATATTTAGCACTACATTTCGAATTCCAGCTATTTTTGCTATAAGAAATGATTCTACTTTCTAATGATTCTCAAATGGGCAATGTATAGTTTGTGGGTCATTTAAATGGTGTCCTTGGTCAAGCCTGCTAAACATGTTTCTAATGATTCTCTTTATTTGTGTGTCTTTCAGTTTGCAATTCCTAAGAGCATCTCCATCCTTGATATTAGAAGCATCTAATATGTAAGATTTTTGGAAGGAAACCAAGATGATAATAAGAGAGAAATATCAGACATATATCTTGTCAAAGTCAAAATTTTCACATGTTATTATTTTTACAATCTTATGAAACTCATATAAAGATTATGGTTTCATATGGTTGGCGAATTTCTCATATTTTATTATTTTTATAATCTTATGAGAAGACTCATCAAGAGATCATGGTTTCAAAGAGCTTACCAGCGCATATTAAAAGTGTAGTAGTTTTGCATTTTTTTTACCTAAACAACAAAACAATTGGCCTTGTTTTTCCATTCAAATGTGAGAATTACCCCACCTTGAATTGATTCTCAAAATGTGTCAAACATACAAAGTTAGAAGAACGATCGATACAACTGGATACGAGCACAATATATTTGTAGAAAATGCATCACAGCTACTCAGCTACAACTACATAATTAGGAACATTTATAATCATCAATAATGTGTGGAGGAAGTATCTGAATCATTCGGGCAAAAAGTGATCAAATAGTCCGACCCCATACACGTACGCGTGCTCGAAGCGTCGTCAAATGCATAACTATATGCTGCCGGGCACGCCTTCTTGAACGCCTGCGCATACGACGACGGAGAGCACGTCTGCGGCGCCCCGTGATCCCCGGTGCAGCAATACTCCGGCGTCCCGAACGCCGTGCACGCGCTCTTGCAAGCCACCACCGCCCCTCCTAGCTCGGGGCCCACCACCCTCAGCTCCGGCGGGCACCCCGCGTTCAAATCCGCCGAGCACCCCGCGTACCGACAACCCCCATGCCCGCGGCTGCCCGAGGTCGGCGTCACCCCGACACCCACGTTGTACCCGTCGACGAGGCTGACGTCGTAGAAGTCCATCCCGCCGCCGTCGTTGAGAGTGAACTCCGCCAGCGTGACCGGAGGCTCGCCCCCGGTCCCGGCGCATTGGAGGCCAGCGCCGCAGTTTCCGGTGGCGCAGCTGGCGGCGCCGGTGTCGGAGAAGACGCAGTGGGTGCGGGCCCAAAAGCGGCCCGACCAGCCCTTAGGGGCGGGGAGGTGGACGGAGGCGTTTGGGGCTAAGGCGAAGCCGCCGTTGCCGAGGTTAACGCTGTTGCCAGAGAGAATTCCCGGCCAGATGGTGTAGGGGCAGTTGTTGAGAAGCGTGAAGACGGTTGCCGTTATCGTTAAGGTTTGTGTTGATAGGCCTGCAATTAGTTTGTTTTCATATACAATAATACATGCCTCGTATAAATTTAAAAAAATGGTAATTTTTTTTTGGTCTTGCCTTTTGGCTCGTCCGGTTCGATCGGTCGGACACCGCTCTACATCCGGACCGGGTACTTCGTGGGCCCATTTTGGGGGAGATCCTCCCAATATCAGTTTCTCCATACATGCCGCCAGTGGGATTCGAACTTCGAATCTCCTGACCAACACTTAAGGAGTCTAGCACCACTTTACCACTAGACCAACTGAGTATTGGTAAAAAAAAAAAATGGTAATTGAATGTGAGAAATTGAATAATACCTAGAAGGATGAGGAGAGGGACAAGAGAGAAGTTGACCGCCATTGGAGAGGTGTGAGTAGCAAGAATACTGAGCAAAAACGTTGTGTGTGAGTTGCTATATATAAATAGTCGAGAGACGAGAGTGAAGCTAATTAGGAATCACAAGTGAGAAAAACAAAGTGTAGTAGTGCACTTTCTATTCCAAAAAAGAATGATTATTTTTGCATATTTATTACCTTGTGATGTTCAATTATATATGAATTTCACAATAATATGATGGATACAATAATATGATGGGGAGGAACAGAAGAGAACCAGTATAACTATTTTGCAACGATAAATTAGCAGGATACATTGAAAACATAAAGAACATGACAGTACGTACGTAGATTCGTTGAAATCAAGAGCGCAGCTTGCTGTGCCTGTGCGTTCACGAGAAAAAGATGCATGCATATATTATGCCTTGAATTCGTCAGTAAGTCCATGTTCAAACTCACGAGAAAGCAAAGGAACCGAATTTAAACATTTGATGATATAATTATAAGTCATGCAATGTTCGGTTTTCTTGCATGCCGTTGAGAATGGTCAAAAAGTTATTAGATATCAAAGGGATTACCGGCCCAACATTTGTGTTAGTGCATTGGCCCAACAAATTGGGCTTTTCGGGTTTGTTTTTTCGTTGACTCTTTTTTTTGTCTGTGTATGGGTTCAAATTTCACGCATGTGCAATTAATTTCTGAGAATGCCCTCTATATTTAGACTAGGGTTCTTTTACTACTACAATTTCAAGACACTATTGGGAAGACCAAAGACCAATTATGTAAATGGAGGGCCAACTCCTTGTCGCAAGAAGGTCGAACCACTCTCATAAGATCAAACCTAGCAACTCAACATTGCTATTTGATGCAAAGTTTTATGCTGCCTACAAGTGTGCATAATGAGCTAGATGATACGGTACTATCTGGGCATTAGTTCTATTTGATAT
Source organism: Fallopia convolvulus (assembly GCA_964016875.1). Classification (NCBI taxonomy): domain Eukaryota; kingdom Viridiplantae; phylum Streptophyta; class Magnoliopsida; order Caryophyllales; family Polygonaceae; genus Fallopia; species Fallopia convolvulus. The sequence goes on from OZ024734.1 coordinate 11,473,480, forward strand.
TAGTTTTATTATTAATTGTTATTTACTTATTTTTGATAGAGTTTAATTAATAATATTCGGGTTTCTTTACGGTTCTTTTCCCGGATCGGATTTGTTGAACCGTTAGGATTAGGGTTTATAGTTTAGCTATATATATTGTAATCCTGTTATTTGGAGAATCAATCAATGAATCAGAGAAATTAGCCTTTTGCCCTAGTTTCTTTGGCTCCTTTGTTTACACTTCTGCTTTCCGAGCCGTCGTCCACACCGAGCGCGTCTTAACCCCCTTGACCAACAAGGGTCCCGATACGTGGTTCACACCGAGCCCGTATCACTAGATAAAACAAATAGAGGCTTCTTCTAGAACAAGAATGGCCAGTATAAAATGCTTATATATTGGGATCATATATGCAAGCCTAAATCCCACTGAGGACTTGGAATTAGGAAAACAGAATATATAAATAAAGCACTACAAATGAAGTTACTCTGAAAATTTTTGGATGAACCAAGCAATATATGGGTGAGATCAGTAACTGAAAAGTATCTCAGGAATGACGATTTGTTCTCATATAAATTTAAGTACAATGTATCTTGGCATTGGAGAAATCTAATTAAACTAAAACCTCTTTTCGAAGAGGGATTGATATGACAAGTTGGTGATAGCAAATCAATTAAATTCTAAACTAATAGATGGGTATTGCAAGAACCCCTTATAAAACATGCTATCAACTCAAATGCAATAAAACTTGCGAGCAAAATTTCTAACTTCCTCCTATAAGATAAAACATGGAAGATCCATGAGCTTAGGTTGGCCCTCCCACCACAAATAGTGAATGATATTGTTAAAATGACCATTCCAAATAATAATATCCAAGATCGACTATACTGGATGGCTAGTAAAAATGGTTGGTTTTCTATAGTCTCTGTAGTAGATCATATCACCAAGATAAATAATCAAGAACCAAGCATGAACAATTGGATTTGGAGACTTGACATATTTCAAAAGTTAAAAACTTCCTTTGGAAAATAGATAATAATGGATTACCAACAAAAACAAGACTCAAAGTGCCCATCCCAGGGGAGATGCCTTATGTGCCACTACACCTATGAAGATATGGACCACCTATTTGTTAAATGCCCCCACACCCACAACATTTGTAATAAGATCAATCCCAAAATTGAACCATCCCTACAACAACTTGACATATAAACAAGACACCAAGATAGATCATTAATGACCTAAAATAACAATTAGAGACTAAATAATTCACAAAACTGGCAGTAGGAAATTGGATATTGGAATCATAAGAGCGTAAAATATGGGCATTAGGCAATTGGAAATTGAAAGAGATAACTTGATCGTCTTAAATTCTATAAAAAATAGGCCATTGCCCGTGGGACGCCGATATAATAATTTCAAACTTTGTTGTCTCGTTACAATGGTTCGATTCTATTCGAATTAATCATTAAGTAGGAAGTGTAATGTTGTAGCCGATAAGATAGCTAAATTGGACCATAACTTTCCGATTGACTTTATTATGAATCATCAAAAACTTCTTATTTTCATCCGTTTGGAAACTTTAGGACGTCTTCCCTGACGAAGATCTCCTAATTTTCACCTTATAAAAAAAGGATGTGTTTAGATGACTACAAAGTTTTAAAATTTTGCAGTATAATTCAAATTCTGTATCATAATGTATCATCGAAACGGACCTAAATGCACGTATGAACACTCAAGGCTTGAACTCGAAAGTTCGGATAAAACAAAATATGTCAATAATCATCTCATTTGATCTCTTATGGATAACTTCCTCTTTTTTTGGTCGAATATTGGATAACTTCTTAGAACAGTTGTGTTGAATTGTGCTCTTTTACCGGGTTATTTGGTCAAGTGTTTCATTTGTATGTTACATCTTCTATACCAATAGGCATTATTTTTTTTGCCAAATCGTTACTTATTCCAATATTATATTAGTAGTTTTTTTTTTTTAAACAAAAAGTACATTACTAGTTGTTGACACGACAAAGTATAAAAAAACAGTTGGATTGAGAAACAAACAAAACAATATCGATGTACGAGTTTGGCCATTGGATAAAATGCCATGATTCCTTTTTCTCTCTTGTTTGTCATTCCACCTTTGAACTTTAATTATATCAATTCAAGTTGATTTGGTTCAATACGTTTTGGTTAAAAAAATCGAATATCAATCCCATTAAAACTTTTCAATAACGGCTAAAACTATTGAGAAAAGTGTGTATATATATACCCTTGAGATATGTGCGTTATTGACCTAATACACAAGTCCACGGGATTACATACTAAAATCAATAGGTTATTATTCTCATTGAAGGTAGTTGGTAGAACTATAGAAGTAAGGTAGATAACAAGCGAGGGTAGCAATAACTCATTAAGTTCAATCCAAGGTAGATAATGGCCCCAGGACCGAACGACTCTAACACCAAGATAGAATGTCCGTGACTAAGGACGTATTTGTGCGTGTGCACGATATGAGTCTAGCATATAAGTTCATGAGTTCAATCATAAAACCAATTGACAATAAAAATAATAGCTCAAAGGTATATATTAGTATAGATCTCTTTGGATTTCAGACAAAATAAGTTATTATTCAACATCATAGGAAATTAACAACTATAAACCGACTAACAAAATTGGAAAATATTTATTCTTTTATAAGGAAATATATTAAATCATATAATTAGTCGACCTTACGTCTTGAAAACTATCGAGTACATCTATTACGTACGATTTTGTTAATCTCGATCAAATTTCCTAGGTTGATATTCCACCTTCAATTGGTTCTGAACATCCTGATTTAAGGAAAAGGATGGTGCAAAGAAGATTCTTGCATGAGGCGTAACTGGAATATTGAGATTGGTGTGATGGACTGACTTTTGAAACTTTTTGGATGGATGATTTGGAGAAGTCAGAAGTTGATCGATGACATCCTTAAATTTTTAGACAAGTCGTCGGCTGCAGGTCCAACACACGTGTACGTAGAAGCAGCCTACTCTAGGATACAACTCCACGTCGCCTTTTCACGATTCCTCGACGGGCCGGCTCAAGTGCGTCATTAATAGGATGCGTGTGGGTTTTGTGATTGCAAAAAGTGACTCGATCGTCTGCAAAAGGCCGAAATTTGGTGTAGAATGCTAACAAAATAAAAAATGACTCGTGTTTATTTATTTGACTTTACCGTAATTGAAACGTGTTTATAGATATCTTAAAATGGCCTTCGGATATTTAGTTCAATAGTTTGACCTTTAAGGTAGTTCTACGAGATCACCGTTTTGAATCCTATTGATGATGGTTTGTCCATTTTTTCTAGAATTAGTTAGTAATCAGTTCTCATCCCTAATGAATGTTTCAAGCGAGTCATAAGTAAGTAGTACTTGTGGCGACCCTAATCCTTACCCAATCAAAAAATAAATATCTTAAAATGTTTTTACGAATGTCCTTCACCAAAAAAACGCTTCCACAAATGGAAGTACGGAACCTCAAAAGTCATATAACTAGCCAAAAAACGAAAATGTGGAGCAAAACATGACATGCATGCACGACTATGATTCATAATTTAAAATTATTTTCATACATATTATAAATAAGATATTAATATAGAAAAATATAATGTAAAATTTAATATGCTATTTTTTAAATAGATTATTTTTGAGATTGTTATTATCGCAATGATACGTAGAAGATAGAAATTTTATGCGCAGATGGTCACATATGAGAATTATTTTATTTCTGAAATCAAATAAAAAACTAAATTATATATTGCACAAAATCCAAAGAACAATCACAACTTATTTATAAATATTGTTTAAAGAAAGACATTTATATATTAAAAATAAGGTTTAATTTAATAGAAAAGAAAGATAAATAATTTATTAAAAAGGGTAAAATATAGAAAACCACATTGGCATTTAAAAAAAAACATTATTTTTCTTTTTATCAAAGCCCTTTTGACATGTCATATCTCGAGATGATGATGATGATGATGATGATGATGATGGCACAAAAGTTCATAACAACAACAATAATAATACTTTTATGCAAAATAAATGAATTTATAATGTCGCACCAAACTTCTAACACTTGGATCTAATCTCTCCATGTATTTCTTTATGTGCAACTGTTTAATTTCTCCTACATTATCCACATTCCAATTTGGTTTCTTGTAAAATCTTTCAAATCTCTCCTCCAATTAATGATTCATTCACTCTATGAACACGTGTGCTAGACATTCTCTATACTTAGTTGGGTGTTAAGGTGATGAGATGATTTTTTGTAATATAATAATTGAAGGTTTCTAGAATTTAAAATGTTGTTTGAATTTAGTTATATATATTTAATTAATTTAATATATCTAAAATTCACTTGTATGTTACATTGTAAGAACTTTAATAGTCATACAATTATTATGAATGGAGTAAAGTAAATTTATTTCGTAAATCATTTAATAGATCGGTTATGAATGGATTTCATGGTATATTTACTTTCTTCATACCTTTTGATATTTATATACTCCTACTACATAGTAACACCAATTCTATAATATTAATTAGCATTATATTTTTTTTAAAGTATTTTAATCTTTTTTTATTGAGTTTTAAACAATTACAAATAATGAGAAATGATAATTTATGATATTTGAGAAATGAACAATTACGATTTTTTAACCAATGGCCATTGGTTATTATAAAGTTTTCTAACAAACTTTGTTTTTGGTTTATAAAATGATAATTATAATACTCTAAATATGACTATAATTAATTAGTGCAATGTACATGGTCTAAATTTATAATAAATTTAAAAAGTTCCAACATTTTAAAATGGATTAATAATTAATAAAGATTGGAGGAATCTTATGTTTTTATTTACCTAAAAGAGAAGTGTATGTGATTCAGGAAAAGAGAAGTGCATGTTTTTAATAGAAATCACATGAGAAAGCGAAATAGAATATTGTATGAATTATAATCAATCTACATATGTGTTTTTAAAAGGGATGGATGCACTAATCTCTACCATTTTCTACAATAAAAGAGTATTATAAATATGCTTTTCTTTCATATTATCAACTATTGAGTCTTTGCAATAGATTTCTATTCTTGCAAGAGTTAGCACATGAGGGAGGTTGCAAGAATTGTATGTTTTAGTATAAATTACATGACGAAGAAAAATAAAATACCACAAGAAAAATACAAAAGGTTTTGTTAAAAGATCGAGATGGATGCATTAATTTCTACAATTGGGCATTATAAATCTACTTTCTTACACATTATCATATATTGAGTATCTTCCATAGATTTCTACTCTTGCAAGCTCGGTATGGTATTTATTTTGAATTATTCCTGCATAAATAAACAAAGAAAGAGAGGGTCAATCAAAGTTTTATTTTGTTAAAGATGTTTTAGGATTTGGTATAAGGAGAATCAGAGAGGGAATGAAAGATATACATCTTGCTTTGATTTAAACAATGTCAAATCAGACAAGGAGAACCTACTTTGTTTTGATCTTGCTTTAAAAGAGATCGATTCCAACTTGGTTTCTTGTAGGCTCTTTTATAGCTCTCCTCCAATCAATGATTCGTTCACCCATGTCAACACGTGTATGAAACAATTCTCTATGGCTAGTTAGGGTGTCAAAGTGATGTTATGACTTTTATAACAGGGTCATTGAAGGTTTCAAGAATTTAAAAGGTTTTTTATTTAATTATAAAAATTAAATTAATTAATATATCTTAAATTCACTTATATGTTTCTACCAAAAAAAAAATTCACTTATATGTTACATTGTAACAAATTTGAATAGTCAAACAATTAATATGGATGTATCTCTTTCATATTTATGACTTTATGCTTTATCATTAAATTTCTTATACTATTACCTCTGTTTCGCAATATAGGTCATTTAATTTTTAGCTTAAACCTAGCATTAATCCCGTCATTTAATTATAGGTTGACCTAATTTTTTTTTCCTATGAACTTAGTTGTGGGGTAGCATATTTTTCCTAATATTGATTTCAACTTATGTATTTACTTTGGAATAAAATGTCACATTAATTATTGTCTTAAATTTCTTATACTATTTTATGGTGTCATAGGATAGGATTCCTTGTAGGAGGAATAAACCTATCATTAATCCCGCCATTTATTTATAGGTTGACCAAATTTTTATTTTTTTCTAAATATTTTTCATTAAAATTATAATATTTTAATGAATTTATAGAAATCTTATAAATTGAATGAATATTAACTATTGAGAATATTTAATCTTATAGTGTTATAGATTTATTATATAGTTACAATGAAATTATAAATTTTTTTATTATTTGTATGAGCATTAATTGTAAGTTATTTAAGTTTATAGTATTACTAGTGTGATTGCCCGTGCTACGCACGGAGCAATTTTTTTTATTTTGTAGTTGATAATTTTAAAATACCTTAAATGTTTAAATACTATAAATAAACTTAATTATAAATTTTTTCAACTTTTAAAATCATCCTCAAAAGCTAAATAAATGCTACAACTTGTAGTCATTCGATTCTTATTTGGTCATAGACCACTATGAAATGCCAATTTTATATTTGAGCTAAATGACCTTCATGAACTAATTACTTTAATTCATGTATTATAAAAAAATAAAATAAAACGAATATATAAAACACACTTGTTGACATTCCATGTATGAGATCTAGCTATTGAATGTAAAATTAAAGTACACAACTTTTGAAATTCTTACATTCCTTAATACCTCAAAATTTTGTTATTCTTAAATTAAAACCAAAACATAAATATTGAATTGATTTTAAAAAAGAATAATACATATAAAACCACCTATTGATATTCCTCCATTTATTGGGATTCTAATCATTATCCCTAATTTTATTACACACCTCTCTAACTCCTTAAAAATTTATTACACAATTGTTGGGATTCTTACCCATTGAAATCAAAACATAAATACTCAATTGTTAGGATTCAATTTTATTTCATGTTTTATGACATTTACATATTACAAATAAACTTACTTATAAATATAATTTTTACAACTACTTCTTTCTTTTAAATTAATATTGAGTAGTTATAAATGACATATATTATTAATAGATTAGGGTACCATAAATAAATTTCATAATAAAAATTAATCACTACTTTTTTCATCCTTTGGATTCCTAATTTAAAAACAATGAGTGAAATGGGGTTACAAAAATAAAACTTAATGTGTAATAACGAAATAAATAGATATAAAAAATAAATACTCCGTATAAATCAATTAGAATTGATGTACATAATAAACTCCTCAACTATGTTAGAGTAGGGTTTATGTATGTTGATCGATCAATATAAGTGGTATAAGCTCAAAAGTTAAAACTCAAAACTTTCCATACAAGTTTACACTTTATAGATAAACTTATTTTTTTTTATCTAATTATATTTGGTAAAGCTAAGATATAACTACATAAAAATATGAACTATGGTTTTTTAAAATAAAATTTTATTTTTTTATCTATTGTGTTTTTATAAGGTATCATTCCCGTTTGACATAGTGTCTTACGACGCCTTATTATTCTTTTTAATTTATTTATTTTCCAAAAAATGTCCATTTTTAGTACCCATTTATCTTTTTTATGAATTAAAACAATTATATATAGTTGGATTATCAATATAAATAAATTATTTTAATATCCCATCTCTATAATAAAGTTGTAATACTTGTACATTTTATTATATTTTGTAGATCTATACTATGCTGAATATGCGTGATTGTTTTTATTTAATAGTCATGGCCAACCTCTTTCACATTTTAAAAACTAATTTTCATAATTTCAAGTTCTTAAAATTGTTGACATAATCGATTGAAAATAATTGAAAAAAAAAACGGTTACAACATATCAAACAAAAATTAGATAAATAAAATTGTTAAAATATCAATGCAAGATAATATAGCAATACAATTACCAAAATTTTATTTTACCTCTACCGAAATCGTGATCGATGTAATCAACATCAAACAATGAGAATGCTCAAAACTACTACCTTCCTCCAATCCTCCTACATACCATCAACATGAAGAGATAAAACCAAAATCAATATAAAAAAATAAAATTAACCTTACAATATCTAGCCTAAATAAAATACTCAAATTTGAAGAAAAACTAAAATCCAACGACAATGAGTAATCAAACAAAAATACACATATATATTGAGATTGGAGAGGGAAAGAGAAAGTAGACATTTTTACTAATGAAGGGGAAGCTCTAATGAAGGGAGCTTAAATGTGTTATTCTATTAGTATTTACAATTTACAATTTATTAATGAATTCAATTCAAATTAAATTGGTTGGGGTTACTAAACCATTTATTTGCCTACATTTAAAATATGATAAATGTTTTTGGTTTAGGGTTCCTTATCATAATGACAAAATAATATGACAAAAAAACTCTCAATCTTCTTGAGGTGTAGACCCTTCGTATTTGGCCAATTGAATTTTAGAAAATTTTGTAACTTTATATGAAGCTTAAGAGTCTAATCACATTAAATACCATAAAGTTCCACAAATCTCATATTGAGTATAAAAAAAGATATAAAAAATTAGTGATTTACATGTAGTTAAGATATGATAAGATGATATAAAATGAAACAACTCATCTTCTCTACATCATCTTTTTTTTTTTACTCTCATTATTTCATTAGATACTTTGGTTATTTATTTAATAAGGTATTTTATAATTCTATTTTACGCATACATAAGAATAAGCTTTATAGAAATTATAATTATAATTTTTTTAGATATTACAGAGTAGATGTATTTTATTTATTTAATTTATATAGTGACTAATTAAAGAGGATTGTGATTGGAATATAATATGTAACATTTTTATGTGCTTATTTTTATTGAAAAAAAAGAACATATATGATATGATAGGTATATATTATGTAAGCTACTTGTAAGAAATACATTTTTTGGTCATGAGGGAAGTCAAATTTATTATTTGTGTGCTATGGACCTTTCATAGTATGGTCCGATTCAATTTTTTTTTTTCTATAATTGTGTTCTTAACAATTATTTTTATAGTGATGGAGCTCAAATTAATTATCTATAATACCACTTTTAGTCATATTTTTTTCCAATAATGTTTTTTTAAAGTAATGTTTTCCTATGTAATATGAGCATTAATTCTCCAAAAGCTTTTGTCATATTTTTTATAAATGAATTTTAAAAAAATATTTAAGTTATTTAAATGGGTTATTAATTGTCCAGATTTTTCTATTTTATAATATATATATAGAAGATAGAAGATTGTCAAATTAGATAGATGAAAGAAGTATTAGACGGGCAGGTTGCATCAAGATTGCAACTGTTTAACGCGCGCAATTAATGACATTATGGAGCTAAATTGCTCATTTTATCTTCGGCCAAGGCCCACCTCATAGACTTCCCGCCCACCAAACATCTCTATATATTAATGCATTATGCACATCCTCCTCTTCATTAATCCACCATTCAAACAACTTTCCACGAAATTATCTTTGAATGCACTCTCCCATCAAGTCTCTAATAACCAATACCATCCGATCTCCAATGGCCACTTCCCCAAAACCCGCCCTCCCATTCTCCCCCGAAAACACACCTCTCCTAAGACTCCGATCCACCACCATCACCGCCTCCACCACTGCAGGCCCGGACCAAGGCCCAAAGCCCATCCGTTCGATCCCGGGTAGCTACGGGAGCCCGTTCGTGGGGGCCATCAAGGACCGCCTCGACTACTTCTACAACCAAGGCCAGGACGAGTTCTTCCGGTCGAGGATCAAGAAGTACGAGTCCACCGTCTTTCGGGCCAACATGCCCCCGGGCCCGTTCATCTCCCATGACCCCCGCGTCATCGTCTTGCTCGACGGCAAGTCGTTCCCGATTCTCTTCGACGTCTCCAAGGTCGAGAAGAGAGACGTCTTCACCGGCACCTACATGCCTTCCACCGCCCTCACCGGAGGCTACCGCGTCCTCTCCTATCTCGACCCGTCTGAGCCCGCCCACGAGAAGCTCAAGAACCTCGTTTTCTTCCTCCAAATGTCGACCCGAGACAGGGTCGTCCCCGAGTTCCACGCCAGCTACTCCAAGCTATTCAACACCCTCGAGTCCGAGTTGGCCACCAAGGGCAAAGCCGAGTTCGGTACCCCCTCTGACCAGGCCGCCTTCAACTTCATAGCGCAGGCCTGGTACCGGGCCGACCCGGCCCGATCCGATATAGGGCACAACGGCCCGAAGATCATACAAACTTGGCTCGGGCTCCAGCTCGCCCCGATTAATACCCTCGGCCTCCCCAAGCTCTTGGAGGAGCTCACCTTCCATAGCTTCCCACTTCCTTCGTTCATAATCAAGAGAGACTACAAGAAGCTCTACAACTTCTTCTACGAGAACTCCGCCCCGTTTCTAGAAGAGGCGTCCAGGCTCGGAATCTCCCATGAAGAAGCCTGCCATAACCTTCTTTTCGTCACGTGCTTCAATACCTTCGGAGGAATGAAGGTCACGTTCCCCAGCCTGGTCACCCACATCGGGGCGGCCGGGGAGAAGCTCCACGCTGAGCTGGCGAGGGAGATTCGGTCGGCAGTGAGATCCGCGGGCGGGAAGGTGGCGATGGCCGCGATGGAGCAGATGCCGCTGATGAAATCGACGGTGTACGAGACGTTGAGGATCAATCCCCCGGTTCCGTTCCAGTACGGACACGCCAAGCAAGACCTTGTGGTGGAGTCCCACGACGCAGCGTTTCAAGTGAAGAAAGGCGAGATGATGTTCGGGTTTCAGCCGATTGTGACCAAGGACCCGGTTATATTTGACCGGCCCGAGGAGTTCGTGCCGGACCGGTTCGTCGGAGAAGGGGAGCGGCTTTTGAAGCACGTGTTCTGGTCGAACGGGCCCGAGACGGAGGGGCCCACGGTGAAGAATAAGCAATGTGCTGGGAAGGATTTTGTGATTCTTGTGTCGAGGTTGTTGGTGGTGGAGCTGTTTTTGAGGTACGACTCGTTTGCGGTGTCGACGTCGGGTTCCAAGATTACGGTGACGAAGCTGGTGAAAGCCACCTCCTGATCGGGTGGCGGTGTCAATAGTACGTAGTGCGTGTGAGACTGTGTATTTGGATTTGTTTGGTTTCAATAAGGTTATTCTGTATTATTGTATTGTAACAATTTTTCATTATTCATTTTTTGTATGATCGAAGACAATTTTCATTGTTCTGTACGTATGATTGTATGAAGACAATTTTTCATTATTCATTATTGTGTCGATTTTTTTTTGAGCAGATTATTGTGTCGATTTGTATCATTTGTAATAGTCATGGACGACGGGTCTTGTTATCCATAGAGTTAATTTGTTATAAATTTTATGTATGAAGTGTTAAAACTATATACTAATTTGATGAATACTAGAAAAAATTATTAAAAACAATAGAAAAAAATTCCTCAACTTTACGTATAATTTTTTTTTTACAACTGATCCATTGAAACTAAACCCGTAATAAATTAAATTTAGAGAAAATTACACTAAACCACCCGTTAAATAAGCGAATTTACACTTAACCATCCGTTATACTTGAATTTGTTTTAAACCACCCAAAACTTCGATTCCGTTAACAAATAGCCACCCAAGACGTTATTCCGTCAAAAATACCGTTAAATCGTGTACAATTACTACTTTGCCCTCAACTGTTCCAAACATTTTCTCAATAACCAGTCCGTTTGTTCATGGACACACCAAATCACCCTTGTTCACCTTCTTAAACCCTAATTCCCCCCTTTTCCCTCCTCTTCTCCACCACCCAATTCACCCCCATCCGATTTCAAATCCCTAGAATCCAACACCGTCTGCTTATCCCTCTTCTTCTTCTTCTTCCCCCTCTTCTTCTTCCTCTTCTCACCCGACCCGGAAACTTCCCCACCCGGTTCCTGAACAGATGAAAACAGAGCATCCCATTTGGGCGAATTCGAAGGCAAAAGCTCCACAAGCAAAGATTCGGACAATCGTAGTGTCGGGTTTTGGTTTTGGTTTTCTTCCCGGGTCTGCCGTGTTCTCTCCGAAATCCGCGATAGGCAAAGCTTCAGGTTCGATTGGAGGTCATCGTGTAAAAGCTGATGTTGCTGGTGTAATAGTTGATGTTGCTGGTGTGTTTATGGCTGCTATGGGTGAAACTTCTGGTTTAAATCCACCTGATTTGATTGACACTCAGCTAAACCATGATGTGTGCAAAGTAGTAATTGTACACGATTTAACGGTATTTTTGACGGAATAACGCCATAGGTGGCTATTTGTTAACGGAATCGAAGTTTTGGGTGGTTTAAAACAAATTCGTGTATAACGGGTGGTTAAGTGTAAATTCGCCTATTTAACGGGTGGTTTAGTGCAATTTTCTCTTAAATTTAAGAAAAAGAATCCTCGATGTACGATGATATAACCTCTATATATGTGGTTTTTTTTGTAGAATATATATGTGGGGTTTTTGTAATAAGTAGCACAGTTTTCTTGCATTTGATATAAATTATACTAGTTGACCCCGTCGTGCCATGCACGACTATGACTCGATATTTTTTAGATATACTATAAAAAGATATTAATAAATAAAAATATAATATAAAATTTAATGTAAGTAATTTGTTGCCCGTGATATATATAAAATTATTTTGCTTTTTAAAATTTTTTAAAATCAAATAAAACAAATTAAATTTAGATTATTAAGTTTAAAATTGAGAATACACATGGATTATTAAGATAAAATAATCTACATTACTCATTTTCCTTGACAATATCTCACAAATAGGTTTAATATAAAAGAAGGAGATAAAATATGAAGAAAATAAAGCAAAAGAGATATATTTTGAAAATATGGAAGAGATGAGATTTTGAAAAATAAAAATTAATTTAATAATAATATATGTAATTGAGTATATTTATCTTTTAATATAAGAGAGAGAAAGAAACAACTAAAATGTTAAAAAGATTAAGCACATATATATTTTATTTTGTACGTAAAATTTGAAAAAATGTAGTAAGAAGATATTTCACATATAAAATCAAATAATTATGATTATAAAAATTATGAATTCAATCAAACAAATATACTCTTTTATAATTTTCAATTCGTTCTTTAATTGAAAAGTTGGAAAGAATATATTTTGATATGGTTTGATATGATTGTTGTACATAAATTGCCTAAAATTCTTCTTGATTTTATTATAAATTGCCATATATAATCATTGTAGTTTTTTATTTGAGTTATTTATTATTTATTAATTATAGTTAAATATGACATGTTAATGATATGGCAGAATATAATATGACGTGGTATATGACGTGTAAAAAATATAATGACATGACTTAAGGAAAAGGTGACATGTGGCAAAATCTTAGGTGGCGTATTCTCGAAACGACACGTGGAAAAAGCTGAGATGGCGCAACGTGGAGGCTCCAAACCTTATTGCTTTTATATATATAGTAGATTATATGCGGATTTGTAGGGATACCCCATCCAACAAAAATATGCAAAAGTACTGTATATTCTACCAAATTATAAATCATGTCTTTTTCACATTTTACAATTAATTTTTATTTATTTAATAGTTTAATTATTTGAATTTTAAATTATTAATGATATGGGAAAATTGTATTTAACCACCCTTTATTTTACACTTTTGTAATTAACCACCCTTTATATTTTTTCTACATTTAACCACCCCTTATTTGTAAATATGTGCAGTTAACCACCCAATTTGATGAAAAACGTTATTGTACAATTTTTTCCTTTTTTTATTTTTATTTACATTAAATAAAAGAATTTAGGAATAAATTGAGCTTGGAATGTCATTATTATTGGATTTCGGCCTACATGTCAACCTTTTGAATCTCGAGTCGTCACCCATCAACTTAGAAAGATCGACTCCAAGGGATGCTCAAAGTCGTCAGAATCAGATCCAAAACCCATGGTCTTTGCATCAGCGAAGTCGTGATTCTTCTTCTCCATTGGATGGAGGGAACGAATTATTATGGAGGAAATTAGGTCAGGGTTAGCGGCGTATTTGAACTTGAAAGTGTCAATTATGGTTTTTCCTTTATTTATTTATTGTAAATAAAATTTAAAAAGAAAGGAAAAAACGTAATTTACTTTACTTAATGGAGAAAATGACGTTTTTCATTAAAATGGGTGGTTAAATGCACATAATTACAAATAAGGGGTGGTTAAGTGTAGAAAAAAAATATAAGGGGTGGTTGATTGCAACAAGTGTAAAATAAAGGGTGGTTAAATGCAATTTTCCCTAATGATATTTAGAAATGAATTATTAAATTGAAAGAATTAAATCAGAAAACGAAAATTGAAAAAAAGAATATAAAAGAAATGTAAAAGATATTGTAAAATAATTAATTGGTTATAATTTTAAGCTATGAAACGTAAAATCAAGAGTGATAAAAAATAAAAGAAAAGTAAAACATATGGTAAAATTTACTTGTTTGTTAATATTTACGTCAAATTAAAGAATAGCAGAGCTAGATTGTATACAGGTAGCCTTAGCTAATATATTATACTAACATATATTATATTATTCGAGTTTGGTTCAAAAGAAACGAACTCTTATCCTGAAACGAATGGACTTTTCCTAGTTCGTAGTGCACTTTTTCTACTTCGGAGTGCATTTTTTCGCATTTACACTTTTCGTACTTTGTAGTGTACTTTTTGTAATGTATTTTTTCGAATTGCACTTTTTGTATTTTGTAATGCACTTTTGTATGAAAAGTGCACTACGAACTAGAAAAAGTGCATTCGTTTTATGTTTCAGGATAAGAGTTTGTTTCATTTGAACCAAACTCTATATTATTCTGTCATGTACTTAAAAAAAAAGAATAAAGCATACGTTATTAGATTTGTTATGAAATCTTATATTTCCTTTTACAAGAAAAATGATAAATGTTCGGGAATTTAGAAAGATAACAATCTTAATTGAAAACAAGGCCTGATTTTAGGATATGCAATCTAAAATAGAAAATGGCATGATTTTGGGGTATTTTTACTATATTTTTACATATTTGTACTATTCTTTTGAGCATTGACATAACTTAAAAAACAACAACACATATTTACAATATAATTTGTAGGCCTGATTTTAGTACCCATGACTAGTGATATAACAATTTATACTACACGCTTGGATATATTTTCCACAACTATAAAGAGTCGAAATTTTTGTAAATATTCTTACAGTTTTCCCATTAGAACGAGACAAAGAAAATTCGGGGTATGATGAGATTTCTAATGTAAATAACATATTTTCAAACTTAGATTATTGAGGTTAGCGACTTTTGAAACTTTTTTCTTGGCATTATTAGTTGGTCATTTAACATATTTTGACAAATTACATATAGTCTCATTTATGTAATTCTTGTGTGTTGTGTCGAGGTTGTTGTGTCGAGGTTGTTGACAAATTGTTCAGGAGCTGGATCGATTGTCCTTAAGCGCATTAATCATAATTATTAGACTATCGCCTTTAATTCTTATGGGCCGAAGATTCTTCCTATGAGCTTCTTTTATAGCCTTAGATAGTCTCATTGTTTCTGCTTGTTCCACAATTCAATAGTCATTTTTCATTGCATTCATGTTTATAGTAGTTTCAAATTGGTCTCTTGTTATAAACGCAACAATCGCTTTTATATTATCTTTTTTCGATCCATTAAAATTTATTTTTTCAAATTCGTTTTGAGATTTCTCCAATTTTCTTTTGTATTTTTTTGGTTTCGCTTGCTGCACGCTGAATGACACATTAACCTCTAGACGCTCTTTTCTAGATTGTGTAAAAAGGGCCCTTTTTCAGACAATTCATCAAGGACACGTATAATTAGAGAAGAAGCTCCTAACCTCCCGTTCACGTCACTTAACCTAGCCACAAATCCATGAGGTCAATTAGAGCAGGTAATACGATGGGGGTGGTGTCGTACTTTATAGCAAAGAAGTAAAACATGCTTAAATGCTAGTAATAATTTGACAATTTTGACCCAAAAAAAATAATTTGACAATAATCCTCGTTCAATCTAGAACATATTTTTTTTGGGTCGAATCTAGAACATATTTTATAATTGGAGCATTACGTTTGGTAGTTTTGTGTTTTTTCTTTTCATCAGAAAAAAAAATTAAATACCACCCCGAAATTTTGAATTAGTTTAGTTCATATCCTATCTTATGATTTTCGTTAGAATTATAAAAAAAATCATTTATTTTCTAATAAAAAAGATTTTATATTTATTAATTTAAAACCCTAAAATATAAAGCCACTTTATTGTAGTTGTAACTCTAAAATATAAAATGATTTTTCTAACTTATGCTCTAAGGGCATAGGTTAAAACACTTAAATTGGAAAGATTTATTGATTTTTATCATATATGGCAATTTAAATTTTTTAATAGGGTTTATTATTTCCTTATAGGGTTTTAGTTTCTAAAACAATACCCCCTCCGTTCACAAAAAACTTGTCATTCTAGTTTGATTCTCTTGTTCAACAAAATTGTTAGTTGAGATATTTTTGCCCATTTTTTCCAAATTTATCTTTAATAATTAAAATATTTACAAAAATCTATGTATATATATAAAAGACGCAAGAAATAAAGCCACCACATTGCGCCACCTAGGATTTTCCTACGTGTCATTCCCACATTAAGCCACCTAGGATTTCGCCACATAGGATTTTTTAGTTTGGAATTTATATATGTTGATATTATTTTAGGATAATATAGAAATAGGATAAATTAATCTAGGAAAGATTCTATCTAAAATAAAGATGTTATCTATTATATATTAGGAATTAGGATAGTTTTTTCAATTAAATTTCTATCAATTTATATGAAAAAAATAAAGTCGAATTTTATTTAAAATTAAAGAAATTTTTTTTATCTTTATTTTTTATCTATTTATGTAAAAGATTTATCTTAAATAAAATTTTGATAAAAAAAATTAGAACTTTCAATCTAGATAATTAGTTGCCTAAATTGACTTTTGATATAAAAAAACGTTATCTTTTCCTTAATTTTCTCTTTGAAATATTTATGTAAATATAAATGACTTTACTATCATTAAAAAATTCATTGTTTATTTATATTTTTTCATTGGTTCTTATTAAGTATATTTTTAATTTTTATTCAAAATTTTTAAGAATGGAATTTGATAAAAAAAAATACAAGAATTTAGATTATTTTTACCTTTTAATGTTTTTTGTAAAAGATTTTTAAAATTAAATGATTCTAATTTAAATAATTTTTTTATATTTTTGCATAAAAAATTGTGGCTCCGTTTCACATGAAACCAATTGTAAAATTTTATATAATTTTTTGTATTAAATTACAATCTTATTCATTAAATAAATTAAATATTAAATTTATGTAGTCGTGCATGGCACGATGGGTATAACTAGTTACAATAAAAGGTGAAAGATCTTAACAAAAGATTGAGGATATTTTAGTCAAATAAAACAATTTCTTAATTTTGACGACAAACTTTAAAACGACAACTTTATGTGAACAGAGGGAGTAGTGCTAAACATATGCGCTTAGAGCATAGGTTAAAAAAAACGAATGTAAAAAACCAACCAGAAAAGAAATAATAATAAAATACAAGATAATATAAATACGTACAAATTGCCAAATATGTCTTACAGTTACAGGTAAATGCATAATTAGTATTTCTTGTTATTCCATCAAAAAAAGTATTTCTTGTTATGCTGAACTATTCAATTATAGAACAACTTAAACAGGTTTTTACTGGTATTTTGAACCCCTCTTTGCGCTGAATTTCGTTTTAATTAGTTTTATCATGAAGATAGGCATATGGAACTATAGGGGATGGGCCGAAAACCTTTCTGGCTGGAGGTCGACTCCTTTTGTAAAATTGAGAAAATACAAATTATGGCCGTAGTGGAAACCAAAAATGAAAAAGAAACGAGTGATCAAACGTGGAGAAGAGCGAGCTTTGACAATTTTGTCTGGTCCCCGACCTGTGGCAAGGCAGGGGGAGGGTCATGTGGAAAGAACATCAGTTAATAAATGAAGAAATAATGGTATTAGCCCATGAACCAAGGTACGTAATATTGAATTACCATCATATTATAACTAAATATAACATTGCAATTTGTCTAGCATATGCTCCTCCCAATGAGGGGCTTAAAGAAGAGTTTTGGAGAAATTTAACAAACAAATTACTAGAGGTGAGTTTATTTACCCATTGTAATTCTAGGAGACTTAAATGAAACACATGATCCTTGCGAAAAGAAAGGGGGTTCCTATCTCAATCAACAAAGATTTAGAAGACTTATAAAATTTAAAAATGATTGTGAATTAGTAGATATCCCCACTATAGGAAGCCTATTTACATGGAGGAAGAATAAAACCGAAAATGAGAATACCTACGAGAAACTTGATCGTGCCCCTGGTAAGTAATAGGGTACTGCAATGGTTCCCAAATATTAAGACAAAAAACTATGCGTTCACAACTTCGGACCACTGTATGATTGCAGTAAATCTTAGCAATAATGAGATTAGTAAAGGCCTCCCCTTCAAAATGGAGAAAATGTGGATGTATAGGAAAGAATTTAGAAATGTTGTAAGGCAAGCATGGAGATTAGATGTACCAAGATGAAACATGTTTAAACTAGTAAGGAAGACTCAGTTGTTGAAGAAAAATGCAAAAATATGGAATCGCCATACGTTTGGGAATACTTTTGAGAAACTAAAAGAAATAGAAAATATAGTGATGGACCTTAAAAAGCAAATACTAATCTCCCCACAACCAAGTATAGTACAAAGACAAATCCGAATAATTAAACAAAAAGAATGTATATTAAATTATCACAAAGCATACTGGAAACAAAGAGCAAAGACAAAATACATCAAATAGGAGATGCAAATATGGGATACTTTCATAAGATTGCAAGTGGAAAAAGAAATTGAAAGAACATTAAAGAGATAAAGAGTAGTGATGGTACACAAATCATTGGACTAGAAAATATTAAAAATGAAATTATAAAAGACTTTAAACTTAGATATACAAAAGAACCAACAAGCCGAGCAATGGCTCAGGATTTCCTAAGTTTAATATCCAAAGAAATTACGGAGGAAGATAATGCTAATCTGACAAGGCAGGTAACCAATGAACAAATTAACGAAATAGTAATGCAATTGGGATCGAACAAATCCCCAAGACTAGATGGAATGACATTAGAATGTTACAAGAAATATTGGGATATTGTAAGCCCATCAGTCATTAAGGCGGTTAAGAGTTTTTTCCATTCAGGGAAGATGATAAAGCAAATTAATCATACTTTCATCTCCTTAATACCAAAAATTAAAAATCCAAATTCGACCAAACACTATAGACCTATAAGATTATGTGCAACAATATACAAAATAATCTCCAAAATCATTACTTAAAAGCTAAAGAAAATAATTTGTAAAATCATCCACCCACTTCAAGGAGCCTTAATTAGTTAACAACCGGTCCATCCAAGATAATGTACTTATTGCCCATGAAATTTTCCAAGAAATCCAATCCACAAAATAATTTGATCTTTTAGAGGAATTAAGGCCAAAGATGGTTGGGTTGCGGTTAAACTTGATATGAAAAAAGCATGTGATACGCTCTAGATTAGTATGGTTATCTCTTGTATTTTAGGCATGATTTGAGTGTGTTTAGGTTAGTTTTGAGCATAATTGTAATATAAAGACCGAAGACACGATTTGAAGAATTGCAAGAGTTTTGAAGACAAGTGTTGATTTGGAGTTATTTTGACGCCACTTTCTTGTGACGCATAGTTCGGGAGTTACGATGATCGGATGAAGCTGAAATTGGTATCATTGGAAAGCTAATTCAAAGAGCTACAATTCATGCGAGTTCAAATTCCAACTCTAATTGGTCAAAACCACCTCCGAAGGTAACATCGGAAAGCTGTCAGAAGAAGACCCGCGACCGCGGAATCCTACCGCAACCGCGGTGAGTTCCATTTCCGCAAAGCTGTGTAGCCGCCTTTGCCGCGCCTGCGGTTTTCTACCGAGCTCGCGGTGGTTGATTTTCAGCACCGCGATCGTCTTTCCTTATTTTATATTCTTATTATATTTTTATTATCAGTTTTTATTCGGTTGTTTTAGTCTTTAAAAGGCCTAGTTCGTGAGAAGTTCAAGAGAGCCTACTTTTAGTTTTAACCTAGATCTTTTAGAGAATTTCATGGAGAACTAATCTTCCTTGGAGTTTTTTCAATCAAGGAAGCCTTTTCTTGAATTCGTAAGATTCTGGTAACTTTTCTTTCCTTAGGTTAATATCAAAACTCTTTGTTTTTAATTCCATGATCTATGTTTGATTTTATGAGTCTGGTCACCTTGTTTGATTGACTTAGATCTATTGTTTGGATTAGGTTTGATTGTTGTCTGTGCAATCTTATTTATCCTTGAAACAACTCTTTTCAGGGTCGTGGACTGGAATTGAGAAAGAGTGTTTGATGGTATTTTTATGCATGAGACTCGTTGTTTGATTGCATGATTCGATTTTCTATTATCCTTGAGTGCATTGCATGATTTGAATTAAGCTTCCTTGTTCATATCATAGTTTCTCTTGGACCGTGGACAAGCGGAAACCCTAATAAGGATTGGAATTAACCTAGGAAATATAGAAAAGTGGATGAATCAATGATCGAAGGATTGAAAAGGCGGAATTGATTGAATGAACTCTGCTTTCTTCTAATTGATTTGAAACTTGAATCTGTCTGCTTGTTTCAACCTAAAAACCCCTGTCTTTGCTGATTGATTGATTTTGGAAACACTGATTCTCTTGGGTTCGACCCCTTGCTTGCTTACTATACTGGGTAGTAAAATAGAGTTAAATTACTTTTGATCTCGGCATAACGACTTTAATCGGGTCAAATTTTGGCGTCGTTGTCGGGGAGTCGTTTCTCGGCATAATGTTGATAGGGTTTCTCGGCCAACAAATAAATTTGTAAGTCAAGACCCCGCTGAGTACAGTGGAGTCAGGATCGTTCCACAAGAAGCAAGGTTGTTTGTCTATCAATCTAACAAAAATCAAACAAAACACTCACGAGATGCCTCGTTAACGACCTTGTCAGGATCGTTACCGAGCCACCGAACACAAAAATACTACCTAACGACCTAATAAAATTCTAATTAAAATTCGGTACCGAGGCAAGTACTCAACAACGAAGATTCACCAGAAATAATTCAATTAAAGCAAAAATCTAGGACAAGGGACACCACAACATAGCCAAGCATAAGAATTCCGTAAGAAGATAAGATCATGCCTTTAAATAGATAGAGTCATCAACTTTCATTGACTTATCAAGTAAATTAATCTACTTTCATAAACTAACTCACTCAATTGCTTGTTTTGGATCTAAAGCTTGAAACTTTCGTTTTCAAACAATATCAACCTTCAAGTTACTAACTGTCTCTTTCAATCAAGTTAAAACTCAAATTACCTCAACATTCGTTTCGGTATTAATCACAACAAACAATCTCAATAAAAGATAAAAGGCATTCACATCACACAATCTTACTCATCAAACATGCTCGACTATGCCGGGCTTAACCCCGACCCTAGAAAAATAAACTACTCACTACTCATTATTAAGAAACTAAAAACTTCAATAAAAACAGACATTGAGACAAAACTCAAACTCAAATTAATAACAAAAATATTGTCTTACAAAGATCCAAAAGAAAACCCGAAAAACATACACCGAACCACAAATACGATCAACGAACTCGGCAACCGTCGTCTACCGAACCTCGTCACCGACTTCCGATCCGATTCTCTCTCTTTCGGCCTTCCTCAAAAATCTTCTCCAAATCCAGCCTCTCCTCTCTATGCTAGATAGAAGGGTATTTATACTAAAAAACCTAAAAACCTAAAAAGGCTAAAAGATAAAAACTTTCCTAAAAAGATAGAAACAATCTCTAAAAGATAGAAATAAAATCTAGAAAGATATTAAACCCTAAAATACATATTCTAACAACCCCAAAAAGATTCTAAAAAGATACTCAACCGATACGAAAATAAATTCCCGCTCAGGATCGATGAATAATAAAAATAATACTCGAAATCTTTCTCTTCGTGGCCTCGTTAACGACCCTTCACAGCCTCGTTAACGAGCCTGGGGTTTGTTTTCTTCAACACTTTCTCTCGTATTCTTGAGCTTCGACTTCTTCAATCTTGCACTCCTTCGTCCTTCGCTGTAATGCTCCTAAATTAAGCTCCATTTAGCTCCTTTCCTCGCTAAAACCTGCAAAATTCACAAAATAGCGTAGATTCCACTCTTTTCACAGAATTATGCCAAACTTACTAAAAATACTCAAAACTAAATCTAAACTAGACAAAACTAAACCTAATAAGCAAAGAAAACTTATCAAAAACTATACTTAAAATGCGAACATCAAAATACCCCATACTTAGACTTGCTTGTCCTCAAGCAATAAACAAGACACTAACCAAAACCAAAACAAATCATGCTCATCAAGACATAGCCATCTTCTAATAAAAAAAACAACATCTACATATAAGAAAATTATAGCAAAAGATTATTAACATCCTCACACATATATGCACTTAAATAGACACAAAATAATACAATCCAACCTCTCAAGAGATATAATGTGTTTCACTCAACTCTCAAGTGTTTGGGCTTAATAAATTCAATCTCTCAACTCATCTTATATACAAAAACTCATAGAAATTGGAACTTATATCACCAATACTCTCCACCCAAGATTTGTCACAACAAGCAAAGAATCATCAAGAGAACTTAAAGGGCTCAATGAAAAATTTCATAGAAGTTTCCATTCGGCCGGGTTGTAATGGGGCTTGGTAAAAACAATAGGGAGTGGAAATATTTTGGCCATGTGGTGCTAATAATATCCGGGAATCAAAGACTCCTAAAATCTCACACATAACATCAAAAACTCTCATAAAACATATATACCAAACTCACTCTTCATTATGCACACTCATTTTTACTCACCCTTTATCATCCCAACAAATCTTGCTTACAAACACTCAGGAAATTTGGCTCATGCACATTTTCACTTTTCAACTCTTCACTTTGGATTTCTCAAGTCCTTTCTTTTCTTTCCTTTTTTTTTCTTTCCGCGGGGGCTCGGTACCGAACCCTTTTAGGGTCGGTAACGACTCTGAATTATTTTTCTTTTGTTTTCCCCTTTACTTTCCACTTCATTTCTTTTGTAAGTGCATTCAGGGAACCAAACTCCTTTTACATAACAAACTGCAAGATACTATCACTTTACCCAACCCAAATTACCCCACACTTGAACCAAAACATCTCACTCAACAAAACCATCACCATAACCAACACTAAGTCCTAATCCCCGGATAGGGTCAAGCTTATATCGGCTAGGGAATTATTTTGTTGAGCTAAAAATAAAAGGCTTTAAGGCTCAAAATTGGCTTCAAAAAGAGGGAATAATGTAAAGGTAGATAAGAAATAATAGGGCTTATAAAAATAAGTTCTCCATCATATGATTTTCACAAGTAATGAACTAAAAATCCTATAAGGGTCTCAAGAAATAGATAACCATCACAATTCCAAGAGATAATATGTATAAAGAGAAAATCACACAAGAAAAGAAGAGGGATTCATGAATGTTCTCCCTATAAGGCCAAAAATAACTCACCAGGTAGATTTTGTTGGATTGCATCATCTATGCTATAAAGTATATGTGCTCAATTTCATCAAATGTTATTCTCTTCTAAAAACAATAATTTCAATTTTAAGAATCCGGCTATACTTTCAAAGACATGTTTGCAAGGAATTACATGATTAAGCTAGTGATTGCTATCATAGAACTTTAAGAAGGGATATCTATCAATTTTAAACTCTTTTTGGATTTTTCAATTTTTTTAATTTTTTTTTTGAATTTTTCGATTTTTTTTCTTTTCGATTTAAAGAAATAACAACTACATAGAACACAAAAACACCTAGGACACAATTTTTCTACTTTCTCCCTGCCCCATACTTAAAATTACAGTGTCCCCACTTTAAGGAAAATAAGAAGAAGAGGGAAAAGAAATAGAAAAGAAAACAAAAAAATTAAAAAGAAAAAGAAAGACATAAAACTTACAAAAGTGGAAACAAGGAAAGGAAACTTCATCTTGAGCTTGAATCAACGGTTCGGTGGAGGAAAGTAGTGCTCAAAGTTCCCCATGAAGTCGTACATCGTCCTCCAACGCTCAGCATCATCCGCCTCTCTCTGACGCTGCCTCTCGTCCTCCATCGACATGTGAGAGGAATAGACGGTTTCCCATCTATCCATCCTCCTATGAATGTGATCCGTCTGGAGGTGAAGCTGCTGCATCCGTGCAGAAAGATCCTCGGCCCATGGTGGTGGTATACTCGATCCTGCGTACTCGGGCTGAGGAGGTGGTGGATAGTGAGGCTGGAAATGATCTTGGTACATCACCGGGTTGTAAGGCATTAAGCCATAAGCATGAGGGTCGACAGGAGCTGGTGGTGGGTCGACATGAGCTCTCGGCACCTCGTTAACGAAGCTGGGTGCCTCGTTAACAGTGTTGGATGGTGGCTGAAAGTGGTCGTTAACGACCCTGGTGGGCTCATCAACGAAGATGTGGCCGCCTAACACCTCCGTGTCCATGTCTTCTTCTTCAAAGTTGAGCTCCTCAGTGCCTCCCTCGGTGTCGGCTTCTTCGGTGTCATTGCCTACTACCTCGGTATCTTCTTGCTCTTCTTCCTCTTCATATTCATCCACGTCGTCCCGCTCAAACCGGGTTTCACAAGGCCTAAGTGAAAGCTCGTCCTCCGGTTTTGGCTCCAAAGGGTAGGGATGTCCCGTCCACGCCTCGTACCAATTTGGTACATAGAGTAGCTCGTACATGTCGAGGGAAGGTATGACTAATCGATCGTGCACTTTCACCTTGTAGCCTCCCTCGGCTTGCACGAAAATCTCGGCTTGCTCCAAAATTGCATTGAACTCCGCCATGGTGAAGTCACGGTCCTCGTTACCGAGCCGGAACCGAATACGTCCCGCCGAGGTCTTCGTCGAGAAGTTGGTCTCCAAAGTGGCCAAGAACTCGGATGTAAGGGCCGGGTAATGTGGCAAGCTCTCTTGCTTCAACAAGTGGGCGGCCCCAAGGATGATGAAGGCGTCCTTGAAATCCGTGTAGATGCCCGTAGAGATGGCGCTAGACTTTGAGAACCATCGGGTGTAATGGTCCTTATCCAAAAAATCCCGGTAGCGCCGTACTTGGCTCTGACTGCTCAAAATCACATCGTCCACTCGGGGTGGAGATGGAGACCTGTGGTTCCTCCTCTTCTTCTGGGCTCGGGTAGCGGGTCTGCTTGAACTATCCATGGATCGTACAAAATAATTGAAAATTTTCCAAGATAAGATCCACTCAAAAATAATA
Source organism: Fallopia convolvulus (assembly GCA_964016875.1). Lineage (NCBI taxonomy): Eukaryota > Viridiplantae > Streptophyta > Magnoliopsida > Caryophyllales > Polygonaceae > Fallopia > Fallopia convolvulus. Next base: position 11,498,945 of record OZ024734.1, read on the forward strand.
GGTACGAGACCCCATACTTGGTCTCAAAATTAACCTCGGAATTATTCGTAAACTGCCCAATTGGGTCGTGCACGATTCTGGGCTCGGATCGATAAATGATGAAGTGCAGGGTCGTTAACGAGCCTGGGTGGGTCATTAACGACCTGCCGAGAGCAAAACCAGTAATTTCCGAAATTCAATCTACCTCTAATTCAGCACAAATCAAGCATGCAATCTTCTAATATTTTCCACGAATCCCCTATCGGGTATAAGCACCCCATACTTACTCAATTACCCATCCCGAACATGCTAAAAATGTCCCGAAATTTTGACATGCAAAGTTCGAACTTTTAGATCTAGAACAAGAAAAATTCATGCTTTCCTAACTAAGGGGTTACAATAGCTAATCTAACATGAATAATCTTCCCTAAAACATGAACAACTAAGCACAATCAAGAATTTTTAGAACGGAATTTAAGCATGCTTATCGATCTCCCTAAGAATCATGATTCAAGGTATGAAATTCAACCCTATAGATAATCAATCATGCAATTTCAAGCAAGGGTTTAGAAATCATACCGGAGAACCGAGAATTTAAAGAACAAGGGTCGGAATCGGGGTAGTTAACGAGCACGGCTTCGACGGTGGGTGGCTTCCGAACTCCGGTAACGATGGTGTCTCCGGTGGTCGTTAGCGTGGGAATTCCGACTCGGTGGGAGAGAAAGGAGAGGGATTGAGAGAGTTTTGGGTGGAGAGTGAATTTTTAAGGGATTGTGGTAGAATTTTGGGAGGGGTAGAAGGGTTTATATAGGAGGGGTAAGGGTAGAAGGGGGCGGCGGCTAGGGTTAAAAAGATAGAGTAGGTTAGAATTACTTACCTGCCCCGTATTTGTGACGAATCGGGTCTTCCGAACCGGGTCGTTAACGACCCTGGGTGGGTCGTTAACGAGCCACCGTGGCCTTCTTGAGTGAATTTTCGACCCCTTTTTTCCTGAAATCTTGTTATCTTAAAAATCTAATTTCTATCCTATTTAAAACTAAAAAAGAAAAAAGAAAAATAAAAGAAAGCTAAGAAATAATCTAAAAAGAAAAGAAAAATAAAATAAAATAAAATAAACCTATTCTAAAAAGCGGGTTACCTCCCGTAAGTGCTATGTTTAACGTCGTTAGCCCGACGAGCTCCCTTGCTAGTCTCATGGTGGTTCATGTCTGGCCATGTTGGGGTCTTGAGATACCCTGTTTGTAGCCTTACTGCCTCTGTGCGCTTGAATGGCTAAATTAGGACCTTCTTCTTCTATCAGCAAGCTCGATATCCCTAGATTGTTAGTGTAGTCCGAAAGCAAAGGTGGTTTGGACTTTTCTGTAACCACTGTAGTAGGGCCTTGGTTGAACTCATGCACGTGAGACTCGGTGATCGGCAAATGTGGCTCGGTAGGGACTGTTGTGTTGAGTTCGGGTTGAGTCAACTCTATTTGTGCCACTCCAATTGGGTCGTTGGCTTTTTGATCCAAGTTGAATTCCACCCGTTCTTCTCCTATATCAAAAGTGAGGAGTCCCTTCCGCACATCAACTCTTGCTCCTGCCGTGGCTAAGAATGGTCGCCCGAGAATTATGGGGACATGAGGGTCTTCAGGCATATCAAGGACGATAAAATCATTCGGTATAAAGAATTTCCCGACTTGAATAGGGTAATCGTCCACTACTCCTGTGGCCTTGACACTTGACCCATCTGCCATGTACAGATTCATGTCTACTGGCTCTAGTGGTCCCATATTGGCTTTAGACCAGATTGAGAGCGGAACAAGACTAGCACTGGCACCAAGGTCGCATAAAACTTTGAACTTGTGGTTGCCTATGCCGATTGTGATTGCAAACCTCCCGGGATCTCCCAGATTTTCTGGTAGAGCTATCGATCCGACTTCATCCTGCAGCTCTGTAATGGACCTTTTCCTGCTAAGAATATCCTTCAAAAATTTTGTGTAAGCCGGCATTTCGCTTAGGGCCTCAGCGAATGGGATGGAAATATTAATGCCCTGAAGAATTTTAACGAAACGCTTGAACTTACTCTCAGTAGAGTCCATAGATTTCTTAGTTGGAAATGGAAGAGTTTTCACCATTCTCGGAACCAAGTTAGGCTCGAGAGGTGAGAGTACCGGGTCGACACTAGAGTCGATTGATGTCCTCAGCGGGTCGTTACCGACCTTGGTGGGGTCGTTAACTAACCTGGGATTGAGAGGAAGGCTCGGTTTAGAGAACTTACCTGAGGTAGGATCGTCAGGAATCCTCTGAGCCTCGTCATTCTGGATTGTAGGCTCGGTACTAGCTCTCGTTGGCTCGTTAACGAGCTGGTTGGCGAGGTCTCTTTCCTCCTTCTCTTCAGCTTGAACTCTCTCCGGCAGTGTCTTCCCACTTCGGAGGTGCACCGCTGCTATTTGGCCTCGAGGGTTCTCCTCGGGGCGGCCCGGGAGTTTCCCTTGTGGTCTTGGAATCCGTGCAGCAAGGTCTCCTAGTTGGGAATCAACGCTCCTCTTCCAAATATCGAACTCTCCCCATCTTTTATCCTGTCGGTTCAGCTTGGCTTGAACGTCATCAACCTTGTTGTTCACTCCGTTGATGCTCTCTTTAATCTCCTGAACCCATGATGGCGTCTCTTGATGGCCTGGAGGTCGATATGGTGCAGGTCGTCTATCTTGTGAGGGCCCTGCATAATTTTGATTTGTATTCTGATTGCCCCATGGTTGATAGTTGTTTGACCTGTCATTATAATTAGGCTGGTTCCTGTAGGGTCCTCTCATGTAATTCATCTAAGCTATTGTCTCAGCGGTTCTAACCTGCTCAATGTTAGTGCAAGCAGAAGTACTATGTGCAGAAGAACCACATTCTTGACATGATTGAGAGGATTTCAGAAAACTTACATGTTTCCTCAAACGGTTGACCTCATCTTGTAAGAATTGATTTTTAACATCGGGGTCAACTTCATCTCGGTTGGGCACGTAGAGGCGTTTTTGAGTTTGTGGAGCCTGCTGGGTTCCGTACATAGCATCGTAATTCGCCAGCTTGTCCAACAGTTCCCATGCCTCTGTCTGGTTCATCTCTATAAAACCGCATGCAGTATGCGTGTTGATGCGGTTCTTGGTTCCGCGTTGATACCCTGGAAAAAGATTTCTTGCAATACATATAAAGGTTGCCCATGAGTAGGGCACTGTCTAAGCATCTCTTTGAATCTTTCCCATGTTTCAAAAAATGTTTCGTTAGGCAACTGGTGATAAGAGGTGACGCGTTTCCTTAACTCCGTTGTCTTAGCAAGAGGGAAAAACTTTGTAAGAAATTGATCATACAAAGCTTTCCAAGTCCTGATAGACTTAGAAGGTAGGCTCTCTAACCAGTTCAGGGCCTTTTCAGTGGGTGACCATCTAAAAGCTTTTAACAGAACATATTCTAACGAGACACCTTCAGCAGCTATGGTGTCACATAAATCAAGAAAATTTCTAATATGCTCCATAGGGCACTCAGCAGGTTTCCCTTCAAACTGAGCCCGTTTGATTAAGGATATGAATTGAGATTTGATCTCAAAAGGTTTCTCTATCGCATGAAGCACAATAGGAGATTCTGGCACCCTCAGTTCCGGATGCATGTATTGCTTGGCATTCCTTGGATAGGCATTTAGCTCTTCTTGCAGTCGAGCCTTGTCTGCGTCTGCGTCGTCATTCTCGGCTTTCAGTGCCTCCATCTGGGTCCGGAGGATCTCTAACTCTCGAGCCATCTCTTCTGTTGTGGCCATGGCTCGGTTTTCTCGGAGTCGACGGTGCAGGGAACGTTCTGGTTCTGAGTAATAACTTGAGTTATCAAACTGAAGCCTTCTTCGTCCTACCGGCAAACACTGAGAAAACAAACAAAGAAAACAAAGATTAAAAACAAAAACGGGGTCGGGCTATTCCCGATCCCGAAGATAAACTAACAACTCGTTGCTTCCCCGGCAACGGCGCCAATTTGTTGATAGGGTTTCTCGGCCAACAAATAAATTTGTAAGTCAAGACCCCGCTGAGTACAGTGGAGTCAGGATCGTTCCACAGGAAGCAAGGTTGTTTGTCTATCAATCTAACAAAAATCAAACAAAATCAAACAAAACACTCACGAGATGCCTCGTTAACGACCTTGTCCGGATCGTTACCGAGCCACCGAACACAAAAATACTACCTAACGACCTAATAAAATTCTAATTAAAATTCGGTACCGAGGCAAGTACTCAGCAACGAAGATTCACCAGAAATAATTCAATTAAAGCAAAAATCTAGGACAAGGGACACCACAACATAGCCAAGCATAAGAATTCCGTAAGAAGATAAGATCATGCCTTTAAATAGATAGAGTCATCAACTTTCATTGACTTATCAAGTAAATTAATCTACTTTCATAAACTAACTCACTCAATTGCTTGTTTTGGATCTAAAGCTTGAAACTTTCGTTTTCAAACAATATCAACCTTCAAGTTACTAACTTTCTCTTTCAATCAAGTTAAAACTCAAATTACCTCAACATTCGTTTCGGTATTAAGCACAACAAACAATCTCAATAAAAGATAAAAGGCATTCACATCACACAATCTTACTCATCAAACATGCTCGACTATGCCGGGCTTAACCCCGACCCTAGAAAAATAAACTACTCACTACTCATTATTAAGAAACTAACAACTTCAATAAAAACAGACATTGAAACAAAACTCAAACTCAAATTAATAACAAAAATATTGTCTTACAAAGATCCAAAAGAAAACCCGAAAAACATACACCGAACCACAAATACGATCAACAAACTCGGCAACCGTCGTCTACCGAACCTCGTCACCGACTTCCGATCCGATTCTCTCTCTTTCGGCCTTCCTCAAAAAATTTCTCCAAATCCAGCCTCTCCTCTCTATGCTAGATAGAAGGGTATTTATACTAAAAAACCTAAAAAACTAAAAAGGCTAAAAGATAAAAACTTTCCTAAAAAGATAGAAACAATCTCTAAAAGATAGAAATAAAATCTAGAAAGATATTAAACCCTAAAATACATATTCTAACAACCCCAAAAAGATTCTAAAAAGATACTCAACCGATACGAAAATAAATTCCCGCTCAGGATCGATGAATAATAAAAATAATACTCGAAATCTTTCTCTTCGTGGCCTCGTTAACGACCCTTCACAACCTCGTTAACGAGCCTGGGGTTTGTTTTCTTCAACACTTTCTCTCGTATTCTTGAGCTTCGACTTCTTCAATCTTGCACTCCTCCGTCCTTCGCTGTAATGCTCCTAAATTAAGCTCCATTTAGCTCCTTTCCTCGCTAAAACCTGCAAAATTAACAAAATAGCGTAGATTCCACTCTTTTCACAGAATTATGCAAAACTTACTAAAAATACTCAAAACTAAATCTAAAATAGACAAAACTAAACCTAATAAGCAAAGAAAACTTATCAAAAACTATACTAAAAATGCGAACATCACATAACAATAGAGTGGATTGGGATATCCTCTTTCTAATCCTAGGAGGCTTTGACAAGAAATTTATAGGATGGATCCGATAATGTGTCTGTACTGTATCATTTTCGGTTCTTGTGAACAATGGACCAAAAGAACCGTTTGTTCCGGAGTGAGGGCCGCACCAAGGTGACCCGTTATCTCCCTTTATGTTTGTCATTGGAGCAGAAATTTTAGCTAGGAAGATGCAAGCAATAAGTAACTTGGATAGGAAATCCATTGGCTTCCCTATTTCCCATGGTGGAACTAGGATCTCATTTCTAGCCTTTGCAGATGACATAGTTATTTTTGCCAAAGGATCTCAAAGTTCATGTTCAAAAATTAAAGATGTTATTGATGCATATTGTAATATATCTAGACAAAATGTAAATTTCCACAAATCAACCTTCCAAACCTCTAAGAATGTTAACAACCAACAAAAACAACAAATTGAACAATCTTTGGGTATTACCATGATGACTGATTTAGAAAAATATTTAGGATGTCCTGTTATAAGTGGGCGAGTAAACAAGGAAACTTTTAACGACACAATAGGAAAAGCACAACTCCAACTTAAAAAATTGAAAGCGAACAACCTATCACAAGAAGGGAGAACAACTTTAATTAAAGCAAACTTATCTACCAAACCAAACTATATCATGCAAAGTTTCATGCTACCAAACAAAATTCATGAAGAAATAGATAGAATTAATAGGGGATTTATTTTGGAATAAAGATCAACAATATAAACCACTTATCGCATGTGATAGAATATGTAAGCCAAAGTCATCAGGAGGATTAGGCCTAAGGAAAACAGAACATATGAATAAAGCATTACAAATGAAACTATTATGAAAATTCCTGGAGGAACCGAACAATATATGGGTCTGAGTAATCAAAGAAAAATACATGAAGAATGATCATTTATTTTCCTATAGACTGAAACAAAACTCACCATGGCAATGGAAACGGTTAATGAACCTACGAAAGGAGTTTGATAAAGGACTCATATGTCAAGTAGGAAATGGACAGACAATTAAATCCTGGGAAGACAATTGGGCGTTGGATCACCCACTGGAAGACGTGGCTTTACAAACATCCTTCCAAAATGACACTGCAAAAGTTTCTGACTATATCATGACGGATTAAAAATGGAACATACAAGTTCTCCCTGATGAAATAGTTAGCACTATTTTAGAGATAGTGATTCCGGAACATAACATTCAAGATCGACTGTATTGGGCCCCTAGTAAGAATGTTTGGTTCTCAACCTTCTCAGCCATGAAACTGATAACACAAGAACAAACTCCAAACCCATCCACAATAGATTGGATATGGAAATTAGACATTATACCCAAAGTGAAGAATTTTATTTGGAAAATTAGCGCAAATGGATTGCCAACAAAAGAGAGATTAAGAGAAAAACATGTGGCAACGCCAGGGGGATGTGTATTATGCAATTGTACAAACGAAAACATCACACACTTATTGACTAACTGCCCTTAAACATTAAACACAATTAAAAGCATAAATTAGGTAACAGAACAGACCATACGAGATTACGACCCAGTAAACAAAACACCAAAAACTATGCTTACAGAATTATTCCATCTCCTAGGAAAAAAGAACTTCACTGAATTAGCTGTTTCGTGGTGGAGTATATGGCATCAAAGAAATAAACCAACATTCCAACATATGGATAATATGATTCAGGATTTACCCTTATATATAAAATTACAACTAGAACAATGGAAAAAAAATCAAAAATATGGAATGAAGATGAAGATGAGAGTAAAATAAAAAACAGGAAGACGGAAAAACCAAAATCAAAACAAGAGCCATGGAAAAAACCACAAGTGGAGTTTACCAAATGTAATTTTGATGGATCAAAATTAAACAGGGGCTATCCTTAGGGATCACAATGGCAATATGATGGACTTAATATCAAGCAAGTATGAAAATATTTCGATGCTTAAAACAGAAGCATTAGCTTTAAGAGACGGTGTAAATTTGGCACGAAAATGGAGATGTAAGAATATATATAGAAATAGAAGGGAATAATATTCAGGTTATAAAAGTTGCTCAAGGATCTAGAAATTGTCCATGGAAAATCGAAATGATTATGACTGATGTTCTGGCCTCGCTCCAAGAGTTTCAGAACATAAATCCTTCAGGTTAACAGAGGGTCTAATACTGTGTCCGACCATATTGCCAGAATGGACCACATTTCTCTGTTACAGATATTCGGAATCACCCAGAACTTAAAATTCTCATCCGTCAGAATGCCCTAGGACGCCCTCGTTAGCGGAGTGGTTCCTAATCTTTACCTAATAAAAAAAATTATAGAACAACTTAGAAAATGACTATAAGGTCCCCGTACTGACCTAGCCACATGCGCATATTATTTATTCTTGACATGTTATAATATTCATTATAATAATCAAAGAGAAAGGAGGAGTCATTTTGTACAATATTTGAGAGAAAGAAAGACGGGTTATTTTTAGTGCTATTTTTTTATTTTAAGTTCATGTATCACATGAGGTCGCTGTGTAACAACTAACAAGGTAAATTATATACAAGCTTTGCAAGGAAGTGGATCATGTCTATGGCAAATTGAAATGCTAATCTTAGATACACTTGCGTTATTACAGTCGTTTGAGGTCGTTAAATTCACACATATACCTCGTGATTGTAATATGGTTGCTGATTTGATTACGGGACTACGTCATTCCTGTAGTGCTCATCAAATTCAGACACACTCAGGACTCCAGGTCCTCATCCGAAAGGATGCGATAGGTTGACTTTAGTCGGCCTAATTTTTTCCAACTCTAAAAACAAAACAAAAAAAAAAGGTAACTTATAAACTTGGTTCACAATTATTATACCGATTTTTTTATCTAGTGTAATCATTCATCTATTAAATTATTAAAAAAAAGCTTATACTATTACGGATGAGTTTGAGATACTGAAAATTTCTTCATAACACATTTTGTTTTGGCCAATTTAGTTAGTTGGATTTAACCTCTCATATGTTATTAATAAATGTCTTAATGTTTGTTTGATTAAATGAGAAAATTATAATTTCCAATAATTTAATTTAGAAAAAATGACTTTTAATAATACCAAGTATTCACTCTAAACCAACAATAATACGAACTATAAAAATCACCAGCAATAATACGAACTATTACAATATTAATCCAAAACAATACGAGATCCTTTTTCGATAGTTTTTTGGGTAAAAAATGATGACTTGGCAGATGGAAAACACACGTGGCATAAGATCATTTACACCTCTTCTTTTTCTTTCTTTCTTAATGACACTTCATATTAATATTCCACATCATATTTATCACAAAACGAAAAAAAACTAAAACCCCTTGCAGGTTGAAACATTACGATGATAGTTCATCTTCTTCGTTCCAATCAACCTCACCACCAAGGCACCACCGGCCATCGTCCATCATCCTCACCACCACCGGCCACCGTCACCGTCCATCATCCTCTACACTGTCTACCTCTATCATCCTCACCACTGCCCCTTCTCTATCTTCTCTTTTGTCATCTCTATCACTGCCTCACCACCGTCGGCCTCTACTATCTTCACCACCGCCTATGTGTCACCACCGTCTGCCTCCACCATCCCCGCCACCACCTGTCAAACACCCTCCCTCCCTCCTTTCGATCTCTTTCCCTTCTTTCGTTCCCTCCCTCTCTCCGACCTCCGTCGTCCTCACCGCCGCCAACGGCCTTCATCACCGTTAATGCCGTCACCTGAAATATATGAAACCCTGGTTTCTAGATCTGTAATTTGTGGAGAAATTTTGTGAAATTAAAACCCTAGTTTTTAGATCTGAATTTGGGAAGGAAGTCAAATCCCATGAATTGAAAGTCCTAATGTTTAGATTCTAATTGGAAGTCCTAATTGAAATGAAGTGAAAATAGTATATGAATTTTACAAATTAAATGTGAAATTAGAAATTAGGGTTAAGGACGAAGAAGGCCTAAACCGGCAGAAGGCATAACAAAAACTCATGTAATAAACAAGAAAGTGAAATGAGCGTCATCAAATTGAGTTGTAATCGTGAGTTTAATTTTTTTTATGAGTTTAATTATTTTTTTGATATGAGTTTGATCTGTTGATTTTAATCGTTCTCTGCAGATTGGATTTTAAACTTTTTTTTACTTATTATGACATGGCATTAAGAGGTGATATGGCATTAGGTATAAAATTTAAAAGTTCCATGTAGGATTTTCGTTTACCACATCATCATTTTTGCCGGAAAAACTATCGGAAAATAATCTCGTATTATTTTGGGTTAATATCATAATAGTTCATACTACTGTTGGTGATTTTTAAAGTTCGTATTATTATTGGTTCAACGTGAATACTTGGTATGATTAAAAGTCATTATGGAAAATAATATATCGGATATTGCATATTATAGGAATTTAGAAAAATCATGAATTTTTCAATAAAATGGAAAATTTTAATTTTATGTGAATTAATTTAACAACTAGACAAGCACTTAATCAATTACTCCCTCCGTACAAGTTTATTTGTCTTTTTAGACCTAAAATTTTGTTAAAGAAAACTTGTCCTTTTTACACATTTTGGACACAATTTTTCCACTTTAATCCTTATATTTAATGAAAAAGTAAATAAATTTATTCTATTTTCATTTTCAATGTACAAAGTAAACATTTAACTCCGTTTGTTAGAGTTGAAATGGGAGTTGAAATGAGTTTATGTAGTTGAAATGAAAAATATTTCAACTACATGGGTGTTCAGGTTTGGTAATTGAAATGGGTTTATACTAGTTGATAGTAGTTGAAATTTTTGGGGAAAAAAAATAAGGTGAGGTCCACGACCTTAGAAATTGAAATGTGTTTATTTTAACTAGTTAAAATTTAATTTAATTATTTTACTCGCTTTTTCAACTCTCGTAAACTACTATATATTTTTCTAAACACTACATCTCATTTCAACTAATAATTTCAACATATAAATTCAGCATGACTATATATCAGCATTAACTCATATAAGTACATTATTGTCGAAATTAAAAGACAATTTTTTCTGATTTAAAATTTTATTAATATATGTGTTCAACTCTAAAAAGACGAGGGAGTACAAATCTACCGACCAATCACTACATAATGATTAATGACATTAACAATAATTGGTTTAGTTGAAGACTCAATTGGCAACTTACAATTAACAAATGTTCCCAAACTCCTATAAATAAACAAATGCAGTATGCACTGTTTATCTCCATCTCCCTCGCATTGATTAATTCACACTTCCAGCTCCAAGATTCCACTCAATTCGAACTCATCGTTCTCGTTCTCCAATGGCTACTTCTTCTCTCTCCCTCCCTCAACAACACATTATCTCATTCTCAAACAATAAGAAACACAAACCGCCACCGTCTAGATTCCGATCAACCACCATCAGGGCCACCTCCACCCTCCCACCAGCCTCCCTCAGCTCCTCCAGCCCGGACCCGGGCCCGAAACCCATCCGGCCCATCCCAGGCGACTACGGGCACCCGATCTTGGGGCCCATCAAGGACCGCCTCGACTACTTCTACCACCAAGGCCGGGACGAGTTCTTCAAGTCAAGAATCAGGAAACACAACTCCACGGTCTTCAGGGTCAACATGCCCCCGGGCCCACCCATCTCCTCCAACCCAAACGTCGTCGTTTTGCTCGACGCCAAATCCTTCCCCGTACTATTCGACGTCTCCAAAGTCGAGAAAAAGGACGTCTTCACCGGAACCTTCACTCCCTCCACCGACCTCACCGGCGGCTACCGCCTCCTCTCCTACCTCGACCCCTCCGAGCCCAACCACGCCAACCTCAAACGCCTGATTTTCTTCCTCCTCAAGTCAACCCGTGACCGAGTCATCCCCGAGTTCAAGGCGAGTTACTCCGAGCTGCTCGACTCGCTCGAGTCCGAGTTGGTGAAGAGCAACGCGGCCGAGTTCAACGGCCCCGCCGAACAGGCCGCCTTCAACTTCCTAGCACGGGCCTGGTTCGGTGCCGACCCGGCCCAATCCAAAATCGGGCTTCAAGGCCCGAGTATCATCAGAAATTGGGTTCTGTTTCAACTCGCACCGATTCTTTCACTCGGCCTACCCAAATGCCTGGAAGAAATCACCCTCCGTAGCTTCCAATTACCGGCGGTGTTAATACGAAACCAATACGAAAAACTATACAATTTCTTCTACGAAAACTCCACTCCGCTTCTGGAAGAAGCGTCCAAGATCGGGATCTCGCGGGACGAAGCCTGTCACAATCTGGTTTTCACCACTTGCTTTAATACATATGGAGGGATGAACATCGTCTTCCCCAACCTGATAAAACTGATCGGGAAATCAGGGGTGAATGTGCAGGCGGATCTGGCGAGGGAGATCCGTTCGGCGGTGGGATCCGCGGGCGGGAGGGTGACGATGGCGGCAATTGAGCAAATGCCGCTGATGAAATCGGCGGTTTACGAGGCCCTGAGGATCGATCCGCCGGTGCAGATGCAATACGGGCGGGCGAAGCAGGATTTGGTGGTGGAGTCTCACGACGCGGCGTTTCAGGTGAAGAAAGGGGAGATGTTGTTCGGATTTCAGCCGTTCGCTACTAAGGATCCGGTCGTATTCGACCGGCCCGAGGAGTTCGTGCCGGATCGGTTCGTCGGAGAGGAAGGGGAGCGGCTTCTGAGGCACGTGCTCTGGTCAAACGGGCCGGAGACGGAGGGGCCCACGGTCAACGACAAGCAGTGCGCCGGCAAGGATTTCGTGGTGCTTGTGATGAGGCTGCTGGTGGTGGAGATGTTCTTGAGGTACGACTATTTTGAGATCGACGTCGGAAAGTCGCCGTTGGGGTGCAAGATTACGGTGACGAAGCTGCAGAGAGCCACCTCTTGATCGGAGATTTGTCGTTGGTTTCTGTTTCTGTGAGATGAAAATACCGGGTTGTGTTGAGGGTAGTTTTGGAATTTCGAAGAAAGTGTGACTTTGTATGATTGTATCTGATTATTGCAGGTGACAATATTATAGGGAATGATTACCGTTGACAACGTGTGTTTATTACAGATTGATGAAAGGTTATGGCTAATCATTACTCTCTCCGTTTCAAAATAGTTGATCTTAGACAAAACTTCACACATATTAAGGAAAATCTTTTTTTCCCAAATTGCCCCTATAAGTACTCTTTATTTTTTTCAATTATCAATGTAAATTTTGGGATATGTGTAAAGTGGGGTATATATATAAGGGTATAAATGGAAAAAAAAGTTACATAAACAACTATTTTGAAACAAAAAAAAATGTCTTTAAGAACAACTATTTTGAAACGGAGGGAGTATTGTATATGGGATATTTAGATCGAGCATGATAAATTTATAACGTAAAATTCTACATTATAATAAACAATTTAGCATTATATTCCATTATAATGAACAATTTAATATTACCTCCGTATAAATCTACTTGTTTTTTTAGACTTAAAATCTTGTTCAAAAAAATTTATCCTTTTACATATTTTGGACCCAACTTTTCCACTTTAACTCTTATATTTGATGAAAAAGTAAACTAAATTTCTTTATTTTTATTTTCAATCTATAAAGTAAATATTTAATTAAGGATATTTTTGTCTAATGCAAAATTTTCTTAATATATGTGTCCAATTCTAAAAAGACAAGTAGACTTATACGGAGGGAGTATAAAATTTTGTATTATGCTCCCTCTTAGGGGTGCTCATGGGTCGGGTCGGGTCGATGACCCGCAAATTTTTTAGACACAACCCGTGACCCGACTAACGAGTTGCGGGTTTTGTGGGTTGGGTCGCGGGTCGACCCGCGACCCGACCCGAGAACTCGTTTACAAAGAAAGAGCTCGTCGAAAAAGGGTCTCATACTCTCATTTACAAAGCAGCCAACCTCAGCATACTTCTCATTTAGTCATTTACAACATACTAATTATCCATAATCATTATTTTATAACACAAACAACTCCCATCATATCTAATTATCTATAATCTATATAGTATATACATTATCTAATTATCTAATTATCTATATACAATTATACACCAGTTGCTTGTGCCTTGTGACACACAGATTAAGAAGCTTAGGTTTGTCGGAGGCGAGCGGGGCGAGTCACTGGCAGGGCTTCAATGACGAATGTCAGAGTCGAGCAGGCGAGTCCACTCCGAGCAGTGCGATTATGCGGTCAGCGGTGAGTCGAGCCTGTCGGAGTCGGGCGTCAGCGGCGAATCTCGACTGTGCGGCTCGGGCTTCAGCGACGGAGATCTGGAACGAGAGGCTCAGAGGCCTGAGGCACTGAGGTGTGAGATTTGGATTTTGGAACGAGAGGTGTGAGATCTGGAACGAGTCGCCTAGGTTTTTTTTTTAGGGAGGCGAGTACTGAGGCAAAATAAGTCGCCCAAATTTCACTAACTAATACATACATATTTTTTATTTTTTATTTTTTAAAAAGGGCGCGGGTCTGCAGGTCGACCAGCAACCCGTCGGGTTTGGCCCGACCCGACCCGCGGCCCGAAAATTTTCAAAACATGAACCACAACCCGACCCGAAAATAGCGGGTCGAGTCGGGTCGGGGTCGACCCGGACCCGTGAGCACCCCTACTCCCTCTGTCCCAAATTGTTTGTCCATAAAGTAGAAAAGCTCAAGAATTAAGGCAAGGATAAAAGGAATCAAACAAGTATACAATGCATTAAATGCCTTGACAAACTATTCAAGTCATGAATAGTGTGATCCACACCTTTACATTTCAGCCAATGAGAAGCAAGAATACATTTTTTTCAACCAATAGAAAACGAGAATAATGAATACAAGGATTTTCCTCCTTTTTTACAAGAGTTGTCTTCTTCTTAAGACAGAAAACAAAGAACATTTACAGCTTCCTTCTAGTTCAAAAAAAAATGTAACATGCATTTTTTTCCTAAAAGGGTGTGCTTATATCTAATGACTACAGAATGCAACATATATTTAATGACTACATACCCGAAGTGTTAAGAAAGAATGCAACATGTAGAATTAAATGGCACATATATCTAATGATTACACTATCTTGAATGAGAATATGATTATATAAAGTTGATAGAGTTCATATCAAATGAGGATAAAATTTAGAGTGTAAAATATGAGGCGTTAGAGAGTTGAAAATCAATAACATTAAAGTATGTACGTCCTCTCTTATTTTTAAATTTGGGGGTATTTTTGTTTGTACAAGCGTCAGATAAAAACATGCTAAACCTTCTTCTCACTCTCTACCTCTTTAATGGTTGCGCAATGATCCTTTTTGCTCCTTCTCCCAACAATCCAAAAAGTACTTTTTCCATTCTTTTAATTCAAAATAAGTCATCATCCCTCTCCTCGTCGCTCTCGTACTCTTGCTTGGCATTCTCACTTCTTATCTCTCTTCATTAGATTCTTGCTTGTCATTTTAAAGATTTTGCTTCCTTGAATTGAATCCTAGCATTTTACTCCTTCACTTCTATAGGGATTTTTAGACCTACATCTTCTTTCGTTTTGTGGTTGAGATAGAGTAGGGAAGATCAACACTCAATTCGTGCTTTTGAAATCTGCAAATGGCTTTACCCTAAGATATACTTCCTCATTTTTCGGACCCAACTACAACAGAAAATCAATTCAAGTGCATATAAAATATGCATTAAAATCACTCTTAATTTGTGATATTTTCTTATGAATTCTAAATTATTAGCTCAAATTGTTAACCTCTATTAATTGTAGTTTGTAATTCTACCCAAAAAAAAATTAATTGTAGTTTGTAAAAAATTGAACTTTTGGATGAATTGTAAAAAAATTATGTTTTATGCATATTTGTTTTTTATGTCTATTTCTCCATTTGGATTTATAACCAAATTGGTAGCAAAGAATGCTTAAGATTCTTAGGACATAATTGATGCTTTATGCAGATTATTTTGTGTATTTCTTCATGTGGATTTATATTCAATCACTAGGAAAGGATTCTTTAATTAACACTCCTCGAACATATTTTTTAAAAGGGTTTAATTATATAAAGGTTGTTTCTATTATCCGTTGATTATGTTGTTTGTTTATGTGCTTCAACTTTCCTTTTATCCAAACATGAGCTATGAGATTGGCTTTGAAACTTTGATATGAGTAAGTGGCTTTTGATCACTCTAGATCTTGTATTTGATATTGAAATATTTAAAGCATATTAGCTCAAAAAGAAGAGCAATATATATTGTTGTATGTGATGTGAGTTCAAATCCTACATAGGTTAGAAAGCAATATATATTTTTCCTCTTTGTATTTGTTTGACGGCAAGTGCGTATGTTGTTAGATTGCAACTTGGACAAGGATTGGCTTTGGGGGGGGTGACGAATCGACAAGCTCACTTAATAGAAGAAATTTTCCTGAAGTTCTTGATTGGTATAGCTAATGCAATGTTGATGTTAGAAAGGTTGTGAAAAACGAATGCACTGGGAAATCATCAACTTAGTTCTCCTTGCATTCAAAAAGAAATTACAAGTGCTTGTGCATCGGACACAACAAGAGCTCTTATTCGTGATATTGGAGTCAAATTTTTTCCTATATTGATTGATGAGGCTCGCGATAGTTCGATAAAGGAGAAAATGACTATTGTTTTGAGATTTGTAGATGACCGTGGAGTAGTAAAAGAACAGTTTCTTGGAGTTGTTCATGATGTTAACACCATTGCACTCTTCTTGAAAAGTGGTGTTGATGAGTTTTTTTTGCTAGATATGGATTATCAATGTCGAAAGTAAGAGATCAAGGATATGATGGTGCTTCTAATATGCGGGGCGAGCTTAATGGATTGAAGACTCTTATATTGAATTAAAATTCATGTACAAAGTATATTCATTATTTTACTCACCATATACAATTGGTTATTGTGGCGGTTTCACAAAATAATCAATTTGTGGTGAATTTTTTTGAGTATTTGTCCATGATTGCAAACATTGTTGGAGCTTCCTTCAAAAGAAAAGATCAATTTTGACAAAACAACATGAAGACATGGTGGAGAGCTTAGTAAATGGTGAAATTTCTACAGGGAGATGACTAAATCAAAAAAAGTAGTTTAGTTCGATCGGGAGCTATATGTTGGGGTTCCCACTTTACCACCATTGTTCATATTTTATCTTTGTGGTCTTCAACAATTCAAGTGCTTGAAACTATATTTGGTGATGCAACTGATCCGAAAGCTCAAGCTCAAGCCATTATTTTGGGTATTTTGAATTTTTTTTGTTGCTCACTTCATGAAGCTAATTTTGGGCTTGACAAATATTTTGTCACAATTCTTGGGTCAAAATATTCTAGAGATTGTGAGTTTGGTTCGAAGCACCAAGAGAAAGTTGCAAAATGTGAGGGAAAAGGATGGGATGAGCTACTATAAGAAGTCAACAACTTTTGTGTTAAATAAACATGACATCATTATTCTTCATATGGGTGATAATATTCTAGGTCGTTTTTAGTCTAGACGTTCTGGATATACAGTAACACACCTCTACCACTTTAATGATGAAATATTCTATAGGTATCTAATTATTTCTCCATTAACTATTTATAGATTTTCTTTGTTAATAGATTAAATTTTATGATACATTTTTAGGTTCTTGATCAAATTGGCATAGAGATGGAGCAATGTTTCAATTATTCAAGTACGGAGTTATTTACTTGTATAGCATGTCTTAATTCGAAGAATTCATTCTCTAAATTCATGTGTCAAAGCTATATCGACTTGCAGAATTTTATCAACCAGACTCCAAACAGTGACCACCGATTTACAATTCTCAATGTATGATTAAATGGAGCTTAAGGGACAATTAGAGTTGTGGAATTATGAGATGAGAGGAAGTGGAAAGTTTGCACATTTGAAAATTTTTGGAGCTCTTGCTCGAAAGATGATTGAGGTTGGAATTCAGAATGCTTTTCACTTAATATATCGCCTCATTGAGTTGATTTTGTTGTTGCTTATTGCTGCCGCTATAGTGGAAAAAGCCTTTTCTGCAATGTCTTTTATCAAGACAGATTTACATAACAAGATGGGAGATGAATTTCTTAATGATTGTCTATTATGTTATATTGAAAAAGATGTTTTTAAAGGCATTGACAGTGAAATTATCATCCAACATTTTCAGAATATGAAAACTCGTATGATAGATTTACCACTTCTATCGATTGAAGAGTTGGAAGAGATATGATGACTTCACTAATAGTGGTCTCTTATTTTGTTGATATCAATATTTTATAGTAAACACTTTAATTGATATCAATCTTTTATAGAGTTGTTTTAGTAAACTCATATTTTCACTATTTTGAATAAATTTTAACAATATATGTAGAGTTTTATAAATCTCTTTAATGAATATTGGTACCGCCCTAAAATTATTTTTGCGTTCATCCATGTATCCTCTATTGACAGCCGACTCACCCAACTTGTCAAATAAAAAAAAAAGGTAGGTATGATTGTATTTTTTTTATAAGAGTGATATAGTTATTTCATTTCTCAAGTTTTATTTTGAAATTCATACACAATTAATCAAACTCAAATTATAAGGGTGAGGGTAAGTAGAACTTATAGAATTAAAAGATAAAATAACTATAATAATAATACTACGAGCGATATAAATAAAGACACATGGCTTGCTATACTTTCTCATAAAAAGTATTTTTTATTTATTTTTCTTAAAAATTTGTAACAAAATTAACTATATTTCACATTTTTAAGAGAAATACTCACGTAAGAATGGACGCTCATGTGAGAAATAAGAATAAATTTAGGTCACTCATTTAAAAGAATTGACACCCCTGATTAGACGATCATTAAAACGGATAAAAAAACGGCATTGACGAATTTTTCCTCTATTATTCATGTATTTTTTTTAAAAAAATCCGTTTCCGAGAGACGTGCGTAGTTTGTGCATCAAAACTAACCAATTATTCATCAATACTGACCAATTGTGCATCAAAAACCAATTGTTTGTGATCGAGTCTTTAATGCAGATTGTGCATTGATTTTGAACTTATTTTATTTTTTAATCTTATTTATGTGTATGAATACAATGTTCATCTAGTTTGTTATGCACATATAATTAGTTTCAATATACCCCTATTTGTTCATTAATATACACATGTTTGTTCATTAATATATCATTGTTTGTTCATTGATATACCCTTATTTGTTCATTATATCCTTGTTTTTTCATTGATATAGCCTTATTTGTGCATTAATAATATCTATTTGTACATACCATCCATTTGTGCATTAAGACTATTTGTTTGTACATTTTTATAATTTTTTTTGCTTTAAGGGTATCTTTTTTCTTTACTCATATAATTAGTTTTGATGCACACATATATTTATTTAGCTTTTGATGCACATAAAACAATTAGTTTTGATGCACACATATCTAGTTATGATGCACACATATATTAACGCACAAAATTTCGACTCACATTGGCATTTTTATGCATAAACAATAGGTTTTTGATGCACAAATAGTAGGTTTTTTTGGTCGAAACAAATAACAGGTTTTTTTGGTCGAAACAAATAATAGGTTTTTGATGAACAAATAATTGATTTTGATGCACAAAATCACAGTTTTGATGAACAATCTGGACGTGGAACCTATACTTGTTTTTTTAAAATACGTGAATAATTCGCCAAAAATTCGGTCATGACCTATTCCCCCCCTTGATTTCTCTTCATCCAAAAACTCTTATTCTATCTTATTTCTCACGTAAACGTCCATTCTCAATCAAACCGTTGGATCACTCGTGACAGTCTGCTCATCAGACTGTTCCTTCGTTTTGTCCAAGACAAGATCCCGCGATTTGCGTTGAACGGTCTTTGTCTTCACATGTGAGTTCCCATGTGATGGGAACTGTCTTCTTCAGAGTTCCTTTGAGAGAAACTCTTCAGCGTGTATGCTTGTGTTTCTTAGCCACTCATGGGAGTTCCCATAGCATGGGAACTTTCTTTGCTGGACTTGTGTTCCTTAGAAATTTTTGGACAAAGCATATTAGTTCCCATATGGTGTTTGTCATTATCAAAACTGGAGAATGGTATCGTTGTTCCGATGTTTAGAACCAGAGGTCCCAACATTTTCCCCCTTTTGATGATGACAAACCCATCACAAAAATAAGCAAGTATTTCAAAGCATGATATGCAGATGAGTTCCTATGCAAGTTCCTAGGGAGCCACTTCTTGTGAATCACTGAGTTCGTACTTAGCTTTTTATGCAATTGTTCCCCCTTAGCTATAGCGTATTCTGTGATATCTTTTCAACTTAACTCATCTCGCATTTTTTGTCTTTCCCCCTTTTGACATCATTGAAAACAAGTAAACACATAAATAAGGAAAGAAAGGAACACGCAATCATACTAAAAGCCATTTCATTACTTAAGCAAAATATATACATGGGAACACGAGAAATTTTGTGGGAACATTGAGGATAAGGAGAAGAAAAGGGGAGATCATGGGCTTGGTGGGAGCAGGAGTTCACTCAGTCTGTTCAAGGCATGGATGATCTTTTCTTGGTTCCCTGCCATCCTATCCAAAGTGTTGGCAATGTGCACCAACACTTGTGTGTTCCCATCTTGGGTGTCGTCACCAGATGCCAGCCTTTCTTGTTCCTCCACTGGCTCGTAGTGACGCATTTTCTGGACCACATAAATGTCCAGTTCCCTGCCTATGGTGACCTCTTCTTTAGAGGAGTCGTAGAGGCCCTCTCGGAGCATGAGTTTCTTGATCAGGCCAGCGTAAGGAAGGGAATGAGACTTAGAGGCCATGCACTTCTCCATGTGCCCTAGAATGATTCGTGGGAGATTGATGGGCTTCTTCAGGAGGAAGTGATAGAGGAGAATGGCATCAGGGATATTGATGTGGAGGCGCTTCTCTTGTCAAGGGATCACCACATTTATGATGAACTGGTGGGCCAATTTGGCGATGAGAGACAGATGATGGGTCAACGTTCTAGTCGTGGGAACACGACCCTTGTAGATGGTATTGTAGATCACATCGCTGTTGTAGTCGTCCCAGTTCTTGTTGGGCAAGGCATCGAGGCCCTGGACAGGGCCCTGGAGTTGAAGCCGAATGGTTGAGGCCGTGAAGATGAAATCATCGCCATTGAGGGAAAGAGTGCCCTTGGTGCCCTTGTCATGGATGACGAAGTTATTGTAGAAGAGGCCCACCTGAGAGGGATCCACACTCAGAGGCTCATTACAGATGTGTTCCCATCCTTGGGCTTTGATCAAGTCCCGCAGTTGCCCGATCCCTTGTTCTTGGAGTTGTTGCTCGGAGAGGATGAGAGGGGGAAGGAGTTTGCGTTGCTCAGAGACATGAACCTTCTTGGGAGCAGTGCCCTTCCCATTCTTGTTCTTGTTCCCCCTGGAGACGGAAGTCGTTCATTTCAGCTGGGGGGAAGCAGCCGCTTCAATCATCAAAGGAGGGTTCCTTTCCTCTGGGGCTCTTGCCGACACCACCAGTTGGTGTCCTGGAGTTGGGATGCCGACAAGCTCTTTGGCAGCAGGAGCCTCCTCTTGTTCCTCAGCTTCATCGCTGGAGGTCCCTTCATCTTCAGAGGAGGTCAGCCTTGTCTCCTCTTCGTCATCTCCCTGGTGACGGTTGGACGGCCCAGCTTTATTAGACAGAGCTGGGATCGCTTTTTCTTGAGCCTCCTTTTCTTGGGCCTGGCTCCCTTGCTCGGCTGTGAGCCTTGTGAGTGCGCCTCAGAATTCTTCCTCGAGGGCTTTGAGTTGGGCCTCCTCTTCAACAGTTCCCATAACTATGGGCAGATGCTCTTTGGCCTTTTTGCCGAGGACAACGGCGATTGGAAGATCGTCGTCATCGGAGGCGAGGTCAATGGCGGGGTTGGTGGGATGAGGGGAAGGAAGCTTTGTGGTGGAGGGAGAAGATGGAAGAAGAGGTGAATTTTGTGGAGTTGGGACCTTGGGGGTGGAGGGATGATTGGAAAGACTGGTGATGGGAGCCTTGGGGCTACAGGTCCCAGAGGCGATATTTGGATTGTGAGAGGGAGATTTGGTAGTGGGGAAGGTGGGTGGAGGTGGTGTCTTCTGATGTGAATATGGAAGAGGGTTAGGACTTCCCTCAACCATGGGAAGAGAGGAGGAGGAGGGTGTGGAATCCCTGGGACCAGAGGTCTCAAAGAGAGGTTTAGGGTTAGTTGTGGATGGGATGGAAGAGGGTAGTCGAAAGAGCTTGGCGACTTTGGATGGGTCGACGACGGCATAAGCGTCGGGTTTTGAGAGGTTAAGGACTTCCTCCATGTTGAGTAAAGATTTCTTTTTGGGTTCGGAGTAACGAGAAGGGGAAGAGATCTCAGAATGTTTTCATTTGGAGGAAGGTTTGTATTTTGAGGAGTGTTTGGATGGATTTTTGGACTTTGATTTTTTTGGTTTTTTGTGTTTAGATGGGGGTTCGTTTCCGAAATTGTCGATGATGACAGTTCCGGAGGAAGAAGGAGGTGGAAGAGATTGAGAGGAAGTGGCGGTGGAGGAGGGCATTGCAAGGGTTTGCGTTGCCGGAGGAGGAGGAAGAGAAGGAGGAGGCATGAGAGGGCTCACATAATTGTAGAGCCCTGCGATGAGGACATCGCGAAGAACAGGATCTTGTTCTTTCTCGATGTCGGCTAACATGGAGAGGAAGAAGGTGCGAGTGTTTTTGTTGATCCACTCTTTAATTTCTTCGAATGAGTGGGTAGAAGCCATGGGAAGTGTTGGAAGGAGAGAAGTTTTGGAAGTTTGCTTGAATTGGGTGATTGGGATGTTTTAGAAATGATAGAGTTGCAGAGAAGAATGAGGGAGAAAGGCCCAAAAATGGCAAAGGGGGTTTTATATGGGAGAAGGAGACGAGGGTAGAAAGGGATGTTAGAAAAACCTCGATAACCGTTGGCCAATGAATGCGGAGGAGCGTTTCAACTTCCGTAGCACGCCTCTGACACGCGTCGCTTTCTCCCTAGGGAAGTCACTACGAGAATTTCAAACGCTTGGCCCATAATGCTTCAAATTCTGACATAAGTTCTCGTTTCCCAAGTGACAATTCATTTTTCAGATCTATCAGTGTTCCCCTGCTTGTGCTCACCAGTTCCCATGATTTTTTTTTAAAGGTCATATTGAGTGGAGAGGTTAAGGGAAATGACTCGGCTAAAATCATTGTTGCCAAGATTAAAGATAAATAACCCTAAACTACTAACTAGTATAGTAAGCAAGCAAGGGGTCGAACCCAAGAGAATCGGAATTCTGATTAATCAGCAAAGAGCAAAGACAGGGGTTTTGGGAGTTCAGGCAAATAAACAAACAAGCAAATATTATTGGGATTAAATCAATTGGAAGAAAGCAGAGTTTATTCAATCAATTCCACCTTTTTAATCATTCGATCATCAATTCATCCACTTTTCTATTAATTTCCTAGTTAATTCCAATCCATATAAAAGATATCCGCTTGTTCACGGTCCAAGCGAAAGGATGATATGAACAAGAACGCTTAATTCAAATCATGCAAAGTATTAAGGATAGAAGGATATTAAATCATGCAATCAAGCTACGAGTCTCATGCATAAAATAATAATCAAATACTCTTTCTCAATTCTAGTCCACGGTCCTAGAAAAGAGTTGTTTCAAGGATAAATAAGATTGCACAGACAACAATCAAACCTAATCCAAACAGTAGATCTAAGTCAATCAAACAAGTTGATCAGGCTTATCAAATCAAACATAGATCATATAAATAAAAACAAGAGTTTTGATATTAACCAAGGGATAGAAACGTTACCAGAATCTCACGAATTACATAAAAAGGCTTCCTTGATCAAACAAACTCCAAAGGAAAATTAGTTCTCCATAAGAGAGAAAATACTAAAATCTGGAATAATTGAAAACTAGATCTAAGAGATAATACTAAACAAAGCTCCAAAACTAGGTCTAAATAGTCTCGAACTAAGCATACGAAATAAAATAATATCGAAAATAAGATAAAAATACATAGATAGAAAGATCAGTCGCCGCCTCGGAAATATGCTGACGTGGACCTCCGCGGGCGCGGTGAACAACCTCCGCGATCGCGGACCTGATCGTGACAGAATTCCAGCGCTGTTTTTGGAAGATGTTTTGACCACCTTAGAGTTGGGATTTCGACCCGGAGTAAAAATATGAATTGTAGCTCTTCGAGTCAGCTTTCCAATGATACCAAATTCATCTTCATCCGATTACCGTAGCTCCCAAAACAAGCGTTACAAGAAAGTGGTGTCAAAACAACTCCAAATCAACACCTGTCTTCAAAACTCTTGCAATTCTTCAAATCGTGTATTCGGTCTTCATATGAAAATTATGCTCAAAACTAACCTAAACACACTCAAATCATACCTAAAATACAAGAGTTAACCTATAGTAAATAGAGTGTATCAGGAACTCACACTCAATTTTCTTTATGAGGCTAGGGAACTCAAAAGAGAACCAGACAATTGCAACTCGATAAAGGGATAAAGAGTTTGGCTCATAAGAAGCGTTTGTCTGGCCCTTGGCTTAGGGTTAGTTTTATGATCAACCGTCATAGTGGCTTGTAGAGAGGGTTAAAGGGAACTCTGGTTGATCATTTTGGGCCAAAAAGAAATGATGTTCCTCTGTCCATAATGAAGCTCTAGACTAGTAATGTGGCAAAATGAAAGCACTAAGTCCTACTGTTCCCTATCATGCGTTTCTAGTTAAACTAGTCAAGCATTGAGGGAGAGACAAACAGGGACTTGTTTAGTTTAGAGTTATCATCCCTAAAAGCATTCGAAAACGCTGGTAGGGACGTCTATCTAAAGCTTTAGTGAGAATGTCCGCAATTTGCTCTTCCGTTCTACAGTGTTCCATAGAGATGTTCCCATTTTCAACATTATCACGTAGGAAATGATGCCTAATGTCTATATGCTTAGTCCTAGAGTGGTGCACAGGATTTTTGGAGATGTTAATGGCACTTGTATTATCACAAAGTATGGGAACTGGGCCAAAAGACATACCGTAATCCTGAAGTTGAGACTTAAGCCATAGAACTTAGGAACAACATGAAGCGGCAGCCACATATTCTGCTTCAGCTGTGGAGAGTGCCACTGAGTTTTGCTTTTTGGATCCCCACGAGACTAAGCATGACCTTAGGAACTAGGCCATTCCCGATGTGCTCTTTCTATCAACAAGGTGCTCAGCGAAATCTGCATCTGTGTAAGCAATGAGTTTAAGGGAACTGTTCCTTGAATACCAAAGGCACAAGTTGTCGTTCCCTTGGAGATACCTGAAAATCCTCTTCACCTCTTTCAGGTGTGATTCCTTAGGGTTAGCTTGAAAATGAGCACAAAGACATACGGAGAACATGATATCATGTCTACTAGCAGTTAAGTAGAGAAGGGACCCGATCATACCTCGATAATTTCTTTGGTCCACACTTATACTTGTTTCATCCGCATTGAGCCTTGAGTTTGGTGAGATGGGAGTGTCAATGGGCCTGGAGTGTTCCATCCCATACTTCACGAGCATTTCTCTAATGTATTTCTGTTGATGAATCCTTGTTCCCTCCTTTGTTTGAGATATTTGGAGACCCAGGAAGAACGTGAGTTCCCCTATGAGACTCATCTCAAACTCACTGCTCATGAGGTTCTTAAATTGCTCTACAAGAGTTTCGTTAGTTGCTCCAAAAACAATATCATCAACATATACTTGTACAATCAAAATATCCTTAGATTCTTTCTTTAGGAACAAGGTTTTGTCTATGGAACCTCGAAGGTATCCATGAGACAAAAGGAATTGAGCGAACCTGTCATACCATGCTCGAGGAGCTTGTTTGAGTCCGTAGAGGGCCCTCTCTAGGAAGTAGACGTGGTTAGGTAGCTTCTCATCTTCGAATCCTGGGGGTTGAGCTACGTATACTTCTTCTTTGAGGCGCCCATTGAGAAAGGCTGTCTTCACATCCATCTGGTATAGTTTGAATCCTTTGTGAGCTACATAGGCTATGAGGAGACGTATTGCCTCGATTCATGCAACTGGCGCGAAGGTCTCGTCGTAGTCAATTCCCTCCTCTTGCATGTATCCTTGTGCAACCAGTCGTGCCTTGTTCCTTGCTACAGCCCCAGTATCATCAAGCTTGTTCTTATGTTCTTGTTCTTGGGTCTGGGAACTAGCCTCCACACTTTGTTCCTCTCGAATTGATGGAGTTCCTCTTGCATAGCTTAGATCCAGTCTGGATCTTTTAGAGCTTCTTTGATGTTCTTTGGTTCCACCAATGAGACAAAGGCATTAAAAGCACATAAATTATTGAGAGAGGAACGAGTTTGTAAACCTTTGTCATAGGGAGTGATGATGTTATCTACGGGGTGATCCCTCTTCTGATGGTAGTTCCTGGTTCGGATATGTGAGACATCAACCTATTCCCTTGTCCCTTCATCTGTATTTTGAGCCTCCTCTTCTTCCGGGGAACAGTTATGCTCCAATTCTTCGCTGAGGCTCTCATCAGGATTCTCTTCAGAGTTCCCTCGTTGTCCCCCCTGAACATTGGATTCTGGTACATTTTTAGTTTGGGGAACAAGAGAGTTCGATGCATCTTGTGGTTCTTCTGTTGAGGAGGGAACTTCAAAGGAGCTTTGATCTGTGGAATTTTGATCTCCGTCGTTGTTCCCAGATTGTGGGACATTATTCCCACTTGGATAGTCTTCATCTCTCTTTCTTGGTTCATCCTCGTCTTCTTCTTCTTCTTGTCTGATCAGCTTGAACAGAGTTCCCTTTCCTTGGGTCTTTGTTCCCACCTTCACAGATTGTTCGTCGAAGATAACGTGAATGCTTTCTTCTATCTTCTTGGTTCTCTTGTTATAGACCTTGTACGCCTTGCTTTGGGAGGAGTACCCTAGAAAGATCCCTTCATCACTTCTCGGGTCAAATTTGTCGAGGTTGTCCTTCCCATTGTTGTGAACGAAGCATTTGCATCCAAAGGTCCTTAGGTGAGAGATGTTGGACTTTCTTCCTTTGATCAGCTCGTAGGATGTCTTTTTGATCAAGGGCCTTGTCATGGCTCGATTCAGGATGTAAGTAGCTGTGGAGATGGCTTCGACCCAGAAACTTGGAGGAACTCCACTCTCTAGCATCATGGTCCTTGCCATGTCTTCCAAGGTTCTGTTTTTCCGTTCCACCACGCTATTTTGTTGAGGAGTACGAGGGGCCGAAAAGTTGTGGGATACACCATTTTTGGCATAGTACCTTAGGAACTCTGAGTTTTCGAACTCAGTCCCATGGTCAGATCTGAGTGCCTTGAGCTTGATTCCCATGCTAACTTCCATCCTCTTGATTAGGGTCTCAAATTCTTTGAAGGTATCTGATTTTGATCTCAAGAAAAGAACCCATGTAAACCGTGAAAAATCATCAATTAAAACATACATGTACCTTTTTCCTCCGAAGCTTTCGGTGTCCATGGGACCACAAAGATCCATATGAATTAGCTCCAAGGGCCTTGTTGTGCTGACTACCCTTTTTGGTTTGAAGGAGCTTCTGGTTTGTTTGCCACGAACACAAGCTTCACACATCTTGGCACCTTCGATGTTTATTCGAGGAAGGACAATGACTAGATCTTGTAGATAGATCTTTAGGATCTGACTAATGTCTGCATGACCCAGTCTCTTGTGCCAGAGTTTCGTTTCATCAACGGAGCTAGCTAGGCACAATTTTCTTGGTGGCTCAAAGTCTGTGTCCACCACATAGATGTTGTTGGACCTTCTTCCCTTCAGGATGATTTTGTTAGTTTTCTTGTTGATCACTAGACATTCCCTTGAATCAAATGTGACGATGTTGTTCCCTTGATCACATATCTGGGAAACGCTCAAAAGACTGAATCCCCGGTCCTTTACCAAGTTAACGTTGTTGATTTTGATTGATTTGCTGAGTAGTACTTCCCTTGTTCCTATGATTTCCCCTTTATTCTTGTTGCCAAAGGACACATGACCTCCTTCGGCCTTTGGGTGGAGTGAGGTGAGGTTGTCTTTGTTTTCAGTCATGTGGTTAGAATATCCACTATCAATGACCCATGTGTTGTTCCCCCTCATTGCCACCTACAAGAAAAGTTAGTTTTTGAGGACCCAGGCAAGATGACTCTTGCCTGGTCCCTTGCAAGGGAAGACAGTCTCAAATAACACATAGTCAACAATATTAATATCACGAGAGTACTTGTTTTAGGAAAAGTTCCTATGGTTGTTTCTTTTTGTGGAAACTCTAGCAGATTTTTTGGCTTGTTGATTCTGCCCGTTACAGTATTCGTGGTTTCTCTGGGTTTGAGCCTTAGCTTTGGGACAACTTTCTTTGTAGTGCCCATGAGCACCACAGTTCCAGCAGGTCTTATAGTATTCTCCTAGGTAGTACTTAGGATGGGGTCTCTGTATCTTGTTCCTATCCATAGTTTCCTTGTTGTACACCCTAGACCTATTTTCCTTAGCTATTTGAACATACAGCTTATGTCCAGTGTTCCCAGTGTAGTAGTCTACTTCTCCATTCACTCCACTCTCCAAGACACGGATTTTCTCTTCTAGGTGTGCATTTTTCTGTTTCTCGCACTGAAGCTCTAAGGCCCTACACTCGTTGATCTCTTTTTCACTCAAAGGGGACTTTCCTTTCCTAGGGCTCTCTGACTCATACCCTATTCCGTGTCTGGCAGGGACAAACTTGGTTTGGGAACTGGAGGCTTCAGGGTTCCCTTTTGCTTTACTTAGGTTTTGTAGAAGGGTGTTCTCATCACTCTCTAGAGTTTTAAGCTCATTCTCAAGATCTACGATGTGAGACACATATGAATGAAGTTTTTCAAGAAGGGACACAAAGTTGGGACATGGCTCAAGACCAACTAGTTCAGCATTGGTGTGTTCCGATTTTTCCAACTTCTTTTGCAATTTAATGTTATCTTTGACAAGGCTTGAAAGAATTTTTAGCAACTCAGTTTTTTCATAATTATTTAAGGGATCAAGAACGGATTCAGTAGTTACCTCACTGGGTTGTTCCCCTGTGGTGTCTCCTATGGCCATTGCGCACATGTTGGGGGATGCCCAGGATTCAGGATCTTCGTCCTCTTCATCGTCCCAGGTGGCGATGTAGGCCTTCTTCCCTTACTTACGGTCGTCAGTTCCTAGTGGGCACTCCTTTGCAAAGTGTCCCTTTTTGTAGCACTTGTAGCATGTGACGTCCGAGAGGTCCTTCTCAACAGGTTTTTTTTGGGAACTTTGTCCTCTATGAGAGTTCCCATTTCCCTTTTTGAACTTTCCTTTGTAAAAGGATCGAAGGGCCTTTGTTATGAGGACTAGCTCCTCATCCTCTTCTTCTTCTTCTTCTTCTTCTTCAGATTCTTCATGTTGCTCTTGAACTGACTTGAGCATCTTTTCAAGTTTGAGAGCAATGCCTTGGTGTGCCCTCTTTTGCTCCTTGTCATCTATCTTTCTTTTCTCATGTCCCACCAGTTTTCCAAAGACCTGGTGGAGCATAAGAGTTCTGTTTTCGGGGTTCTCTTTGAACATCGTTCTCTCATTTGCCCACTCTCCAGTCAGCCCATTGAAGAGTTGTTGAACCTTCATTTTGTTAGTGATTTCCTCTTTAGTGATCCCAAGACCAGCCATCTTGGTGCAAAGTCCCTTGAAACAGGATTGATAACTATCGACGGACTCTCCCATTTCCATTTGGAAGTTGAAGAACTCCCTCCTCGCATTCATATGAAGATCTTCTCGGAGGTCTGAGTTCCCAATATGCATTTGTTGAATTGCTTCCCACACTTCCTTGGCTGTGTCTAGGTTTGCCACCCTGTCGCAATCTTGCACTGTCATAGCATTCTTGAGGTATTGTATGGCCTTGAAGTTGGCCTCCATGCACTTGTACTCATTTGGTCCCCATTTGGTGATGTCATTCTCAATAGCTGGATCAATTTTGAAGTTCCCTTTCTCTATAACGCACCAAGCTTGGTAGTCCTGGCTACGCATCCAGTTCTTCATGTCGCGTTGCCAACTTTCGAATCTACCAGTGATGAGCCTTGGTGGCTTGCTGTTGTTGTGACTGACTTGATTGAGTTCATGAGCCATTTTGAAACCTGCGATGCTAACACAAATCTAGAGCAACCTTGCTCTAATACCAATTGTTGGATCGTAACTGGTTAGCGAGAGCTTGGGAACTAGTTGTTAAGCTGTTCCCAAGGCAACGGAAGAGACAATATCGCAAGTATTAAAAGCTGAAAGAACACATTTCCCTTATAGAGGAACCCCACGACAACCAACTAGTTGTGTGGGTAAACCTCTACCTCCGCTTGGAGGATTTTGAATGACTTACTTGTATTTATTGCTTGTTCCTTAGTTACAAACAGTCAGATTCAAACTTCTCTGTTCCTATGAGTTCTACCTAACTCTAGTAACACTAGTGAATCTTCTCAACTGAGTTCCCAAGCGAACAACTCAACTAAAAACAAGAAAGTCAAACCTTACACCTTGACAATTCAGTTCCCTTGCTCTTGGGAACTTTAGCTTCACCGTTGTCGAGATCGGACACTCACCGTCGGGGACTTCTCTTCTTCTTTCTTTCTTTCTCTGAGAGTATATGTGAGTTCTGGGAGAAGTACTTGAACCTAGCACTATTCATTTTGCTTTATACTCGGTTGTACTTGGGCTTCAATCGCGTCTTTCATGTTGTCCGAAATGCCCTTTGCTTGCAGTTACAATCTTCACATGTGACTTCGATTTGAACTAGGTCAACTTCTTGAATCAATCGAACCGTTGGATCACTCGTGACAGTCTGCTCATCAGACTGTTCCTTCGTTTTGTCCAAGACAGGATCCCGCGATTTGCGCTGAACGGTCTTTGTCTTCACATGTGAGTTCCCATGTGATGGGAACTGTCTTCTTCAGAGTTCCTTTGAGAGAAACTCTTCAACGTGTATGCTTGTGTTTCTTAGCCACTCATGGGAGTTCCCATAGCATGGGAACTTTCTTTGCTGGACCTGTGTTCCTTAGAAATACTTGGACAAAGCACATTAGTTCCCATATGGTGTTTGTCATTATCAAAACTGGAGAATGGTATCGTTGTTCCGATGTTTAGAACCAGAGGTCCCAACATCGTCCCAACAGAACTTGAATCCATTTTTTGTTCATATACCGGCCATGGGTAAAAGCAAATTGAGTGAAGTCTTCAACTTTATAATGGGGTGCCTAATTGGGTAAAGTAAGAGTTTTTTTTTGTAAGTTTATATTTTACTAGTAGAAGGAATATTAGAACGAGAATAAAATCAGACAGCACTGCTAGCATTGTGAAGTTAAAGCAGCACTAGGCATTTAAAAAAAAAAAACAATTCTATAAACAACCAATAAATGAAATACAAAGGAATATAGAATATCTAATTTGAATAGGAATGATCAATGTGTATGTTATAGTAGATGGATTCTCTAATTTGGATAGATTGTCTAATTTCTGTTATACTAGCTTCTGGATTTTGTGCACGGACAATCTGACATCTTCTATACTTTGATTTCAGTTTTTCTTTACATGCTTTCCATCCATGAACAAAAATATTGATCCAGTATAGTTTCACCCGTTGCGAAATCTATATGTTAAGATGGGAGCGAGTTCGCCATATCTCGTTTTTCTGCTTGATTTATTTCACGTGCGAGGTCTCTTGTTGAACTTCTTTATCTTTTGAGTTGTTGCGCCGGAGCATTCCTATTTTGACACATTAGGACGAGAACTTTAGATATTTTGGGTCAAAAACATAGATGTTTTTTTTTTTCAACCTAAGTATTATTTTTTGTTGGTGAAAGAATTAGGCATAAACTAGGGAAGTTTAGCCTAGAGCATCCTTTCGGATGAGAACATTCAGTTCTGGGTGAGTCTCCAACAGATCGGAAGAAAATGAGTGTTGTACTTTAACGATGCAATCAACCGTAGAATTGCAAGAACGAGTCACATGTTTAAATTATACTACCTCAAAGGATTGAAGAATTGCAAGTGAGTCAGCCACCACCATACATATAGCCCAAGGATAGCTTCGACTTCATCGCAGTGCAAATATAACCTGTATATTATTTCTTTCAATAATAACACATTCTAAATTCATTTTTTGTACTGCTTGAACTCCCATTGTCATACCATGTGCTTCCACTTGTATGGTGTCATAATATTGTCCTTTTACATCGTTGAATGCAAGTACTTCTCCATTTGAATTTCATATTATATAGCCCGACGTTGAAACGCCATTCATACAGCTTGATCCATCAAAGTTTATTTTCGCTATTCCTTTCATTGGTTTTTACCATTTCTCTTTCCTAGTCTTCCTCTTGCGAATATTAGTCTTCCCTTTATGTATGGTGTCCTCAACTAATTTATTTTTGTTGTCTTCCAACTTTTCATTTGGAACCGAACATGTTCATTAAAAGTTCTCTCTCTATAAGATAGATCATTCTCAAAGATCATTTTATTTTTATGATGTTCCAAATTATCCCCTCTTTTACACAATTTTACTTATAAAATGGGTTGTATTTATTTTAATTCACCTATATAATTAATTTGATTTTTGAAAAATAAACTAAAATGGGGATCATTTTGTTTGACAAATAATAAAAGACACTCCAAGATGAGGAGGATATGGTCATATAGGAGATAGAATTTGTGCTTACATAGAAAAAAGGAGAAAGTTTAAAATATAAAATAAAAATGTTTAGAAAAACTTCACGGATAAAGATGGCTAATCACTTGTAAAACTCGCTATGTCAAACCATTCAAGTCACCTTCTCTGTATCATTGTCCAGCATGATCCGTCTAATTAGGTTTATCAACTGAGAATCAAAGCAAACAATCTGCCAAAAGGTACAATGAAACTTATAAAAATTCTTGACCCCCGCCCGAATCCCGATTAAGAGAAAATCTTAAGAAAATATAAAAAAATGTCGTTATGCATCTCAATCATAAATATGACAAATTTATTTTAATTCAGCTCTCTCCTGAATTCCTGGTGTTGGGTTATTCTACAAGCAAGACTGGAGTATAATTATAGCTAGCGACTAGCGAGCCAATATCAGATTATTTTTTCAATATTCACTATCATTTTTCTGTTGCTACTTTCTGAGTATGGAGATCAACGTTGCAGATGTTCTAGGAGCTCTCTGTTTTCTGTTGACCTTTGTTTTCCTTGTCAATGCCAAATTCTTCCATGCCCACAGAAAACCTTCTACTCAACTTCCACCCGTACCTGGTAAATTGATTGCTCTGTTTTGATGATATAGTAATTAATTATCAACTCTCAATTTCCATGTAATCGTGTGCATCTGTTCCCGGGGGTTTACCGTTGCTTGGGAATTTACTGCAGTTAAAAGAGAAGAAACCCTTCAAAACGTTTACTCGTTGGGCCCAGGTTTACGGACCTATTTACTCCATCAAACTCGGATATTCTCACTTGATTGTTCTCAATTCCACTCATCTTGCCAAGGAGGTCTCATCTTCTTTTTTCCCCTTTCATTTCTTTAACTGATTAAATTAATATATCGTATGTGGGAACAAATTATGGAATAGGGAGTTCTCTGATGAAGGTTAAATTTATTATTTTAGACCTCTCTAAGGGTATAATTTTTTCCCTTGTAGGCATTGGTTTCAAGATTCTCATCTATCACAAACAAAAAGTTATCAACTGCACTAAGAATAGTTAGTGGTGACAAATCCATCGTTGTGGCTAGTGATTACAATCAATTCTACAAATTGGCAAAAAGCAATTTACTCACCCATCTTCTAGGATCAAGTGCCCTGGTTTGTCACTCTCTTATTTCCTCAAAATCAATAATATCATTTAGAACCTGTTTGGTTGTAAACTGGAAAAAAAAAAAAAAAAACAGAATCTAATTCACTTTGGTGTCCGGATACATTGAAGGAAGTGGATTGGATTTGTTTTTTTCTTTTTAGCTCCCATAGTTTACATCCAAACAAACCTTTATTTTGTATGAGCAAGGCTTTATACTTATCAAACTTTCACCGGTACAGAAACGTTATCAAGGCCTGCGAGAAGCCATGGTAACAAACCTTGTGAGTCACTTCAACTCCCATGTAGACAAAAATTCTGAAAATGCAGTAAATTTCAGAGACATCTTTGTGTATGAAGTCTTCGGGTTTGCTTTGAAACTGGTAAATCCTATAAATTAATCTGCCTTTCAATTTTCTACCAGTCCCGATCTTATTTAATATGATAAAAAGTTCTCTTGACAAATCTATCTAAATGTGAAGGCTTTAGGGCGCGATGTACAGTCTATACACGTAGATGAGCTTGGGACGACATTTTCAAGGAAGGACTTATACCGTGTTCTAGTTGTAGACATCATGGATTGTGCAATTGAAGTGGATTGGAGAGATCTCTTTCCTTATCTAAAATGGATACCAAATCGTTTAGAAACCAGAGTAGAAACCGTCGGTTTCAGAAGGCTAGCTGTGATGAAAGCATTGATCAAAGAAATGAAAGAGCTTAAGATGCAAGCTGATTCAAAGGAGGTACTACTATCTGTTCTGGTCAATTTCCGACCAGAGATCTTCAAAGGTGATTTTGTAAGTTCGTAGGGAATATCTAGCCGATCGACACGAATTTTGATGAACAAAGCAAGCTTTTGTATTTGAAAGAAACTGAGGATTACAATGGCTCGATTACAAGTGCTTGATCTGGTCCCTCTTCTCTGGGCTAATCCCTTACTATATACCCGTTTTCGTTTCCACCTCCTGGCTCCATCTTCCCACGTCGCTTGCCCCATCTTCCGAGTGGCCTTGTCGAACGGTTCCTCCCGAGTTTCTCGGCTTGGAGACGACGATGGCGATTCTGGTACGACTTCTGGGCTCAAATATTAATGGGCTGGGCTAACCGCGGGTTGGTTAAACCTTTGGGACCAACAATAGCCCCAAAAGATTCGTGTGAATTCAAAATTTTACCGAATCTTTTTGCCTGTTGGTTTCCGGGATCTTAGCTATCTCGGATCTCACACGTGTAGGGCGGAGATTTCTCTACGCGCTTTCTCTGGCAGGTGAAAAGACGTCAGTCATCTTTATTTATTGCGCCTCGCGGAAGGGACTCATTACTCCATTGCTCTGTTAGCGATCTCTCCCGAGGTACGACTCTTCTCTTCCTTCTTCTTCGTTTCCAGTTCTCTTTTCACATTTCTATGGCGAGGGATAGAATGTCTTCTCGGCACGGTTTCTCTCCCTCGGGTATACTTCAAGAGTGCGACCGAGTTCCAAACACCATGGGCTTAGAGGAGATGAACCAGATCCTTTTAGAGGGTGGCTTTCCGGGGGGGTAGTTGCTGTATGTCCAGGGGAAGAACATTCTGACTGGGTTCGTCCTGGTTGGGTATGCTTCTTCGAGTTTCCGTTCACCATCTCTTGCCGATTCCCTTTTCCTCCTATTGTCCAGGAATTCTTAGCCCGTTTTAAACTTTCTCCTGCCCAACTTCTTCCCTCCGCTTGGAAGATCCTCTCTTGGGTTAGTAAGATGGCGGAGGTCGCCGGGGTAGACTTTACGGTTTCCGATCTGCTTCAGGCTTACCGTATTACTACGGTGAGACGAGGTCGGTTCATCTTACAGTCTCGAACCGCTCGCCAGCCGCTTGTCTTAAACACAAAGGTCAATGGGAAGGGGTGGGCAAACCGTTTTTTCTTTGTCGAGATTGCGTCTCTGACCCCTGAGAGTTGCCTATTTTTGCATGACAAATGGAATCCGTCTAGTAAGATTACCTCGTTTTTCTCCTGTATTACAAGGCGATCTCTTCTTGACGCCTACTCACCCTCTGTTTCTCTGTCTCTGCAGGCATTCCAGACAACGTCGAACCGCCTAGTCACTCGGAGAGGGTTTTGTCGAGGCTCTTCCAACTAACTTCTGCACAGAGGACGTTCGGGGCATCTCTTTCTGATCCATCGGACGAATCTTTAGAGGAAGAGGATAGTGCCACTTCGTCGGGCTCTGAGAAGGTTGGCCTGCCTATTGTCAAGATGTCTGTGGCGCCGACTTTAACCCTCGCTTCTGGTCCTTTTGTGGGTGAGTACCGTCATTTATTAGTTTACCGTGGTTTCCGTTGTGCACTTTTGACCCTTGTTGTCTTTCGTTTCAGAAACTCGCGCACGTAGATCGGGTTCTTCCTTTTCTGCCTCGGATTTGATCCTCAAGAAGACTCGATCTGGTGATTCGAAACCTCCAGCTGCCCAAGGTGTCAAGAGGGAGTCTCAGGAGGTCCCTAAGGTTTCTCGCAAACGTCCCGCTTGGAGCAACGATGATTCCCTCGAGCTTCAGGATGACGCATCTTCTGAGTGGCAATCTCTCCAACGGTACCGGGATCCTAACTTCAAGAAGCACCCTGCCCCTACGTCTGCTCATGCGATGGCGACCGAGGTTGGCCTCGGAGCTTGGAAGGTAACTAGCCCCTTGCGCTGTTTGCTTTATTGGGTTAAGCTAGTCTTTAACTTTCGGACACTTTCAGACTTGTCCTTCCTGGCATATGCAGCTCTTCCAGGAGGTCGGCCTGTTTATTGATGAGATGGACAAGGAGTTCGCAGAGTACGAGCGGAGGAAGCAGGAAGTTGCCAAGCATCGTGAGGAAATCGACAAAGCGCGAGAACGGTCTGCTGCCCGGGCTAAGGCTCTAGTTGTTGAAGAGGCGGCTTTAAAGGCTCGTGTCGCGGAGCTAGAACGCACCATTGCCATCAGGGAGGCCAAAGTGAAGGAGCTTGAAGCCAAAGCTGCTAGCACACTTTCTATGGGAAAGGCAGACGCGGAAGACATTGGGGCGTTCTTCAGTATGCTGGCGCGGCTGGAGACCATTAGGGAATTCGAAGCGGGGAAGCTTTCTGTGGGGGATGAAGACAAGTTCAACGAGCAATTTCTAGATGCTTTCCCTGGCGGTGTGCCTTCGGCTCGTATCGCTTCCCTGTTGAGTTCTCCGACGGTGGCTGGGCAAGCGCACCCGGAAGGTGATGACCAGGGGGAGGAGAGGGTTGCTTCTGGAAACCCTGCGTGAAGATCCTAAGAATGTGAAGAAGTCTGGCGGCATGGGCCATTTGTAAAGTTTGCTTTTTGTTTTCTTTTGGGGACGATTTTAATGAAGGACAAGTGGTACCTCACCGGCGTGCCGTTCATCGGGCGTCTGGTGAGGGTTTCTCTGGTGGTGGCGTGGCCACGAACACTTTGTTTGGACGCTTTGCCCCCCGTCATGGGGCGGGGGTGTTTATCTATTTGTTATGCTTTTGCTTTCGTCGCGTTTTGCTTGCGTCTTTTTTTTTTGTGCTGGCTTTCCGTGCAGGTACTTCTCTGCTCCGTGCCGATCGGTGTCCACGAAGCCCCTGCAGGTGGCTAGGTGTTTTCAAGTGGTGCATAGCTATGGCTCGAAGAGGTGAGGAAAAAACCTTAACCAGGGTTATGGGTGACCCGAAGTTTAGCCTTCAAGCCCCTGCTAGTTAAAAGGGATTACCTGCCTGGAGGCGCGCGAAGGACGAGATCCGTCGTTTCCAGCTGTGCCCTGACGATCTCCGTCGATGATCTGGCGCTTGCTCGGTGGAACTGGCGACGCGGGGTCTTGCCCTGGACTGCCGGCTGGCGAGCTTCTGCGAAGCGGCCGTTTGTAACTGGCGAATCTGCCGGAAGGCGGGCGTCTGGGAGATTATTTTCCGTACCCTGTTGAACAAGCTTGTAAAGATCATCATTCAAACACAAATAAAGCATTGATTGTGTCTTTTTTGTCTTATGAATGGCTTGTTACCGTTTGTTTATTTTACTTCTGTTTTTTGAGGTTCCTCTTTTCTGGCGGTGGCTGCCGAGAGTAACTCCTCCGAAAGAACATTGTTGTTATTTTCTGTTGTCTCTCCTTTTTCTGAGGATGAGTAACACATGTATTAAAAAAGGAAGCTATTTACCTGATCGATTTTTACCGAGCTTACGTCGTTGTTTAGATCTTACTTGAGTTTATTCGGCCGTTTCTGGCGACTTGGTTATTCTTCTAGAATTGGTATCTCCGTAAGTGCGTGGCGTTCCAGCTACGCGGAATGGGCTTCCTTTCTTTGGATTCTAGCCGATATGCTCCTTGCCCGGTGATACCGACTATCTTGTAGGGTCCTTCCCACACGGGAGCTAACTTCCCGGCATTCACTTTGATGGTGTTTTGGAAGACCTTTCGGAGGACCCATTCGCCGATGGTGAAGACTCTTATCCGTACATTTTTGTTGTAGCTTCGGGCCACTTGTTGCTGGTGTCTGGCCAGGCGCAGTCGGGCCCTTTCCCTTAGTTCTTCTAAGGTGTCGAGGTTGGCGGCTAACTCGGCGGCGTTCTGATCGAGCCTCTGTAACCCATATCGTGCAGTTGGCACAGTGACCTCGACCGGTATTACTGCCTCGCAACCGTATACCAGGGAAAAGGGAGATTGTCCCGTGGCGGCTTTTGGAGTGGTTCTGTCGGCCCACAAAACGTACGGTAGCTCGTCGGCCCAGCGCCCCTTGGCTTTCACCAATCGCTTCTTGAGATTGTTGATGATGACCTTATTGCTAGATTCTGCTTGTCCGTTGGCCTGTGGATAGCGAGGAGTGGAAGTCACTAGGTCTATATTCCATCGCTGACAGTAATCTCGGGTCTTCCTTCCAATAAATTGTGATCCGTTATCACAAACGATCTCGGAAGGGACCCCAAAGCGGCATATGATGTGTTTCTTGATGAAAGCTATCACGTGGGATTCTTTGACTTCCTTGTACGCTTCAGCCTCGATCCATTTGGAGAAATAATCTGTCACCTGCAGGAAGAATACTCGTTGTCCGGAAGATGGGGGCAACTTCCCTACGATGTCCATCCCCCACCTCATGAAAGGCCACGGTGTTAGCGTCGGATGCAGCGGTTCTGGCGGCTGGTGAAGAGTTGTAGCGTGCTTTTGGCAAGCTTCACACTTTCGAGAGTACTCTGCAGCGTCTTGACGCATGGTAGGCCAATAGTATCCCAAGTTGAGAGCCTTGTTGGAAAGACTGCGTCCCCCCGAGTGGTTTCCGCATTCTCCTTCATGCAATTCCTTGAGTATCTTGGGCACCTCTGATTTTGCGACACAGCGGAGTAAGGTTCCTGTTGCGGATTGCTTGAAGAGAATACCGTCTCTTGTGCTATACCGCGTGGCCCTCATTTGGAGCGCTCTTGCTTCGGACCTATCGGGCGGCAGCTGTCCGCGATCGATCCACCGTAGGTACGGTTCCGTCCAACATTCTGATCCTTGGGAAGCACTCGGGATGTCGGATGCGGGATCGGGATCTCTCGGCGTTGCTGC
Organism: Fallopia convolvulus; assembly: GCA_964016875.1. Classification (NCBI taxonomy): domain Eukaryota; kingdom Viridiplantae; phylum Streptophyta; class Magnoliopsida; order Caryophyllales; family Polygonaceae; genus Fallopia; species Fallopia convolvulus. Next base: position 11,537,754 of record OZ024734.1, read on the forward strand.
CTCCTGGGGAGCTCTTTCACGGGGCATGTCATTCCCTTCAAGATCGTCGCTGGCGAAGATCGTCAGGGTCTGTCTATCTTCTCTGGTCTTATGCTCCTCATCTTGGCGAGGATCTTCAGCTTCTCTTCCGATTGCTGGAACTAGCACATGGACTAGGGGGACTGATGCGAACTCTTCAGGATCTAGGGCAGAAGCCAAATTGGCCAGAGCGTCTGCCTGCGCATTCTCTTCTCTAGGGACTTGCTGGATAGTGAAGTTCTTGAACGACTGTATGATTTCCCTGATTTTCCCTGCGTATGCTGCCATCCTGGTATCTCTGGTAGTGAAGATTCCTAGGATCTGGTTTACAACTAGCAGCGAGTCGCACTTTACTTCTATTTCTGCGATACTCAGGTCTTTGGCAATCGTCAGCCCCAGTATGAGGGCTTCGTATTCTGACTCGTTGGTGGTGGCTTCGAAAGCGCACCGTACGGCCTGAGCTATCTTGTCCCCCTTGGGTGATTTCAGCACTACCCCGATTCCTACTCCCCGAGTATTGGAAGCTCCATTCGTATGCAGCGTCCATGGTCCGGAGTACTCCAGCTCTGTCACGAAGGTTTCTTGCTGTCTGGCTGCTTCATCCATTGTAGGGCTGAAATCAGCCACGAAATCTGCCAGTGCTTGGGCTCGGATGGCCGCTTTCGGCTCGTAATCGATATCAAATCCGCTCAAGTGTATAGCCCACTTGGCCATTCTGCCGGTGATCTCCGACTTTCTTAGTATTGCCTTCAGCGGGTAATTGGTGCGGACTGTGATCGTGTGCGACTCGAAGTACGGTCTCAGTTTTGTAGAAGCCATGACTAGAGCGAGGACTAGTTTTTCCAGAGGTGAGTAACGTGTCTCTGCTGCGAGCAAGGTGCGGTTGACATAGTAAACGGGAAGCTGGTTGCCTTCGTCTTCTCGTACCAGTACTCCGCTAACAGCGTTCTCTGTTACGGCTAGGTATAAGAAAAGATTCTCGCCTTCCTCAGGCTTGGACAGCAGCGTCGGACTGGACAAGTAGTGTTTGAGCTGCTGGAAGGCTTCTTCATGGGTTGGAGTCCATTCGAACCTCTTGTTCCTCCGCAGCACGTCATAGAACAAACGACACCTATCTGAAGACTTTGAGATGAAGCGGTTGAGGGCTGCCACTCTCCCAGTTAGTTTTTGCACATCCTTTACGCATCTAGGCGAACGCAGGGCAGCTATGGCCCTGATTTGGTCGGGATGGGCTTCCATCCCTCGTTGGGTGACTACGAACCCGAGGAAACGTCCTGATGTTACTCCGAACGCGCATTTGGTTGGGTTCAGCTTCATACGATAGTTGTCCAGGATCTTAAAGGCCTCTTCCAGGTGCTGGACGTGGTGCTCGACCTGCTTGGATTTTACTAGCATATCGTCGATGTAGACTTCCATGGTTCTGCCGATATGCTTCTGAAACATGCGATTGACCAACCGCTGGTAGGTGGCCCCCGCGTTCTTGAGTCTGAAGGGCATAACTTCGTAACAATAGGTACCCTGGCTGGTGATGAATGATGTTTTCTCCTGATCTCCTGGATGCATCCTGATCTGATTGTAGCCGCTGAAGGCATCCATGAAGGTGAGCATCTCGTGTCCTGCGGTGGCGTCCACCATGGCATCGATGTGCGGCAGGGGAAACGAATCTTTTGGGCAGGCTTTGTTAAGATCCGTGAAGTCGATGCAGACCCTCCACTTGCCATTCTTCTTGCTCACCACCACGATGTTTGCTAGCCACTCCGGGTATTTCACTTTCCTGATCTTCCTTGTTCGGAGCAGATTTTGTACTTCCTCGTCTACAATCAGGTTCCGCTCTGGGGCAAATTTCCGCCTCTTCTGCTTTACCGGGGGATGGCGAGGATCTACGTTCAGCCTGTGCGTGATGATGCTAGGGTCGATCCCGACCATATCCCCGTGCGACCACGCAAAACTGCTGCTATGCCGCTTGAGGAAGGTGATTAACTCTGCTTTTTTCTGCGGAGATAGATTCTTCCCCACCCGTACGGTTTGCTCGGGCTTCTGCTCGTCGAGGGAGACTTCCTCGATCTTGTCGGCCTCGGGGTCTGCTCTCCGCGCGGAACCCTGGGCTTCCTGTAATTGCTATGCGGGGTGGGCGACAGTCGCCTTCAAGGCGGATTTGTAGCACTCCCTCGCTAGCCTTTGGTCTCCCCTGATTTCTCTTACCCCCCAGGGCGTCGGGAACTTTATGGTCTGATGATAGGGAGAGGGAACTGCTTTCATGTCATGGATCCAGGGCCGTCCCATGATGATGTTGTAGCAGGACGGGCAGTCAAGTACAGAGAATCTGACGGATAGGTTGATCCCTTTAGCGTAGGTGGGGAGAGTTATTTCCCCCAAAGTATGAGCAATCTCTCCGCTGAATCCGACCAAGGCTACCGACTTTCTGAGGATGTTTTCTTCTTTCAGACCCATCTCCTTGATGGCGTCGAGCGTGATCATGTTAGTAGAGCTTCCGGTATCGATGAGGATCCTCCTCATTAATACATTTCCCACCGACAGGGAGATGACTAACCCATCGTGGTGGGGTCCTACCAAATCGGCTGAATCCGAGTCGTTGAAAGTGATAGTGTCTTCCGGACGTCCCTCGGATCGGCGGACATGCGCCACCAATGGTCCCTCTGGTTGCCCTCGGGCGTGGCGTTTGGCTGCCGAGTAGGTGACGCCACATATGTCGGATCCGTCGTTGATTACGTTCACCACTTTGGCGTATTCCGGGGATGAAGGAATGTCCATGGGCTCTGTCATATTCTGGCTGGTGGGAGGGTTGGCGCTGGCGGAGATTCCCGATAACAAGCCTCTCGAATGCAGGTACGCTAACTCTTTTCGGAGGGCGAAGCACTCATCTGTCTCGTGCCCGTAGTCTTCGTGGAAATCACACCATTTAGTTTTGTCCTTCTTGGGATTCGGGTTGTCCGCCTTCTTCGGCCATCTGATGCGATCTCCGAATTTCTCTAAGCTTCTTACGATCTCGGCGTTCCCCAAACCTAGGTTGTACTCATGAACTCTTGGTCGGTTGGGCGCGTCTTTTTTCCCACTTGGCTACTTGGTTCCCGCCGTGTGCACCTCGGGCGCTTCGTGCCTGCTTTTCGGATATGGTTGCCCGCGGCGCTCTCTCCGCTGGTCGGAGGGGGTCTTTCTTTCGACCCTGTCGAAGACGGAAGCGGCTCGAGCAGGGACTTCGTCTTCTTCGAGTCGAACGTGCGCCAGGGCTTTCACCTGGACGTCTTCGAAGCTGTGGCATGGGTATTTGGTCAATTCCCTGTGGAGTTCGCTGTTGGGCAGCAAGCCTCTTCGGAATGCTTCTATCGATGTGGGCACATCGCAGAGCGGGATCGCCACCTTCTCCCGGTTGAATCGGTTCAGGAAGGCACGCAGAGACTCCCCTGGCCTTTGGGCTATGCGGTACAAGTCGTTAGACTGTTTCATGAGTTTCCGGCTGCTAGCGAATTGCATCCGAAAGGTATCTACCAATCCCACGAAGGACGAGATTCCTCCCTTGGGGAGATTGATAAACCAAGTTAGGGCGGCGCCGGAGAGTGTGGCGCCGAATCCTTTACACATGATCGCTTCTCTGGATTCTCGCGGTATCGAGCTGGTCATCATTTTCTGCTTGAAAATGGCAACATGTTCGTCAGGATCTCCCGTCCCGTCATAAGTGGGGATCGCTGGGACCGTGAATCTCTTGGGAATATCCACGCTGGCAATCGGGGTTGCGAAGGGCGACTCGTCGTAGCCGTCTAGAGCTTCTTTTTCTAACGGCGGCGGTACCCCGGGTATCTGAGCGATCTTGTCCTCCAATCCCTTGAGGCGATCCTGCATATACTTGTTGAAGAGAACTTCTAGGAAGGGTTCAGTAGGGGTTACCTGCCTTCTGGATTCTTCGCCGTACTGGGGGTGGAAAACTCCCGTCCCTGCAGCTCGGTTCCCTGGCGTCTGGGTACTAGGAACTCCCGGAAGGGTAGCTGCTGGGGTGGCCACATTCACAGTGGGGGATGGTCCTCCGATTTGTGAGTTGAAGGCTTCCCCTAGGTTGAGGCGGGCGGTGGCTTCACGGACGGTCACGGCTGGGCGGGATCCACTGTGAGATGCCGAAGCTGCCTGAAGTTGCTCGCGAAGATTCGCGTTTTCGGTGGTGAGTTGCGTGATGTGATCCATGTGCGTCTGGCTGCGATCCTTCTGGCTAACAATATCCTGCTGCAGGGCGGATATCTTGGTTGCAAGTTCGCTCAGGACGCTGCGCAGGCCTTGGACCTCTTCAGGGGTACCGTCGACGGTGTCTTTCTCAGGGCGGCCGTCGTGGCTTCCCCCTTCTCCTCCGTTCGTGGGAGAGGATGGCTGCGAGTTGGTCATCTTTCCCGAGTGAGAGCGTTCCTGTTTTGATCAAGAGAGCAAGCGAAAACCGGCTAGGGCCCCACGGTGGGCGCCAAATTGTTCTGGTCAATTTCCGACCAGAGATCTTCGAAGGTGATTTTGTAAGTTCGTAGGGAATATCTAGCCGATCGACACGAATTTTGATGAACAAAGCAAGCTTTTGTATTTGAAAGAAACTGAGGATTACAATGGCTCGATTACAAGTGCTTGATCTGGTCCCTCTTCTCTGGGCTAATCCCTTACTATATACCCGTTTTCGTTTCCACCTCCTGGCTCCATCTTCCCACGTCGCTTGCCCCATCTTCCGAGTGGCCTTGTCGAACGGTTCCTCCCGAGTTTCTCGGCTTGGAGACGACGATGGCGATTCTGGTACGACTTCTGAGCTCAAATATTAATGGGCTAGGCTAACCGCGGGTTGGTTAAACCTTTGGGCCCAACACTATCCTTGATCTTTTACTATCATATATATATAACAGATACTCAGTTTTGCACATGTAACAGATTTTTTTCTGCAGGAAATGAAATCTTATCTTAACTTGTTAAGATCAGAAGCTGATCAAAACGGGGCAGACTCGACCCAACTTGCAATGTTTGTGTGGGAGGTGATTCTCCAGCTCTCAGATTCACCTGCAATCGCAACAGAGTGGGCGGTTTTTGAGCTAGCCAAAGACCATGAAAGACAGGTTTTTTTTTATAGCCAGCTTCAATACTTGTCAGTTGTTAGTTACTGATCTTTATCTAGCTAGCTAGTATGAGGTTAACTTTTCGTTACCTTACAGAAACGTCTGTACCAAGAAATTGAAATGGTTTGCGGATCAAAGAAGATCACTGAAGACGAATTGTCGCGACTTCCTTATTTGAGTGCTGTTTTCCATGAAACCCTAAGGAAGCACAATCCTCTTCCCATTCTTCCGATTAGAAACGTTCATGAAGATACCCAAGTTGGAGGCTACCACATTCCTGCTGGAAGCGAGGTTTGACAAATATTAATTCTCCTACAGAATTAAATGATTTTCATTCTTAAATCCTTCACATTAGAAAATGATATTTGCCTCCCTTCATTCTAATTTTGCTAACAACTTTAGCCATGCAAAAATTACACTTGTTTTTGTTTTTTGGTTGTCAAAAAATTGGATTGTCTTGTGCAGATTACTGTGAATATCTACGGATGCAATAGGAACAAAAACCAGTGGGAAGATCCTGATGAATGGAAACCGGAGAGATTTGTTGACGACAAGTACAGTCCAAGTGATTTGTACAAAACAATGGGTTTCGGTGCAGGAAAGAGGGCATGTCTCGGCACTTCTCTAGCCATGATACTTTCGTGCTTGTCGATTGGAAGACTTGTACAAGAGTTCGAGTGGAGACTGAAAGAAGGAGAGGAGGAAGATGTCGATACGGTTGGGATCACTACCCATAAACTCCATCCACTTCATGTTATTGTAAAACCAAGAAGCTTGGTTCTGTGATAATACTGATAGCTCGTGTGCAACCCAAAAATAAAAGGCTTTAAAATCTTTTTAAGAGTGTGATATTGTGCTTTTATTGGATTATTGGTGTTCTAGGCCCAGCCCAGTAGTAGGGGAGGTAGGAATTTAAAGTGTAAGTTTGCATTCCCACATCGGAAGAGAGAAACAAAGGAGGAGGAAAGGTGAGACTATATTAAGGGAAAGGAGTATATATTGCAACATACTTACCTGGATGGGGTCTACGAGCGATCAGTAAGGCTCGTGGCCTAGGCTGGAGGCCCACAATGCACACTGCGTGGGAGCTCTAGCTTGCTGGCTTTGTTGACCTCTTGCAAGATGTCTTTTGTTTTCTCAAATTCCATCTGAATGATATGAATCAATGTGGGTTCACCGGCCTTTTGTTGAGCTTGTTCTGTTATACGAGCCTTGAGCTCACGAGATGTAGATCGTTTGAATAGCTCGAGGTTGCTTATATATGCTTGATCTCTCGCCCTCAAACACATTTTGTAGACATATAGTATAATTTGTTGTAGGGGTGTTAGTCAACATAAATATGGAACCTACGTAGGGTTGTAAATGAATAGAGTCGTTTGTGAAAAATTCGATATTTGACTCGGTTAAATCTTGTTTATGTTCGGCTCGATTTATAAACGAGCCAAGCTTGAACATAACTTTAAGACTCGAAAGATAAACGAACTGGGCTTTGAGCACAAAATAACTCAGCTCATTTGCTATGAGCGAAACACGATTATACGCTCATCGACAATGCGGATCCGAGCCCAGCCTCGTCCGACGTGCTAGACCGTGTCGAGTCCTCGATGCCACTTGAGATTCTCGCCTTGCGCCCGCGCGCCAGCCCTCCTTGCGTCCGCGAGCGCTAGTCCTTGCGCGCCAACGCGCGCCAACTTCGTCTTCGCCCGGATCTTGACAACTCCGACTCCTTGGCCACGACATTGCTCCTATCTTACTTGTTCTAGTATTATTTCCTTTCCAAACAATTCCACATATGCTTGTATTGTTTTAGCAAGTTGTTTTTGGACCTTTTAAGGAAGTGGGCCTTTGTTTGCACACAAGGCCCATTCCGACGCCCCTTTGTTGCCAAGTTTGCGAGCACCTCTCTTTATAAGCACTCGGACCCTCTTTGCAAGTTTAAGCATATTATTAATCAATCCATTATTTAGTCGAGTCTCTTTCCTTGGTTGTGGACCTCCAAACCTCGCTTCCTCTGGTTCGATCCTCCCTTGGATCGAGTGCCTCTTATTACTAAAGGTCGAGAACCTTAAAATCTCACAAATTCGCTTCCACATTGCTACTACAAGACCTACTACACGATCATCCATCGAAGATCCCGACGTTCTTGAGTCTTACGGAGTCTAGATCGCATCACTTGCGGGTCGGTTTATGGTTGGATGGTAGAAAGACTTCATTCATCTATAAACTGACCCATTGAGACAATCCTAATGCACTCTCCTCTATGTGTTTATTAATACGTTATGAAAATCCATAACCCATAATCTAAGAAATTATATAATAGGTTTAATTCTAATATTTAGATGTGGGAAGAGTTATGTACTTAACATACATACCTAAGAAGCGATTTCAAACAATTTCATAGTGTTCATTTTTTATTATATACCATTTTGTATGGGGAACAACCTCATACTCATTGACTTTTATACAATGCCTTTAAGATAGATATAATCTCTATATCAATTTTGGTGCATTATAATTAGATTCATTATCATTGTCACATAGTTGAATTTTAGTTTTCTTTAGATTTTCCGGACAAAAATAATACTAGGCCTTCTTTATACACCCACTCAATTTTATATCGGGGGAAAGGTGTGTACATTATAGTCCCCAGATCTCGTCTGAGGCGGGTTAACAGTGAATTGAGTGAATTGATGTTGTTGTTGTTTGTATATACTATTTTGTGTGAAACGCAACGCTTATTATATAGTTTTTTCAATAGAAATTAAACATCCATAAATTTTACTACAATTTTGCAAAAAATAACCTCTTACTTATTCCTATTTCATTTTCATAGACAACGCCTCCAAATCTTTTTAACTGGGGGAAGGTATCCAAAAACATGGATTGAAAAATCTAAAAATGACATATATTCATGTCAAAATTAAACTGAACAAAGCTTCCCCGAAAAGAAATGCGCAGCCGGGCATTTGCAAAGCTAGCGGCCGAGAATCCCTCGCTTGTAAGGCAGAAACGTCTTCTTTTTCAAATCATCTGCAGCCGCCTTCTTCATTGCGTAGTGTTTCTCGTGGGCCGAAACCGCTGTTGTCCTTCTGATGTTCTTCGAGGACGAACCAGACATCTCATCGGCCTCGCTCTGCCCACCCCTGTAGAACGCCGCAAACTTCTTCAACGGCTCTAATTTGTCGGACGCACGCCCTTCTGATGCGCTGCGAAACAGCAGAAAATTCTTCAACTTGCTCATTCGGCTTGATTTTGACGGTTTTTGGAGGAGTGTTAATAATGTGGAGGATGCATTGGGTTCCTTCTTTTCATCGTTGACTTCCCATGGCGGGTAATTGGGTAATCGGATTGGGGAAAGTGATCTTGTTCCTCGACGGATTGATGAAGCTGTCGAAGATGGAGCTCTCCCTCTTCCTCTATGATTACAATGATCATGATCATCATCTTCATCTAAGAAACATCGAAGTACACGTGGGTTGTTGGTTGGTTGGTTCATCTTGGGTGTGAAAGCACTCCAAAAAGTCTTCCTTCCTTTTGTTGACACATTAGGATCTTCTGCACCGCCCACAATTATAGGGTTTTCAAATCAAAAAGAAGTTCATCTTTTAGGAAAAATCATGAAAACAAATTAAATTCAGTCAATGAGGTTGCTATACATTAGAATTATTAAACAAAATTGAGCATGATGAGTTTGAATTTTAAAAAAATGACCCAAAATAATTTGAACTTGTTCTAAAGATCAATTTTTACTCATCAATTAATCTCTCTCTCAATCCGGTTTAAGAAGATAATATAAACAGACCTACATTACTTAAAGTGAAGGAAGTATATATATATGCACCTTTTGAGATTGATGATTTTGGAGATGTAGAGGATGACAAAAGTGGTCTTCTTACAGACGTTGTAGTCTCATCATCACGAGGAGGGTCATTCGCCAGTGGCTCGAGGGGACGAATTTTACCAGCGTGGAAGAGCTCTGCGGCCGAAACAGTGGACTTTGTAGCGTCTTGGGTGACATGGAAGGCGAATTCGTCAGTTTGATCGATAATTGGAACATCATCGAATTCTTGATAGAAGTCGGATGCGCGATTGGGACTGGTGGGAGCGCTGAGGCAGTACAACCAAGGTATGTTAGGTGGAGAAGGCATCTAGCTCAACTTGCACCCTAGAGCTCTATGTACAAACTGTCTTCTTTGTTTGTATTTTTATTTTGATAGTGTGAGGACATATGGGAGAGTTGTGATGTAGTAGTAGTATATGGGGGGCTAATGAGAGAGTAAGAACCAAATATGTGATTTGTAAACAGGTGGGGCTGGCTTTGTTGACTACATGGATATATCCTTGGGGTCCGCCATCATTACTCCATCGATAAGTTTGAAATATGTGTCTTTTCCTTTTCTCAATTCTTATATGATAGATTAGTGTCGGTTCTCCGGCCTTGTTTTTATTATATAGACAAAAAGATTGTTTTGTTTTTGCACATGGAAAGCACCCATCCATATGCTAACACTATAACAATTAAATTCATATGCTTATTTGGTTTCTTTTGAGCTGTCGAATTAATTTCAGCTTCATTAGGGTGGTCACACTTGAGATCTTCTTACAACTTTTGTTTTTAGTCGAGAAAAGAAGTGAACTTATGAGTAAAGAGGGGGTCGGGTAGCTGATTGGGAAAAAATCGATACTCCCTTTATTACTGTCTCCGGCACAAGTAAGTTTTATCCCGGGTCGACAATTTATCAATAATCTTGTGGAATTGCAAGAAGATTTCCACTCTTTTGCTTCGGTTCAGAATAGTGAGAAATTTACTATGCTTAAAATTGATTTGGCCAAGGTTTATGATCGAGTAAGGTGAGTCTTCTAAAACTATTCTTAGAATAGTGTCACTTGCTAGCTACTCTCATTCAAACAAATATGCTTTGTCAATCTAAGCTGGGTTGTATGGAAATGCTATGGAACGGATCTTGTTTTGGACGAAAAATAACTTACTATTCTAACACCCTAAATTGGGGTCACAATCAAATGAATATGGAAGTAATGGTGTTTGATAGAATCGGTTGAAAAATGAACGAATGTCTATTGATATTTTTTCATGGATGTTCCTCCGATGATTACAAGGTACCCCCTCTAAAAGTGTTTGATCGATCTTTACTTATTTCTCCCCTTTCTAGCCGTTACCCACGTTCGAAACCATATACCTGCGTTCATCAGAGCTAACACAACCGTCGCCCACTTTCCACGTTCGCGAGAAGAGGGACCCAGGTTCTACTAACAGTTTTCCGAGCTTGTGTGTTCTCTTCGCGACGATGATCTTTCTCCATTTTGATGACCATTGTATTTTTGGCATCTTCGTCGTATCTCGGATAGATGTCCAGGGGCATGCGTAGCTCCGTATTCCACTTGGGCCACTGTGTCGATGGGCTTATGTTTTTAGGCCTAACATTGCCCCAAATGTGATCCAAATCCCTACGCATGATTGGAATTAGATTTTCCGCATTCTTCAGATGTGACAAAGGACACGTGGAAGCTCATCGACTGTGCGATTGCCTTCCGGAAGAAGAATAGTCACGTCTTCTCAGCGCTATAATTACCCGATAGCAGATTTTTGGAGATACGATATTGATCTTTTTCTTCTTTTTCCTTTTGCCTCCCCTTCATCTTCTTCCCTTGCTTCTTCCTTCACCCCTCATGATTTTCACCCATGTTCTATGTCCAAACAAGACATAGAGAAGATTATTAAGAACCAGGGTTTTTCTTTGGCAACCAATTTCTACTTTTCTGCAACGTACATGATTCAACGCAAACTTCAATCGAGTGATAAGAAGCCCCTGTTGGATTTGAAGATTAAGTGCGAAGACGTCACCAAGTTGACCCCTGCCAAAAGATCCCTACTTAAGGCCCCAAAGGTCATTGATCTTGAAGGTAAAACTTTGCAGGATTTGTGGCAGAAGCTTCGTGACGTCCACTGCCCTAAGAGAGCTCATTCGGAGGTCCCTACCCCCGCTCTTGTCAGGGATGTCGGTTTGGCGGTGTGGAAGGTAACTTCTTGAGAATAATCTTTTCTTCCCTTTTTATATTTCGTGCGTTCCCTACAGTTCTTGTTCTTTTACTATTGGTTTTGTCTATTCCCTAGGCTTTGCAAGGCGTGTTGTGGGTTGCAGACGCAGTGGATAAGGAAGGAGGTGATCTAGAAGAGGGGAAGTTAAAGTGGGAAGTTGAGAGGTAACTTGGAGAAGGAAGTGTTAGCGGCCGATGAGCGCCAGAAGATGGATGTTGGCAGAATCGCGACGCTGACGAAAACCGTACCATCAAACGTCACGCTTGTTAGGCTGCTTCTAATAGATCCAAGATCGTAGATCTGGAGGCTTCTAACAAGAAGATTATCATGGAAGCTAGGGAGTTGTCGACAAGGACTCTGATGGTAATAAGGACGAGGATGATGGGCCTAGAAACGACGATCAAGGTGTGCCCTGTGCAGGAAGGGGTCTGGATGACCCTTCCACGAGCAAGGCGAATCAGGCGAAGAGTGCCATTTCTAGCAGAGTGATACGCATGACAAGGTTAATGAGACAGTTGGAACGGAAGGTCAAGAAGGAAGTGATCAACTAATGCATTAAAAGCGAATTTTTGTACACTAACATCTACATATGGAATACCTATGAAATCTTTAATCTAATAAACCAATGTGTACGCTACAATATTATTATCAACATATTCATTTCCAAACTAGAATATGCAACTATTAGTTGCACATAGCCGGGCCGATAACGGGCCTATCTTTTATAGGCCCAACTGATTTGCAAACCTCACACTCTGAGCTCGGTCGGCGGTCCAAAAGACTAAACCCTAGGAACCAGAGAAAGAGAATCAGGACTCTGAGTTTGCCAAGGACAAAAGAACTCAGAATTCTTCACCTGCATATCTTCTCTGCCTCGTCAAAGTCTACAAAGGTTGATGATCCAAATTTGATCGGTTTGAGCTTCTTATTCTCAATTTAATTTCCCCCCCTAATGTTCTTATGTCAACCGAGGAATTCGGTTTGATCCAAAATTTCAATTGTTTTGTGCCGCTGGCGCTTGCCCCTCGCCCCTGAGAATTCCCGTCCGCCGGGCCGCCGTTGGGGGTTACCGCCTCCACCTGCCTCCTCCACTGGCCGGGGATGATTGCTTACCTGTTTTTAGTTTAAATGGGAAAGACTAACTTTTTTGTGAATTTTATGTAGGTTTTGAAGGTTGGTTTGGAAATATCTTGCTTGTAAATGGCTGCATTACAGAGCTACGGTTTGTGCATCAAGGACTTAACTGCTACCTTCACATCTTCCGGTTCTGCAACCAGCTACAAGAGGTTTGTAATCTTCGTTGATGTTACTTCTATGGCTATTTCTGCCATCTAATATCTATTCTTGATACACTACCATGTATTTGTTTTCTTTGCCATTACTCGCATTTTGTAGTTTTTATACCTAGTTATTATGCCTTTTGTAGTGGAACTGCAAATTGTTTTATTTATATTCCAATTAGAGATGATAGTTGGGCAAAATGTTAGGAGGAATGGCCCAAGAGCTGCTGTGATGACTGATGCCCGTCTTCCCATGCGAAGCTATGAAGTTAAAAACAGGTACACCCCCTTGCTTTCTTAGATTAATGCCTCTACAATGGTGGGATTCATGTTGAGTTGTTGATATCAAAGGTGGAACTTTGGACTGTGCTACAAAGTTCATTACTATTTATGAATCCACAATTTTGAATGTGGGTAGAGTGATCTTTTTGTTATTTCTTGTGTTGAAGTTTGTGAGAGATTCTATCAATGTTGCCTGCAAATTGGTACAGGTGCTCATTTGTATAGAAAACTGTCTAGGAAGGATGTTTAAAAAGTTTTTTGTACTTAATGTTGGATATTCTCCATACCATGAGATAGAAATAACATATTATCCTTCATTTCTACTTGCAGGACCAATGTGGATGATATAAAGTCCCTCAAATTGATTACAGCCATTAAAACTCCGTATTTACCTGATGGAAGATTCGATCTTGAAGCTTATGATGCCTTAGTCAACATGCAGATTGATAATGGCGTTGACAGCATAATCGTTGGAGGCACTACTGGTGAAGGACAATTAATGAGTTGGGATGAACATATCATGCTTATAGGCCATACTGTAAACTGCTTTGGTGGAAGCATCAAAGTGATAGGCAACACAGGTAGTAATTCTACAGGAGAAGCCATTCATGCTACTGAACAAGGTTTTGGTGTAGGAATGCATGCTGCCCTTCACATTAATCCTTATTATGGGAAAACATCAATGGATGGTTTGGTTGCTCATTTCCAAAGCGTTCTCTCAATGGGCCCCACTATCATCTACAATGTGCCTTCTCGTACTGGACAGGACATTCCGCCTCATGTTATTCATTTAATTTCAGAGAATCCCAACATGGCCGGCGTGAAAGAATGTGTTGGAAATGACAGAATAAAGCAGTACACCGACAATGGAATTGTGGTTTGGAGTGGTAATGATGACGAATGCCATGATGCAAAGTGGGGAGGATTTGGGGCGAATGGAGTGATATCGGTCACAAGTAATCTAATCCCGGGTTTGATGAGACAACTCATGTTTGAAGGAAAGAATCCATCTCTTAATGAGAAGATCATGCCTCTTGTTGATTGGCTTTTTGAAGAACCAAATCCCATTGGGTTAAATACTGCATTAGCTCAACTCGGGGTCATTAGACCGGTGTATAGGCTGCCTTATGTTCCTCTTCCCTTGTCAAAAAGAGAGGAGTTTGTGAAGTTGGTGAAGGAGATAGGCCGTGAGCATTTTATTGGAGACCAAGATGTCCGAGCTCTTGATGACGACGACTTTATTTTAGTAAGTAGGTACTGATTTATATTGCATTATGTACTGCTTCAGTTTTCTGTATCTTGTGAGATCAAGATCCTCGCACTTCAGGTTAGGCTACTTGATTCACCCGAGACGGTTATTTAGTTCTCTTTAGGTTTGGCCGAAGTGTATTTTGACTATGTACCTGAAGATTGTGCTTGAAAGATTGCCAATGGGTTGATTGAAAGAAATGTTTGGAAGTGTCAATAAGCCCCAAATCTCTAAACTCACTGGCCTTTTCTGGTTTGATTCCACTATCCATGGCCAAGGCACACACGCCCTTTTTATCACACAGAATTAATCCCAAGCTCAATTCTTCTTTTGCTTTGGTGCGACAAGAGTCCGTCTTTAAGATCACGGGCTTTCTTTAAGCAACTTGGTTGAACTCTATAGAAATATTCTGATAAAAAGCTTTTCTAGTTACAATGAGGAAATAACAGTCAAAATAACATGTTTTTTTCAGTGAAAGGAAAAATCTATTGCTGAATTGAGGTCTCTAGAATACTAGTTGAGCAGTGACCTCTACAACTTAAAGATCTGACTAATCCCATGAACCCATTTGTTGAACTTCTTCTCTCCAACTTTCTTCTTCCATCATCTTCATACATCCCAAACATCACCTTGGGCTTTTGACGCCGCCGTTGCCTGCTCTTGATATCAGCTAACTCCATCTCACCTGACAACCTCATGGATCCAAACATGATCTTATACCACCTGCAAGTCTTCATTGACAAGAATCTTGATCCTTTCTTGTTGGCCTTCTTCTGTGAGGGTGAATCTCCATAGGGAATCAACCTCCCACAAAAGATGAAATTTTCGGGTTGGAGTCTGGAATCTAGAAACCCTGATCTGAAGAACTCGAAAAACCCATCTTCTTCCGAAGAGGACGCAAGCAACGAGCTCTTGGCATTTACCTTGTCAGATGAAACGCCCCAATCAGCCGAGGCGTCGCTGTATATGGGTATGTCACAGAACGAGAGAGCCTCTTCTTCTTCTTCATCTAGATTTCTAAATTGAGAGCATATCATCTTGTCTTCTCCCATGATCTTGTCGGCACAAGAATGATAACTAGTTAGGTGTTGTAGTAAGAGAGAGGAAGATGAAGCTAGATTTAAGTTTGTAATTGTGCATGGAAGTTGGATTGGGGTGGCACCAGTTTTTATACCAAAATAGAAAGCCATGTTTGGTTTGGCCGTTGGAGTTGTGGGGAAGTCACATCTTTTCTAGAACTTAGAAATTAATTTTGACTACCCTATTTTGTCTAGAACCATGAAATTGGACTACAAGGCTTTTAATAATCAAGTGTTGTTCCAACGCTGTAACTTGAAAGTTGTAACGTAGCCTTTACTAGATGATTATGTGAATCTATAGTCAACTATTCTTCAGGGTTGTTTCAAAGTATGTTTACTTAATGTTTGTGATGTATGATTCTAAGGTAATCACCTCCGCACAAATAATATAATGATCAATGTTTGAGAGTAATATTTTTTTGATTTAATTTCTTAGTTCAATAACCTTAGTACATATAAATTATATAATATGCACTCCTGAAATGATGGAACTAATATATATTTTATTTAGAAAAATATCTTAAAGAAGGTTCTCCTTGAATATTCTAACAAGTGCTCTATTATTCAAAGTGTTAGTATTAGTTAGAATTTTTTTGATCTTGTTAGTATTAGTTAGATGTGATGTGAGCCTTTTGAAATATATAAGTTGTTTTTTTTCCTCAATGCGAGTTGAGCTTATTAGTTGTTTGATTAGTATAATTGGATGGCTGCTAGCTAGTATATATATTGTATTTTGGTTGCAGTTTGTACAACGGTCAAACGCAGGTGGCTAATCTAGATACATTTTTATCATCATATTACAATTCAATACACTATATATTTTGATTTTAAGACATTATAAGTTCAGTTTTTTCTTATCAACCACTCCTGTTCCCATGGAGTTTGTGAGAAACTCTATGGGTGAAGTTACTAAAACCCTATAGAAAATTGGTGAACCCGTCGAAAAAAAAAGAAAAAAATAATAACTTGAAATGGAGAGAGAAAAATCAAATCTCAACCGTTCAATTTGTATTTAATGGTCAGGATTTATTCAATTCTATCTATGGAGTTTTTTCACAACTCCACTAGAACTAATTCCCAACCACATAATTAATCTTTTTTTTTTGGCAAGGACACAAATCATGACTCTATGAGAGTCGAAATAGAGACTTCATGGTATTACCGTGAAGTCTTAGTCACTTGACAATAAATATCGGAAGGCAACCACATAATATATGGTACATAAAACACATATTGATAAGTAGTCATGCCCAAGACGTAATTTTTATAATGTATTTTCAAATCCAAACAAAAAACTTAGTTATAAGCTAGCTAGTCAGCATTGAAGAGTTTAGACGTGCTGGTCCTATTATGTTCAATCTTTTTTAATTATTTTTTTTGTCTACATCCATTTGTATTTTTAGACGTGCTGGCCGGTCCTATTTCACCTAAAATAGGCTCTAAATAAATAAATAAATTAATGACTATAATAACTTTAGTCAAAGAATAACGTTATGAGGACGTCTAATTAAGAAATGTTGCATGGTCATGAAAGAGAGAAGAGAGTTGAAAATAGTTTGGTATAAAAATTTACAGCTTGACCGCGAATGAAAAAAAGGGTTTACAGCTACTTGGTGATCAATTTTCATTTGAAAGTAAACATGACTATATTAGTACTCTATTGCACTTGGATCTTATTTTTATCAGTTAAAGAACAACTTAAGGTGCTTTTAGCATGCATTGTATAAATGTCACGGTGTAATCAATTTGTATCATATTCATTAGTAAATATAATCAATTCTATTATAAGCTTAACAATCGAAATACTATATTAAGCATAATAAACGAATCATACTCCTATGGCTTCACTATTTTCTAATCAAACACAGGATAATGTCATATAAAACTCAAGCAAATAGGATGACAGAACTCAATTAGGGGAGAGGGGAGTGAAGGAATTTACTTTTACTGGAGTATAAAGCACTTCAAGATTACACATTCACATCTTCTATGTATAGTGGCCGGTGATAAACATCAACCAAAAGATTTAATACGCTGGAGTGAGACAAAATCTGTCATACTTGGAGCTGAATTTGTGTTCAATTAAAAGCTGTAATCAGGCCAAATAGATGGGCATTATAATATTAGTGCTGAAAGAATCAATTCCTAAATTCCTATAGCTTTCACAAATATGAAAGGTAAAACGGTGACATAATTAATCCATCATTTTCAGTGCTGAACCATGAAGATAAACTTCCCTTTCAGTTTGGCTGTAAAAGAGCAACTTCTCAAGTCTCCATGATGATGCATACACTAGTAATTTAGGACCACCTGAAATTTGCTGTATCGCATAAACTGGATTTTCCTTTTATCAGCTTGCTCAACTTTTAATAGAATCCAGCGACATGTGATGCCACTCTCTACTTCAGGCCCTCTCTCAATGAAACATAGAATGGTCCAAACTCTTTATCGGTTAAGTTTGGTCATTTTTAAGATATCATCATTAATATTGCCACTCCTACTTTGTATTTGGTAAGACCCAAACAAGAATAGTAGTTGAAAGGGTGGGAATTAATCGAGTCTAAGAAGAGGATTATAACTGCAAAAAAATGAGAATTGGCAACTAAAAAAGAGCCAGAGAGCATTCAATTTCGGATGAATAACCTACGCCAGAAGTAGTATACTTGTACTAGCATTTGAGTTTTTGAAAAACGATAATGGACTTCTAGTTGGTATATAACTAATCAGCATTGACATTGCACATTTCAATTATTACTTGCATATAGAAAAAGCTACTTTTCTGTAGCATGCAAGAATTTGTCACAGGAAGACCTTGAAACTTAAAGCAAAGATGATGAAAGTACTCAATTTAGGGAGATGAGGTGATGGAATTTACTTATACTATGTAGCACTGTGACTATAGTCTATATATACAAACACACACACTCACAAAACTAAACCTGGCAAAAGCAATAAATATGTAAGTTCTTATTTATTTGTGAAGTAGGTACCTAAAACTGAAATCATAAGGCATAACCTGGACACACTGTGAGAGAGACTTATCTTTGCCTCTCTCAAGGCACTTGATAGCCTCCTTTCGAAGCTCAACGGGCAACTGAAGACAAATCCAATCCAGTAAAGATTCCAAGTCCTTAGCAAAGTCGAGAAGATACCAATCCAAAAGTTTCGGAATCATAAGCTTCCTTGTTTTTGAAATGCCAACTGCTGCCTGTAGATACTCTCTCTTTGCCACGTCGAGTTCATTTTCAACTTGAGATGCCGTATAAACTCTGACCTATAAGTGGCAAGGACAATGTAGATTAGTAACAATGGAGTGATTGCATACTTATAAAATCCTTACAAGATGTAACTTTAAAGTTTGAGTTAGAATCTTACCACAGGAGAGGACCAGCTTCCACAGGAGAGTGCAAATGTGACCAATGGTTCTGACAATTCTAATCCGAATAAACTACGCACAGCCCTCTCATCCTTTTTGGCCCCTTTTGAGAGATTCTTAAAATGGGATGTCAACAAAACGAGTCATAAGATGTAAAAGTTCATGGAATGTTAGATGAGGAAATCAACTGTGTTCAAAATTGATCTGACTTACAAATTTGGAGTGGTAAGGCAACCGTAAGATGAAGTGTTCTATCGTGATTGGATTGAGAAGGTGCCCACCGACATAAATTGTGGCCTACGAATGGAATGCAAGACAATTAATAAAGCATGTGGGATTTAAATATTTTCAAGTACAATTGCAGGAGAGCATTTTTTAGAAATCTATCTGTTACCTTCTGCATTAGTGCAACAACAGACTCGGGGCTCTCTGGGATGCCATGTTCGATGAAAGCCTACAACAAAATCATACTATTATGTCAAGTTTTTATTCATCCCAATACTTGAATGCATTGATTGCGGCACGCACAATTAATAATTTCCAGAAGCAAAACAAGACAGTGGTAGGGACTTATGACCCAAAAAACAAACATATCAGTTATACATATGACATGTGCTAATTTGTACACACGATCCAATAAAACAATAAAGAAGTTCCAAAATGTACATTTACTCAAAGATGCAAGAATTGGTTTATTAATACAGGACATACCTTCATCATGCATGAATTATAGATATTGATCCAAAAAGCCAGTTTCTCCTGATGTGTAAGGCCTTCCAGCTTGACTGAAGCCAATTTTCCTACAAGAATCCTGAAAACAATAGGACAAGACAATCATAAACTGTTATATTTCCGTCTTCCAAAATTCAATAGCAATCAAATATTTTTAACAAACAGGATACCATACATATCCGTTAACTTACTTCAGTCTATCTATGAGAAACAAAGAGCTTGTCGTTTGGCTAGTATTGATTGATCTGACATCAATTTGACAGAGATTTTTATATGGACCAACATCTCTCCTGAGTTCTGAGCAAATACCATAAGGATCTTGGAACTCTAGTTTCTCAGAATCACTAGCCGAGGACAAGGAAGGCAGTTCTTCCGCCATACTTTTGCTTTTCGTTCTTCTCATTCTCAACAAAATGGTCATCAAGCAGCTGATGATATTCTCAGAGATTGCGTTTGGACAATCATCATGAGGTAGAGAACTAACTTCATCATATTCCTGATGGTTGGATCTGGATTCTACCTAAACAATCCAAAAAGAAGAGAATGTAGCTGAGGATTCCAATCATAACATAAAAAGTAAAACCATCACTTCTCTTTTCTTTCCACAAACCTGTAACGATTGATGATCAAGATGCTTATTTACTTGTTTCTTCTCAAATGAAGGCTTTTTCATAGGAGATCGAATCGGTTGAGCCTTTGTTGATTGTTGTTTGTTCTTCAATGAGTTTGTAAATGATGGACCACTTTCATTTCCTTTTACATTACCTGGAGAGCATACATCACAATAGCTAAGCTTCATCTCTCATGAACAATATACTTTCCATGGATGATTTAAGAGACAAATGAAAGTTATGAAGATGACCAGAGCTATGAATGATTACCATTCTGACACTTCACATCACATGGCATCGAACGTCTTTCCTTTCGAAAACTGTTTTTGGGTTCACCCTTTCTTGTGCTTGGATAAGGATCATAAAGGTCAATAGAACGGTCAACATTTTTATGGGAAGATGAAATATGAACAGCTTCTTGATACAAGCCTTTTCTGTAGAGCACAACTTGTTCTTCAAGCTTAGTAACCTCCTCTTCCAGCACAGCTACTTCAGCTAAAAGTTGCAGAATCTACAAAATTGGAACCAAATAAAACTACTATTCTTACCAAATAAGCACACAAAAATTCAGTTCAAGAATACTAACATAAGAAGGAAGATAGGATGGAAGACGAGGAAGTGTTCCTAGTGGCCTTGTAAAAGCACGCTCCAGAGCTCTGTGAACGTTCTCCTCATGTTTAAGCTTTTTCTTCAGCTTGTCTACCTGAAACCAAAAGTTAAAACACCAACAAAATCCGAATTAATAATTAAAACACAACAAATCGGAAATACTAAGTCAAAAGAGAAGACAATTTTATTAAAGCAATTCAGTGGATACGTCTCGCTGTAAAGCCAATTTTCTGTCCCTGTGGGAGATTTGTCTAGTAGTAGTTGGCTTATCCAATTCCATCTTCTTATTCCTCTGCATCACCTCCTTCTCATACCACGCGTACAACAAATAATTATATAAAAAAGTCAGCTACAATTAAACAAACACTTAAGTCGAGCTTCTTGAGGATGGGATCAAATTGTAATCGATCGAGTTTAAGACGATCGGTGACATTCTTTTTCCCGTTACTCAAAGCGAAAACTCAGCGAGAAGTTGACAGAAATTTGTTTAAACAGAAATTTTGGTATAAGTTATACAATTTCTCGCCGGAAATGGAAATCAAGAAAGATTCAAGCTAAACAAATCAAATCAGAGCTTACTTTTCCATGCATCATAGGAGTTTTAATGGGATGGAGTGTTGTTCTTCTATTGAGCATCGTCGTTCTATCACAGAAGAAAATTCGCCAAACTGTAGAATTCAAAAGCCCCGCCACACCAAAGCAAGCGCAATCAAGTTCAATTCAGCAAACAAATCAATAGAAAATACTAGTATGATAATCCAGCGCATATAAGAAAAAGGGGAGAGAAATACTTTGAAAGGAAATGAAGAGGTAGAGGAGAGCGCATATTCACGAGACAAAGCGGGAAGACTGATCAGAATTCAAAGCGGTTTCAATGCAAATGACGGTGCTGATAATTGTACACTTGAATTTCGTATTTGCTACGCCCTCCTCGCTGTTATTAGATTAATTGTTGAAAGCGGCTCAGAGTTTCGCTTCCTGTTCTGAGATCACAATCGGAGATGAATTTAGAGGAAGAGATCGGAAAGAAGTGGAGAGGGATTGATAGTTGCTTTCGCCTTTCTTTTTCTCCAATTCCCTTTTTATGGGTTTGGTGTGAACATGTGGTGGATGGGGCCGGAGCGCGTGGTAATTGCTAAATGCAAAATGCTACGCGCGGCGCATTTTAGCCTTTGGGTTAATGATATGCAGGCACCGGACCACAGTGACAATCGACGCCTCACTGTTAACGTAACGTAGGTACCATGGGTGTACGCACGTCGAATTATGCGTATAAGCGCGTTCGGCCCAACACACAAACTCATGGGATTTCATCCTAAAACCAATTGATAATAAGAGGAGTAGCCCAAAAGTATATATAGTAGACAAGTTATATCAGAATTCCCGATGTGGATAACATTCTTTAACCTCCCATCCTTGCTATCAAAATAAGTATAAGCTACGTACAATAAAGTTTGATAAGAAAATCACATCATAATAACTATGCTTTTGCGGATTTATGATAGGATTATCATGGGTTTAACAATATATATACTTTATCCTTTCACTTTTTCACTTCTGACGTTATTGTTAGAAGAGATGAAAAAATAGAACGGTGTTATGAAAAGATTTATGAAAGCAAGATCACTTTAACTTTTGGGAAAACACTTAAACAAACTTTATGAGGACTTTTAGATCATTAGAAGAGAGGGAGGGAGAGTAAGAACTTTAGAGAGTGTATTTCTTACTCTACTTTGGTGCAAATTTTACAATGGATGATGGCCATATTTATAGGCCAAGAGTGGGGTAAAACTTTGGTAAATCTCCATGATTTATGCATGGAAATAAGGAGGTGAAGAAGGTGAATAATTCACCTTGCACAATTTTCCTCCATTATACACTTGTTCATACATAATATGTGTAATACATGTGTGTGTAAATAGATAACTTGTAGTGTGATAATGTGGACTAAAATTTGGATTTCATAACACTCCCCCTTGAATATTCACCTTCTTTTCATGGAGTAGGATATGGGTAGACGTTGTCTCATTAAAAACCTTGTCAGGAAAAAACCCAGTGGGATGAAAACCTGAACGAAGGAAAAAAGAGTGCAACCATTGATCCCATTTGTACGCCTTGATGCTGCCTCATTAAAAACCTTGTCAAGCAAAACCCAGTGGGATAAAAACTTGATCGAAGGGAAAAAGAGTGCAGCGCGTATGATACTCCCCCTGACTTCAACATATGTCTCGAAGTCTGCACATTCCAATTCTGGATACCAGTTCTCCAAATTTCTTGGGGATTAAAGACTTTGTGAACAAGTCAGCCAAATTGTCATTTGATCGAATTTGTTGGATGTCCACTTCACCAGCTTCTTCCAATTCACGAGTGGAGAAGAATTTTGGAGATATGTGCTTTGTTCGGTCTCCTTTGATGTAGCCCTTCTTCATCTGAGCAACGCATGCTGAGTTATCCTCATATAATATTGTTGGATCATCAGTCATTGGTTTCATTCCACTTTCTTTCTGGATGAATTGAATCATTGCTCGAAGGGACACACATTCTCTTCCTGCCTCATATAGTGCAATCAATTCTGCTTGATTTGATGATGTGGCAGTCACAGTCTGCTTCGTTGATCTCCAAGAGATGGCAGTGCCTCCGTATGTGAACACATAGCCATTTTGAGATTTGGCTTTGTGTGGGTCAGACAAGTACCCTGCATCTGCATATCCAATTAAGGTCGCATCCCTTTGGTTACGATAATACAACCCAAGATCATGTGTGCCTCGGAGATAGCGGAATACATGTTTGATCCCGTTCCAATGCCTCCTTGTGGGTGCAGTGCTATACCTGGACAACAAATTTACTGCAAAAGCAATATCTGGTCTTGTATTGTTAGTTAAGTACATTAAAGCACCAATTGCACTTAAATATGGTACCTCAGGACCAAGAACCTCTTCGTCCTCTTCTCGGGGACGAAATTGATCCTTTTCTACATTGAGGGATCGAACTTCCATTGGAGAGCTCAAAGGGTGTGCTTTGTCCATGTAAAATCTCTTAAGAACTTTCTCGGTGTAATTAGACTGATGGATAAAGATTCCATCCCTTAAGTGCTCAATTTGTAAGCCAAGACAAAGCTTTGTTTGTCCGAGATCTTTCATCTCGAATTCTTTCATCAAATATTTCGCAGTATCTTGAAGCTCATTTGGAGTTCCGACGATGTTTAAATCGTCAACATAAACTGCGATAATAGCGAATCCCTTTTCGGATCGCTTGATGAAAACACATGGACAAACGGTGTCGTTCTTGTATCCCTCTTTCATGAGGTATTCACTGAGGCGATTGTACCACATTCGTCCAGATTGTTTTAGCCCATACAATGACCTCCTCAATTTTATGGAAAACATTTCTCGAGGTCCACAATTATTGGCCTCAGGCAGCTTGAGTTCTTCGGGGACTCTCATGTAGATGTCTGTATCAAGTGATCCATATAAATATGCTGTAACGACATCCATGAGGCGCATTTGTAACCTTTCAAAGACAGTCAGTCCAATTAGGAATCTCAACGTAGTTGCATCAACTACTGGAGAGTATGTTTCTTCATAATCAATTCCATGGATCTGAGAAAAACCTTGTGCTACAAGCCTTGCTTTATATCTTACAATTTCGTTTTTCTCATTTCTTTTACGTACAAAGACCCATTTATAGCCGACTGGTTTCACACCATTGGGTGTACGAACTACTGGTCCAAAGACCTCTCGCTTTTCAAGCGATTTTAGTTCTGCCTGAATAGCCTCTTTCCATTTTGGCCAATCATTTCTTCGTCGACATTCATCGACCGATTTTGGCTCAAAATCATCATCTTCAATTACAATATTACTAGCCACTGAGTAGGCAAATACATCATCGACAATTACATATTTTCGATTCCATTGCGTGCCTGTTGACACATAGTTTATGGAAATCTCAAAGTTGTCGATATCATTATTCTTGTCTAGAATATCATCCTTTGTTGAGGTATTCTCATTTTCAATATCTTTGCCTTTACCATCATTCTCATGATCCATTGTGGCTTCTCCTGCTATACCCTTTTGGCTTCTTGCCTTTCTCGGTTTCAAATCTTTTGAGCCTAATGGTCTACCACGCTTTCGGCGTGTTGTAGACTCGCTTGCGATGGATGCATCTGGCAATCCATTGGGTATTTCAATTCTTGCTGGAGCATTTGCTGCAGGTATATGTGATTTAGTTACCTTCTGTGTATCAGTAAATGCATCTGGTAACTGATTTGCTACATTTTGCAAATGAATGATCCGTTGTACTTCTTGTTCACACATTTTTGTTCTTGGATCAAGATGGGATAATGCGGTTGCATTCCATGTGATTTCTTTCACATGTGGGTCCCCATTTTTCTTTTCTCCCCCTAAGGCTGGGAATGTATTTTCATCAAAATGGCAATCAGCAAATCTTGCTGTAAATAAATCACCAGTTGTTGGTTCAAGATATTTGATTATCGAGGGAGACTCAAAACCAACATAAATTCCCAATCTCCTTTGGGGTTCCATCTTTGTGCGCTGAGGTGGAGCAATAGGGACATAAACCGCACATCCAAATATTTTAGATGTGAAATATTTGGCTCCTTACCGGACACAAGTTGCATAGGGGAATGTTCATGGTTTGCACTTGGCCTTAATCGAATTAAGGTTGTTGCATGTAATATTGCATGTCCCCATGCCGATGGTGGTAATTTTGATTTCATCAATAATGGTCTGGCAATTAATTGCAATCGCTTTATCAATGATTCAGCGAGACCATTTTGTGTGTGAACATGAGCCACTGGATGCTCTATATCAAGCCCAATTGACATACAATAGTCATTGAATGTTTGAGATGTAAATTCTCCTGCATTATCGAGCCGAATTTTCTTTATTGTATAATCCGGAAATTGGGCCCTCAATCGAATTATTTGGGCAAGGAGTTTAGCAAATGCAACATTTCTTGTTGATAGTAGGCTTACATGTGACCAACGTGTAGATGCATCAATTAGCACCATAAAGTATCGGAATGGTCCACATGGTGGAGCAATTGGCCCACATATATCTCCTTGGATTCTTTCTAAGAATGCAGGATTTTCACTTGCAATCTTGTTTTTAGAAGGCCTGATAATTAGCTTTCCAAGTGAGCAAGCAGTGCAATTAAAATCACTGGACGGAAGAACCTTAATGTTCTTTAATGTATGTCCAAGTGAGGTCTTTATGATTTTGTGCATCATTACTGCCCCTGGATGACCCAATCGATCATGCCATAATGTGAATGTAGTTTGGTCATATGACCTTTTGTTAAACATTGCATTGACCTCAAACGGATAAATGTATGTATGATATAATCCGAAGGTTTGCGTTGGCATCCTTTCGAGAATCTGTTTGTGGCCAGATTCGTGTTTTATGATGCACAAGTATTCTTTCCCATTTTCATTCATGGTTTCCATATGAAACCCATTTAGACGCACATCCTTAAAGATTAGCAAATTTCTTCGAGATTTACTCGAATATAGTGCGTCATTTATTACTAGCTTTGTTCCCTTTGGGAGTAGAATGACAGCTCTTCCAGAGCCTTCGATGAGTTTTGACACACCGGATATTGTAGTGACATTGCCTTCAAAGGCTCTTAATTGGGTAAAGTATTCTTTACTCCTCAAGATGGTGTGTGTTGTCGCACTGTCCAAAAGACATTGCTCCTTCCCATCGGGTTTCACTTTAGGTAAGTCCATGTTTTCTATCAATATAAAGAAAAAGGAGAATTAAGACATAAATAAAAGCTTCATATATTAAGGATAATTCCATTACACAAGTTCTATTATACAAGGTCCTACGAGAGAGAAGTTAAAACATGAGATATAAAAAATACATTGCAAATATTATACAATAACATGGGAGATAGTAGAGATATTTAGGGGCTCGTGCTTTTCATTTAAGCCCCTAAGGCATAGCCATCATCATTCTCAAAGTTGAGGAAGTCATTGACATCCAGACTAGTCACAGGTGACCTATCCACATCTTTGTTATCGATGTAGTTGGTCTCGGTAGCCTTTTCTTTATTCTTTTCAGCTTGGTACAGCTTCACTAGGTGTGGAGCTGTGCGGCATACCTTTGACCAGTGACCAGTCACGCCACATCTGTAGCATGCTGATTTGGATTTCTGGGAGGATCCTGATGGACCCGTCTGGACCTGTTGCTTCACACCCCTTTTGTAGCCATGGTTCTCACGATGATTATCGTGGCTTTTGTTGTAGACTCGGCCACGCCCATGGCCACCACGACCACCACGGCCACCACGGCTCCCATAGTGACCACGACCTCGTCCACGCCCATTGTTACGGCGTGATTGCTGCCCACGTTCATTGTCGTTCCTATCATGGAACGCTTTGTTCATAGCATTTGCTTCTGGGGCAGCTGTTGAGCCAGTAGGCCTTAGGTTGTGGTTTTTCATTAGGAGCTCATTATTCTTTTCAGCAACCAACAATACTTTCAACAAGTCAGAATATCTTTTGAAATTTCTTAATCTATATTGTTGTTGCAATAATATGTTTGAAGCATGCATAGTGGAGAAAGTTTTCTCCAACATCTCTTCCTGAGTGATCATTTTACCACATAGTCTCAATTGAGAAGTGATCCTGTGGATAGCACTGTTGTACTCAGTGATGGACTTAAAGTCCTGGAACCTTATAGTGTTCCACTCATGTGTTACTTGTGGGAGCAAAACTTCATTTTGATGAGCATACCGCTCATTCAGGCTCTCCCACAATTCTATAGGATCCTCCACAAATAAGTACTCAGTTTTGAGACTCTCATGAATGTGGTGGCGGAGGAACACAATGGCTTTCGCCTTTTCCTGTGGGGTGGCATTATTGTTTGCCACAATTGTTTCCTCAAGGCCATTTGCCTTGAGGTGAGCCATGGCATCTACTCTCCATTCGAGGTATTTTTGGCCCGATAGGTCAAGGATGTCAAACTCCCTCTTAGCGATGCTTGCCATTAGTTGCTACATATAAAGATATGCAAATTAAAGGTTAACATAATCAATAATATAATGCATGAGTCGTGTATGGGACGATTGAAGGACATGTCATATCAAACAATAAATATATGCATGTAGATGATATATTCAGAATGCATAAAGAAAGATTGCATGAGTCAGAGAAGTAATCAATATAGATATAGGCATAGACAATATCGTAAGACAAAAGTAAGAGATCATATGAAATGAAAGAAAATTATATAGCGGGAATTTTAAAGTCTTTAAAGTCCTTAGAGTTCGAGGTCCTTTAAGTCCAAAGTCCGAGGTCCTTTAAGTCCAAAGTCCGAAGTCCTTAAAGTCTGATTCCCTTCATCCCCCTTTTCACTTTTTCACTTCCGACCTTATCTCCTTCCTCCACCTCCATATTCGACCACCTTTACCAAATTTTTCTTTCGACATTCTCCATGGCCGACGACGAGATTATGCGTCGTCTTAGAGCCGGTAATAGGAGATTTTTGATTGAGCTTTTCATTTGCCTTGTTCTTATTGTGATTACCAACATCATGCTCATAATTATTTTGGTTAAAACTTACTTCCAATCCAAGTGGTGAAGTTGAAGATTTTCGAAGGAGAAATCGGTTTAAAGGTAAGCAAATGTAATGTTTTGTTTGTATCTTTTACATATCCAAAAGCATGATTTATTTTTAGTAAGAAATCGTTTCAAATCTAGGAAGAAAAACGAGTTTCTGATGTAGAAGATCCCAAATCGGGCAACTACAGAGCATACTCCTCAAAAACAGTTTTAGGAAATAAACTTGTTGTATGATTAAGATTAGAAAGAGATAGAATTTGTACCTTGGTGATTAGTGAAGCTCAATTGGTAATTAGAGACTCGTGCTGATAACGTGTTATGAAAAGATTTATGAAAGCAAGATCACTTTAACTTTTGGGAAAACACTTAAACAAACTTTATGAGGACTTTTAGATCATTAGAAGAGAGGGAGGGAGAGTAAGAACTTTAGAGAGTGTATTTCTTACTCTACTTTGGTGCAAATTTTACAATGGATGATGACCATATTTATAGGCCAAGAGTGGGGTAAAACTTTGGTAAATCTCCATGATTTATGCATGGAAATAAGGAGGTGAAGAAGGTGAATAATTCACCTTGCACAATTTTCCTCCATTATACACTTGTTCATACATAATATGTGTAATACATGTGTGTGTAAATAGATAACTTGTAGTGTGATAATGTGGACTAAAATTTGGACTTCATAACAAACGGATAATTTTTTATTGAATGAATGACTGATTGTAGTGATCATGTATTTATAGTTATCACCACTTAACTAAAACTAGGGGTGTCAATCGGGCGGGTCGGGTTGGATTTAGGTCGGGTCAATTCATTTCGGATAAGTTCGGATTCGCATCAAATTCGGATATTTTAAAAATCGAGTCAAATTGGGTTGGATCATTTCTGGTCGGGTGCTCAATTAATCGGGCAAAGTCAAGTTTCGGGTCAATTTCGGTCGGATCATTTGCTTTTCGGTCCAACTTAATTTCGGATAAGTTCGGTTTCGGGTTTAGTTAGATTTCAGATTTAGTCGGATTTCGGGTGAGTCGGGTTTCAGGTTTTATTGATTTTGGGTGATTCAGATTTCGACTTTGGTTGAATTTCGGGTTAATCTGATTTCAAGTAAGACAGATTTTGATTCAGACCATATATCGAATGATGATTTTTGTAGTTTAACTACTCTAAGGTCTATATATTTACTATAATATTTAAATTAAAAACATAATTATAATAAATATTCACTATTATTAATATTTTAAAACATAATGTAATTTTCGAATGGTTTCGGGTCGGATAACTTCGGTTTTTAGGATGACTTCGGGTCGGGTAGCATCAGATATCCGGTTGCATCTGGCAAGTCCATTCGGGTATAATCAGTTTTGGGTTAATCTCGGGTTCGGGTTTTTTCGAATTCGGGTCAAATTAGTTCGGGTCAAACATGTCTCAGGTATAAAACTTTTTATTTTTTTCTCGGGTCGGATCGTGTTCAGAGTCGGGCGGGTCGGGCGGATATTACGGGTCGGGTCAAGTTTTGACATCCCTAGCTGAAACTGAGATTCTATTACAGAAGAGTTAGTTACAAGACATTACATGTGTCCTTAACTAATACCTAACTCACTCTTATATCCTAATAATTATCTCCTCCCCCACTTCTCCATATTCTCCTTTACCAATTTTTTCTTTCATCATTGTTAAGGGTCGCTGATGAGATTATGCATCGTTTTAGAGCCGATAATAGAAGATTTATGACTGAACTTTTCATTTTTCTTGCTCTTATTATGATTATCAAAATCATACACATAATTCTTTTGGTTAAATCTTACTTCCAAACCAAGTGGTGAAAGCAAGGATTTTAGGAGGAGAAATCGATTTAAACTTCAAAAGAGGTAAGCAAATGTAATGTTTTGTTTGTATCTTGTATATATCCAAAAACATAATTTATTTTGGTAAAATATCATTTCAAATCTAGGAGGAAAACGAGTTTTTGATGTAGAGGATCCCAAATCGAGCAACTATAGAGCATACTCCTCAACACGATTTTAGGAAATAAACTTCTTGCATAATTAAGATTAGAAAGAGATAGAGTTTGTACCTTGGTGATTAGACAAGCTCAATTGGTAATTAGAAACTCGTCTGATAACGTGTTATGAACAAAGATTATTAGAGCAACACTACTTAAGCGATATCAGAAGAACACTTTAACAACTTTAAAAGTAACTTTAGATCTTCTGAAGAGAGGGAGGAGAGCAAGAACTTTAAAATATGTATTTCTTGCTCTTCTTTGATGCAAGTTTTACAATGGAGGATGACTCTATTTATAGGCTAAGAGTGAGGAAAAACTTAAGCGAACTTCCATGATTCACACATAGAAACAAAGAGGTGGAGAAGGTGAATAATTCACATTGTATAAGTTACCTCCAATCTGTTGGGAAATTCGACCTACTTCCAACAATAACGGTCTCACAAATTCACAAGAGAAGTAAGAAAATAAACAGGAAAGAAGAACAAGAGAATTTGTTAACCAAATTCGTCGGAATGACTAAGTCTGTGGGCACTACCAAGCCAGGGATTTTCAGTAGATCTGAGACTTTCAAGGATTACAAGACTCGATCCACTGATCTACACTGATCTGATTAGTCTAACCTAATCTCTCTAGCACTCTAATCTTAGTTGGGTATTTATGGATGATCCTAGGCATAAAGATAGAAACAATATATTGCAAGGATATAAATTTCAATATCCGTAGATATATTTCTTTCCTAATATCTAAATCTCTTATCCATTAATGATAGAAAATCCTATCTACCAAAAATAGAAGACACAATATATCCAAAAGAAGATCTCGGCTTTTTTTCGTCTAATACTGAATCAGGCTTCATAATCCCAACAATGTCCCACCTAGAGACTGATTCCAATTGTAATTGTCTTCTTCTTCGGCAATCCTTTAGTCTTGGTAGTGTCGGACCTTCAACTTACATAAGCCCGTTTGAAGCCTTGCCAGGCCTCGGTTTCTCAAGTTTGTTAGAAGGTTTTCTCCCACCACACTCGACACTTGTCGTATCCTTCCAAGCTTCTTCCTCTACCATGTCAGACCCACCTGACTTCTTTGCACTCTACATAGTCTTCTGGCTCATGCTTCAACATCAGATAGGAGTTAGGAGTTGAGTCCCTATCTTGTTCCTCAACGATCTCCTGACCATTGAACCGTGGATCTTCCTTCAAGGCCTCCTGCCTACTAGGAACCACTGTCTTGCTCCCACCAGTTTCATCAAACTTCTCCACATGAATCTTTTCGTCCATTGCAACTGTAGGAACCTTGCTCCGATACCACTTGTTGGGAAATTCGACCTACTTGCAACAATAATGGTCTCACAGATTCACAAGAGAAGTAAGAAAATAAACAGGAAAGAAGAACAAGAGAATTTGTTAACCCAGTTCGTCAGAATGACTACGTTTGGGGGGACTACCATGTCATGGACTTTCACTAGATCTGAGACTTTCAAGGATTACAAGACCTGATCCACTAATCTACACTGATCTGATCAGTCTAACCTAACCTCTCTACCACTCTGATTTTTTCCTCTCTCTGCTTTCAGGTTTTCTTAGCACACCAATTACAATAATTCTAGTTGGGTATTTATGGAGGATCCAGGGCCGACCATTGACATGTGCAACCCGAGCGGTTGCACAGGGCCTCATTTTAATAAAGGGCCCTCAATTTATACTTATTAATATTATTATCCTAAGTATATTTGCTTTAAAAAATATCTTTAACTAATATGTATCTTTAACTAATTAATTAAAAAAAATCTTCAAAAAGAAGTTATCTAAACTAAAAAAAAGCCTAATAAGTATAGGAGTCTTTCTTAATTAAGTCGCTACTTACTGGTTAATAAAGGGTAATTTTAATAGGAGTTTTTGTTAATAAAATATACATTTGAAAATTTTACGTATTAATAAGACTAAACAGGGGGCCCAAACTTCATTGGACGCCTTTGGGAGGATCCTAGACAAAAAGATAAAAACAAGATATTGCAAGGATAGAAATTCCAATATCTCTACATATATTTTTTTCCTAATATCTAATATCTCTTCCTATCTATCAAAAATAGAAGACACAATCTATCCAAAAGCAGATCCCGTCTTTTTTTTTTGTCTAATCCTAAATCAGGCTCCATAATCCCTAAACAATCTACCATATTCAATTGTTCATCTACAATCACGAGTTTGATTCAAATGAAAAAATACTTATCCTGAAAAATGAAAAGTGCATTACAAAATACGAAAAATGCATTACAAAATACAAAAAGTGCAATCCGAAAAAAGTATTACAAAAAATAAGAAAAGTGCACTACAAAGTAAAAAAAAGTGTAAATGCGAAAAAGTGCAACCCAAAGTAGGAAAAATGCACTACAAACTAAAAAAAGTGCATTTATTTTCATTTTAGAAGATAAAAGTTTTTTTTCATTTGAACCAAACTCATACAAACATATGTGATTCATACAAGTAATAAATATATGTGTGAATAAATTATTTGAGATCATATAACTTGTTGAAGCAATAATATGTTGGAATTTATAAAAATATTCCGTATTTTTCTTAATATTTGTAAGAAAACCTGAAAGGAAAAATGTACGTGAACAGAAAGATAGATCAAATTGGGAAATCCACCCAACAGAAACAAAAGACATTGTGTACCGAGTAGTACCCACTCCAGCCTTTACTTGTATGTTGCAATTTGAGATCGCGTTCGGTCAGTTTTAATTTCAAGCCAACAGGAGACTTTTTTACGTAGGTCAAAACTAGTTCTCAAATCAAACATGTGAGTTTTAGCGTCATGTCACCATGTTTCAACAAATTGTCTGGTCCATATCAGGCTGCTTTAAATTGATCATTCGATCAGACAGCCTTCGTCTGGACAACAGGATTTTAGAAATTTACGAGTGAAATACCTCCCTTTTCTAAATATAGCTAAATGTAAAAGTACAAAGCAGAGGCAGATGTAAAGATGATAGATATATTCCTTCCAACGAGGAGTTTCCTCTTATCAGGTCTCCTTGATGAACAAGTCTCAGTCTAATAGTAATAAATAAAAAGTTAAAAAGAAAAAAAAAACACCATCAAGAAAACTGCCACCTCCTCAAAATTCAGTCCCTGACTCCAAAACATGTTTTTAGGAGTTTGGAGGGTTTTCCCATCAGATCCTCTCTACACCAACACACAAAAACACTACAAAGAATGAACTAATTTCAGCTCTCTATGTGGTGTGTCCAGAATCACTTCCTTCATTGTTTTTTAAAATCAGTTTAGATTGTTCTCTCATTAACTCACTTGTTGTTGGTTGCCGTACATCGGGTAAGCGCCATATGCTGCAGCTGCTGCGTACATGCTTGGATCATACGGATGAGGCAGAGCGTAGTAATCATACATGGGCCCACCATAGTATCCTCCGTTCCACTGGTTTCCATACCCGTTTCTCATCTGCCATGTCAGCAAGTATTCCCATTACAATTTACAATTAGGGTGTCCAAATAGGAAGTGTTTGTGTTTCAAGAATTTACCTGCTTATTAGTTGGGTTACGGCCCCAAGAGAGACGCACAGTTTGCTTGCCAATCACAGTTCCATTCAACTTCTCTAAAGCCTCTTCAGCATTGTTTCTGCAGAAGAGTGATTCCGTTTATTCAATGAAATCAAAAACAGTAAAAGAGAAAAGTTTTGGTAATTCATCATAAATCTGGTTTTTCCACAAGAGCAAGCAGGGGTGAACCTGTTGGCAAATTGTACAAATCCACAGTTTTTGTTAGCAGGAATCTTCACTGAGACTATTTCACCATGTTGAGTGAAAGGTTGTCGAAGATCTTCCTCAGTGACTTCTTTATCAAGCCCACCAACAAATATCTTCAGGATAGGTAAAAATCGCAATAAATAATTACAATGCAGAACCATGGTGTTAAGGGTGATTGAATAATTTAGAGAGGAATGTCAAAAACTCACAGTTGTGTTCGTAGAATCGCCATCAGATTGTGAGCTTTGGACAGAGTTACCATTAGCTGCTGCATATCCACCTATCAAAATCAAAAGAAACTTAGAAAAAACAGGTGTACTCATTTCATTCCCACAACTTTTTGCTTCCTTTCTTTAAGGCGTATGCATACTGTCATCTACAACTTAGTAAGATATTCTCTATAGAAACTTTACAAACATATAATCTCAAAATGGTTTATGCTGTTCGGACACAAATGAAGGTTGACTGAATGGTTTATAGAGGAAGATCAAATACAAAGTCATCTACAACTCAAGCCAGCTGGCAGTATTAACCACTAAGCTTACTACAAGTCTACAACTAGTTTGTGAGAACCTAGAATCTGGGTCAAGATGTACACACCTTTATCCCTATCCCGAAAAACTTGAGAGGATGTTTCCGAAAGACACAGAGATGAGAAGAGCAAGACAAGAAATGTTTATTAATGAATATTTGATAGACCAAAAATGGTAATATCTTTTCTTTGCATATCTGCACGAACAAGGATGGCCTATGCAAAATAGAAACATGTTTGACGCTCTAAACCTATAAATAACAGTGTTGGAGTAGAACTCCACCTTCCCTAAAGAAAAATTAATGAAAAATAAGATAAGATAATAAAGTCAGGTACTCAGGTTGTTTTGTCAGAAATGGAAATGTTGTTAACATGAAATGGACCAAAAATGCAAAATATATCGACCATTTTTTGGCATATCTGCATGAATCTGTGCAAAACAAGAACACAATAAAAATGTTCTTGAGACAATAAGATAAAGAACCTAGCTTGAACCAATCCATCATATAGTTGTCAATTTTATGCAACTCATTTCTTTGTACAGTAAGTCATGAACATGGGTCACAAAACATCTACCCAAGGTCAGAGTTATTACATGACATAAAAAATACGAACATATAATAAGGTAAACATGGAGAACACAGAAACCAGGAGAAGAAAGAACAGCAGAATTCCTTACCAAAACCACTTGAAAGTGTTGCTCACTAACCAAGCAGACCAATATAATAAAAATCTGGCAAGCACAGAAAATGTAGTGTCACAATGTTCATGAAAAGATTTGTGATTTACACAGTTTTACCTTGCTGATATCCCATAGATTTTCTAGGAGTTGCAGCACCTGTCCTCATGGGTCTGGTTGAGCAGTAAACACCATTCATCTCAGTCATTGCCTGGGTCCTCTCGGTGTCATCCCCAAACCTCACAAATCCATAGCCTTTTGATCTCCCAGTGCTGACATCAATGACAACCTTTGCAGCCTTAACAGAAGGGTACTTGCTAGAAAATGTCTCAAGTAACATATTATCTGTAACATCTGCAGCCAAATCTCCCACAAATATAGAATGATCAGAACCACTGTCAACACGCTTATCCACAGCGCTAAATGATGCCCAGTTCATTCTGAAAGGCTGGTCGGTTTTAGGCATCACAGAGCTAGCATAAGACTGGAGGGCTTTCTCTGCTGTGGCATGTGAATTGAATTCAACAAATCCATATTTCTCAGAAATTCCAGTTTTCCTATTGCGGATGACCTTAATATTTGTTATCTGGTCAAAAATCAAAATGTGTCTGGTTAAGATCAGAAGCTGCATTTGCTAAATCAGAGTAATGTTTCAAATGTTAAGTGTAAAAGTTCTTAATACAGAAAGAGCATTGATGACCTGTAATTTCGAATAAAATTGGATATTATATTCACTTAAGAGAAGAAAAAAACAAAACAACCAACATTATGAGCATACTAGTTTTCATGACTCTCAATTCAAGTGACATCATGAATACAGGTTCTGCAATTTCACGGTCACTAGATTCTTGATAGTCTAAGTCAACAGCTGAGCATCACCAATCCGTTGAGAAATGCATCTCCACAAGATTATGCAATACATTACATTCTAAAACAGAATGTGAAGACCTAAAGTTCAACATGAGCTGAATAAGCATTAAGCCAAATAAATAACCCTGACATATCACACTGATAGATAAAATGGAACATATTCTGCAAAATTTTGATGAGGTAAATACTATACATGCATTATGCAAGTATGCAACTCACACGATTTTCATGAAACTTAATTGAACGAAAGAGAATGGAGATAAAATCATAAAACCGAAAACAAAAAACTTTATCTTGACTTCCAATAGATTTTTAAACTATTTAAACCTGCCTACCCTTTAATGTGCCATTTATGTACAAACATTTTCAAATGGTGGGTATATTGCATTGAAGTAGCCGAAAAAAACAGAGGGGAAATTACAATGGCTGGAATTCAACATAAATCTTTGAACTGCATAAAAAAATGTCATAGAAGAAACTAGAATATGGGAGTTGCGATACAAAAATGGAAGCATTTCCTCTAGCGCGTCGAACCGACCAAGGATAATTATCCTAAAACAGAAACCATAACCTCAAATGGGAACGTTTTTAAACACAGAGTGCAATGGCAAAGTAGCAATTGATGCTACAATGCAATAAAAATCCGAATTAAAATCGAAGACATGGAAATCCGTACAAGTACATATACACATGCCACAATCAAAGTAAGAGTAAGCTCATATTATAGAGATCGAATTACCCTGAACAAACACGCAAGTATTTAATCCCAATGCCAGCTCATAGTAACTAACAGACACCAAATTCAAATCACAGCCTTACAATATTGGGATTGTAGAAAATATCTGAGATTAAAAAAAAATGGTACTTAATTTACTGAATCCCAAGACATGTTGGGGATAAGCAGCAGTATAAATTGAGATTTCTAGATTCGATCCCAAAAAAAAGCAAATTACAACAACTGAACTAGTAATTTATACTATAAGATTTCATGACTACACGAATGAAAGAGAAGATGATAAAAGGATTTGATAAAATGAAGTTACTACAGGCGTGAATCCATTATCACTCGAAGAATATATGATGAAAGAGCAATAAGAGAAAAGAAGAGATAAATATTTGATAGGATAATGCAAGCGAAGGAAAGATATGGATGCAATACTTCGTAAGAGGGAGCGAAGCAACTGTGCAGATATTGCTCGTCCATCCAGTGATGCAAGTCACCGAGCCATATGGTCTTATTCTCTCCGGCGGAACCATCGCCGTTGCTATTGCGGTAGTTGTGGAGGCCGGCGCCACCGTGGTGGAGCGGCTGAGGCGGCGGCGGCTGCATATAGGGATGATGATAGGCCGCGGCCATGTAATGAGGCGGCGGGGGAAGGTAGTGCTGGGGCATCATCTGAGGCGGCATTATCATCGGATACTGCATTGGCATCCAATGCTGATGCGCCGCCGGTGAAATCGGCGCCGGAGACACTCCTCTTTGCTGGCTCAGCTGCGGCGTCGCCGGCTTTGATTGCTGTTGCGGCGGCGGCGGTTGATCGGAAGAAGTCGAACTGCTAGTCGATTGCATCTTTTATTACGCGTATAATTTATTAACTCAGTATGTATGTTGTTCCTCCAAAAACTAACTATTCTCCACGGATTTCTGTTTGTGGAAATTCTGTTGTAAAAAGAATGAGAGATTTTCCGGATCTGTAAACAACAAAGAAGGAGGGGAGAGAGAGAGAGAGAGAGAGACAGAGGAGATAAAGATGATTTATCTTGGTTTGGGGGTGGTGCAACGGAATGGAATGGATGTGCCCTCACTCACTCAACGCCGTTGGAGTCTGAGCCGTTGGATGTAATTCCACGAGATCCCATCGTGACCGTTAATTCTACGGATGCTGTGATTCTCTAGTCTCCAACCATCACGTCACGTGCAGGTCGCGCCGATATTTTCTGATCGCGGATTTACGGAACTTGTGGAAGTTTGAAACCCTAGTTTTGCAGTGTTGCAACTTGCAAATTTTACGGTTAATTTTTTTTTTCCCTTTTTACAAATATATTGCTGGCTTAAAAAAGTTCTGGTCATAACCATAACATGCAATACGAAAGCGTTGCAACTTGTCGGCTTTGCTTAATTTATGAGAGTGACCGGTCTGACTCGTGGGCCATGATTAATTGGGCTTGACATGGAAAATATTGAGTGGAATATAGATGGCTTCTAAATTGGGCTTTCAGGTGAAATTATTTTTTTTTTGGTAAAACGAGCGGCAGAGCCGTTCAGGGAAAAGTAAATAACAGAAACAAATTACACGCGAGTGAGGCGAGGCAAAGCTCTACCTCGAGCATCGTCCGAAATAAAAGACAGAGAGCCCACAGGGGGAACCTCCAAGAGAAAAAAACCAGGGGAGAAAGAAAAAGCAAAACTAGCAAGGGAGTCGGCGAGACAATTCGCTTCCCTAAAGACATGGGAGAAGCGGGTAATCCAATCCCGCTTGAGAAGGCCTTGGACCCGGGAGACCAAGGCGAAAAGAGGATGACAGGGTGCCAACTCTTTGCCGACCAAGTCAACCACAAGTTTAGAATCCGTCTCCAACCAAACTTTTCGAAATCCCTTGTCCCAAGCAAGGTTAAGACCGTTGTAAACGCCCTAGAGTTCCGCCATAGGGACCGAACAAAGGCCAATATTGTGCACAAAACCGCAAATCCACATTCCATTGCAGTCGCGAATGGCACCAGCAGCCGTGGCATGACCATCATCGTTCACGGCGCCATCAGAATTCACTTTCACCCAATCCATAGGCGGGCAAGTCCAATTAATGAGGATCTCCATTTTCCTCTGAAGGGGCTGACCAGAAGGTCTACTGTTCCAAGCCGTAACATACTCCCTTGCCTTGGCATAGGCAAAATCAGCCGCATTCGTCACACGACAGTGATTGCCAAAGACTGATTCATTCCGCCACCTCCAAAGAGCCGTTGCGAAGAACGCCGACCAGTCCAAGCCATCATCGTTGCTCCAAACACACGCCAGGTTCGAGCGAATCCAAGCTGCAAAAGGCAAGTGAAAGAAATTAGTTATAATGGTGGGAAAATTAACGGTTCTCCACATACCTGAAACGATCGGACAATCACGGAAGAGGTGACTCAAAGACTCATCCGCAGCCTTGCAAATACCGCATCTGGCAGAATTAGAGAGGTGGCGTCGCTGTCGCTCAACATTGGTAACGATGCTGCCACGAACAACCAGCCACATAAACATTCGAATTCTTTCCTGGACCCTCAGTTTCCAAATGGCCTTATAAATCGGAGCATCATTGCCAAGAGTCGAATCATTAGCAGTGATGAGAGTGTAGGCCGTCTTCACCGAGTACATTCCATCAGTCGAAAGGCGCCAAACGAGCGTGTCAATAGCCCCAGCGTCTAAATTGGGCGCCACTGCAACGAGCTTCAAAAGAATAGCCGAAGGCAACACCCCTTCTAATCTATCCCATCTCCAACCGAGCAAAGGGCACCAAAGATCACAAACCCTACTATTCATCTCAGTATCCGAGATGTTCCCATAAGCAACGTCAATGAGCCGATCCTCCGAGAGCCAAGAGTCCGTCCAAAAAGAAATCGACGAGCCATCCCCAAGGGCCCACCGGTAGCCGCCTAACGTAGCCCTAATACCCTTCTTAAGCCCCTGCCAAATAGGAGAGGCAGCAGCCACATCAATCCCAGAGTTCCGCACATATTTCGCCTTCAGGATAGAGCACCACACCCCAGGAGAGTCCTGAAGGAAGCGCCACCCTAGTTTTCCGATGATGGCCAAGTTCAGAGCACGCATAGCCTTAATCCCGAGTCCCCCAAGAACCTTAGGCTGACACAAATCATCCCAGGAGACTAAGTGAATGTGGCGTCTTCCACCAATACCATTCCAGATGAAGTTACGGACGATCTGATCAATTTTGTCACACACCTCAGCAGGGAGAACTACAGTCGACATGGTATACACCGGCAAAGAAGAGAGGACCGATTTGGCAAGGGTAACTCTCCCCGCAAGGCTTAGGAACTTACATTTCCAAGAGGCAAGCCGGGAACTGAATTTGTCAATTAACGGGCCAAAAGTTTCCGCCGAAACTTTCTTGTGAAGGACCGGCATGCCGAGATAGCTGCCAAGGTGAGAAGTAACCTCAAAACCACACTCGGCCCGCAGGTCGTTGATCACATCATTGCCAACGTTGGGAGACACAAAGAGTTTAGACTTAGAAATGTTGATTTTTTGCCCGGAAGCGCTACAAAACGCATCCAACAACTCATTGATGACCTTCATCTGGTTGACCGATGCCTCGGCAACAAGGACAACATCGTCAGCGAAAAACACATGTGAGATCTCCGGCCCTTGTCTAGTGAGCTTAGCAGGTTTCCAACTACCCTCAGCAACCGCCTTATTAATCATTTGGCTTAACCTCTCCATACAGAGGACAAAGATGTAGGGAGAAATCGGGTCCCCCTGACGTATGCCCCGTGAAGGATAGAACGAATTAGCACGAAATAAGAGAATAGCATAAAGTTTGATCTCAACAACACCGGTCTTGGACGGTGGCAGATCAATTACTGTCACTTTGAGCTGCCTCTTCTCGTATGACTTCACCTGTAAAATGAGTAGATCGAGACACTAGATTGAGCGATTGCAGAGATGCTGAAATTGATGAGCTTCATTCTCTAGAATATACGGAGTACTGTTTTATGTGAAGTCTCTTGCTCTAATTAGCTGTGATTAAGATTGGAGAGTGAGAAAGGCTGCTCTGCTAGACTTATGGATGGCACTAACTTCTGCAGATTCTTCATGGATATTTATACAAAAGTCTCGTGGTGGTTGAATTTGGTAGCTATGGCAACATTAATGGTTTTAAATGGTTTGTGTGTGTGTGTGTGTTCAAGGACAGGCCAGCTTCTGCTAATAGTGGTTCGTTGTCGTGTTTTCCACTAAAAATTAAGATCGCTTCTTAAGGTTTTAGAGTGTGTATATATTTTCTTCTACCAAAACAAAGTGTGTATATATTGGGAGTGTGGATTCCCTATCCGTTCTCGAGTTTTTTCATTATGTTACAATAGATTTATATATTTATCTATGGGCTAAATAGCTAAACATTTATACTTGGATACATTTCTAACTTTTGCATCTACATTTTTTAGTATTAATATGAATATATATTTTAAATAAATCATACTTGAGTATATTTATTAAATAGATTATGTTACAATAGATTTATATGTTTAGTATATTGTAAAAGTTCATCGATCATTGTGGTGGAAAAAGTGCATCATAATGTATGTATAGTGCATTATAAATTTATAAAGTGTACTCTATGTTTAGACAAAGTGGCATTTCAATGTGAAAATTAATTGATATAAAAATTGATTAGATGTTGCAGTAGTATTATCTACAGTCCAATACCAACCAGGAGCAAAACATTCTAAACACCAATTCATCAATTTCATCATTGAATTGACATCACATAGTGGAGAATGTATATATATCAATATCATCAATGAACTTCCATCAACAAAATTACAAATTAACAAAGCACAATTTTATCTCATTAACAATGAAACTGCATCGATTTTTGTATGGATTGAAGATCGACCATTATTGTACGGGCTGAAAATCGAAGCATTAATCCCAATTTCCACCATTATGACCAATGAAAGTCTAGTTGATCGAAGGAACGAATAAAAGACAAATTTAGAGATAGAATGAGAGAATAACGCAAACTATATGGAAGCAATCTCGTTCAAATTCAATTGCACGTTGGAAAATCACCGAGACAATCGCCCCACTTGCCGAGCTACAACAATTTCAGTGAATGGGATGAATTTCAATGAAAAGAGCCCAAAGAAAGGGATGAGTAGGACATGCAAAAAGACTAAACTAAATAAGAGCCCTTAGATCGATCTCTACGATCCGATAGCAGACTTAGCGCATTATATAATCTATAATCTATGTATATATATATAAAAGACGCAAGGAATAAGGCCAATATGTTGCGTCACCTAGGATTTTCCTACGTGTCATTCACACGTTAAGTCACCTAGGATTTCTCCACATAAGATTTTTTATTTTGAGAATTTATATATAATGATATTATTTTAAAATTATATAGAAATATGATAAATTAATCTAGGAAAGATTTTATTTAAAATAAAGATGTTATCTATTATATTTTAGAAATTAGGATAGATTAAAAGATTTTATCTAAAATTAAAATAAATTATAGATCACTAGATATTATATGTTAAGATAGATATATTAATTTAGTTTTTCCAACTAAATTTCTATCTATTTATACGTAAAATAAATAAATTCGAATTTTATTAAAATTAAAGAAAATTATTTTAAAATTATTTTTTATCTATTTATGTAAAAGATTTATCTTAAATAAAATTTTGATTAAAAAATAGAACTTTCAATCTAGATAGTTACTTGCCTAAATTGACTTTTGATATCAAAAATTACGTTATCTTTTCCTTAATTTTTTTTATTTATTTATGTAAATATAAATGATTTTCTTATCATACAAAAATTCAGTCTTTATTTATATATTTTTTCATTGTTTCTTATTAATTATAGTTTTAATTTTTACTCAAATTTTTATAAGAATTGAATTTGATAAAAAAATTGCAATAATTTAGATTACTTTTACCCTTTTATATTTTTTGTAAAAGATTTTTAAAATAGATTATTCTAATTCAAATAATTTTTATTTATATTTTTGCATAAATAAATTATCATTAAGCCATCAAAATTATAGTGGACTCACCTTCAAAAATTTGGCGGAACACCAATTGTTTAATTTTTATAT
The DNA here is from genome assembly GCA_964016875.1 of Fallopia convolvulus. NCBI lineage: Eukaryota > Viridiplantae > Streptophyta > Magnoliopsida > Caryophyllales > Polygonaceae > Fallopia > Fallopia convolvulus. The sequence continues at coordinate 11,580,402 of OZ024734.1, forward strand.
ATTTTATTCTAATAAATAAGTTTTTATATTAAAATTAAAACCATATTAATTAAATAAATTAAGTATTAAGTTTATTTAGTCGTGAATGACACGACGAGTATAACTAGTACATAACTATTATCTCTCATATGATCCACACCACACTCTATATATTGGTGGGTTTTAATCTTGATCTTTTAGTGCTTGTTTGGTTGTTAAACAAATTCACATGAAGTTGAAAAATCCCAGGAAGTTAATAAAGTACATGTATTTGGTTAAATATTAGCTATTGAAAAACCCATGATTTTAACTTCCATGGATTTCTCAATTCCTACATTTCAATGTGATAAAATTACTTAGGGGGGAGTGGGTAAGATTTTCTTCCCACATAATTTCCTAGGAAATAGATTTTTAACCAAACATGTTTTTTAAATTCCTATGATTTACAACTTCATGTAAATTACTTCACATGAATTAAATTCTTGGGAATTATAAGTTGTGAGTTACCAGTGTAAAATAAAAACATGGGCCCAAAATTTTTTTCCTGGAAAAATATTTTTTATTATTCTTAATTTTTTTTTAGTTTATTCTCTTGACTTGATTCGAGTTAACTAGTGCATAAATTCGACCCCAAGACTATGTTCGTGTTTGACTCCAAGAGCAAGAAAAACTCCCACGAAACTCAAGTATAAACAACATACACATCCTACATGGCGGTCAACTAACATGCCTATTTAGCGTGCTAGGTAACCACAAGATGAAATCATAGGTTGCGAAGACTCCAACTAGTGATGACCTTGATGATGTTACATCCTAAAACCACCGACTTATAATACAAGTCATATCAACCTCCTCGGCCACCAATCAACAAGGGACACCTCACTTGTCTACTCTCTCGTCCCACATCGGAGAATCTCAAACCTCCAACTAAATCGCATCTTCCACCAATAATGACGCAACACATTGTATGCCTCACATTCCACCAATCAATGGTTAATACCTCGAATGTCAATAAACTTCCCCACATTGAGAAAGCTCAACTTCTGACCCTTTCCAATGCCTATAAATAGTTGAAGAAGGCAAAGGTAGCAAGGGTCGAAAAAATCTCTAGCTCAAGATAACTTCTTTTTAATAGAGACTCGACATGTTGAAACATTCTAAAGAACCTCACTATTTATAAAAGAGAATCTTAAAAGGTTCTAAATCGCTATTTGTAAGAGAGAAAACACTTACAATAAATATGTAAAAGCGAAGTAGAAAGTCTAGAGTAAGAAAGGCCGCGCATAATCTAAAGAGCGCAAACAATAAAACTATAAAGGGTGGGCGCACGTCCCAAGAAAAACTCATACAAATCGAGTTAAATACTAGTAAATGTAATATGGATACAACCCTCTTTTAAATAATATGTGATCCAAACAAGGCTTAGAATCATGTCAATACTCTTTAAAGGGTACTCGTTCCAAGAAAAACTTGAGAAAAAACACTTGATTACTTTATTGTGTTGTGTTGAACGAATTTGGGGTTGGTGTAGTGTAACATCCCCGACCAAAGTGCATACGTCATTTTACATTCATATAAGGATAAGATCATATGCGGAGCATATTGACATGATATATAGTGAATTTTTAAAAGTAATATTTATTTTCTAATTAAGATTATTATATTTTAAAAAGTTTTTCACTAAAAGTTAATTAATAATTATTTCAGGGTAAAGTTTGTAGTAAAGGAGATTTGAGGATGAAAACTGCAATTTTATAAAAGTTTAGTCAACTTGCTCGTTGATATATACATTGGTGAGATTTCATATCTTCATCATTAAGTATCACAAACAAAAAAAACGAGAGATAGAAGGGAAAGAAAGAAGAGAGTTGGATTAAAATTTGTGTTTTTGCTCGATCTGATACAAGATCTCTTCTATCAGGTTTTAAGTTCGAAGTACAAGTGTGGTTTGGTAAGTTTTTAATTAGTTAATGGTTTATCTGGATTTTCCTAATTTTTCCAGATCTAGATCTACAACTACTTTTGTTTGAGAAATCAACTGATCTATAGTTTTCAAAGGGTGTTTTCGATATCGGATTTATATTCTGTAAAAGATTTCAGAGTGATTTTAGGGTTTCTCTTTGTAATGATTTTTGGAGACCCTTGATCAAGTTTTACAGAAAGGTTTGAACTAGAAAAATGTTCTTCTATATATATAGTTTATTGTTGTCAAGTTTTAAACGATTTGGAATTATGCACAAGAATTTATAATGCATTCTGGCATTTCATTGCATTTGGGGTTAAAGTTTGTAAGAGTAAAAGGTTGTTTTTGCATTGGGTTATATATAGGAGCACAAGTCATATATCGTGGTCAAAGAGAAAGGGAAGATAAATAGTATCTGTCCTAAACAGGTGAGTATAGACCGGAGATTCAACCCTATGTGCTATATGTGTCTTATGGATATATGTGCTTTATGAATATATGTGCTTTATGGATATATGTGCTATATGAGCTATATGGATATATATATGTTATATGGATTATATGGATATATGTGTTTTATGTGATAGCTCTGAAATTTCCAGAGTTGTTTGCACATAAAGTATGTTAGCGGCTGGCATATGATATATGATTACAGGATGCACTTGATTGCATAGCATTTTGCAATGAGATTTAAAAGGACATGTGACTGTCTTGCTCTGAATTTGTATACAGGACCTACGGGTCATACAGGATCTTCGGATCATACAAGACCTACGGGTCATACAGGATCTTCGGATCATATAGGATCTACGAATCATACAGGACCTACGGGTCATAATTCTTACAGGGACCATAAGAGTCCATAGACAGTAAACCCAGGGCAGATTCAGGCTTGAACAGTTCACAGAATAATAAATAGGATACATCAGCATTTGCATTTGCATAGTAAATGCATGTATGACATATATAATATGTATGAATATGTATATTGACTAAATGTTGGACTCTGTGTGAAATAATTGATGATGGTTTATATTCACTGAGTATGGACTCACGTAAGTCGCAAAACAATTTTTCAGGGTCAGCTAGTTCTTGCTGACGTGTGTCCGTTTAGAGGTCACATTCATACAGGTCGGCCGGCTGAAGCTCAATGCAACCTTCTCCTCCTCATTTTGCATCATAGACATATGGGTTGTAATAGAAGTTAGAGTAATAGATGTATTAGCATAAGAAGTAACTACCTATATGTGTGTCTGTGCGACCCTTTATGGTTGTTGCTTTCTGGTTTGTGCTTCCATGGATAGTTGCTATATGTGAATTATCTATTTATATAAGAATTAAGTTATTACTAAGCATACGTCATAGGGTATAAGGGTGTCACAGTTAGTTTTGTATTACTTTTAAAAACTCACTATATATCATGCCAATATGCTCTGCATATGCTCTTAACCTTATATGAATACAAAATGACGTATGCACTTTGGTCGGGGATGTTACATGTAGTTCCACATCCAACTTCTATTATAACTACCTAAGAGTTTGTCTATAAACATGCGAAAACGATCAAACCACATGCACAAACCCATCTAGTGACTCACTGTTGTTTGTAAAAGTGAACACCGCGAGTCATGTGGTAGGATGGCTGAGCAAATAAAAGAAGTGATTGGCACATGCAAAAAAGCACAAACAGAAAAAAGCAACTAGAGGGATAATAAACATTTACATAATTAAAACCCTCTTGAAGGTTATCGTGGGAAATTGTCAATTACAGACCAAATTGTCCAAAACTCGTAGAGAGATTAATGAAAAATGTGTCACTCAAGTCTTTAAGCTCGAACCATCTTCTGGAGGAGCCACCTTCTTATCCTTATAATAAGGTATTACTAGAACCTGGGAGAGGGGATGACTGAAATTGCCGGAAGATTGACGACCTCCTCAACCTCTTTGAGAATCTCAGGCTAAGTCAATTGTTGATCATTGATTTGACATGTGCGATCTTCAACCTTCAAGAAATATTATAACTCGTACTTGGGCTCCTCCTCTAGCTCGCCCATGTGCTCAGTATAGTTGGGCTTGATGAAAACTATTCGCACGTCAATATGGCGATATTTATAGACAGCTTTCCTAACCGTAATGTGCATAGCCTTACGAAACATGGTCAAATAATCTTCAAAAAACTTGTCCATGTATTCCTCAGTCTGAAGGTACCCAACTCGATCCTCTTGGCCTCTTCGTTGAGATCTTTCACCCTCTGTTGAAGACAATGATTCTCCTCCTCAACCCCCCTCAATTTGTTCTCTTTAGTCTCACAATCAGCGCACACATCTCCAACCTCCTTTCTTGCTTTAGTAAGCTCAAAGTGCAGCTAGTGAACCTCATTCTTGAGCTTCTCAACATCAGCCTTAAGCCCCTTGATTTGTGTTGGAAGCTCGAAGACTTCAGCCTTTGACTTGTCACCCTCATTCTTGAGAAACAGAAGTTTACCTTATCATCCTCGCGCTCCTAGGTGACAGTCTTGTCAGTCGTCCTAGCCGTATTCCAAGCCGACCATTGATCAACGGGTAGTTTTTTATGACAAATTTTATAAAAAAAATTAATTTTAATTCATTCACATGGTGACAAGTGGAACAAAATTTTCTACATACTTAGTTTCTACTAAATTATTGTATTAGGGTAGATAAAATAGGCCATGACCCTCCTTATGGATCAAAAAAAGAAAAAAAAATCCACATTACAAACTTGTATTCCAAGCCGGTCATTGATCAACGGGTCGTCGCAACCCTTAGACAATAAATATCGGCACTATCATTAAGAGTTTCATGGCAGTTTCATTGCAAAATAAAAAGTAAAATTGAAAAAAGAGTTGAAACCCAAGGGCAGAGTTCGGAAGAACGAACCCATGAGAAAGAGGGTATCATATGTCATGTGTACGAAAATGTACTGGGCCTAATGGCCCATTCGTCTCTTTTACCCATTCCTTCTCCATATATAAGTCAAGTTACAAAAATAACCCTCTTTGATCGCATAGTTTCCGAATGGGCCCATGTAAATATACAAGAGATTGGGCTTTGAAATACCGGGTTCCAATCGCATTTGAACTTTGAAAATTTAAACCAATTTATAATAATAATAATAAATAATAATAATAATAATAATAATAATAATAATAATAATAATAATAATAATAATAATAATAATAATAATAATAATAATAATAATAATAATAATAATAATTTTAAAATAATTTTTTTGTCAAGATTGTAATTTAGAAAAATTAATATAACATGTATAATTAGGTAAAGGAAATATATAGAATTAATAGTTTAGGAATATGTTTGTAATTGTTTATGTAGAAATAAATTAGTATCGAAAATTGAAAAAAAAATTAAAAATGAAGGTTTATAGGTTCATGAATATTTAAGTGTGTTTTGTGAAATAAAATTTGGAGAGTGTAGAATGATATTGATGAGAGAGAAACGATAAAATTCATGTAATGTTTGGCATATTTTTATACCTAAAAAAGCTCCCTTTTTGAATTCCTTTTTGCCGCCGAGGATTTCTTCGGAACTTTGGGCAGCCTAAACTACGCCGCCTTATGGCGACGTCTTCCGGTGCTGCCGATCCACCCCCTTCACCACCAAACAAACAACAAGTAGTGGCGATGGAGGTTGATGGCCAATCTAACACTCCTAATGCGACTCAACCAATTGAGAAGCCAACACCCCCCGGCAACACAAATCCCCCACCGCCAGCGACTATGTCTTCCCGAGACAAAGTTGTTGGTTCATCGGGCACCCAAGGCACAATCGATTCATTGGTCTCAGCTTTGGAAGAACGCCCAGAACTATATGACACGGATGATGATGAAGTGCCGGAGCATGATGACCCGGCATGCCCGATGATAACTTTAACGAAACAAGAAAAATGTGAGCTCAGGAGACCTTGGGCACATAAGCTGATTATCAACACTTTCGACAAAGGGCTTGGATATGTGCTTTTGAAGAAGAAGCTTGAACAAAAATGGGCATTGAAGGGAGCGTTGACTTTGGGTCGACATAGGAAATGCCCACTATGTTGCCAAGTTCTCGAACATGGAGGATCTAAACCATGTTCTAACTCAGGGGCCATGGATGATCGGAGACAATTACCTCCTGATAAAAAGATGGGTGCCAAATTTTGATCCCTATGAGGATAAAGCAAAAATCCTAACAGCCTGGATTAGAATCCTGGGTTTTAGTATGGAGTACTCCAACTCAAAATTCCTAAGCCGCATTGGAAACACGGTGGGCAAATTTATAAGGGTGGACAAGACAACAGTGAATGGAGACAGATGAAAGTTTGTTCGCCTCGGGGTGGAGATAGATCTTGATCATGCTTTATTGTCCAAGTTTTGGTTTCGAGGAAGGATGTGGTCAATACAATATGAAGGAATCCCTTCATTATGTTATGAGTGTGGTGTCATTGGCCACACAAAGGAGTCTTGTCCCATGCTAAAACCTAATGAACAAGAACAAGCCGAAGAGATTGAAATGATCCCTAAGAAGAAAGAATTCCGATCAAATGTGCCTGAAGCCTCAATAACCGAGCAATTTGGGCCTTGGATGCATGTCAAGAAGCCAAGCCGGCGTCCAAAAAACCAAGCAAGGCCTAACTCACAAGTTTCTTCCAAAGATCAAGCTAGTACCAATACCGGGTCTCATTTTGCAAGTTTGCAACTTGCTAATGATGAAGCCGATCCAAGTCTAACTCAAAGTCAGCAGGTGATTGGAACTCAACAGGTTTCAACTGAGAACGACAAAGGCAAATCGATCATGCAACACACTAGCCCTGGAGAGGGTAATCATGCAAACCCTAATGCCGTGACTCATGCAAACCATAATGCCGAGTCTCACACAAACCCTAATTTCGGTACTCATGCAAACCCTAATTCTGGGGCGATGATTTTGAGAATCGGGTGGTTATTTCGCAGGCTGCATCTTCTGCTGCAAAAGTCAATCCAAGGATCTTGGGGCTAGAATTATGGAAGGCAATAATATGGGGGCACAAGTACTGAGATTCGGGCTAACCGCAATCCAAAGAAAAAGGATAAAAAAGATCCTAAAGATATGATGCTATCCTCTACGATTAAGCATCCAAAAAATCAATCTTCTATGGAAATAATATCTTCCAAAGATACGGAGGTTAGGAAAGCCCAACTAATAGCAGAAAGCGTGTCCAACACGTCAATCAAGCCTAACCCTAAACAAGATCAACCGCCTAAGAGCACTTTCCCTTCTACCGTGCCTTCTCCCGTCGTTCCAACACCAAATCCACCAGCACCCCCCATGGACCATCACCACCGCCCTTAACTTCTAAACCTCATAGTCGAGTCCACACTTGTCCTCCACAAGTCAAGTACGATGGTCTTAAACTGCCCGATGATCCCCAAACACATGTGTCTTCCACACCTAGCAAACCGAATGATAATGGAGTTCCTTCCAATGCAAACAGAGACTCAACCTGTTATGTGTCCGATCCAATTCAATGCATGACCCAATTTATAGGAACCTCATTAATTCAGTTATCTCTATGATGGATCTCAGTCTTATTATCTGGAATGTTCGGGGCGCGGGTAGCGCAAATTTTATGGCTTCTATGAGAGAATTGATCAGAATTCATAATCCCTCAGTTTTTGCTCTCTTTGAAACAAGAATCAGTGGTGTTCGTGCAGATGTGGTGTGTAGACAGTTGGGTTTCGATGGTGTGCTGTGTGTGGATGTTATTGGTTTCTCTAGCAAAATTTGGCTTATTTGGAGGACAACTGAGTTCCTTCTTATTCCTTTATCTTTGAATGCACAACATATTACAGTTGAGGTGCTATGGTGGGAGGAGGAGCCTTGGATGCTTACTGCATTTTACGCATCTCCGGATCCTAATGACCATGTGCATATTTGGGATAATCTTTCTATTTTGGCTCGTACGAATAACCGGCCTTGGCTTATTGCGGGTGATTTCAATGTAACCATCAATTCTAGCGAACGATCTCATTCTTCTGTTGGCTCTAATAGATCCTTTGCTATCTTTGCTGAACGGTTGGACGAATTACAACTCGTTGACCTGGGATTTGAAGGCCCTTGCCTTACTTGGTCAACATGTAACTCTCCAGCCACATATAAAGCAGATCGTCTGGACCGAGCACTTTGCAATAGTGAATGGCGGCTGCAATTTCCCGAAGCTGCAGTCAAACATCTAGTTACTACTCACTCTAATGACCTCCCTCTACTCCTTAATACCTCAGTTCTTGAGCCAACTCGAAATTTCAGATTGCCCCTAAGATTCCAAGCAACATGGTTGAGCCATGAAAAATTTGAGCCATTCCTTCAAGAAAATTGGGAGACTAAAATATGAAATATTACCAGCAAGAGCAACTTCTCTGGTTTCAAAAATCAAGATCAAATTTTTTGATTAAGGGAGACAGAAATACAAAATATTACCATCTTTCTACGGTTATCTGACGCAAGGCTAACAAGATCACTACTTTGCAAGATGAGGGAGGCTCTTGGATCATAGATGATAATGCTATTAAATCTATAGTTTTCTCTTTTTTCTCGGATTTATTTTCGATGATTCTAGGGACCCAAAGTTCTCAACTATGTCTCCTCGGATCAATTTCCCAGTCCTTAGCGATGAATTATTGATGGAGATTGGCAAACCGTTTACAGCCCAAGAAGTTTGGCATGTGGTCCATATGATGGCTCCTTTCAAAGCTCCGGGCCCGGATGGCTTTCCGGCAGTGTTTTACCAACGAAATTGGCCAATTGTAGAACCCAAAGTGACTGACAGCGCTCTACATATGCTGAACATGGGAGTTATTGATCCGGAAATCTGTGATGCTCATATGCAGTTATGAAAGTTGATTCTCCTTCTTCAGCGGCTCAGTTTAGACCCATATCACTGCTTAATGCCACTTTTAAAATTGTGACACATAATGCTTGTCAACCGACTGAAACCAACCCTTCCTCTTCTTTTTTCTCCGGCTCAAGGTAGCTTTATCCCGGGGCGGCAAATTAATGATAATGTTGTGGTCATTCATGAGGTTCTACACTCGTTTGCTTCGACATCTAATAGAACCAAAAATGATGATGATTAAGGTGGATCTTTCAAAGGCTTACGATAGAATTAGGTGGAGCTTTCTCAAACTGATTTTGACAAGTGCCAGACTTCCTCCGCAATTGGTTGATATTATCATTCAATGCCAAACAAGAGGGTCAACTGAGCTTCTTTGGAATGGGCAAAGGGCTGGTGTATTTAAACCTTCAACGGGTATCCGTCAGGGTGACCTGCTTTCTCCATACCTTTTCGTTCTATGTATGGAATATCTCTCTCATATGATTCAAGAGTTTGTTGATTTGGGTACATGGAAACCGATCTATGAAGGGAGTGTTTGCCTTTCACACCTATTTTTTGCGGACGATCTTCTTCTCCTTTCGGAGGCCACGAATCATCAAGCAAGAGTGGTAAGGGATTGTTTAGATCATTTTTGTTCTTATTCTGGGGAGAAGGTGAATTATGGGAAAAGCACTGTTATGTTTTCTCGGTATGTTGGTCATGATGTTCAAGAGGCTATTAGTTCTGTTTTGTGCATGCCTCATATGGAAGATTTGGGCTTGTATCTTGGCATCCCAACCTTACGTAATAGGATGACGAATGACCGCTATAATTTTCTCATGGATAAAGTCTCTTCCTGTTTGAGATCATGGAAGGCTAAATATCTCTCCGTTGTAGGAAGAATTACTTGCCAATTCCGTCCTCTCAAGTATTCCGGTTTATACTATGCAATCAACCTTAGTTCCTTGGGAGATTTGTGTCTCACTTGATTAGCTTATTAGAAACTTCGTTTAGGGTTCGACGAGTGAAAAACGAAAAATGCATTTGTTGAGCTGGGAGAAGATTGCACAACTGAAAAGAATGGGAGGACTAGGCCTCAAATCAATGTGTGCTTCTAATTCGGCCTTACTTTCTAAGTGATTAGAGGGAGGTATTGCAACAACTGGTTATGTGTGGACATGTTTCAACCGAAAAGGGGTTCCTCCTACATGTGGAAAGGGATGGTCATGGGGTGTTTGCTCTATTGAAAGGCATCAGTTTTTCTGTTGGAAATGGCTACTCTGCACTTTTTTGGCAGCACTCTTGGCTCATTGATGAACCTTTGATTCATATTGCTATTGCTGTTGTTCCTAGTCATGATCAAAACAAGGTGGTGGTTGCATATTATGGGGAGAATGGACAGAATTGGACTCAACTATCGCATTTACTTCTCGCGAATATTCTGCAGCGTTTGTCTACTGTCACGCTTATCTTACAGAATGATGTTGATGACAGGGTATATTGGAAGTCGGCATCATCTGGTTGTTTCTCTACAAAATTGACTTATGAGTTGGTGCGAAATACAGATCATCAGCAAGATCATCCCATTTGGGAGAAAATCTGGAAGTTGGACTCCCAACAAAGAGCACGCCATTTTTGCTATCTCGTGGCTCATAACTTTGTTTTGTGTAATGAAAACATAGCCAGAAGGCATATTGCCATATTGGGAGTTCGAATGTGTGTCCTAGATGTGGTGAAGTTGAATCACTGATGTATTTGCTCTGTGATTGTCAACAAATTCAGTTGGTGTGGCAGGCGCTTGCTGGTGGTGCACTTCCTCAAAACTTTTTCACTAGTTCTGACTATCGGGAATGGGTGTTTTCCAACATTCGTAATCTCGACGATTGGAGCTCAATTTATGTCAATATACTTTGGCTCACTTGGAAAACTCGGAATATGCTGGTTTTCGAGTCTAAAGATGAAGTAGTAGGCTTAGTTTCAAAGTGGTGAACTCGGTTCAATCCTACAAAGTGGCCAAGGTTGTTGAATCATCCCATCAGCCTGCTGTGAGTACCCCACTGATTGTTCAAACTTGGGAGCCGCCCCAGCTGGGTTGGATCGCACTCAATACGGATGCCATTTCAAAAGGCAATCCAGGATATGTTGGTGGTGGTGGGATCTTTTGTGACCATATGGGTCAGTTCATTCAATCTAATTCTTTTAAGTTGGGGATTACTAATGCTTTACGAGCTGAATTGAGCACTATTAAGCAAGGTTTACTGGTTGCTAAACAAATGGCTTTCCCAAGAGTGGTGGTTCAATCGGATTCGGCCCAGGCTATTTCACTTTTATCGCAAGCAATGCCTCATCCACATAAAGATTACTATTTGATTGCCGAATGTCACAAGCTTATTCATGACACTCCTTGGGAGATTAAGCTTTGTCAAATCTCTCGAGATGCAAACAATGTAGTCGATGCCCTTGCAAATCATTCTCTAGCTTTAGATGCTCCTTTAGTTGAATTTTTTTATGTCCATTCCAGCTTTGTTGATGCCTTAGCTTTTGATGTACACCCCTCTATGGGGAACTCTTTCTCTATTAATTAATCAATAAAAACACCAGCAGGAGCTTAACTCCGTTTCCACACCAAAAAAAGAGAGAAACGATAAAAGTAAGATTTACAGGGGTTCATGGGTCTCATTAATATTTATGTTCTTACTAACGAGTCCACGTTGGTAATTCTTGGTTGGCGCAAAGAATATATATGATCTGCACTTTCCTTCGCTGAGGTCGAGTGTTCGACTCTCAGTAGAAGAGAAATGAACTTGTTGGGAGATCAGATCCCACTCAAAAATAAAGGGATTCTTACAAGACTCGAACTTCAGACGTAGGTGTTTGATGGAGCAAAGCTTCCTCGGGGTGGCAATGATAAAAAAAAGAATATATATGGTGAAACTTTATATTTTCGCAATCAAAACATAACTAACTCTTGTACAAATTAAGTAGGGAAAATTGCATTTAACCACCCCTTATCTTATACTCTTTGCATTTAACCACCCCTTATATTTATTTTTGCAAAAAACCACCCTTTATTTTTACAAATGGTACATTTAACCACCTTTGTAACAGTTGTCGTCTTTTATCAGTCAAATATTGTAAATTATGTTTTTACTCTTTGTTTTTTAATTTAATTTACAACAAAATAAAACCTATTTTTACTCCTTTGTCTCTCCACATCTGAATCTTTTGTCTCTCCATAGATCTGAGTAATCTTTTCTCCCAAACTCTTCCTTTGCTAAACAAATCTAAGAAGGGAAATGAAACCTTGGTAATTGAAGCATAAACCCAAATCTATTTGACACAAAATGAAGAAAGAAGAAAAGGGAAGCCAAATTCAAGCAGATCTGTACAACCCTAATCCTTTTTCTAAACTCTATTTAGTATCTCTATTCAAGATAAGCTAAAATTCATTGGTATTCAACCACCATGGACGAAATTTTGGAGCTGAAAACAGTCCATGTCAAGCTTTCTTCTCTCCGACATCAAATCGAGGCTCCAATTCGAGATTACTTCTCCTTCTCTCTTTCCCTCTCAAATCTATTTATACATTAGAAGAAGAAAGCTAGAGATCCATCAAATCAAAAACCCTAAAATTTTCCCCAAATCAATTTCACAATGAAATCCCACCAGCCTTTAACGCCTACTTCAATTTGCTTCTTCTTCAAGGGCATGGGCTTGCTGGAAGATCAAGGGTGAGAGAGATTAAGAATTTGAGCCAAGATCTTTTTTTACATGCCTATCGGGATTAAATATTTCAAGTTCTACCTACAGATCTGAATTGGGTAAAATAAAGATTTTAATAAGTTTTTTTTTTCTTTTTAGGAAATAAAATAAAAAAGTAGAGAAAATGGTCTTCCACTGCATACAACGGAGGATTAACGGATTCTGTCAAAAAGGTGGCAAATTGAAAGATTAGAGATATAAAGGGTGGTTTTTTGCAAAAATAAATATAAAGGGTGGTTAAATGTAAAGAGAATAAAATAAAGGGTGGTTAAGTGCAATTTTTCCAATTAAGTATTAATAAAAGCATCACAATTTGTAATAAAAAAATATATAGAAGGTTTATATGTGAACACTTCTGAGCTCATGCCAATATTGTTTGATACACAGATCAAAAAAAGAAAGTAAAATTTTTGATACATTTTGAATGAAAAACAGGGGATACCGACAAGAAACATAAGGAAAAAAACACACAAAAACACTTGATCGAATGTCCTTAATTCTCTCTCTAACACCGGCCTGATTCAACTCTTTCATTCACCGCTAATGAATTCCACCAAACGATCAAACAACTCAACCGCCTTTGAAGATGCCGGGTTAAAGATTTGAAAGACATGATCCTCCCCCATGGATTCAAAAATCTCCCCTTTCCCTTTCCACTCACTCTCAACCAAACGCTGGTAATAAACCCGGCCTCTATCCCTCAACACATCCTTCTCCGCAACACACACGAGCAACCTCTCACACGCCAACTCATCAATCCTCGGAGCCCCATCCACAAACGGGTTGATCAACGGGTCGTCGCAACCCTTATCAGACGGGCAAACAAACTCCCACCATTTATCCACCATTTCCTTCCTCGAATCCAACCCTTCCGACCCGATTGGCTCCTTCCCCCAAAAGTAAGGATGAATGTGGACAATACCCTTGAGCTTGAGCCCATGACCCGGATCCTCGACCCGAATCCGACACCCTACAAAATGACCCATACTTGCGCCCGCGCTATCCCCTACTAAAAACACTCTCTCAAAGTCAACCGCGTTGACCCAACTCTCCCCACCACGGTTGCTACTCTGGGCCGCGACCCACCGGATCGCCGCCCATGCGTCGTCGTAGGCAGCTGGAAGCGGGTTTTCGGGCGCTTTCCGGTAGTTGATGGAGATGGCGATTGCGTTGGCGGAGGAGGAAAGAAGATTGAGGAAGTTATGGTATTTGGGTTCGCCGGGGGAGGCTATGAGAAAGGCTCCTCCGTGGAGGTAGATTAGTAAAGGATGATGATTCTTGTTTGAAGTGGTTGTGGGTTGGTAGATTCTGGCTGAGACTCCGGTTTTTGGGTCAATTAGGACGTCTTTGGAGGTGACTCCGGTTTTCAGGTCTAGACCGGGCTCAATGAACTCGGTTCCGGCGAGTCTTTCTATGGTACCATCTTTGTATTGGCGGAGGTAAGGAAAGATGTCATGTGTGACTTCTGGCTTGAATGAGGCCATGAGTTTGTGATTTTAAGGTCTTTTGGAGAATTAATTGAGAGAGTTGAGGGAATTGGAAGTGCAGATTTGGTTGAGTATTAGGGTGGTATTTAAGGGGGATGATGATCAATAGTGTTAACTGTTTAGTATAGTGGGACAATAAAACAAGTGAAACTTGAAGGAAAGTTGGTTTTAATAAGAGGTCATATTCAAGGAATGGTCATTTGATTAGTTGTTTTCGGAATGATTATAAAATCCGAAAGTTTTACCAATTTGAGTCTTCCTTTTTGTGCGCGTGGAGCTTGATGTTGATCCGTAAAAGCTATTCGACATAATGGACGCTCCACAAAAAGATTACGATGTGCCCTAACTCTTTAACTTATTAGCAGCATTTAAAAAATATCACATTTAAGATTAATTTGAACCCGCGTTACGTCCATATGCAGAATGGGCCTTATGGGAAAAAAAGTTCAACTCGAATTGACCGGGAAAAAACAAACAAACAAGAGAACGTTCAGATCGATTAATTTAAACAGTTGGGGTTTTCTTGTCTGCTTCGGTGTAGCTGGTTTGTTGTAATGTGCTAATTCCAGAACTGAATATATTATATTTAATAGTGCTTTAGATCGCAAAAGCGTTATAAGAAAGTTATAACTACTAATGTTTCCAATAGTTTTCTTTTTGATTCCAATAGTTTCCGCTACATCATTTCGGGTGGGGAATCCATTCATAAATTAAGGTACTATTAACACGTGGCTAATGTTTACGAAAGGAACAGGAAAAAAAACAGCTTAAAGAAATGCCCAAAATAACAATTCAATATCGGGAAATCATGTTTAGCATGGCTGTGGATTATTTGATATTAATTTGAAAATATTGTGATCAATTTCAGCATTGAAAATGAGTTCTTAGGTCCATATAATTCTATTATTAGGTCCATAAAATACTTGATGCAGGTGCTGTGACTTTTGCATATGTGCGTTTGTTATTAACAGCACTGCTAGTGCGGTGCCATGAAGAGCCCATCAGGAGGTTGAGAGGAGCAAACAAAGAAGAAAAAGACGAGTTCAGTTTGTCAACAGTTACGTGCTCTGTGACCTCTAGGCTATTGCTCTATACATGACTGCATTTTCCCTTTCTCTATCTGAAGATCTGGTTCAATGTAATGGTGGAATATTTTAATATATCCAAATATTAATGCAGTACAAGTACACATGTAATATGCTTTGAAATGGAAATTCAAATTGGGCTTATCCCACATCGGTTGTTTGAGGAAATTTTCATGTGCCTTATAAAGGTTTGTAGCATACCATGTGTTAATGAGACAAGAGAGGAATGCCCTCTCGCGCGCCGCCGCCGCCCGTCCGGCTCGTCTCGGCTCGTGTTCTCAGTTTTCAAAACTATCTAATTTTCCATAACTGATCGTACGAGATCGAGGAGAACTATGCTAATCTTGGGGGGCGAGCGCCGGTTTCTGACTTGCACTACAGTCAGGGCGTTTTTGCTTCTAAGGGTTCTACCACGACACAGTGATTCGTCCCTAAACACATTAAATTTCCGGCCTACACATTAAATTTCCGGCCTACATACAGTTCTTTGTCGCCTACAGTGATTTACTTTCTTACATGTAATCATGCACCAAATGAATGACATCATCCTTTAGTTCTCAACTGTTTGAGCTAGAAAACTAAAGCAAATGGAAAGTGCCTTCTCTTTCCAGTATTCCAGTAGGCATTTAAACTACAATGGGAAGGTATAAGTTGAATGAATGCCTGTGTAAAATAATGTATTTGCAATTCACATGTTCTATATAATGCACAAAATTCCTCATTCAATCCCAGGGATCAAAATTCCTCCTTTTAGCCTTCTGAACGTTGTTATCTTCTTCCCACACGGTGCAACAATACAAGTTTGTTCAGTTCACAACTTTTCAAGAGAATTACTCGGTCAGCTTGAACTGAACAATTCATTTTGTTACAACCCCTGAAACCCATGGAACAATCAATGGAGCTGTTGGGTGCGTGCTCCTATATGCATCAGAGTATTTATCCTGGAAATTCAATCTGGGCTTTTCAGCCTGCACATGTAAAAATAAAAAACATAAGAAAATGTCGATGAACAGTTCAAACTAAATATTGATGAACAAGGAAGGTGGGATTTTTCTGACTTACATATTTCAGCCAGCACTCCCCGTATTTATGTTCATACATATCCGGTGAGTAGCAGCCACTTTCAGACGGGCAATAAACCCATATGTTACATTTCATTTCACCTGGCTTGGCACGTTTAGCATGATCCAAGCAAGCCTGGCAACAATCTGCTGCACTTTCCTTGTGATGAGTAAGGCCCCATCTAACAGCGGCACCATCATAATCTGTATGAAGTTCAGCCTTACACTCGGGAGGAACTGGCCTTCCTGGTAAGGGATCTTCCTCTGCATCAAGAGCAAATGAGAAAAGTTCAGGCACAGTTTGTACAAAAAAAGATCAGAGAGAACACGAAAAATTAAGGCACCAGTTCATTTAAATTACACTTCATATAACATTATCTTGCATTATAATGCACCAAATTATGTTGTCATACATGATTTAACACAATACAATACATTATTCATAATGCTCTATTATGAAGTGTAATCCAAATGCTTTATTTTGTGGCAAGGTAGAAAAATCAAGGGGAGCTAGTACCAAATTCATCTACTCCATCAGGTTTATCATCATGCTCCTTGTTGGTGAGCTCAGCTGGTATAAATAAGCCTATTTCTTCCATAACTATAGGCCATTTGGACTCTATTGCCTGCAGTAATATCCCTACAAATTTAATGAAATGATTAAGCAACCCAAGCATAGCAGCTATCATATAAATCAACCATGGCCCCTCAACAATTCAGCAGAGAGTAATCTAGAAGCAGTGCAAGGTTTTGACAGGAAAAGGAAGCATATACCAGCTTCATCTTGTGATATAATCGAAGTAGCATTACTTTTCCCTAGGGTCAATGATTGGACTTCTTGCAACTTTTCCCTCCGCCAGTGTTCAATGACATCTGTCCATTTCCAGTGGGTGAGAAACACAGGAAAAAGCAACATAAGCATGCTACTGAATATTGACATAATACTTTTATTTCACCATAAGAGAACAAAATCTGAAAGGTATTGCCCACAAATCAAGCAATTCAGTATTACTTGCTAACTGAAGCTGATTAGACTAATACTCTACATTCCGTAGTTAATAACACGTGAGGAAATTTTTTTAGTCAGAAAATGGACCAGATAGTTTTTTCCTACTCGATTCCAGAAAACTCTACAAATAAACTCCACAATTTTTCATATCAATGCAAATCAGAGTAATCGGAAAGGTACTGTGACTAAAAGAACAGGCCAAGACATAGGCAGCTAAACTGGTTGAAGACAAAGGCAGCTAAGCTTTGTTGTCAAGTATACTTCATATTATAATTTTATTGGCAACATTTACCCAGTACAAGATTTTATCACCACTGGTTTTTTAAAGATCACAAAGCCTTTAATCAACACACCAAGTTAAATCACTAACACGTAGCCGTTTCAGCCTAAAATTAAAAGGACATCAATAATAAGTTCAGGACAGATCAGACAAGCTTTATGTCGGGAATTTGTCGCTTCCAGGCTTTATGCTTACACGAGCCTCGAGGATGCACTGTCCTCGAAACACGGCTCATAAGAGCCATTTATGATCTTTCTCAAATGGGAACCATTTATTATCTATAATTATTAGTAATCCAAAGAGCTATGAAACTTCCCCTCATACCTTAAGACATAGATTGACCTCTCAAACACAAACTGATCATTTACAACTCACTTGTCACTAATCTATCGCAAAATCAGTGATGAAAAAAAAGACCTAAGAAATATGCAGCCAAACCTACCTCTTTGCGTGCTCATATTGGCATCAGAAGGCAGGCTTCTTAGCTTCTCCAGAATTTCATCCCTAATCATCTGCTTAACAGGCCATGATACTTCAACTCCACCTGCTTGGGCAGCAAATTCCTGTTGGATTTCTTTTACCTTACATCAATCAAACACAGACGCCTCAGTATTTTAATCAACAACATCAAAGCTGCAATTTGCAATATGAGAAGTTGCAAAAGAACAAAAGTGAAAATTGCAAACAAAAAGTCTCACCACTTTGACCAACAATATGGGTTCTGATTCTTTCCTAATTCTCATTGATTCCTCCATTTTCTTCAACTGATCTGCTGTATACTCAACACCTTATCCAACAAGAATACCACAGACAGTCAATCCCTTACTACAATGAACAAAGCCCCAAATTGGGGCTTCCCTATAACCCTAATATAATATACAATTGGCTACATTTAGCCTAGTCCCCTAGCCAATACGATGCAGACAGTTGATATAACACACACAATCTAAGAGAAAAAAGTCAGAAGTTACTGAATACAAACGGGAAGCAATTCAAATAAGGAGGGCACTTACTATGCGCTGCATAAGAAGCGGAGTAGAGGTAAAGAGAACCATAGATTGAGCGAAGAACGTAGAGCCCAATAACGATGTTGATCGAGCAAATGGCGAGGATGGTTCTCTTGTAGGAAAACCATTTTCCTCTCGCTTGAGTTCCAAGCTCAAATCTTGCCATCTCCTATGATTCTCTTAATGTTGAGCTTCAACACTTCCACCGCCATTCCATCACTTCAGAACACGCACATTCTCTCTCCCTCCTCTTCTCAAGGAATGAAATTTGCAACTTCTCTGCACCGAATTTGTCGGGATAAGATCTATCGATTAGTAGCCGTTGCCTTAATGAATAAAGAGGGATTGCTCAAAATGGCAAGCGAATCCGAAGACTGAGAGCAAAAGAAATTGGTAAAGTAGGAAGTTAGTTGCTGATAATGAAGATGGTTGGATTCTTTGTAGACGTCACAAGACAAGAAACACACTTTTTTTCTAGTTTATAATATACTTTCTCGCTTGGTAGCGGAGGGAGAGAGGAGAGTGGATTATTTGGGGGCAGGGGAGAAATCGACACATGATGGATATTGTCATGAATTTCGTCAAGACAATCTGTCTTGTATTATTGATGTATATAATATAGGATTATGTGTTGTAAATATGAGTACCGATCGTCTTTTGTTTAATTTTATACCCAAGACATGGGCAATTCCGAAGTTAAATAGATGGTGTTTGTTTAAATTTCATCTCTACTACAGAACTTAATTTGTGATAAGATATTATGATATAAATAAACGGCAAAATAAATAAACGGCCCCTGAACTTGTGACAATTGGTCACTTAGCCCCCTGAACTTTAGCCCTAACCTCTTGGCCCTCTATAGTTGCACATTGCGACCTATTGAACCCCTATAGAGCCAATTATCCCAGCTTTTTTTATGAGTGTGTTGCACGCGCGATGAGGTGTCATATTTGTTGCCACAATACAATGACATGGATGCCATGTCATCTCGACTGTTTAATAAGATAAAAAATCAAAAAAATTACCCTATTTACCCTCAATTTATTACCCAACCAACTCACACCATCTATCTCACACGATCTTTTTACTGCCTCTTTTTACCCTAATTGCACATCCATCTCACACGATCAATCGAAAGGGGCGAAATTGAAGAGCCCTAATCTGGCCAAGCTCAAGCAAAAGAGTTTGCGATCTCGTTGAAGAAAGAGGAGGGAAACTCGTTGCTACATGTACGAAATCTTCAAGGTTAGTTGTTCGATTTTGTGGAAATTTTGGTTTGCAATAGCGTGGGTCGAATCTTTTGAACATGCATTTGGTATTTTAGGGTTCTATTGTAGCAATTTTAGGGTGCAAATTTTTGAAATTTGAACTTTCATTGTTGTAGGACAAGTGATGGCAATTGTTATGGCACCATGGGGGTAGGTTTTTGGATAGTCCACAAGCAGCTTATGTTAACGAGAAGGATAGGGCATATAGTGACATTGATACAGATGTGATGAGTGAATTTGAACTGGGCTGCTATGTCAAAAACTTGGGATATACTACATTCGAGGGGATATATTACAAGGGGTTGAGAGAGAGATGCTTTAGGCAAATGAATGATAAGGAATTGGTGGAACTTGCAAGCACCCTTAAAGATGGGGATGAAGTGAATTTCTACATCAACCATGGCCTTGATGAAGCTATTAATGATGACTATGTTGAAGATGTTGAATCTGGTGGAGATGCTCAATCTGGTGAAGATTTTTCTGAGTCTAGTGATGAATTCTCTGAGTCTGGTGGAGATGAAGAAGCTGATGAAGATGATGAAGGCTGGGAGGATGATAGTGATGACATTGACTATAATGGTGGGGGGAGTGATGAAACAAATAGTTTGACAATAGAGGTGAGTGATGACAGTGAATTAGATGATGAGTTGAGGGCACTAAGAGAGGAAGCTAGAGGGAGTAGGGCCAGAAAGAAGGCTCACAAGGAAAAATTTGATGAAGTTGATCTCAATCTAGGTGAGGTGGGTCCAGATGAAGGTTATGCATAGTGGGGTAATGAACCACATGATTACACTGGAAAGGTAGGCGGAGATGAGCCATTTTATGCTTCAGATTCTGACTACAGCATTGAGAGTGAGGCATCTAATGATGGGGAAAGAGGCAATAGACAGGTGAAAAGAAGGAGGAGTAGGCATGTTGCTTATGATCCTACACAACAGTGCCCAAAGTGGGAGGTAGGTATGGTATTTGAGAGTGTGCAACAATTTAGGGATGCAGTGGCAAAGTATGGTGTGTATATGGGTGTAAAGCTGAAGTTGAGGCCTAATGAAACTAGTAGGGTCACAGTAAAATGTATACATGATGGCTGTAAATGGAGGTTGCATGCAAGTGTTGAGGGAGCAACTAAGAACTTCAAGATCAAGACATATATGCGCAAACACAGTTGTAGGAGGTACAACACTAATAGACTTTGCAACTCCAAGTACCTTGCCAGCTATTTTGAGAGCAGAATCATATCCCAACCATCAATCAAGTTGTGGGAGATTCAAGAACTATGTAGGAAGGAGTTGAAGTTGTATGTGGGAGTCGCCATTTGTAGGAGAGCTAAGGCTAGGAGTTTACAAAAGTTTATGGGTGACTACAAGGAAGAGTATGCAAGGCTTCATGATTATGTTGATGAGATCAATAGAAGTAACCCGGGTTCAACTTGCTTTCTAGTTGTAGACAACAAGCTTCAGCCTGGAAAGAAGATGTTTAGGAGATTGTATGTGTGCTTCAAGAGTTTGAAAGAAGGGTGGAAGCAAGGATGTAGGAGGCTGATTGGACTTGATGCATGCTTTTTAAAAGGGCCAGTGGAAGGTCAGTTGTTTGTAGCTGTAGGCAACGATGGCAATGGACAGATGTTTCCAATTGCATGGGAGGTGACATCTCAAGAATCAACTAATACATGGACAAAGTTTATAAAGACCCTACAATCAGATCTGGACCTTGGCAAAGGAGAAGGACTTATTATCATGTCTGACATGCACTTTGTAAGTATTAGCCATTAACCTTGATTTAACTTCTATCTTTTTTGTTATGACATTAACCTTATATCCTTACAATTGCAGGGACTTAGAGCTGCAGTGAGGAATGAATTGCCAGAAGCTGAGCATAGGTTCTGTGCAAGGCACATTTATGCTAATTGGGCAAAGACTTGGAGAGGCACTGAAAAAAGGCACAAATTCTGGGCATGTGTCTGGTCAACATTCCAAGTTCAACTCAAGGACAACATGGATGAATTGGGTAAGTTAGGAGATGCTACAATTATTGAGGATTTTCTAGATTATGGCAAAGAAACCTTTTGCAAGGCTTTTTTTAGGACTGATGTGCAGTGTGATGTCTGTGAGAACAACATGTGTGAGACATTCAATAGTTGGATTAAAACAGCAAGGCACAAGGCAATCATAACCATGCTTGAGGACATTAGGAAACAAGTGATGGACAGGATTAGAAAAATGAACCACTTTGCCACCACTTGGATATGTGATATTGCACCAATGGCTTTGCATAGGTTGGAGAAGAACAAAGAGAGAGCAATGCAGTGCAATATGTTGTGGAATGGGGATAGGGGCTTTGAGATTTTTTAGATGGTGAGTATGGTCATACAGTAGACTTAAGGGTTAACACTTGCACTTGTAGAAGCTGGCAACTCAAAGGTATTCCTTGTGCACATGCAGTGTTCTAAAAAACGCTAGGCGGGGGCTAGGCGGTGGGCTGGGGCCTAGCGCCTAGACGGCTAGGCGGGGGCCTAGGCGGAATCTGGATGGATTAGTATGATTTTTTTATATAAGATTATTATTTGTGATTGTTAAGAATATATAAATAAAAAATAATCCTATTATAATGTCTCTGAATAAATTCAAGCTTGGAGCCTTCTTAGGGTCCGCCCAAGCTACCAAGAAGGCCGCCTAACCCGCCTAGAAGGCCGCCCAACCTGCCTAGAAGGCCGCCCAGCCCGCCTAACCCGCCCAACCCGCCTAGCTCGCACAACTTGCCTAGCCCGCCCAGCCCGCCTAGGCGCCCGCCCAGCCCGCCTAGGCGCCCAACCCACCGCCCAGGGCAAAATCGGGACGGTGGACCACCGCCCAGCGCCTAGGCGCCGCCTAGGCGGCCGTCCAGGCCGTTTTTTAGAACAGTGTGCACATGCTATCTGTGCTATGAACCACCTAAAAATCAACCCTGATGACCATGTGCTTCATTGGCACAAGAAAGAGACTTATTTGAGAGCCTATGCTTGTCCTATTCAACCTATCTTGGGCATGAAAATGTGGCCCCCATCTGATCACCCACCAGTTGTGCCACCTGAGATTAGAAAGAAGAGAGGAAGGAAGAAGATAAATAGGAGGAAACCAAGGGATGAGCCAAAGAAGGCTGGGAAGCTGTCAAGGAGGGGAGCTGTTATGACATGTTCTGTTTGCAAGCTTGAAGGGCATAACAAGAGAGGTTGCCCTCAGCAAAAAGGGCATAACAAGAGGGGTTGCCATTCCACTACTATTGGAACTTTTGGATCACCAATGGGCCAAACCAAGTCTGGTGGCAGTTTTGGAACACCAAGGAAGCAACAAAACCATGGTGGACAAGGCAGTTATGGAACACCAAGGAGGCAAGAAAACCATGGTGGACAAGGCAGTTCTGGTGGTAAGGTTTGAGTGCCAAAATTCCTTCTTATAAGCTTGTTATATTTTCAAGTTTGGTAGCAATTATACATAAATATTTTATTATAATCTTCTTATATTTGACAGGCTAGTGGGAAAAGAACTCAATGTGACAGTGAAGGAGCCATGACATCTCAGAAAAAGGGAAGAATGGTGGGGACTGGTGTCTACATGAACCCTACAATTGGCTTGACTATTTTGAATGTAAGTGCAACAGTTGTGGTTCTTGTAATCTTTATTTTTTTTTCTTTGGTACAACTAGTTAAAACGAGTGCTAACACTTGTATTATACAGCCAAGACATGCCACCAACAGGATATTAAGGTTCCCAAAGCCCACAAAACATGGTGGTGAAGCTGTGGATCTTGGAAGTAAGGGAAAGGGTTTGAAGTGGCAAGGCAAACCAGCTATCACAACAAGGCAGCTATCCAAAGAAGGCAACCTAGTAACCCAGCCATTCAGTAGCCAAACAAGCTCCAACAGACCCTAGGAATGAACTTGTGGAAGTATAGTATAAATATTTAAAGACTAAGGCTGTCTCATTTTGCATATATTGTAAGAACAACTACCTTTTGACTTAGTTACTAGTTTTCCACCACATGTGGAACAATGAAGTTGTTTGGCTTTTGTATTATTATCAGAACAAAACTAGCTCAGATTGAGCATATTGTCAAACTCTTGTTGGTTATGGTATAAATGAAGGCTGGGAACTAGCAGGATTGGTGTTTAGTGTTATGTTGTTGTTCTTGTGCTTTTGTTAGTGGCTGCTGATGCCCACCACTTGCTGTCAATTGTTGTTAGTGCTTTTGTTAGTGGTTGCTGGTGTCCAAGTTCAACTCAAGTGTGTCAAATCGTGTTGGTGTCAACTGTTGTTAGTGCTTCTGTCAATTGTTTGTGTCAAATTGCTGTCAGTTATTGCTTTTGTCAAATTGTGCTATAAAAATGAACCACTTTGCCATCACAACACAAGTGAATTGAAACAACTCTTGCACATTGCACATTACACATTAGGTTCCTTCTCACAACTGTTGCACATTACACATGAACTTGCCACAACCACAGTTACATTCCAACCTAAGAGCATTACATTCAAACCACAAAATAAGACAACCACCTTACAAAATAAGAACCTAAGCTATGAATTTCAGAAAATGAACCACTGCAATCGATACAAGGATGACCAAAAGCACATTAGCCCGACGCCTAGCCTTATCCCTCTCTGCTTCTTTCTCCTTGATCTTTCGAAGTAGACCAGCAATAACATGGCTAGCATGTTCCGACAATGGATCATCAACCCATTTAAAGAAATCACATGCCCCTACTCTCTGTAACCAAATCCACATTCAATTAATAGGCACATATTGCAAGCAATTTGTTCAAATTCATAGCCATAACCCTAGAATTGAGAATTTTAGGGTTTTTCAAAATTTCCTAGAATTACACTTACCCCAAAATGTGGGCAGCTATAAAAGCGCCTCCTCGGATTTTTTACCGTCCATGAATGTTTCATCACGGCTACATCTCCACACTTGCACGCCGGAAAAACAAATTGCCCTCGTCCATATGTCCGGGAAAAGCCACTGGATGAAGATGACGCCATGAACTCGACAATGGAGGATTAGGTATTTAGTCGAAGCTCGAAGAAAAAGGCACAAATTGGGAAGGAAGAGGGCAAGAGAAAACACAGAGAGGAGAAGAACGAGTTTGAGGAAGAATGATAGAGCATATAGATGTAGTTGTTAGAGCATATTTTTATTCTCGTTATATGCATTTTTAGCTAGGATTTCATTCTAAGTTTAGATTAGGTTTTATTTTCGTTTAGTTCGGAATCTACGCGTCTTTGTGCATAATTGCAGGTTGGATGGTAGAAGACGGTAGATGGAAAGCTCAGGACGGACCTCGGGACGTGTAGGAAGCATTGAAGATGAAGATCGAGGCAAAGGATTACAAAGGGCAAGAAGTGAAGACCAAACCGCGGAGTGAAGCCAAGACCGCGCCGAGAGGAGCCGACTTTTTGCGGCGGCAGCGCAGGCGAAGTGGGGAGAGCGCGGTCGCGCTCTCAAGGCACCAAACCGCGCTCTGGCGCGTCGACGCGGCAAGGACTTGGGCTTCCGCGAGATTTTTGTGGGCCGACTCTAATATTTCTTTTAGATATTTTTAGACATAATATAAATACTTTCTCTAGGGTTTTATTTGGATTGGATTATGCTATCTTTTTGAGCTTTATGCAATTTGGAGATTTGTGGGAGACAAAACCTAGTTTTGCAATTGAAGATCAATTTGACTCTTGTAAGTTTTATTTTTCTTCAATGACAATTTCTAGCTAATTTTCTCATGTCCAACTAGTTAGTTGAAGTTGTATGCATGATTGTTTGTGAGATTTGAATTATTTTAGTTTGCCTTGACTAGATTGAATCTCTCCATGCTTGATTGATTAAATTCACTTAGGATTATAATAGCTTGATCACCTATTCTATTTCTAGGTTGAATTACAACTAGAATAATTAAATAGACGGTGAAATTTGATTATTCATGGATGAATCCTTTGATTAAACTTAAAGACGGTGTATATTAAGGTTAATCAATGGCGGAGAATTTAATCACAAGATTTCGTGAATAGATGGTGGAATTCATGAATATTGTTTCTATTGAATGCTTTGAACTTAATTGCATGATCAACTTGACATAGAAGGTTTTCTAGGTTAATTGATTAAAAGGTTGTTAAAGACGGTGTATATTAACAACCATAATAAGCTTGAATTCATAAATTCACAATAGATTAGTCAAGGGAAATTGAAATAAGGATAATCGATGATCAAAACTCATGTATGCAATGGATACGAAACTAGTTGGACGCTTTTCTCCATATTTGAATCTCAACTTACTTTACTTGTTTAGTTTTAATTAGTTTAATTACTTAGATTTTAATTTATAATCACAAAAAAAAACCTTTCTGCTTAGTAATATTATATAAATACGAATAATCTGAGTCCTTGTGGGTTCGACCCTTGCTTCCACTATACTTAGGTTAGGAAGTTAGGAATTTTCTTTGACAGTGCTTTTATAGCGACGTAAAAGTGCTCGTCAAAGAATATAGGCAATTTAAATATCCTATTTCATACATAAAACATTTTTTTTAAGTTTCTTATTTCCACATCAGCAATATTAATCACCCACATTAAGACCTCACTCGCTCCACATCGTTTCATAAGCACGCGATTAGCCAACTCAGCAAATAAGGGTTCAATAGGTCGCAATGTGCAACTATAGGGGACCAAGAGGTTAGGGATAAAGTTCAGGGGGCTAAGTGACCAATTGTCACAAGTTCAGGGGGTCGTTTATGTATTTTGCCATAAATAAACTTGGTATGTACTCCAATAGTCAACTGAGTCTATAAATAGCATATTGTACGGAGCTATGCTAAACTTTTCCATTCAGATAGTACACAGAAAATTTTTCCCCTTCCCCGCTCTCTTTCTTTTTGTTTTTTCCTTTCTTCTTCCTCAAGCTTATGATTCTTCTTCTTCGATTCTACAATACAACATGGTATCAGAGCGAGGTATGATATCCTGATCTCTTCAATCGATCTCTTGACTTGATTGATTTTTTGATCACTTGTTTGATATCGCTGGTGTTCAATTCCCGATCAAGCGTGAGAAGATGACAAGAGCAGACAACGTAGATACTAATGATCCATATTATTTGACTTCTGGAAATAATACTGGTCTCAACCTTGTTTCGCAAGTGTTCATGGAACTACATATGGTGAATGGAGGATTTCGATGCGGATGGCATTATCTGCGAAGAATAAGCTTTGCTTTGTCGACGAAACCCTAGCAAAACCGCCGATTACAGATGCAAAGTTTAATTGATAGATTAGGTGCAACGATATGGTCAAATCATGGCTGTTGAACAGCATAAATCCCGAAATCAAAAGAAGTGTGTTGTATGTGGAAACTACGAAGCAAACATGGAATGAATTGGATGAACGCTTTGGTCAAACAATTGGAGCTCAGCTTTACGCAATTCGCCGAGAACTTCACAATCTGACTCAAGGTGCGACATCAATTTCTACTTACTATACCAAATTACGATCTCTATGGGATCAAATCGATAGTTTCCAAAGATTTTCGGCTTGTTCATGTGGAGCTATTCGAGAAATACTAAAGCATACTGTTGATCAACGATTAATTGACTTTCTGATGGGATTAAATGAACAATATAGATCTGCGAGAGGTGCTATTCTGATGCAGAAGTCGTTACCATTTGTTAGTTATGCATATTCTTTGCTGCTGCAAGAGGAGGCTCAACGAGAAACTCAAAATGTTTCTCCAATTTATGAAGAATCAGCCTCAATGCATGTGAGCACCAAATCTGGTTCAAACAGTTCATCACAGAGCAAGGGAAATGGAGATAAGAAAGGTTTTTACTGGGCAAATTGCAAGAAAACTAATCATAATGTGGATATGTGTTACTTCCTCATTGGTTTTCCACCAAACTACAAGAAGAAGAAGCAAAATCAAGATGAAAAGCTTACTGGAAATGTGCAGACGTCAGGAAATACTAGCTCTGGAAATGGACATTCAACAAAGAATGGTGGTTTAGAAATCACATCCTCTGAGTTGATGAAGTTGCTGCTTGCATATATAATTGTTTTGATACACAAATTCATAGATTTGTGTGTATATCATGTGGATAATGCAATTCCAATGTATTGTTTTTCAAAGATGAGACCAGCAGAAACAAACAACATAATTTAGTAAGATACAAAATTTTCATTGTTTCTCTATTTTCTAAAAAAAAATTATATAATTTAAATTAAATAAGATCAAATTGTCAAGATTAACATAGAAAAAATTCATATAATTTCATAAAAATAAGAAAAGGTTGGTTTTATTATTTTTTTTAAAAAATTTTTAAACAGAAATTTTGTTTTATAGATGGAATTGACCTTTTAATGTGTTTAGGTTATGGGAAGGAATTGTTTAAAAACACAAGGGCACCAAAAGAAATAAGAAGTTTTTTGGACACCAAGAGGAAAAGTCGAAATATAGAGGGCACCAACAGGAATTTTCCTTTATTTTTAAAGGGAAATTCTAAATGATATTTTATGTCTTTTTTTTAGTGTCTAGAATAAAATTTATTTGTTTTGGGTAGTTTTTTCGTCCAAGCAATCTGTTTTTTTTTTCAAAACTATCTTTCACATTTTCAATAACATTAGAAATTCCTAATATTGTTTTCTCTCTCATTTCTTCTTTTGTCATTCTTATATAAAATTCACACGATCACGATGATTGATCTTGTGAGGATCATTTGGATTGATGATTCAACACTCGGTTACTAGTACAAAGAGTTTATATGATATCCAAGTTTTCACGTAATTCTATTGATGCTTTGCGCGAAATTCTTAATCTAGATCAAGCTCTAGGATTTTTTTGTCAAATTTTTTGTTGAATTAAGGGAAATTGAGTGGAGATTGCTCATATTCTTAGTCTAAATAGTATCTATTGTCTATTTTCTAATCATGATAAGTGAAGATGGTGAATTTGTGATTGGAGGGCATTCAAGAACCTAGACTCGAAGAAAGAACAAGGAGAATGTTTTTGAAGAAAGATCTCAATCACCAGCGATGAGGAGGTTCAGAGATCATGGATATCGATTGTGATCACCTTTGACAAGGAGGCGCAAAGAGAAAGAGTATGGACTTCAGACTAAAGGTAATCCAATCGCTTTTGATATTTTGTACATCTCGAATTATGATAACCTTGGTAGTTAATTGGTTCCAACTCGCTTCAATGAATCAAAGTTTTCTAGTTGGGAGTCATAGTATTAAAATGGCCTTAGGTGCTAAGATGAGTCTAGGTTTTATAACTAGAATGTATGAAAAGCCAAAAGGCATTCTAATGAGTATAAGAGATGAAAAGGTGTGATTTTATGGTTATGTCATGGATAATAACCTCAATGGTGAGCGAAATTGTTGAGAACTTCATCTATTTCCAATTTGCGAAAGAAAGTTGGAATGAAATTGTAGAGAGACTTCCCGATTCAAATGCTCCTTTAGTTTTTCAATTACATATGAAATACAAGGTTTGACAAAGATAGAAGATAAGACAAAAATGACAGGCTTGATAGAAAAAGATCTTATTGTAAGGAAGTTGGGCATGTGAGAGATACTTGCTTCAAGCTAGTGGGGTATCCAAAATGGTGGAAATGTCCCAAGGTGCAAGGCAATGGGAAGCTCATATTTAGGATGTGGGAGGAAATTACAATACTCTATTTGATACAAAAGAAGTTACACAAGAAAATAATCCTAATATATCATTGATCAATGATGTTGTTTAGAAGTGAGAAAGGGTATGAAAGGAAAGGTTTTCATGGATGAAAGAACTAGCAATGGACATGTTAATTCCATCGACTTTACAAGTAATGTTTCCACTCAAACTAATGAGTATTTTAAGGATGTCAATGAATCTACTTGGATATTATAATTTGGAGTAACTGATGCGGTATTTTTCGTGGTCGTTAATACCTATCAAAGAAACCTAACTTAACCAACTCAGTAGAGCGGTAAGCAAGGGTCGATACCACAAAGACTCTTGTATTTGTGTTATTACTTGTATGCCAAGTAACCAAGGTTTTTTTTTTATGAATGATTATCTAAACTACTATGCAAGAATAGAAATAAATATAAATGCAAGGATGATTTAAATATATGAGAGACAAACGTGTTCAACTAGTTAAATCCATCATGATATTGATTTTCTTGATTCTCTTCTCACTTGAATAATATATTGTGGATAATGACCCTACTAAGGATTAAGACCCAAACTTCAGATTTAGTTGATAAAACTACCAGTCTAACAACCTATTGGGATTAAAAATAAATCCTCATATTTCAATTTTGTCTTCTTGTTCCTCTGCCAGTTGCCCAGCTGGTTACCTGCGTGTACCACTAGTGGGATGGCATTTTGGCTACGTTTGTGTGCTCCCCATCATGGCCTACGTGACACCCTTGGGTCACACTTCTTAAACCCTTGTAACGAATCTTTCTATCAATACACAGGGAATAGACTATACAGAAACCTTCTCACCAGTTGTAACAATGACCACAATCAGGGTACTTGTTTCTGTAGCTCTGAAGAGACATTATCAGGTGTCACAACTGAACGTCAACAACGCATTCTTACATGGAGACTTGAATGAAGAGATTTATATGAGGTTGCCTTTAGGATTGGAAACTGAAAACCCCAATCATGTATGTAAGCTGAAAAAATCGCTTTACGGGTTAAAGCAGGCTTCGAGGCAGTGGTACACAAAACTTTCATCCACACTTTGGTCTAGAGGGTATTGTCAATCCCTTAATGACCATTCCTTATTTTATAAGAAAACAGAAAGAGAGATAGTTTTTGTGGCTGTTTACGTCGATGATATACTGATCACCGGGGACAACACAATAGAAATCAGAGAGTTAAAGGAATATTTGGATGAAAAATTCAGAATAAAGGATCTGGGAAAGCTCCATTATTTCTTGGGAATTGAGTTTGTCTATTCTTCACAAGGACTTCTCATGAACCAAAAGAAATTCATAACAGAAATGCTAAACGAGTTTCCTTGCAAATCCACACATGCAGCTGCAAGTCCACTTGATCTGAGGCTTAAATTGATGCCTGATGATGGAAATTTGCTTCCAAACCCAATGCCTTATCGCAAGCTGGTGGGAAAACTGAATTTCCTGGTCAACACGAGGCCAGATATAGCCTTCTCAGTGCAACTCCTGAGCCAATTCAACAACGCACCACGCTGACCTCACTTGCAAGCAACGCTCCATGTCCTTTCTTATCTAAAGGGTACAACCTCCAAGGCAATCTTCCTGAATGACAATACAAATTCAGAACTTCTGGCCTACTGTGATGCCGATTGGGCCACCTGCCACCATTCCCGGAAATCCGTAAGGGGTTTTGTAATTCTCTTTGGAGGAAACCTTATTTTGTGGAAATCTAAAAAGCAGCACAGTGTCTCCCTCTCTTCAGCTGAAGCGGAGTATAGGTCTCTACGAAGAGTATGTGCGGAACTGGCATGGTTAAGTCGACTACTCCATGATTTTGGGATTGAAGATTTTACCCCCATTCCAGTCAAGTGTGACAATCAAGCCGCCATATATATAGCCCGCAATCCCGTTTTCCATGAAAGAACCAAACACATCGAGCTCGATTGCCATTTCGCTCGAGAAAAACTCCTTGAGGGCTTGATATCATTGTCACATGTTCCAACCAAAGCTCAACTCGCGGACTTCCTCACCAAGTCTTTACCCGGCTCCCATCTAAAAGAGATTCTTCCCAAGGTGGGGATGATCAACCCTCCTCCACCTTGAGGGGGGGTATTGGGATTAAAAATAAATCCTCATATTTCAATTTTGTCTTCTTGTTCCTCTGCCATTTGCCCAGCTGGTTACCTGCGTGTACCACTAGTGGGATGGCATTTTGGCTACGTTTTTGTGCTCCCCATCGTGGCCTACGTGGCACCCTTGGGTCACACTTCTTAAACCCTTGTAACGGATCTTTCTATCAATACACAGAATAGCCCTTTCTCCAAGCTTTCTCTCATGGCTTCCAAAAGCCTTATCTTTTCCGCAATATAGGAACACAACCCTAATTAAATAACAACCTAGAAAACCTTCTAGATTCAATTAAATAACAACATGACGATTCAAGTTATCAATAGAAACAAACACTTAGAGAAACCAGACATCTAAGTGACTTGTGAATTTATTCCCTTCTTTAATCAACCTGTCCAACCGGTACTAAATTGATTAAAGTATACTCTTGATCAAATTAACTCCAACCGGTAATTAATCAGATTCAGTTGTAACTAGAAATTCTATTAGGTGATCAATCTAATAAAACCCTAATTTAGATTCAATTAAGCACAGAGAATAATTTCTATTCAAGTTTGTTGAGAATCAATCAAACCTCACAACAATATACAAATCATGACTTTAATAACTAGCCAAACACAATAAATTTAGCAATGCATAATTAAAATTAAGAACAAACTTACAAAGGTTTAAAGTCTGCATCTAGAGAAAAAAACTCTAGCCTCCAAAAGTTGATCAAAAGTTCCATAAAAATAAACTAACATAAGGTATATATATTAGTCTCTCAAAATAACCCTCAATAACTCTATTATTAAGCTACACTCGGACAAGATATAATCCTAGGCCCAAAAACCAAGCCCAATAATTGTTCGCGTAAAAACATCGATTGCTCGGTTTGACACAATGCTCGGCCGAGCAATGTGCAATCCAGCGCAATTGGATTCAGATAAGATTGCTTGGTTTAGGTCCAAAATTGCGCGGCCGCGCAATTAGTCATCCCGCGCAATTGTCTCGGTTCAGCATTTAGGTGACACTTCATAGTCTGTTTTGACCCACTTAGAGTTGGAACTTGGACTCGGAGTAAAAACATGAATTGTAGATCTTTGAATTAGCTTTCCAATGATACCAAATTGAGCCTCATCCGAGAAATATAGCTCCCAAACCAAGCATTGAAAGATAGAGGTGTCGAAACAACAACGCTAATGCATAGCCCGGGTTTAAGCTTTCTTTTCACACAAGCTCTTGGGCCTTAGCTCTTCTAATCTTCACTTGTATCACTCTAAGCTTCATCTTGATCCTCCACCATAGTCCTCTAAGATCCATCTCATCCATGCTTGTTTACCTAAAGATCTGCAAAACCGAACAAAACAAGCGCAAAATCCGAATTTCTTAGAAAACCTAAAAACCTAAGAACTAGACTAAACTAAGCTAAAACCATGCAAAATAAATATAAATATGCATCCTAAACACTACCTAAATGCAAGCTATCAAATTTCCTCATGCTTAACCCTTGCTTGTCCTCAAGCAAGACATAAATCCAAATCACACCACAGAAATGCAATCATGCATCCATCTCATAATCAAACAAGCATTTCATATAATCAAAACTCGACCAAGAGTTCCTAGCATGCATTCTAACAAGCAAAGAGCAAAGATAATTCATTCATTCTAGACCTCACCAAGGTAAATGTGTTTGTACTCAAACTCTCAAGTGTTTAAGGGTATGTGTTTCACTCAAAAATCAACCATGAAAACTAGACTACTATACGCTTGCATCAGAGTTCTAAATCTCCACCGCTGGGGATCAAACACATAACAAAAATCAAGAGGTCTTTTTAAAGGTTGTAATGAGGCCAAGGTGAAGAGAAATTTGGAAGGGATAAATCCGGGATAAAAGACTAATCCTAAACCCAATTCAACATTTTCTTTTCTTACTTCTCCCAAACTCTTTTCTTCTTCAACTCCATACACACATTCAAACTCTTTGTTTCTTTTTTTCTTTTTTTTTCTTCCTTTGCCTCTTCTTCAACTCTTTCTTTCATACTAATGAAGACTACTAACAATTAAGCTCAAATTTTTTTCTTTGCTTTGCAACATATTTTTCATCTTCATTTTTTTTCACTTTGCAACCAAGAGTTGTATTTCCTCTTTTCCACCTTTTCTCTTAACTCCCCCATACTTGTACATAACTCACACAAAACAAAAACACAACCTAAAGTCCTAAATCCCGGATGGGTCAAGCTTATTAGGCTAGGAAAATTTTGTGGAGCTAATAAAAACAAGCTTAAAGCTCAAAGAATGGGGTGTTAAGAACATGGATCTTGTAAGGTAGGAAGGAAAATAATATGCTTATAAGAAACATTGCCTCAATCATTTTAATGTCATGCATTCAATCATATAAAGCAGCCTTGAAAAAGAGTATTAATGCAAGTTCTAGAGCTAGATGATCATGGTGATACCGTCAACAATGTAGAGAACAAATATAATCATGAAAGGCCAAAAATATCTCACAAGGCAAATTTTTTGTCTAGAACTTCAGAATGAATCAAATACCCAAGATAAATACATGCTCAGTCCTATAGTCTAAGTAATTAATTAAAAACCATGCTCATATCATATCAACTTCAGCAAATCATGCAAATCATGGGCTAGAATTCATACTCAACTTAGAAACACAAGAGGAATTAAACAATGGGAAAATAAGAACCTAAATGCAATATTTTTTGTATTTCTATGAATTTTCTGATTTTTTTTCATTTTCCAGGAATTTTAATCAATGCATGCAAAAATTTTAAATATGACCTAAACTAATGCAATTATATGAATGCAAACAAGTAATTCCCTTCCCCCATGCTTAAAACATACTTTGTCCCCAAAGTATAGTAAGAAGTAAAGGAAAGAGAAAAACTCACCAAACTCTAGTGATCCGGGTAATGATGGTAATCCGACGGTGGTAGTGGTTCTTCGGGTTATCAATCTTCAGACCTGGGATATCTAACACACACCAAAAACTACCTAGAAAGCAAAAGATTAAAACTGAAAAACAAAACTACTCTAAGCCTTGGGTTGCTGCTGTTCGCATTTTTAGTATAGTTTTTGATAGGTTTTCTTTGCTTATTAGATTTAGTTTTGTTTAATTTAGGTTTAGTTTTGAGTATTTTTAGTTAGTTTTGCATAATTCTGTGAAAAGAGTGGAATCTACGCTATTTTGTGAATTTTGTAGGTTTTAGCGAGGAAAGGAGTTAAATGGAGCTAAATTTGGAGCATTGCAGCGAGAGACGGAGGAGTGCAAGATTAAAGAAGTCGAAGCTCAAGAGTACAAGAAGAAGTGTTGAAGAAAACAAACCCCAGGCTCGTTAACGAGGCTGTGAAGGGTCGTTAACGAGGCCACGAAAAGAAAGATTTCGAGTATTATTTTTATTATTAACCGACCCTGAGCGGGAATTTATTTCCGTATCGGTTGAGTATCTTTTTAGAATCTTTTGGGGTTGTTAGAATATGTATTTTAGGGTTTAATATCTTTTTAGATTTTATTTCTATCTTTTAGAGATTGTTTCTATCTTTTTAGTAAAGTTTATATCTTTTAGCCTTTTTAGTTTTTAGCTTCTTTTTAGTATAAATACCCTTCTATCTAGCATAGAAAGGGGGGGCTTGATTTTGGAGAAGTTTTTAGGAGGAGATTTGTGAAGGCCGAAGGAGAGAGAGATCGGATCGGAAGAGGATCACGAGGCTCGGTAGACGACGGTTGTCGGGTGTTCGTTGGTCGTGTTTGTGGTTCGGTATTTTTATGTTTTCTCGGTTTCTTCTGAATCTCTGTAAGACAATATATTTTTCTTATTAATTTGAGTTTTGTTTCAATGTTTCTTTTTATTGAAGTTTTTAGTTTCTTAGTCATGATTAGTGAGTAGTTTATTTTTCTAGGGTCGGGGTTAAGCCCGGCATAGTTGAGCATGTTGGATAATTAAGATTGTGTGTGAATGCCTATTATCTTTTATTGAGATTGTTTGTTGTGCTTAATACCAAGACGAAAGTTGAGGTAATTTAGGTTTTTAACTTGATTGAAAGAGAAAGTTAGTAACTTGAAGGTTGATATTGTTTGAAAACGAAAGTTTCAAGCTTTAGATCCAAAACAAGCAATTGGGTGAATTAGGATGCGAAAGTAGATTAATTTACTTGTTAAGTCAACGAAAGTTGATAACTCTATCTATTTAAAGGCATGATCTTATCTTCTTACGGAATTCTTATGCTTAGCTATGTTGTGGTGTCCCTTGTCCTAGATTTTTGCTTTATTTGAATTATTTCTGGTGAATCTTCGTTGCCGAGTACTTGCCTCGGTACCGAATTTTAATTAGAATTTTATTAGGTCGTTAGTTAGTATTTTTGTGTTCGGTGGCTCGGTAACGATCCTTACAAAATCGTTAACAAGGCATCTCGTGAGTGTTTTGTTTGATTTTTGTTAGATTGATAGACGAATAACCTTGCTTCCTGTGGAACGATCCTGACTCCACTGTACTCAGCGGGGTCTTGACTTACAAATTTATTTGTTGGCCGAGAAACCCTCTCAACAGTTGCCTCCCAAGAAGCGCTTGTTTAATGTCATTATCTTGACCCTTAGCATGAATTGACAAGATTAGACATTGTCAATGCCCTTAATAACCTGTCAAAGCCTTGTGCACACATCTCAGAAAAGCATAAGTAACACAATGATAAATCAATTAAACATAATATAACTTTCAAAGACCGTTTTAACTTATCAAACATGTGTGCCCAATTTTCATGAAATGGTATTTGCTCAAATAAATTCAGCCTAAGTGGTGGCTTTAGAAAATACTTACAGTATGAATCAAAACGCTTGTCAGCAATACCACTTTTATCCAAGTTGATGAACTCCATAGATTCTCCATCTTCCACCTTGTGTTGTAGACTTGACTCCTCATCTTGGAACTCCATAAGCTCCTGATGTGAGAAGGTGGGGAAACTGAAGCATGGAATGTCAAGGCCTAACATCGGGTGCACCATGACAGCGGGAACCTTAACAGGTATATCATGTTGATTTTCTCCCTCATGGCTATCTACTTCATCAGCAAAGAAGTCATCTTGGTCGACAAAAGAGTCTTCTTCCAAAACCGTAAAACCCTCAAGCAATTTACTCCACGTGAGTGAAGATAATTCAGTCTCCCTAAGCTTTATAAGAATCTATATGCTAGCACAAACTTCCTTTGGCTTTGTGATGGTCTGCTCAACTTGCCTTATAAGTGCGAATTCATATTGGGCATCAAATTCATCTTCATAACTCACATCAAGTGTAGTAGATTGCTCCTCAACTTGAATCTGAGTGTCTGACTCATGATCGTTTGACTCCAATGTGATTCCACCACTCCTTTCACACAACTCAAAAGGACATGAGATTGTGGAATGAAAACTTGAAGAACATGACTCACAGTGCTCCATGATTATAGCATCCACCCCTTTTGAGATATTCCTGATTATATCCTCAAGAGACTTATCAACCGGTTGGGGTTGTTGAGAAGATGACTCAACCAGAAAGCTTTGATGGCTCATGAAACATAAGAAATCCCAGCATTCCTCAGATCCCATGTATAAAAGCCTCTCATTGCTCATGTAGTCGGCCAATCTCCTTGTCTCAAAATTCATACCATGGATAACTCCCATGTTTTTCTCTCTATCACTGTATCGTATTCCCCAAGCACCAATCTCGAACACATGGTCTTGAAATCTAGAAAAATAGACATGGAAGTGTTCATCTTGCAACTGTCTACATTCAAACAAAGCCATGAATTAGTAGCACGGGTATTATGAACCGTAAGATAGGTTCACAACACCAAGAATAGCACACAAAGTAAAAACACAAATAGTGACGAGTTCCCGGCAACGGCGCCAAATTTGATGCGGTATTTTTCGTGGTCGTTAATACCTATCAAAGAAACCTAACTTAACAACTCAGTAGAGCGGTAAGCAAGGGTCGATCCCACAGAGACTCTTGTATTTGTGTTATTACTTGTATGCCAAGTAACCAAGGGTTTTTTTTATGAATGAGTATCTAAACTACTATGCAAGAATAGAAATAAATATAAATGCAAGGATGATTTAAATATATGAGAGACAAACGTGTTCAACTAGTTAAATCCATCATGATATTGATTTGTTGATCATTGATTCTCTTGATTCTCTTATCACTTGAATAATCTATTGTGGATAATGACCCTACTA
This sequence comes from Fallopia convolvulus, assembly GCA_964016875.1. Classification (NCBI taxonomy): domain Eukaryota; kingdom Viridiplantae; phylum Streptophyta; class Magnoliopsida; order Caryophyllales; family Polygonaceae; genus Fallopia; species Fallopia convolvulus. Next base: position 11,618,190 of record OZ024734.1, read on the forward strand.
AGGATTAAGACCCAAACTTCAGATTTGGTTGATAGAACTACCAGTCTAACAAACCTAATTAAATAACAACCTAGAAAACCTTCTAGATTCAATTAAATAACAACATGACGATTCAAGTTATCAATAGAAACAAACACTTAGAGAAACCAGAAATCTAAGTGACTTGTGAATTTATTCCCTTCTTTAATCAACTTGTCCAACCGGTACTAAATTGATTAAAGTATACTCTTGATCAAATTAACTCCAACCGGTAATTAATCAGATTCAGTTGTAACTAGAAATTCTATTAGCTGATCAATCTAATAAAACCCTAATTTAGATTCAATTAAGCACAGGGAATAATTTCTATTCAAGTTTGTTGAGAATCAATCAAACCTCATAACAATATACAAATCATGACTTCAATAACTAGACAAACACAATAAATTTAGCAATGCATAATTAAAATTAAGAACAAACTTACAAAGGTTTAAAGTCTGCATCTAGAGAAAAAAACTCTAGCCTCCAAAAGTTGATCAAAAGTTCCATAAAAATAAACTAACATAAGGTGTATATATATGTCTCTCAAAATAACCCTCAATAACTCTATTATTATGCTACACTCGGACAAGATATAATCCTAGGCCCAAAAACCAAGCCCAATAATTGTTCGCGTGAAAACACCGAATGCTCGATTTGACACAATGCTCGGCCGATCAATGTGCAATCCAGCGCAATTGGCTTCAGATAAGATTGCTTGGTTTAGGTCCAAAATTGCGCGGCCGTGCAATTAGTCATCCCGCGCAATTGTCTCGGTTAAGCATTTAGGTGACACTTCATAGTCTGTTTTGACCCACTTAGAGTTGGAATTTGGACTCGGAGTAAAACATGAATTGTAGATCTTTGAATTATCTTTCCAATGATACCAAATGGAACCTCATCCGAGAACTATAGCTCCCAAACCAAGCATTGCAAGATAGAGGTGTCGAAACAACAACGCTAATGCATAGCCCGAGTTTAAGCTTTCTTTTCACACAAGCTCTTGGGCCTTAGCTCTTCTAATCTTCACTTGTATCACTCTAAGATTCATCTTGATCCTCCACCATAGTCCTCTAAGATCCATCTCATCCATGCTTGTTTACCTAAAGATCTGCAAAACCGAACAAAACAAGCACAAAATCTGAATTTCTTAGAAAACCTAAAAACCTAAGAACTAGACTAAACTAAGCTAAAACCATGCAAAATAAACATAAATATGCATCCTAAACACTACCTAAATGCAAGCTATCAAATTCCTCCATGCTTAACCCTTGCTTGTCCTCAAGCAAGACATAAATCCAAATCACACCACAGAAATGCAATCATGCATCCATCTCATAATCAAACAAGCATTTCATATAATCAAAACTCGACCAAGAGTTCCTAGCATGCATTCTAACAAGCAAAGAGCAAAGATAATTCATTCATTCTAGACCTCACCAAGGTAAATGTGTTTGTACTCAAACTCTCAAGTGTTTAAGGGTATGTGTTTCACTCAAAAATCAACCATGAAAATAGACTACTATACGCTTGCATCAGAGTTCTAAATCTCCACCGTTGGGGATCAACCACATAACAAAAATCAAGAGGTCTTTTTAAAGGTTGTAATGAGGCCAAGGTGAAGAGAAATTTGGAAGGGATAAATCCGGGATAAAAGACTAATCCTAAACCCAACTCAACACTTTCTTTTCTTACTTCTCCCAAACTCTTTTCTTCTTCAACTCCATACACACATTCAAACTCTTTGTTTCTTTTTTTCTTTTTTTTTCTTCCTTTGCCTCTTCTTCAACTCTTTCTTTCATACTAATGAAGACTACTAACAATGTTTTTCTATCACTGTATCGTATTCCCCAAGCACCAATCTTGAACACATGGTCTTGAAATCTAGAAAAATAGTCATGGAAGTGTTCATCCTGCAATTGTCTACATTCAAACAAAGCCATGAATTAGTAGCATGGGTATTATGAACCGTAAGATAGGTTCACAACACCAAGAATAGCACACAAAGTAAAAACACAAAAAGTGACGAGTCCCCGGCAACGGCGCCAAATTTGATGCGGTATTTTTCGTGGTCGTTAATACCTATCGAAGAAACCTAACTTAACAACTCAGTAGAGCGGTAAGCAAGGGTCGATCCCACAGAGACTCTTGTATTTGTGTTATTACATGTATGCCAAGTAACCAAGAGAGGTTTTTATGAATGAGTATCTAAACCACTATGCAGGAATAGAAATAAATATAAATGCAAGGATGATTTAAATATATGAGAGACAAACGTGTTCAACTAGTTAAATCCATCATGATATTGATTTGTTGATCATTGATTCTCTTGATTCTCTTATCACTTGAATAATCTATTGTGGATAATGACCCTACTAAGGATTAAGACCCAAACTTCAGATTTGGTTGATAGAACTACCAGTCTAACAACCCTAATTAAATAACAACCTAGAAAACCTTCTAGATTCAATTAAATAACAGCATGACGATTCAAGTTATAAATAGAAACAAACACTTAGAGAAACCAGAAATCTAAGTGACTTGTGAATTTATTCCCTTCTTTAATCAACTTGTCCAACTAGTACTAAATTGATTAAAGTATACTCTTGATCAAATTAACTCCAGCCGGTAATTAATCAGATTCAGTTGTAACTAGAAATTCTATTAGGTGATCAATCTAATAAAACCCTAATTTAGATTCAATTAAGCACAAGGAATAATTTCTATTCAAGTTTGTTGAGAATCAATCAAACCTCACAACAATAAACAAATCATGACTTCAATAACTAGCCAAACACAATAAATTTAGCAATGCATAATTAAAATTAAGAACAAACTTACAAAGGTTTAAAGTCTGCATCTAGAGAGAAAAACCCTAGCCTCCAAAAGTTGATCAAAAGTTCCCTAAAAATAAACTAACATAAGGTATATTTATATGTCTCTCAAAATAACCCTCAATAACTCTATCATTAAGCTACACTCAGACAAGATATAATCCTAGGCCCAAAAACCAAGCCCAATAATTGTTTGCGTGAAAACGCCGATTGCTCGGTTTGACACAATGCTCGGCCGAGCAATGTGCAATCCAGCGCAATTGGATTCAGATAAGATTGCTCGGTTTAGGTCCAAAATTGCGCGGCCGCGCAATTAGCTAGTCATCCCGCGCAATTGTCTTTGTTCAGCATTTAGGTGACACTTCATAGGCTGTTTTGACCCACTTAGAGTTGGAATTTGGACTCGGAGTAAAAACATGAATTGTAGATCTTTGAATTAGCTTTCCAATGATACCAAATTGAGCCTCATCCGAGAAATATAGCTCCCAAACCAAGCATTGAAAGATAGAGGTGTCGAAACAACAACGCTAATGCATAGCCCGGGTTTAAGCTTTCTTTTCACACAAGCTCTTGGGCCTTAGCTCTTCTAATCTTCACTTGTATCACTCTAAGATTCATCTTGATCCTCCACCATAGTCCTCTAAGATCCATCCCATCCATGCTTGTTTACCTAAAGATCTGCAAAACCGAATAAAACAACCGCAAAACCCGAATTTCCTAGATAACCTAAAAACCTAATAACTAGACTAAACTAAGCTAAAACCATGCAAAATAAACATAAATATGCATCCTAAACACTACCTAAATACAAGCTATCAGTAACATATCATGTTTCTTATATAAAATTTGTTTGTTGAGCTGAGAACCTTTATTAAAGCCTATAAGAATAGGTTTACCCAATGGAACTATTCAGATTGTTGAACAACAAGGTGATGTAAGGTTGCCATCAACACTATTGTTGCATAATGTGTTGTATCTGGTTGCTTTCAAGCATAATTTGATATCAATGTCTCAATTGCTAAATGATGAGATTTGTGTGTTTATGTTTAAGGCACGAGGATGTGTGTTGCAAGTCCTTTCAACTAAAGAAAGTCTGGAAAGGATGAAAAGGATTCAAGGAAGAATTCTAGTAGTTGTGGTTTTAATATGATGCAGAAGAATGTAATAGATTCTAACACTTTGATTTTTGTTTTTAATAAAAGGAATAGAATTGCTTAATGTCCATGTATCATTGTCCAAAATGAAGCATATAACAAACAATGAAATCAATCATTCTTTAATAAGAAAACGAATTAGGGAGCCCCACACTAACGAGAAGTGATCAACCCTAGAGTATCCTTGCATATGACACCCTTAAGGCCTAAATTAGATACAATCGGGATGGAAGAAACACATTAGGATAAAGCAGAAATGAATCTGCAATAGAGTTGACTTTACAAAAGACGTGGGAGATGCTCTACCTTTGAAAAAGGGTCGGCTATCAAAGAATATCCAGCCGAATTTGATCTGACGAAGATTATCTACTCAATTTAAATGTGGGGATGCCATATCGAGTGGCCTCTAGAATCCCTTGGAGAACAACGATGGCCTCAACCACTAGAACGGAATGTCTACTAGATAGACCGACGTCAAAGTGAATTGGCTTGCCCAAGAGGTCACAGAGGATAAATCTGAATGTGCAAATACCATCCAAATCGATAGCACCATCAAAGTGGAGTTTTATGTGTGTGTTTTGGCTAAACAACACAAGATTCCTTTTGAAGCTAGTTTGTCTTATGCCACTAAAAATTTTAAGTTGGTTCACATGTATTTATGAGTACCCCTAGCTTATAGGACAATAACTTACTGTGGAGCTAGATACTTCTTGAAAGTGGTGGATGATCATCCATGTGCTACATGGTCTTTTTTGGTGAATAATAAGGAACAAGTTCCTAGATTAATAGCTAATTATTAGCATAAGTTGAGATAATTTCACACAAGAGTTTCGATTCTAAGAGCGTTTAATGAGACTGAATTTATGCAAATATTTGTATCTAATTTGTTCGCTAAGAATGGTATTCATCAAAGATCTTCTCCAAGTGTTCTTGGATAAAATGGAAGAGTAGAGCGTAAGCATCGACACCTTGTTGAGACAACAAGAACAATCAGACTCCATGTAGATTTGCCCTTGAGATTCTGGCCACGCTCATGGTTGCGGCAGAGAATCATGTCCCTCAAAGGGAACATCAAGCAACAGAATCTCTGATTATGTACCTTTTAAAGTTGAACAAAAGTGATCCAATTTCGTGCATTAGAATGTGCTAATGTGGATACTTTTGCTATGCAATATCCTTTTGTAAAGAGAACGATAATTATGAAGAAAGACATAAAGATTTAATGTGGTTCACTAACAATGCGTTAACTATGTACACGAGCGGAGATATAGAATTCTTATTATGGAGGCCGAAAAACATATTGCAATTATGAAGTGTTTCAAGAGCTTATATATAGACTCGATCTAAAACCATAATTAAAATTATGGGCCATAGCAGAAGGCTCCACCCTTGCGACCCCTGGTGAGTCGGGGGCTTTGCCCCCAAATCCTTGACGGATACCGTACAGGCACATATTTAGGGGTGTGCTAGGGTATGTTGCAGCCCACCCCAAAAAAATATCAGAGTAATATAGTAATAGAGTAGTTATGTATCTATTGAAATTCATAGCCCAGATGATAGGAGTTTGTGGTAAAATAGCAAAGGTCATGTTTTCGAGTTTGGTTGCTTGCGTTTGTTTCATTTTTTGTTTTAATTCCCATAAAGCAAACTTTCCACACAGAAGACCCAGCCATCTTATCTTTTCTTTTAATTTTTATAGCAAATTTTCCTGCCTTATTTTAAATTTTCATTACTATGTAGTGTATTAATTAAGTATATTAGAATATCTATAGCTAATGTTTGGTTAGTAATAAAAGTCGTACTAGTTTTAATAATAATTTTTTTCTCTAATTAATTTCATATATATTTATTTATTTATCTATAAAGTATTTAAAGAAATTTATTATAAAATTGAGCCTCCAAAAAAAATTAAAACGATCATGTGTGTTGATTTATTTTATAAAGTAAACTTAGCCTACCTAAAAATAAAATCCTGGTTTCGTCCTTAGATACCGATCAATAACAGATTCAAGGAACAGTAACATAACCCCTTTAATTTGCTATGCACATCATTGACTGTATTATATAGATTATATAGATTATATAGTTAAGTTTATCAAATAAATGATGTCATTGATGTGTGATATTGTAGTTGATATAAATCACAGGCTGGAAATGGTATAAAAAATTATCACTAGTTTGAAGTGGAAAGATTGAGAGAGAACCATGGTGGAAATGAGTTTCACATACAGAATCAATTGATGATCGAGCAATACTTATTTGTAAATACATGTTGCCCATTGTGGAGGATTGGGCAGTCACTTTTTGCCCACATATTTTTATCTTTGTGCACCACGCTATTCAAAACCGTAATAATTTTACGCCATGTAATAGCGTAAGATTAAAAAATTAATAAAATAGGACATATTAATCCAATTGTAATAATTTGGCGTCAACTTTTTAGATTTTACATCACAATAAGACGTAATACCACGCCATAATATAGCGTCAAATACAGAAATATTTCAGATTCAGAAATGAATATTGGGCCGGCCCAACAAGTCTTTCACGCCAGCCCACGGCTTCAAATGACGCCACCCCATGGCGTAAGTTTTTATAGTATATCTTTAATAGTAGTAATTTTACTTGCACAAATATTCATTGGCTGATTCTACCCAAAAAAAATATTTATTGGCTGAAATGGTTGTCTTCAACTATAGGCAGCTCGTCCTATACTTTGTTGGCCCATACTTGTTAAAAACTCATCTAACTCGCTAATCTAACCCTACCCATCCGATAATTTTAGGGTTAAGACTCGAAAATTTGAATCCGAAACCCGAAATAAACTTAACCGTACCCGATAGAATCCGAAATTCGTAACTCGTTGGGTTGGAATCCGAAACCCGTTGGGTTGACTGATTTAGTATATTTATAGATTTTTTTAAATTTATTTTGAAACTTATAATATATTTTATTATTAAAATAAATAAAAATAATATATTATAATCAAATATTATTATTTAATTAAAAACTAATTTTAATAATCATAAGAAAAAAAAAAGGAGATTTTAGACCCGCTGGACAACCCGACCCGATTGACCCGTGACCCATAATGAACCGGAACCCGATTTAACCTAAACCCGAAATGACCGAACCCGAACCCACCCGACCCAACCCGATTGACATGTCTATGGCCCACACATGCATAATCTTTTATAGTAACATGCATGTAATCACGATTTGTAAGGGCAATAGTCTTTAGGCAACAACTAGTCTTTAGGAGGATCCATAGCCTTTGAATTTAAAAAAAATATTAATAAATAAGATTTTTTTGAATTAAAAGAAAAATTAATAAATCTATCCATATTTTTTCTCTCTCCTATAATATCTCCCGCATCTATATATACGCTGATGTTAAATTTCCCCCTCATCTAATATCTAAATTATTATGAATGAATAATAATTTACACAAATAATTACGTCACTCTATAAGTGACCAACTAAGGTATTTACCATGAGCATTGAAATTCTGAAAAAGGAAGACATTTCGAACAGGGGAATTTGGAGCATTTTATTTTCTATAGCGCAAGCTAGGAGTATATATTCACAAGAATCCGATCCAACTGCTTATTTCATTTCAGCAAGTTAAAACACATAGAGAGATTTAAAAGTACGTAACAGAGATCCAAATCTACAATAACACGAGATATATAATATAATTCATAGTCATCTATAATTAATATAGATCGAATATGATATAAATCAGAGACCGAGGGTGCGGACATAGCTAATGAGGTGATCGATCTCGTGCTCGTCGATGTCCCCGTCGAGGTCGAAGTCGTTTTGCTGGATGGCCTGAGAAGCCCTCCAGCCAGGGAGGTGGCAGCCCAGCTCCTTAAAAGCCTCCGTCAGCTCCGACTTGTCGAGGTGGCCGTCCCCGTTTCCGTCGTACTTCTTGAACAGCGCCCTCAGTTCCTCGTCCGTCAGGTGATGCTTCGCCACCTCCGCCGCGGATGAATTTCCTAGTCCTTTCGTTCCGCCGCCGTGCCATTTCAAGAACCTCCAACACATCTTCGATCAATTTATTATGTGTTTCAAGAGAGTTAGCTAGTGCATGTATTTGGTAGTCGTCACCCACACTATCAATTGGCTTATATATACCGGAGAGTAGGGAGTTGATCGCCCACCATATAATAGTACTCATATCATATATTCCTTCTTAATCGTATAGATAATTTATAATATGAAAAGTATTTTTTTTTTTTAGTATTTGATTTAATTCTTACAAAAAGTCATATAAACTTGCTTGGACAAGAAAGTAGGCATATAAAACCGGACTTCACCTAAACTGACCTCGAAATTGATTCGATTGTCACTTATACTAAATTCTAAACCGGACTAAGTAATAAAGTTTACTTGCTTGAACCTTTTTTTTTTTGTGTACCGACATCGATCCAAAACAAAATGCATAAACAATGTACGTATATGCAATCTAGATTATGTGGTAAATTGTACACCGTAGCTTAATTTTCACGCAGGAATCTTAACAATGTGGGATGAGAGAGATTTCACTTCGATAGCTGCCACTTGTACATATAAAATCTATCTGCCTTTTGCAATTTGCGCTTTTAAAGTAGCGAGCGAGCTTTGATTCCCCCGTTTAGCACATGCATGTAAATTAAGACCGAAATTTGTACAGTTACATGGTTCTCTACTCAAATCTCTGGTAAAAAGAGCAGTACGTTTCAAAGGATCTATCAATATATATACAACAACCACATATGCCCAATTGGAACCGGAAGTGTACGGAATCTGGAAGGTTAAGATGTACCTACCCTTACCCAGAGTATATCGGGAGAGTATTTCGGACGGGACCAAAAGAAAAGGAGGGGTGGAAGGGTGCGCGGTAAGAGTGGGGGGAGGGAGGCTTGGGGGCAGAACAAGCGAGTACTCAAGGAACTAAAAAACTAACACCATCGATTAAGGAAGAAAGAACCAAAAATAAAATATAAAACTAAAGAAAAAAAAGCAAAATATTCTCTCTAGGTCAAAGTTATTATCGCTCTGCCACTGTAATCTTCTCGTGCTATTGATCGATCCCCTGCATATTGCTAGGTCTGTTGAAATTGTCAGAACAGTGAGATCTTGCTTTATGACTTCTTGTTATACAGTAAGGGCTCGTTTGGTATCGATATCAGATATCAGATATCGGTATCAGGTATCGGTATCGGATATAGGAATATTTCATATCTAATACCTCTTTTTTTTTGGTATATCAAACATCATGGAAAAAGCCTTGTTTTGATATCAAGGATATGGCCCGATATCCATATACTCTCGTACCAAACACAAGATATGACCCGATACCGATATCTAAACTGATATACTCCCATACCACACACAAGATATGGTCCGATACCGATATCTGATATCAGGATATCAATATCATATGGGTCCAAATCATTTTAGAGAAACTTCTTTTTATATCGAAACAGAAGAAATAATCAGTGCGTTGGATCTGATTTTTTAATAGTTGAGATTTAAAAAAAAAGGTGACATCAATATTAATTTGGTAAAAATATTAGATTAAACAACTTTCTCTTTCCAAATCTACGTAAACTTTTTTCTGATTTATTTTATTCTCTTGATAGCTTGCATTTTAGAGTATTTTAGGACTCTATATTAGTTTGATATGTTTTATGCATATGTTTCGTGTGTACTTTTCGTTTTGTTTTTATTTTAGATATATACACGCGTATCTTTATTCTTTTCAGGTACTATGGAGAAGTTGGAGCTTCATTTGGACCTATTTTGAGACATGGTGGAATCAAGGCTTCAGTTTAGAGCCATGGAAGAGCCAAAAAGAAGAAACCATACGATTTAGGCTAGGGTCGTGCACGGTGCACGATCGTGCGTGCGGTGTTGAGAAACTTCGGATCGTGCGGCAAAGCCAAAGCCCGACCAAGGTCGTGTGTGCCCTAGGCGCGCAATTGTGCGTTTGGCCTCAGAGAACATTGAAGGTCGTGCGTTTATAAGCACACGATCATGCGTCATACACTCTAAGCTCGTGCACCATTGAGGGTCGTGCGCCTAAGGTCGACATCTACCTTTTAACCCAAAAATTTTAATAAATGGGTATGATTTTACCCCTTATATACTAAGAGCATCAATATTGGTTGACCAATTTATTTGGTCATCATAATATAAAACTATTTTTTTTCTCTTTTTTACTAATAAAAATTTATCTTTTTTTCTTGTTTCTTGAGTGCCACATGTCACAATGACACTTAATGCCTAAACAACCAATTTGATCATTGTGATGACCGGTTATAGTTTCTCTCTCTTTAAAAGCAACCCCCTCTCTCCACTTTTAATATTTGTTTAATATTTTTATGTATTAATGCCCAATTTTTGAGCAACGGCTGTGCATCCTCTAATGAATTTATCGACTACATTCTCAATGTGGAAACGTGCCCACAAATCAATTATAATTTTTTTAAAGTATATCAAACTTAAGTTCAATGATTTTACCTCAATAAAAAGAAGTTCAATGACTTCAATCCACTTAAAAAGTGTGTTTGGTAGGAATCTATTTTAAAAGTTGAATATCGATCTATATAAACTAGAAAGCGTTTGATTTTTAAAAAAGTTATACGTCATATACTCATATTATACATAACATTCGAGAGCAGGACTCCGAAGTTCAGGTATTTTGAGTCAATAGTATAGCTAATATATATTGGAATATTAGAGGTATTCGCATGCCTAATTTCTGGGAAAAAGTTGGATTTATTAGAAAATTGAATAAATTAAACTTTCTTTGTCTAGCAGAAACTAAAACAGAAAATGATCCCAACTATTCGACTCTGCACAAATCTGGTTTCCAAATCAGCTATTTCTTGTCCCTCTGTGGGGTCTAGAGGTGGCCTTTGGCTCCTAATTTGTGAAAATACCGAAACTCGAAAATGTAGTTTATTTCATCAATCTTCTAATCTAATCATTATGAAATATTCCTATCCTAATCAAGAATTCCTTTTAATTTTTGTTTACGCCCCGGCAAGGGAAGCGCAAAAAAATGCTTTTTGGAATTCCCTTGCTTTACAAATATCTCAGATTAATTTACCATTCTTTTTAATAGGCGACTTAATGAAATTTCTTCAGTTAATGACAAATTAGGAGGGGTCCCTCCTTTATCTAGTAGATTTAATCGTCTTTTAAATTTTTCCAATCAATTTGGCCTTGTGGATTCTAGAACTTCTGGCTTCCCTTTTACTTGGCGTAAAAGCTCGGTGGCTCAGGATAATGTTTTTGAAAAACTGGACAGAGTTCTTATACATCAAACTCTAACTCATATTTTCCCATCACTTGTAATTCAACATCATCCTTTTACAACCTCGGACCATTGCCTGATTTCTTTTTCGATAGGATCTTGTAAATCTTATCGTAAAGTTCCTTTTAGGTTTGAAAATGCTTGGATGTCAATCCCGTCTTTTAATCCCTTAGTTTCCAAAGTTTGGAATTACCAAATGACTAGGTCTTTTATGTTCCGTCTCTCCATGAAATTAAATCTTTTAAAAAGATATTCTAAAGTTTGGGCTAAACATCATATTAATAATAATTTTGAACAACTCAAAATATCTGAATATCAGTTATTATCACTCCAATCAGATTTATTAGTTGATCCCCATAATTCTACTATTCTTTCTAAACTTCAGGCTCATCTTAATAAATATAATGCTCTTTTAGACTTTCAGCATAATTTTTGGAAACAGAGAACAAAAATTATTCACTTGCAAAATGTTGATCGAAATACTAAATACTTTCAATCTGTTTCCAAAATTCGTTTTTATAAACAAAGAGTTCTCTCTTTTCAGACTACTGAAGGGATTGTTCTATTTGATCATGACTTAATTTCACATAAAATAACTGAAGAGCTTGCTCATCGGTTTAACTTGAATCCCCTTTGTTCCGTTAATAATTCAGATTTAGATATTATTCCTAATTTGGTTTCAGCTTTGGATAATTTGATGCTATGTAAAGCGCCTTCTCTAGCGGAAATTAAATTTGTTGTCTTTGATCTTGCTCCTAATAAATCTCCAGGACCGGATGGTTTCCCTGCTGATTTCTTTCAACATTACTGGCATATTGTTGGAAACTCTGTTGTTTTAGCAGTTCATGCCTTTTTTCATTCAGGTCATATGCTTAGATCGATTAATAAATCTTTTGTAGCTCTTATTCCTAAAGTTGATTCTCCCTTAACAATAAATCACTTTAGACCTATTAGTTTGTGCAATACGAATTACAAAGTTATTACAAAAATTTTAGCTAATCGCATGGCTTCTATTCTACCTAATCTAATTCATCCTCTTCAGGGAGCGTTTGTTCAAGGCAGACTTATTCAGGATAACATCCTAATTGCTCACAAAATCTTTCATTCTTTTCATAAAAAGAAAAAAGGTAAACAAGGATGGATGGCTTTGAAAATTGATATGGAAAAGGCTTACGATAAACTTGATTGGAATTTTATTAGATTAATTCTACTTAAATTTGGATTCCATGTCAATTGGGTTAATCTTGTTATGACTTGCATTACTACCTCTTCTTCATCGATTTTGGTTAATAACGAACCATGGACTGAGTTCTCCCCTCATTGTGGTATTCATCAGGGTGATCCGATGGCCCCTTTTATTTTTATTATATGTATGGAATATCTTGTGAGATCCCTTCAATTACAATCTACTTTAGATTCCAAATTTGTGGGTATTCATTTAGTTAAAAATGGAGTTTGTTTGCCTTTCCTTAGTTTTGCAGATGACACTATCATTTTTGCTAATGCTTCTCATGCTAATATTAATTATATTAAAGGTTTCTTGGATTCTTTCTCTAGAGTTTCTGGTCTTTCGATTAATTATCTTAAAACTAGTTTTCAGGTCTCTGAAAATATTTCACGTCAAACTGCAACTTCTCTTGCAAGTGTTCTTAATATTCAAATTACTACTTCTATGGAGAAATATCTTGGTATTCCTATTCTTAAAGGTAGGGTTCAAAATGCAGTGTTTGCAGATTCAATTACAAAATTGAAAAAACAGCTTTCTCAGTGGAAAGCAAACTCTATTTCTCAAGCAGGTAGGGCTGTGCTTATTCAGTCAAATCTGTTAGGGTAGGTTAATTATCTAATGCAAAGTTTTTTGCTTCCTAAAGGTGTTCTTTGTGAAATTGATAAAATTAATAAATCTTTTTTTTGGAATAAGTTTACTCCTAATCATCACCCTCTTATAAGTTGGGATAAGGTATGCTCTCCTAAAGAGTCTGGGGGTATGGGACTTCGGACAGCTGAGACTACGAATATTGCTTTGCAAATGAAACTTCTTTGGAAAATCTTAACTTCTCCAAATAATTATTGGGTACGTATTATTTCTGAAAAATACTTGGGTTCCTCTTCAATTTTTGAGATGCAGAAAAAGAATTGTTCTTGGCAGTTTGGTAGATTGCTCAATCTTAGAGACAAATTCTCTAAAGGTTTATTATGGACTATTGGAAATGGTCATACTATAAATTTTGTAAAGATCCTTGGATTAGAAATACTGATTTAATGTCGTTTTTTGATAATGATAACATTAATTTAAAAGTTTCAGCTTTTATCACTCCTGATCGGTTCTGGGATGTTGAGTACTTGCGCTTGCTGCTTCCTGAATCAATTGTGAATTCAATTGTTTCTCTTAGAATTCCTGTCTCTGACTCCGAGGATCGTTTGGTTTGGCTTCCTTCTAATGACGGAGCTTTCTCAGTCTCCTCAGCTTCGAGTATGATTTCTATTGATAAGCCTGATCTTAATTATGAGTTTGCTTGGATTTGGAAGACCTCTCTTCCTCCTAAAATTAAAATTTTTTTGTGGAAGGCGTGTGCTGATTGTCTTCCGACAACAGATAGATTAAATCGCTTTTACAATTGTGTGTTTAGTACGTGCTCATTATGCTCAAATGAAGATGAAACCCTGAATCATTTGTTTTTTAACTGTCCGTTTTCACAAAATATGCTTTCAAAACTCGAGGCTAAGATAAATCTAAAATTTCAAATTATCTCCTCAGGTACTTTTATTGATAATCTTGTTTCTACTATAAATTCAAATAAAAATAGTAATATCCTTTGTTTCTTTTGGTGGTTTATTTGGGGACATAGAAATGGAAAGATTTTTAATCCGTCTAGACTTATTTCTTCTTTGCTTCCATGTGATTTAGCTTTCTCTCAGTATTTACAGTGAAATTATGCTCAGCCAATTTTAGCTCCCAAAACTGTGCCTCATCCGAAAAGAAAAAATAATCGAAATTGGATTAGACCTCCTCTGTCATGGTCGAAGCTCAATTTTGATGCTTCCAAGCGTACGAATTCTTCTACTTTTTCGAGCTTTCTTATTCGAGACCACAAAAGTAAGATTTTAAGTTTTGATCGTAAAGAACAACCACCCATTTCGGTTCTCCAGGCTGAAGCGCTTGCTCTGCTTGATGGTATTCGTAGTGCGGTTTCGCTAAACATTTCCCGCCTTATCATTGAAGGGGATAATTTAATTCTTATTAATTCTTTAAAACGGACTTGGAAAGTTCCTTGGGAAATTCAAGCTATTATAAATGATATCCGTCATTTTGTTGTTTTGGTTCCTTGTGTGGTGTTTTTTCATTGTTTCAGGGAATGCAATTCTGCGGCGGATTTTCTCACCAAGAGGCTTTTTAGTTTTCCTCAGCTTAGTTTTGCTATTTCTAATTTTTTCCCGGGATCTTTGTTGGATCCTGTCGATATCTCGTTTAGTAGTTCTTGGTTTAGTAATCATCCTCTGTTATTTGAATTTCTAAAGATCATCCGTCGTGATGATTTAGGTTAGCCTTATAATTTACGGATAATCTAGTGTTGGCCTTGTAATGAGTTAGTAGCTCATTTATCAAAAAAAAAAAAGATTTAAGAGGCACCAAACTATCGAACAAATTCCCAATGTTCACTCAAGAGATTAGTATACGGTTTTTTAGTCAAATGTTTTTATGTTTTAACTCAGTGCGATGGTTATTTATGCAATTTATCTCATTAATTACTTGAATAAAGTTAAAAAGTTGATCCATACCATCTAGAAGACTTGCACGTACTGTAAATATATAACCTTCGTCTGAAAACATAAGGAACAAATTCTATCAGTTTCTCCGTACACTTTTGTGAAGAAAAATCGAATCGCTATCACATGAAAATGGTTGCAACTTGCAAGTTACGTTGCAACCTAATGGGAATATGTAATGTTGTGCCTTGTTGGCATTTCACTTTTGTTTTATGTTATGGCGAACAGTAGGGACAGAATTTTCTCAAACAATAATGAATGTTCTTTTTGATTCGCATCTTCATCTTCTGTTTCACGCTTCTTCTTCAACCTAAAATCTATAAAACAATGGACATAGGAGTAGGGTTGTCCATTGGGGGTAGGGTTTCCTAATCTACCTCTGATGCCTAAATAAAAATTCACCTTTAATTAATACAATAATGAATGCTCCTCTTGTCGAATGAACGTCGAATAAAGATAAGACTTCGAGCGAGCTGATCGAATATCAGCATATGCTTCCTATACATGGCGATCTCATGTATTTATAATAGAGGAAAGGGAGAGAGCGAGAAAGAGAGAGAGAGAGAGAGAGAGAGTATCAAAAATTTTAACTCTAGGGTCGGCCGAGATGCCTTGACACCCAAGTAAGCGATATCCACGCGGAAATTCTATTTGATGGTGCGCAAAATGGCAGAATAAGAGGTGGGACCGGAGTACGAGGATTAACGGATCCGACGTGGTTCCCGAGGTTAAACTCGGGGCCCATTGTCGTACCCATCTTAAAAAAAACGACAAACCCTACCTTTGCGAGGCCTCGAAACCTCGACAATGAGGGCTAAACCTCGTTGCTCAAAAGCTGACACCCCCGCCCTGTCTAAACCACTCAGCAACCACTGCACTGCCAACCAATAATTAACTACCTCACTCTTGACCAATCAAAGAGCTTGATTTCGGGCGTCCCACATCGAGCAAACATCAAAACCCGATTCCTCAAATCTCTATAAATAGAGGAGAATCTCGTAGGTAGAAAGGGGTCGAAAACATCTTGAACTCAAGAACTATCTTGCTCGTTGAAGATCGACGTGTTGAAACATCGTCAAAGACCACGCTACAGACAAGTGATGGTCTACAAAAAGACTTCAAGTCACCCAAGGAATCCCCGCCTCAATCAAAGATTTCGCCATATCATCTCGCAGGTCACAACCACCGCGTGCTAAATCGACTCCTCTACCTCGCTACAAGAGTTCGATACATAGCCTGTGGGTGATAGAACCTCATTGTAGCTAGGAGATCTCGAACCTTGTTAGATCGAGATCTCGAACACTCTAAGAGAGATCTAGGGCATAATCTCGCTGATTGTAATCTCGCTAATTGTAACCTCGCAATCTGTAATCTCGTATTAAAGGCATAAATAAGAAAGTAAGTGTTTGCATAGTCGAATAAAAGTAATCTCATTTCTTGTCTTCTAGCGCTTGTTTGTTTTGGGTTTCATCACTATCTTTCGACTAAGATAGATTCCTCCATCATAACGATAATAAAAGCGATAATTTAATAAGGTAAAAAATAAAGTTTAAGAAAATACTTTGTAATTATTTACCCGCTCACATTTTTTTTTACCAAACTCTAGTTAGAAAAGTTCACTAGAGTTAGTGGGTTAACTAAGGTTAGCTAGAGTACGTCCTTGTAATAAAAGATGTTGTAACCTAGCCTAGCGGGGTTGAGTTTATCCAATCAATCGAACAGTATGAGAAAACAACACTAAGCTCTGTAGAAACCCTTGTCTAAATCTGATCTGGGTATTATTCAACATTCAATCAAAATCAATACAATACAAGCATTGCAAGGGGATTACCAAGCGAAGCGACACAAATGGGCCAAGTCTAGACGTTCAGAGAAATTGAGGCCCAAATTATTTAGCACGGGGGTGAGACTGGATGAAAGAAGCCCATTAGCAATTCGTAAGGTGGACAATTAAGTAATTAACAGTCAAATGATCAGACATTTGAACAATACTGTATATTAAAAGTAGGTACATGATCACACCATTTGGAAAGAAGAGGACGAGATGAGTTGATAAAGAGACTCTTCTCACATAATTAGAGTATCATGTTTAACACTTGTATAAATTTAGACAATCGAAATTTATGATCGATTCGAGTGTAGCATCAACATTATACTGATCCGTAATTATTAAAAATTGCCAAGCTGATACTTATATAAATCATGTGCTAATGCTTATTTTTTTTCAAACCATTCGAGTCTACCTTATACTACTACGTACTAACATCAGCAACAATGTAGTAAAAACAATATCCGCAATTAATTGGTACATAGAAAACCAATTAATCATTTCCATAATAATAATAATAATATATCAATCCGACCACTATATTGATCGATTAGGCTTGCACCCCAAGTTCCTTCCTAGATTGCTGCAGGGAGGAGGCCTTCTTCTCCCAGATGCAGTAGCTACTACCTGAAGCAGCAATCTTGAAATCCGCCGGGATGAGGTTCCCCACATCGTATCTCGTCCCAAGCTTCACGATTATCCTCTCCCCCACCTTTGCCACGTACAAATCCGCATCCGCTGCCAATATGTCCACCTCACTCGTCTCTGTTATCTCGTTCCTCTTCCTCACCGCCACCAAGCTCGATATCTCCTGCCCCAATCCCCAATCGAAGAAGTGGTCGTAGAACTACGTACGTACAACACATAATTACTCATTGATTAGATTCCGACGAAAGAACTAATCGAAGACGGGCCCAACTGTCAAGCCTAACATATATGTTAAGTGAAGAGAACTTACAATGCAAGGGTAACCAGGGTGTGTAAGAATGTAGGCGTATCCAAGCATGACTTTGTCGGCCGGGAATGGCCAGTAACGCTGAGTCGACCCGGTATCATGGTTGTCAATAAACGTTACTGCGTTCTTGGGCGCGATCCCGATCAACCCGGACGGCTTACCATTGGGGTCCTTCATCCTCCACCACTCGTTCTGCACCGCCGCCTGCAAAATCCCCTTGGTCGTGAAATCAAACGCTGCGATGAAACCGCCAGAGTCCTGAGCCCACCTCAACAAGTTGTACCTATATTTACAAAAGCTAGTCAAATTATGATCTAATAGAAAATATAGTAGAAATCAATTAACAATAGGAGGAGTAATTAAGATATATTTATGTCTATATGGACATGTATTTAAAAATGCCCACAAGTACACCTGTGGGAAGCGGTTAGGCGGTTAGTGTATATACCTATGTCCATCTTGATTATATTGCGGCTTCCCGCCATCCCCATACTGCATAGAATCCCAGACCTCGCCCACGGCGAACTCGGGTGACGTGTTCTGGATATAGTTCTTCATGACGGCGCCGGAGTAGCCCTTGGCGAAGTCGAAGCGGAAGGCGTCGAAGCCGATGTCGGACTTGAGCCAGTTCATCCAGTCGGAGAGCTCGCGTTGGACGCGGGGGTTGAGGTGGTCGATGTCGGGAGCGGCGTCGTACCCGGCTCCGCTGTCGTTGTTGCCGGTGCCGTCGGAGTACTCGTAGTCGTCCTTGCAAATGAGGTTTGGGCCCCAGTCGAGGCGGCTGTCGGAGGTGCCGCCCTCGAAGATGCACCATACGCCTCGGCCATCCTTTTGGGAGGCGGTGCGGTGGTTGATCACGATGTCGGCCACCGCTTTGATGCCTTTTTGGTGGAGGGATCCGATTAGGGCTTTTAGTTGGCCGGAGTTCCCGAACTTGGAGGAGTCCAAGTCGTATAGTTTTCCCGGCAAGTATCCTGGCGTAAAAGATATGTACAAGAAACATTAATTCGAATTAATTAAGTCAGGATATATTATGTTGTTCACTAAGATATATAACCAAACATGTAAAATGTGATAAACACACCGTACGTACCCCAGGTAACAATTACAAAATGTATTTGAGTAGGGTCATAATAGTCATTTTACTTTTTAGTGTCTTATTAAGAATGGTACGATCATGGACGTCGTGAATTGCTAATAAGGAATAAATAATTATGGATTTTTCTAACGTGTGCCCATGGACACACAATAAAAATGCTAATTTTGGTAAATTTGAGTATTGTTTGTTAATTTTGATTTTTTTAAAAGGGTTCATTAATTTTAAATTAGGGAATAGTTTTGAAATACTTTCCCAAATTATCACTCTTATTATGTGTCCATGGGCACACATTAGCCAAACCGAATAATTATAGGTGATCAAAATGAATTGCTAATAAGGTTTATGAATGTAGTAATAAAAGAAATTGATTGTAGATTTGAAGACCATATGATGCATGCAATCCAAAACTTTTATCTCAAATCCATGTATCAAAATGTGCCATAAAATTTAAATATAGGAGCATTATAAGTAATTTAAATTTAACATTACAATCCTAAAATAGAATTAATGAACTTTAGGAAAAAAATTAAAGACATTAAATAAAAAAATTCACAAAATCCTTTTGAAATTAACTTCCTATAATGTGTTTTAGCGACAGATCATAAAAAAATCTTAATTTAAATTTTTTTTTAGGTCTTTCGCCCGGTTCGATTAGGATGGGAATTAAGATGTATGAAGATTATATACCTTGGGGAGCAACGGATTGCGAGGGAGGAGGAAGCCAGATGTGAGTGACACCCGCATTGGCGAGGGCGTCAACTTGGCCCATCAGAGAGTTGTAAAGCCCTCCTGCCTTGTTGCATGACTCCCAGTTGAATCCCTGGAAAAGGACGGTCGAAGCTGCACAAAGGCTCACAAGTAGAAAGAGAGATAAGCACAACAAGGAGAGAGACTTCATATTTAATTGTGGGTTTGATTTGTGCTTGATGATTTGAGATGACTAAGAAGGGGAGGCCTATTTATACATATAGATAGATGATAGATAGATTGTTAGCAGCACTTAGCTAGGCTGATCGTTATGAATATATATCCACGCAAGTGATGTATGGCTCGCCCGACCAATATTATATCCAATTGGATGCAATTAATTCATCATCATACATTTTCAACCAAAAACTAAAATTTAATTCATCATAGATTCGTAATAGAGTATGCAAGTAGGAATGATGGCGGTTGCTGTTTTTTGAGTCCCTAGAAAGAAATGAAAGGATTATCTTCCAAATTAATATTTTTTTTCCTTTCAAAAATTAAAAGAAGGAAATGATAAGCGAAAAATAACTATTAAAGCGGTTAAGTCTATGAGAATAGTATTCAAAATTCTTTGATTCGACTCTTATGTATAATGTCCTTAAGAAAAACTAAAAATGAAAGGTGTTATTTATGACTGTAGTCATTAACATATTTTTAAGGGAATTTTATCGAAACCATTTTTTAAAACAAGCTTTTTTAAAAATATCATTTTTAAAAAATAATTCAAACAAAAACACCTTTATAATGCAAAAACTTAATTTCAACTACCTTAATCTATTTGCCGGTGACATTTTACTCTAATTAGAGTGAAATATATTTCAAATTTATTTTACATTATGTTGTGTAGATAGATAATTAAATATAAAAAGAAAACAAAGTAAATTTGAAGGGGTATTTCAATCTAACAAGGATAAAATATCACCGGAAATAGTTCAAGGTGTTTGAAATTGAATGTGTATTATAAAAGGTTTTTTTCTTAAATAATATTATAAAAGGTAGTTTCTTAAAAAAAAATTCTTTTAAGAGGTGGATTTTGGCAAAAACAAATTAATAAATATTAAGTTATATAGAGATAAATGAATACTAATTTAGTCGTTGAATTTTTATTTAATGATATAGTCAATAAAGCCCGTCCTCTCTTGCTATTAGGAATGCAATTCTCGTCATGCGGGTAAATTCCACACTTTGAAAATGTGAGAAATAAAACTCAAACAACCATGCAATGCAGTAAAGTTTTACTCCAATTTGTTATCAAATGTGTAGAAGATGGGTATAACTATTGGGGGTGGGGACTAGACTTGAAAGCATAGAGCACGAGCAAAATTCAAGAAATGGTAATATTTGCACTCGATAACTCCGTGTTAAAAAGTACAACATTTTAAAACACTTTAGGCGAAAACTTGGTGGTTATCTTCCGCCTAGCGCCTAGCCATGTACTATTTAACATGTATAGTCTTAGTAGGTGAATAAGGAGCATTAAGTGCATTAGGCCCGTAAGTTTCATTAGAACTCTATCCTCTTTTGGGTTTTAACACATCAGATCTCATCTTCCTCTCTTTACTCATAACTCTCCTTTGCCTCTATCGATCTCTTCCTTTACCTTTGTCCTATCGTAATCCATGGACTGGAAATCCAAGCTCTAATGTCGCCGAAATAAAGGAATGCCACAATGGAATCCAAAGATCAGTTGACTCATATTTTTCCACCTAGGTCAATCGCCAATCACCAGAGGACAATTGGTGGCTGATGAGTGTCTAGCCACTGCCTAAACCAATTTTAGAGCACTTGAGAAGTGTAGGTGCAAGTAGTCTCAAACAAGATCTCATGTTTGGCAAACAAAAAAGTGGCACGTGGAGGTTCTAAACATCTCAAACAAGATTCCATGTTCGGAAAAGTAAGACATGAAGGGCATGAATTCAAAGCATTTGTAAGCCTAGACTTTCTGAACTTGTGTCTTAAATTGTGTAGAAATCATAATAGCACAAAAGTATTGGAGCAATAAAGGATTTTTAGACTTGCTTTTGATCAAATATACCTAGGCGACTAGACATCTTAGGAAATATAATCATCTATAGTGAGAAAGTACGAAGAACCGGAAGAATAGAAGATATGGTACTGTACTAATTGAAAACATCCACTTTAGGTCTCTTTAATTTAATGCAGTTGTTATATTTTTTCCTTCTTGAAATTAGGCTGAGGCGGTTTTATGGGGGTTGGAACTAGCAGTTGAGAAAGGCGTGGCTCGTGTGGTGGTTGATTCCGACTGTTTATCTCTTATTTCAAAGCTGAAGTAGGGAAAGCATTATCGTTCTTTGGTTGGAGTTCTGATTGCTCGTATTTTGGCAAAATCTTGGGACTTTTCTTCATGTGATTGGGTCATTACGCGTCGTGAGGCCAATGGTGCTACTCATTGGCTTGCCGCAAACTTTTTTCCAATTCTTGTTTATTTTTATTCTTTATCTAGTAATCATGTTGGACTTTCTGTTGTATTGTCCGACAATCTTTGAGTTTTGAATGAAGTGTTTTTTATATAAAAAAATAGGCTTGTTTGTACAAGACCTCTTCCAAATCTTTTTTTTTATTAGGTAAGGATTAGGGAGCAATCTTTTACGGAGGTCGCCTTAGAGCATCCTTTCGGATGAGAACGAGCAGTTCTGGGTGAGTCTTGATATACTCAACAGGGAGACTTGTTTCTAATTGACACTTTTAGAACTTATTTCCAAATCTTTTTTTTTTTTGTACGAGATTTTGTAATACCCGAATTATAATTTCCGGTAATCTTAATCTTGTTATAAAAAAAAAATATATTCTCGCTCAACAATCTATTTTTTTTTCTTTTCCTTAATTAAAAGCTTAATCTATCCTAAAGCCTCGTCTAACCTACTCCTCGCACCAACCAAATCTTTTTAACCTAAAACTATTTAACCCTAGTGGAGCCCGACACTTTCTTTCAATTGCTATCGCCACCGTCGTCTTTATCAAGTTTAGGGAGAGCGATGTTCTTTCGTTCCCTCCGCTGGCATTTCTTCAACATGGTCGTTCCGTGCTAGCGTGCGTTACAAGCACTGACAAGCTGCGCTGCGGAGATCGTCGTTGCAAGGCGCTGCTGCATCCTCCGGCAAGGATGAGCCACCTCTTTGTGTTCACGGTCTATCGCCGACGTTCCACTTCTTTACTTATCCATCAATGTTTCTTCGTGGGCCTTCGTCCCACGTGATTCGTCGTTCTCCGGTGAGTAGTCTTCAAATTCAATCTCTGTTTTTGGTTGAATCATTGTCCGTCGTCGTAGGCCAGTTGTTCTCAATGTTCGGGTTTGGAGTTGAGTTCGTGAAGGTTTGGGATGGGATAATTAGTTGAGTAGGCTTAATTTGAGATATACGTAGTAGGTGAGTTCAGTTTTTAGTAGATGGTTAGTAGTTAGTCAAATCAAGGGTATTTCGGTGGAATTACGTTATAATGGGTTAAGTTCAATGGCCTGATTAGCTTAGGTAGTTGGTCAATTAATTATGTGAGATAGATTAGGTTTAAGTTCGAGGTTGGTTCGGATTTTGTAGTTGATGGATTCTGTGTATTTTTTATTTGGGTGTGCTTTAGTTAATCGGTTCTTGGGTTAACTAGTTAATTAGACTAGAGGTGTAATTTCATTTGCAAAGTGTCTCGTTCGTTTAATTCTCATGTGGTGTGAGAATTTGTAATTAATTGGGTAGGTTAATTAATTTAATATAAGTTACTTGGAAGCTATATATATATATATATAAGTGGTGATCAGTAGCCTATGATACGTATGTTCGGGGCTAGATTAGTTTCAGAAGTATCGGTTCCCGTTTAGTTCGGTTGCTAATTGCTATTTAGTAGGTCTTTTTACTAGTCAACTAATTGGTAATGGTCGTTAATGTTTCTTAGGTTTCTAGCGTTACTCGTGTTCGTTAAATCACATCAAGAGTCGTCTTTGAGGTAAGTCGTTTTTCGACTTGCTCGGTTCTTCTCTCCCTTGTTAGATTGCGTATCGATATTGTAGGACGGGTTTTGGGAACTAGTCTCGAATACCTTTTAAAATGTTTTGAGCTCCTTGGGTGCTGTGTGCGTTAATGATTTTAAATATATTTTATCGGAAATTATTTTGGAACATTTTCTCTGTGTTGGTACCGTTTCCGACACGGCCCATTGTAGCTGGTGTTGAGGAAGAGTTGGCTACTTTGACCCGTGTGACTGGGAAAATCGTACCCCTTCAAACGAAAATTATTATCTGTGTGTTTTTGGCAAGCGCTCCAGTGGAGGCTTAGCCCGGAGTTAGAAGGGAGATTGGGAAGTGGAGTGGGAGGGCCTGCCTCTGCACTCGGCGCGGTGATGAGCGCCTTGGAAGGCGGATCGTGGACAAAGGAAGAATTGCATTGCTGTGTGATTGTGATTGTGATTGTGAATGCGTATGTGGCTTGTGTGACTGATATAACTAATTTAGGTATTGGCCTCTAGAGTTATGATTGCGATTGTGGATTTGTATGCTGACTTTAGATAACTGATTTCAAAACGTTCTACAGTTTCCATATTCTTTCTAGCTTGGTAGATTAGACGCTGACCCTTCGGGGAACATTTTTCAGTTCCAGGTATGAATCAGGGAACCGTGCAGGAACCGAGGCCAGATGGCGGGCCGGAGCGGTAAAGAGCGCGTGTCATAGTGGGACCGGTTTTTATTAGTTATTTATAATAGTTAGGATGTTGATTTTGATATTTGTTAGACGGAGTTGGTATTGTGTTTTGTTTATTATAACTTTGTTCGAGTAGTTCAGTCAGTATGCGTTGTGACGTATTTGATTATTTATAATTTTTGGGGATTCATGCATGATACGTTTTTCTAAGTTTTACTAAATAAAGGTTGGATGTTTTATTATGTTTTCTCGTCGTGCCCGAGTTGTAAGGTCCTACAGTGTAGTTGTCAACCTAAATAATAGTACCTTGTAAGGTCTATTCCCTAGTAGCGCCTCGACGGAAGTCGGGGTGTTACAGATTTGGCTTGTTTCCAAATATTTTTTTTATACAATTGACACTTTTAGAACTTTTTTTTTGGTAGAAGGAGAGGCGGTACTCTCCGTTCCCTCTAGGGGAGTTTTATTAATAATAAAAAAGGGCTAAGTAGTCAGCAAACGGGGGATAGCCCGACCCCTTACATCGTCAATGAGCAATAAATTAATCCCCTCAGGCGGGGCAAGCAATACATGATAACCTAACTGAAAATTAAAAGCAAAAGATGCGAGACGATCCACAACGGAATTCGCCTCGCGATACACATGACGGAATCGGATAGTCCAATCCCTACTAATCAAGCCTTGGCATTGCTTAACCAGGCTAAAGAGAGGATGACATTTACTAATAGGAGCACTAAGAAGCCTTATTACCAATTGAGAGTCCGACTCCACGATTACTTTTCGAAAGCCTTCATTCCAAGCAAGCTTCAACCCGTCGAGGATCCCCCAAAGCTCCGCCATGGGCACCGTACACGAACCGATGTTGTGGCAGAAGCCTTTAATCCAATGCCCTTTGCAGTCCCGCAGAACACCACCAGCGGAAGCGTTTCCATTCATCACAGACCCGTCGGAATTCAACTTGATCCACTGCTGCTCGGGTTTTTCCCAACAAATATCCTGCATATTTTTCTCCAATGGACAAAAGGGAAAAGAGGACTTACCAGCATTCACAGCAGCGTATTCTCTATCCAAAGCAATCACGTATGCAGTCTTGTCCCCAACCACTAAATCTTCACCAAAAACAGCCGCATTTCTCCATCTCCAAATGCTCCATAACACAGTAGCAAACAGCACACTCCAGTCACCAACACTAGAACGATCTTCCATGAGAACGTTCCGTCTAATCCAGCACGCAAATGGGTCCTGAAAAAATTCAAAGTAACGATCAAAGATTTTCAAATTTAACCAGATAAACCGCACCTTCGGGCAATCTCTAAAGAGATGAATAAAGGTCTCCTCTGCATCGCCGCACAGCACACAATCAACTCTGTTCGTGATGTGTCGGCGTCGCCGTTCGACATTCGACATAACACCTCCTTTAGCGGCAAGCCAAACGAAGCATCGAATACGCTCCGGAACGGCAAGCTTCCAGATCTTCTTATAAAAGAAGCCATCAACATTGGTCAATTCCACTTCTCCTTTCAACAAATGATAACTCGATTTTACAGAGTAATTCCCATCAGATTCCAAGGACCAGCAAAGCTCATCACCTCCAAGCTGCGGATCAGAAACCACAGACATCGAAGCGAGGCAAAGGAGAACCGACGAAGGAAGCCTGGAATTAAGAAAATTCCAATCCCAACCATAACCATCCACCCAAAACTCATACACCAAAGCGTTCTTTTGTTCTTCACTAATCGGAGTAACAGCAAGAGCAAGAAGAGGAATATCCATAATCCAAACGTCGGTCCAAAATTTAATAGTGCGACCATCTCTAAGAAGCCATTTAGAACCATTCACAACAGCGTCGGAAACCCCGGTTTTAATGCATTTCCAAAGGTGCGAAGCACCAGCACCTCTTCCCATCGATGTGTCAACATACTTCTCCTTAATAACAGAATGCCACAGATCACCCTCCTCCATTACAAAACGCCAAATTAGTTTCCCTACTAGAGCCACATTAAGTTCCCTCATGGATCGGACACCAAGTCCTCCTTTGTCCTTGGATTTGACAATCTCATTCCAAGCCACCTTGTGCATTCTCCTTTTTTCCTGAGTACTCCCCCAAATGAAGCCTCTGTTCAACTTATCGATCTGATTACAAACACTGATAGGCAGAAGAGACGTGGACATCGAGTAAACCGGCATAGAAGTTAGGACGGATTTAACCAGGGTAACACGTCCCGCAAAACTAAGCGATTTGGATTTCCATCCAGCAAGTTTAGACTTGAATCTGTCCAACAGCGGAGCGTAAGTGTGTTTATTGACCCTTTTATGAAGAATTGGCATACCAAGGTACTTTCCAAGGTTATTAGTAACCACAAAACCACAAGCATCTTCAAGTTGTTGTTTGAGGTTACGACTAACATTCTTCGAAACAAAGATCTTAGATTTACTCGCACTAATCTTTTGCCCCGACGCCTTACAAAAGATATCCAAACACCTCTGGATGACTCTAATTTGCTCAACAGATGCTTCAGTGAAAAGCATGATATTGTCAGCAAAAAATATGTGTGAGAGATAGGGGCCATTCCTTGTTAATTTGATTGGTTTCCATGCTCCCTCATCAACTGAATCCATGATAAGATGACTCAACCGCTCTATGCAAATCAAGAACAAATAAGGCGAGATAGGATCACCCTGGCGAACTCCCCTAGACGCCGTGAACTGAGTAGTTAACCCTCCGTTCCACAACACTTGCATTTTGGGAGAAGAAACGCAAGCCATAACCTGATCAATCCATTGCTGCGGCAGCCCCATTGAGTCTAAGGAAGCCTTAATAAAATCCCAATCAAGCCTATCGTAAGCTTTCTCGAGGTCTAGCTTAAGAATCATCCAACCTTTAGATCCTTTCTTACGTTTCATGGAGTGAACCACCTCTTGAGCAACGACAATATTATCGGTAATCAGTATCCCCGGGATGAAACTACCCTGAGTGGGGCCGATCATATCCGCAAGAATAGGCTGAATTCTGTTCGCAAGCACCTTGGTGACGATTTTGTAGAGCACATTACAGAGACTGATGGGTCTGAATTGACTAATGTGTTCCGGTTTGTTGACCTTAGCAAGAAGAATAATCAGAGTGTCATTGATTCCTTCGGGAAAGGAAGCAGTTTGCCAAAAATCCTTAACAAACGAGATCACCGTCTGACTAACAGTATTCCAACATTTCAGGAAAAAACAAGGCTGGAAACCGTCCACGCCGGGAGATTTGTACGGACCCATATTTTTGACAGCCCTCCAAATCTCTTCATTAGAAACTGGGCTCCCAAGAAAGGTTCTCCGCTCCTCGTTTAACTCTGGAAAACAATTGTGCAAGTTTGGAAAACTAGGAACATATGTGAACTCTGCTGTGTATAGCCGCTTGAAGAAATCCGTTGCAAGGCTTTCGAGCTCCACCTTTTTCTCAATCCAATTTCCGGCATCATCCTTAAGCCCCTCTATACGGTTGTGTTTCCTACGAATAATGGTCGACGTATGGAAAAAATTCGTGTTCCTATCGCCACAAGTCATCCACTGCTCACGCGACTTCTGAAACCAAAGAGTCTCCTCTTGTTCCATGACAAGCTCAAGGTTCTTTTGAATGTTCGCCTCAGTATTTAATAAAGCGTCCGAAACACCCCTGCTCAGTTGACGTTGAACCTCCCCAAGTATGGATAACAGATCAGATTTGCGCTTGTGAATATTTCCAAAGACCTTTTTATTCCACCGAATAAGCTCTTCTCTAAGAGCGTTCAAAGCATTCGGAGCATCGAGATCCCTATGCCAAGAGTTTTTCACCTTTTCATTGAATGTTGGGTGAGAAAACCACGCAACCTCGAACCGGAAAGGACGTCTTCTTTTATCGAACTCAGAAGGCGGTTCAAACGAAAGAAGCAACGGACAGTGGTCCGAGGAGAACCTCGGAAGGTGCTTGACGTGAGCCTGAGGCCACAAGAGACGGCCTTCAATGTTAGAAAAAATACGGTCGAGTCTTTTTGAAACCATAGAGCTGGGCGAGAGCCTTCGACTCCAGGTAAAACTTGGACCACAAAATTCCAAATCAACCAAATTAAGCCGATTCCTCCAATCATTAAAAGTCTTGGAATCCGGGTGAAGTTTTCTGGAGCCCCCCTGACGCTCATGACTGAAAAGGATACAATTGAAGTCGCCTCCAATAATAATCGGACCCGAAACTCTTCTAACCGCTCGTTTGAGATCTTCCCAAAACATCTCTCTCCGTTTGACTGAAGGCGGGCCATAAAGCACAAAAATATGTCTCAACGAGCCAAGCTCCAGATAGGAAGCATGAATAAAATTTCTGTTCATCTCAACAACATTCAGTTGCACTTTCTCACTTTTCCAAAACAACCAGATACCGCCAGAGAAACCCACCGCCTCTACACGAACACAATCCGAGAAATCAGACCTGGTCATACGATCACAAATATGTTGAGCCCGATCACTGGAAATACGAGTTTCAAAGAGCGCTAAAATATCAACTTTATGCGCCCTACACATATAGCGAATAGCCCTACGGAAACCAGCTTTACCTGCGCCAAAGCAATTCCACATTAGTATATTCATAATAAACATATTTAAAGACAAAAAACACAAAATCAATCATGGCCAATACGGCCGGAATTAAGCTCTGCCATTGCAGTATCTTCCTATTCTTCCATCCGAAATTGCTCCTGATGGTTCCCTGAGTCCATTGCAAAAAGAGGATTTGTATTGAGCATTGCTTCCATATTGGTGGAATGATCAATTGAAGGACTCGTAGTGACTCCCAACCCTGTCGCGGTATCAAGGTAAGCCATGCCAGACTTATTGGTAGCGAGGTTGAGATCAATAACTTCAGATATATCTTCTGGTGGTCGTCTACGCTTAACATTAACTCCCAAAATTGATCCTTGAAAATGATCCAAAAAAGCTGGGCTACCGGATAAACTAGTGGGCCCAACAATCTTCCTTCTATCCCCCTTTTCATGCCTTTTAAAACCATGGGCCCTATCAATACAAGGCCCATTAGACTCTACAGCCCGAAAAACCATTTTTGAGTTAGCCTCGGATATATCCCCTGCCTTTCCCTCTTGAACTCCACGGATTAAAATACCCGATTCTTCCACATTTTTTTCCCCAACGGCCGGTTCCGTGAAACTCGGTTCACCTTCCATGTTGTTGCAATTCTTTACCGATTTTTTATCTCTCTTCTTTAGGGTATTCCTCCCCAAATTATCACCATGATCTTTTCTTACCTTAGGGGCATCATTCATCTCTTCTTCCTTCCTACTAGCTTGGACTGACAGAACTTGGAATCGATTCACTTCCGGAATTGAAGCAACAGTTTGAGGAAACAACGGCCCTTTCCCTTTATTTCCTTTTGCCATACTTTCCTTCGAAGAAAACTTCCTAGACTGATCCTTGGTGATCTCCTTTGATTCCGGGGCAGATTTGACACTTCCTTTTTGGGATCGAACTTTCCTAGACGGAATCATCCACTCCCCATAGTAGCCTTTGCCGGTTCTTGCCGCTTCATGCGCCGTCGCCGGCGGCGGCTCCGTCAAGTAAACCGTAGAAGCGTTAGGCTCCATTGCAGGGCCTTGATCTTCAACATTCCTCTTCCCCTGTTTCAGCAGCACTCGTAGTTTGGGTTGGTCTGAAAGGACAGTTTGTTTTAAGATGCCCAAAGCGCCCACAACCATAACATATAGTTGGAAGACCCTCGTATTCAACAAGATATCTCTCACCATTAATGGTTATCGTACCTTTGAGCAGCTTTTCCAGATTGATTTCGACACATATCCGAGCAAACTTACCCCTGTTATTGTAAAGCGTACGCGAATCAACCCTGATAGGAATGCCTATACCAGCCGCCACCTTAAGGAGAACATTCTCTTCGTAAAGAGTGACTGGAAGATCGAAAATACGGACCCAGGTGGGTGTTGTCTTGATGGTATCAGAGGTCTTGAGATTAGGAGCCCAGCTACGAACGGACATACATCTTCCGAAGACCGTCCAAGGACCATTTGTAAGGGCCATAATGTAGTCCTCTTCTTTCTCAAAACGAACCAAGAAGCAACCATGTGCGAGATCCAGAATGTGAAGGCGATAGATAGTCCTCCACATCTCTAGAATCTTCTTTTCCATGATCGGAAAAATAACGGGATGGCCCAGCAATTTGACGACCACAAAAAGTTTCCAAACTGAAGCCAAAGCTTCCATCACATCCTCGACAATCACAACAGCAGGATCGCCATCTTCACCATCCGGAAAAACCACAGAGATTTTATCCTTGAGAAAATCCGCATTCAACGTTGTCTTTTGGTGCGTAGCACTCCCGGATGTGACCACCTCCTTCCAAGACACCCGCGAATCGGGTGGATCTTCCGGGGGTCTATTGGGGTTAGGAATATCCAGTTGCATATTGTGGCCATCGCCACCGGAGCTAGACGCCGGTGAGGTCAAAGAAGAACTCATAAGGAGACCAGGAGTACTTCTCTCTAAAACTCTATGAGAATTATTGTGAAACCTCCGATTGACACTTTTAGAACTTATTTTAACGTAACGAGTATACAAATGGGTATAATAACATAGGTCAATTTATAAATTTATCTTTAATAAATTAATCCTTAATTAATTTGAAATTTAATGATTTTTTTGTAGGTGCAAAGGAGGCTAAAGGTACTTAATTATATTAAACGATTTTCTATAATATATTAATTTTAAGGGTACAGTACATGATAAGACTACTTATTTAGAAACTAACTTTAAAAAGAAAATAATAGATCTTATAAAAATTAAAAATAATTTCAACATCTAAAATCTAATAAAAAATTCCCAGCACATTATAAAAAAATTCATAAATTAAATAGCCATCTGAATACACTTAAAACCCCTTCAATTAGATTTCTTTAATTATTTTATGTGGGTTATAACTTATGTATAAAAGTGTAGTTTATGTTTAATAAATTGCTTGATGGTCCTATCTCGTTTTACCAAAAATAGATTAGGATTGGGAGCCGTGAATCTAGTTTACATCCAATTTAAATTTTGTTGTGATTACCTTAATATATTCTCGTAGAATAATTAATGAATGTGTATAAGATTCATATCCAAAACACTATTATATGTTTTGATGGTTGATGGTGCGAAAAATAACGATTAAAATAATCAAGGAGTAATTAGTAAGTATAAAAAGAAAACACATAAAATGACGCGTTGTACATACGCGCTCACGCTTACAGCAACAGAAGAACCTATTAGCTTCAATTCATCTTGGCCTATTTAACATCTCACGTAGCAACCATTAACATGCATATCAATTGGTTTGCATGCCCATTTATTTTATGATAAAAAATGCAAATGCATGTGCCTCCCACATCAGAGATTGCCGAGAATACCAAAGAACAAATTGCTATAAATAAAGGTGGAGCAAGACAATAAAAAGGATTGAAAAATCTCTCTACGTAGGGATCTTTTCATGTACCTAGATTCGATATGTTTAATCTCTGAGTAGGATCGCATTATTTATAGTATAAAGTCCGCATTATTTATAGTACAAACTCCAAAAAGCTTTATTTGTAAATAGGATTGATAAAACAATCAGCTGAAGGGCGGAGATGATGAATAATCTATGTAAACCGTTTGATTGCACGAAAAATCCCGTTTGTAGCGCGTATTATATTCGGTTTCAACAATTATGATTTTACTCTATTATCGTCTTAAAAAAAGGATTTTGTTATTTATAAATTTAGGGGCAAAAAATAAGATTCTTAAAATATATTACAAATCTATCTTTTTCAAGGTAAAATCAAATATATTTATATTTTATCATCTATAATGTAATATTTTGTTGCAAGGTAAAATCAATTATATTTATATTTTTAGAGGGTATATCTAGTATTATCCTTGCATTGTGTTATATATAATCAAGGAGCGAAACAATTAGGAAACTCACCGAAAATTGGGCGGAAGAATGGAACTTCAGTTGAGCGCTTGGTAATCAAAAAACCACTACATGAGTTATTGCATTGTGACAAAATTCAGAAAGGGGAGAAATTAATAGCGACTTGAAGAATCATGATCTAATAATACCGAAGCTAGAAGCAGAACAAGGTGAATGAATCTATATTTGGTTTAAGAGTAAGCAACGGAGGAAGGCGAGAGGGCGAGCAGGTCAGGTGGTTAGAGGAGCGGAGGCGCCGTGCGTGGAGAGGAGAGGAGTAGAAGACGTACAACTGTTTAAGAATTGAAACGACGCCCTATTTCGAATTAATTATTTTGTTTTTCTTATATTTCGGATTAATGATAGAGAACGCCGGAACGAAACGACGTCGTATTTCGGATTAATTATTTTTTTTTTCTTATATTTCGTATTAATGCATGTTTAAAAATTTAAACGACGCCGTATTTCGGATTAATTATTTTGTTTTTCTTATGTAATCGATTATTTAATAAATTATTAGGTTTATTATAATCAATCATGTTCTATATTTTAGTATGACGAATTTGATGTTGATAATCGTTTTGGTTGTTAAAAATGTTAAATTAGTTGAGTAGAAATCGTTATAGTTGTTATAACTAATCATATTTTATAGTTTTTATAATTCTTAAATTAGTTGTTTTAGTGCAAAGTTTTCGTTTTAATTTCTCATATTGTGTTGAATTTGTGAATTTATAATCGAATTAATGAAGTATTTGTCATAATTGTTTCCAGTTTCCCATTTTTCTACCTACTTTGAGTCTAGTCAGAACGGAATGATATGCTAAAATGGGCTAGAGAAGTAGGACGTAATTTGAACATGGTGTTGACAATTAAGAACTCATGGGAAACGCAGGTCCTTTTAGCATGTGTGTTGGCTAGTGAGGACAAGCCAAAAAAGAAGGGTAAATCCGGCGTTAATATGCGGACCTTACAAGTTGGTG
The DNA here is from genome assembly GCA_964016875.1 of Fallopia convolvulus. Taxonomy (NCBI): domain Eukaryota; kingdom Viridiplantae; phylum Streptophyta; class Magnoliopsida; order Caryophyllales; family Polygonaceae; genus Fallopia; species Fallopia convolvulus. The sequence continues at coordinate 11,651,494 of OZ024734.1, forward strand.
ATGATCTAAAGGAAAAACCACGTAGCAGGAAGATGGGTTGCCTGTTCGAGCTGGTTGGCCAACGAGACAGGAGGAACCATCATTGGCGGCTAAGCGTGAAATCCGGTCGCCACAATCACGACCTTTCCACTAGTTTGGAGGGAAATCATTTTGTCGGTCACTTAACCGATGAGCAAAAGGAGGATGCAAGGCTATTAACCCTCGCACATGGTGCGCCGAAGTTTGTTATGACATACTTGCGCGAAAAGTGGTCGGACATCACAACTTCGATGAGATAGTTGTACACTTTTCGGCATGATGTATTGAAGAAAGAGATGAGCTCAATGAATGTAACTCAATTCTCACTCCATTTCTTAAAGTCAAATGGCTATTATCTTGATTATCGAGCCGAGGAAGGAAGCAACAAGATAATAGACTTTTTCTTTGCCCAACCCAAGTCGTTGAATTTGGTGAAGTTGTTTCCCTATGTTGTGATCATGGATGCAACATACAAAACCAACATGTAAGTATTTATAATAAAAACGTTTTTACTTGAAATTTAAGTTTTGCACGTTAACTTATTCAAATTAATTAACATTTCAGGTATAACTTGCCTTTGAGTGAGATGGTATGATTTACTTGCATCGGGCACACTTTTTACATTAGGTTTGCATTTATGGCAAGTGTGACCCAAGATCACTACGAATGGGTGTTATATTAGTTGTAGGACGTGTTCGAAATGGTTGGAAAAATGCCAGAAGTTGTTGTCACAGATCGGGATATTGCCGAGGTTAAAGACGTTGCGGTCCTGTTTCCCAACGCCAAACACTTGTTATGTTGGGTGCATATCCAGTGGAATTGCAAGGCGTACGCTTTGGCGAACGGGTTTTCTGCGGGGACTGTGGAGTGGTTTGGAAACAAAGTATGGGAGCTATTTTGCTCAACGACCGTAGAAAAGTATGAGGCACGACTTCGTCTATTGCGGACTGGTCAGATTGAAGTACAAAAGCCACTCAATCCGTTGTTGTTAGCGTACCTCCAGAGGAACTGGCTTACTCCTTGGCGTGATCACATTGTTAGAGCCTACACTGATCATTGTCTACATTTGTTTACAAGGACCAAAAACAGGTACGCTAATCAATTTTCCTTACGAGAAAAGTCTTAAACACAAATAATAGCTATTGGCACTAAATTAACAAAATATTTATCAGGATCGAGTCCTAACACTCTGTGTTTACAAGGACCACAAACAGGTATATATTTTTTTATAATATTTCTCTAAAATTTAATATTGTTCATAAAACTCATTTAAACTCATAATTAATATATCAAACTATTAATTCATCCATAAATATATTGACCATGCAAAGTAAGAAAGTTCTTATTCACTCTCAACAACCACTTAATCACTAATAATTAAATATACATCAATGTATAAATTACACAAAGTTTAATTATTTATTTTTTAATATAAATTCACAAATAACTTACTATCATGTATGAACCTAATTTAAACTCATAATTAATGAAAAAAACTCCTAAATATTTGCACATTTATTGTGTTCTACAACTACTTAATCACTAATAATTACACATACATTAATCTATAAATTATACAGATTATATGAATTAATTAATTATTCTTACAACAAAAATTAACATATAAATTTACTATCATGTATACTAGTTAATCGATCAAACTCTCGGTAATTAACATATAAACTACTTAGTTCATAAAACTTATAATTAATCAATAAATTAAAAACAATTTTAATATTTTGCGTACCACCAAAGTCCTCGACGGGGACGACGGGTTGTCTTGTTGTCGCTTTCAGAAGCGTGGCTTGAACCTCCTCTTGAAGTCTCGAGGTCACCTCGCTCTCATTCAATTTAATATTTGGTCGGGATGCATTCCGCCTTCTTCGTTCCGAGTTGGAAGACAAAGTTTTTGACCGCAACCAACTCTAATAAAAAAATTAGGTTAATTTAAAACTTAATATAATTTAAGCAATATAAAAAATTTATACATACCGAAATACTACTTTTCATTATCTTTGATGGCGCTTTATTCTTCGGATTAGTCTAAGATTTGGGACTACTTGAGACTTGAGATTGAAAATGAAGGGCGAAAATGGTGGAAAGGGAGAGTTGGAAGAGAGGAATTGAGGAGATGGTGTGTTTGGGGGAGAAAATGAGCCTCGACCTTGAATTAAAATGCCCAAAATCGATCTCCCCTCTCTCGCTATCACCGTCCGATCAAATTGGGATTCTGCGAATTGCAGAATCCCAGACGAGCGGCAACGGCCGCTCCCACACTGGTGCAGATTTCCACGGGATTCTGCACCTTTGACCACCTTTTAAAAAAAGGGAGCAACATTGTCTACCGCTCGAGGGCCGAACTGTAGGGCCCATCGCTGCAAAAGCCAGGGCGCCCTCAACCTCTGACCGGGGCGCCCTTCATTGATTTTTTTATAAGGACTAGCAAAGGAAACACTTCTCAAACTTATTACTTTAAAGGTGTAATCACCGTAAAATAATTTTCCAAATAACCTGAGCTTTGACTCAATGGACTGTAAACATTGGAGGAGACCGATCGATCCCGTCGATTAATGAACTTAATTTAAGCATATAATCAGAGTCGACCTTAGAAGGTGCACAAACTTCTAATTTCAGAGGACCTAAAATTTTTTTACATCCTATCCCAATATATACAAGTACAATAAAAGTAAAAAATAAATAACATACTTTATTATAGGAGTATTTGATTATGAGCGTTATAATTCCTTGAAACACACACACAACTCTTTCCCTTTCATTAGTTACAATCAAATCACCTTTCATTGATAACAGTAAAAGTCAAAAGTAAGAGGACTCTCACTTGATGTCATTGCTTTAATTTCTTTGCTCTTCTCTTCCAATTTTTTTTAAAAACTGTTCCGGGGAGACGGCTCAACTGTCAAGCCTAGTATACGGGTCCATAGAGTTTCATTCCAAAACCAATTAGTAATGAAAGAGTGGCTTATGAACTTATATACTAGCTTGTTTCTCTCCCAACTTCCCATGTGGGATTCACAATTGAACCCCAATAATCCCTCCCCCTTCACTTGTGAATCCCTCACAAGCCTGAACGGCGACCCCCCCCGGTCCCTAAGCCGAACCATCGACTCTGATACCACTTGTTACGGGGGAGACGGGCCCAACTGCCAAGCCTATTAAACAAGCCCATAGGGTTCCATCCCAAAACCAATTGGTAATAAGAGGAGTGGCCCATGACATTATATACTAGCTTGTTTCACTCCCAACTTCCCATGTGAGATTCACAATTGAACCCCAACAAAAACGACATAATCTATTCATCCTCTCTAATTTCTAATTATCCTTATTTTGGTTCTTCATTTAAGTGTCCTAAGAAAATATTTTATAATTTGGTTTTGCATTTTAACTAGGATTTTTTGCCAAAACCACCTTTTAAAATATGATATATTTAAAAAATCACCTTTTAAATTTTTTTAAGAGAAAACACCTTTTATAATACACACCCAAATTCAACCACCTTAAATAATTTTCCGATTGAATTTTACCTTAAACTGGACCGATATGCCCATACACAAAATAATTAAATTATTTTTAAGAAAAAATAAGGTGGTTTAGTGAAAATTTCATGATTTAATAGATGTTTATTTCAGAAAGATATAAAAAATATGTTTATTTAAATATTTTTTATTTATAAAAGATTTTATTTCATTTATAAATAATTATAAATAACAATTTTTATAATTATATTTTTACTACATAAACAACAAAATTTTAATCAAAAATTCGACCATCCTTATTTTAATGAAAGAAGATAAACTATTTGCATTTTCAATTGCTATATTTTTTTTCGAAATTCGACCATCCTTATTTTTATTTAAGAATATAAATATTTTCATAATTGTTTTTTTTTATTTTTTTATTTTAATTACTGCGGAAAATAATTATAAATTTTTATTTTTGATTAGTTAATAATGAGATAAAATTTTATGTAAATATTAAAATCTAACTATAACAAATTAACATTTTTTGCATATTTTTTAAAAATAAACATCTATTAAATTATGAAATTTTTAAACCACCTTATATATTTTTTAAATAATTTAATTATTTGGTGTAAGGGCATATCGGTCTATTTGAGATAAAATTCCACTAGAAATTGACTTAAGGTGGTTGAATTTGGGCGCTTGTATTATAAAAGGTTTTTTTATATAAAAAAAGTTTTAAACGATGGTTTCTTAAAAATTCCATATTTTAAAAGGCGACTTTGGCAAAGAAACCTTTTAACTAAGAAAAAATGTGTTTTTGTTTCCTTTTACTTTTCTCATTATGTTCTTGATTCCAACTTTGGCTCACGTATTTGTTTTTCATTCAACTATTTTCTTTTCATTTTTTCTTTGAAATGTATATTTAAATTTTTTAATATTTTCTCGAAGTTTATTGTTCTCTTGGATTAGAATTAGCATCGAGTCATTAGGATTGGACTTCAAGTTCTGTGTATAGACGGGGTTTTATTTTTTATTTTTTGATAATGAAAGGGATTAGCGGCATGTCAGCATCGTGACGTACACCACCCTAGCGCATCACCACGGATGAGGCCAAGGATGCCTGGATCAGTTACTAGCGTAGACGAGGAGGCTCTGAGGAAGGAATGAGCAATGTAATCAGCGAAAGAGTTGACCTCCCTAAACACGTGAGTGAGGCTCCAAGATTGAAGGCATCGGAGCTCAAAAAATGTCGATGAATACAATCTGAATTTCCCGCGGGCAGCAATGAATGTCATTAATGGCGTCAATTAAACATTGGTTGTCCCCCTCAAACTCAAGACGGGAGAAACCACAACGAACGACTTCGTTGATACCCTCACGAAGGGCTAGAGCCTCGACCATGAGCGTAAAATGGGAACATGCAAAGCCACCATTCAAACTAATAATTTGGCCACGGGGATTTCTAATAATGAAACCAAATGACGAGGCCCCTGCTTCATTCTTCGCTCCGTCAAAATTGAGTTTAACAAAATCAAGTGTGGAGCAACCCATTTTATCCTAACTCTTTTGCGTCTGGTTTGTTTGCATTTGTTATTGACATGCTGTTGAGGTTCCTTGCATTTGAATCTTTTGTTGGACAAGCGTCCCTCCATTCTTCTATTTGCTTTTTAATGAATTCAGTGATCTTATTCTCACCACCTCGGATATGTTGGTTTGTTAGGCTGAAGATTTTTTGTTCTTGAATAACCAAATGCACCACCAGGGTCGATCAGGTGAGCCATTCAAACTCTTTTTGATTAAGAGTTCCCTTAGATCATCGAGTAGCTGAAGAGGGTTTTTGATCTCTGTACTTAGTTAATTGAATTGGTTCACGAATTTGATATTGATTTCATTGAGAATCTGTTGGGTGTGATTGCAATGTGTAGAGGTCCTCTAACACCCCAACACATTCATCACATTGGGTCAGAACCGCTATGTGTATGCATTTCCGATAGCGCCTGTTTTGTTGGAATTCCATTGCGTGCTATTTTCTAGAGGAAGTTTTTTTTATCTTTGGCGGTAGGTGAAGTTTCCAAATACATTTTAGGTTGTTGTTGGTTATTCCTTTTTTGTATTGATTATTTGCATTGCTAAATTGGTTGAGAATCCATTCTTGCTTGAGATGATATCAAATTTTGATCCTGTCTATACATAGAACTTGAAGTCCAACCCTAATGACTCAATGCTAATACTAATCCAAGAGAGCAATAAATTGGTTGAGAATCTCCTACCAAAGTCCATAAGAAACTATCAAATATTTATCTTTGTCTGTTATCTCATTGTTTGGGATGATAATGTTTTTTATTCGATCAATGTCTTGTTTGTTAATTTTACCTTCCATTTTCCAGTATTCCAGGTTTTGTTATTATTGATATACTCACTAACAAGTTCATTCTCTTTTGTATTTTGGTTATTCTGTTTTTATAGCAGCTTAGGGCCAGTCCAACAATTTTTCAAAATTTTGTTACAAAAAAAAACAATTTTTTCCAAAATTTGATAGTTTTCCAGTCTCCCATTTGCCAAATGAGGCCTTTCGCAAATAAGTCTCGTAGACTCATTATCTAAGCTCATTGCCAAGAAGTGTTTTGCATTTTTTTTGTATTGTAGAAGTCCTTCCTTTTTAAGGTACTTTTCCATTATGATTTTTACCCACAGGTTTCCTAGTTCAACTAATATTTTTCAAAGAAGTTTCATTTGGAGGGCTATATTCATATCCTCGTCTTTGGGGATTCCTAGTCCCCCGTTTTTTAGAGGTTTACAAATGGAGCTCCAGTTGATAAGTGGTTTGTAGTTGTTATTTTTATTTTAAAAGAAACTTTTATTGACTTTATCATGTTTCTTATGGACTTTGGTAGGAGAAAATTTTGCATTATGTAATTTGGTTGGGCTGATAGATTGCTTGTAATCAGAACTTTCCTTCCTATATATAGATGGGGTTTTATTGTATTGCAAGTAAAATTATTTTAACTATTTAATAAAGGATTTAAGAGCTTAATAGCACAAAATTGTTTTAACTATTGAGCAAAGTACTTAATAGCTAAATACCTTTCTACTATATACCTTTATTGATAGATTGCTCATTTATTGTTTGTTAACGTAACCGTATTAATGTTACACAAAGGAAGAGCTAATTGTTATTGTTAACTAGAGGACTGACCCGTTCGATGGACGGAATCAATATATTATTCTAGAATAACTTTATAGTAATTTTCTCCACGGACAACTTGGGTTGCAGATTGCTTGACAACAGTATTGTCCTTAAGCTGAATGATGTAAAAGTTGTCTTTATAAATCCTATACATTTATTTGTTTGAAACAAGGGTGAAGTTCTTTATGATATATATGTTTGTCTCCTCTAGGTTAGCCACAAAGCAATGAGCAACATTTCTCCATAAGTACACTGCATAACAAATAGATAAAGGTATGTTAGATGATGAAATAATACAACTTTGAATTATTGTTTGATGGGAAATTTTATTGTCGCAAACAAGGAAATTGGTATTGAGATATATGCCATATGCATTTGTGACATCCCATATTTTGCATAAAATAATTTCAATCTCATGCTCAATACCATATTTTGCACCGAAAGTTTGATAGGAAGTTGATGAAAGAATTCCAAAGGATATTCTTCATTCATTTATTGGTGCATTTTTTTTTTGCATTTGGTACTCCAAATGATAGGTTGTTTAGCAGTACACGAAAACCAAAGGTTATGTAGTAGCGAAGAGAATATGGAATGACATATAATATTATTTATTATATTACACACAACTATATACATAGTGGAGGGATTTGAAAGGAAACTATATATGCTTTGTACATAATTATTGTCAACTAAATTAATGATTTAAAAAATAGCATTTATTGGATTTGATGGAGAAATTTTATAGTTGTTAAGATTAACAAAAATCGTACACGTTATTTGTTTTATAAACCAATAAATTATTGTTATTGTTACTATTAGTTATGCTAATATTAATTGGTAAAAGGCCTTTAAAATTGAAGGTCTCCAACTAGGGATGTACAAAAAATCCGTGGGGGAGGGGATTCACGGGAACCCGTCCTTAACGGGGATCAATTCCTTATCCTCGATTTAAAACAGGACGGGGAATGTAGTATCCGCCCTGAATCTCCGCTATGTATATCAGATTTGTTTTTTTAATTTTTATTTATTTATAAAACATAGAATAAAAATAGATATTAAATATAATTGTAGTTTTTAATTTAAAAACTTATATATATTTACAAATTATATAATAAAATTTAAAATTTATGTTATTCAATTTAAAATTTATAAACTTTTTTAAAGTTTAAAATAATTTTTTTAAATAAAAGGAGCTCCGTAAACAATCCGATACTCGATGGAAATTCCCACCCCGTTCCCCGCATGGATTAAACGGGGACAGGGCGGGGATAGGATGCATAAGTATATGTCGATGATGGGGTCGGGAATGCATTCCCCGCCCCGCCCGACCCGGCCATGTTCCCGCCTCGCTCCCCCCCGCCCATGTACATCCTTATCTCATACGTATAGTTTATCATCTTCAATTGTTTAGGAATTAATGAAGCCAAGCGAATCAAGACATATAGGCAGCAGATATGCTAGTTTATCTCCTCGTTCTTTTTGAAATTTGGGCCTGTGGGGGCAAACAGGCAACCGCCACAATTAATTTGTTATGCTATTCTTATATATGGGCACTACGTACATGCATTTTGCGGCTGGATGATATACGTTTCCACTCAACCAAATTACAGAGTATTATTTTTTTTGATTAATAAACAAATAAAGAGAGTTCAATGATCAAAAAAAGAAAATTAAAGAGAGAAAATTCAATAAAAAAATCAATTGATGATTTAATGCATGAGAAAATATTATATTACACGTGTAATGATATCATCCACATCCATCACATGTACATACGTGCAGAGAACTATTTATTTTGTTAGCAAACTTGTCAAGCCGACCAATATAAGTTTGAATAGGATGAGTTGAGGTAACTAGGTATGGCTGGGCAAAAATCAGTGGACTTGATTTTTTAATCGGACCGATATGTGTATGAGTGTGCATCAACAAATTTTTGTGTTGTTAGTGCATCTTATATTTTATAAGTGCATCGAAATTAACTTTGCGTTTATAAAAAATTAGCTAATTATTTGACGGTATTCAGCCTAGGCCTAGCCGAGCCTTATCGATTTCTATCGTTATATTTATTTATTTATATTATGTGTCTATTTTTAGTATTATGGGTCTAAGAGACGTGTGATCCATGTATGTTGACATGGGCAAGTCCACTAGGCCAAGTCTTAGATTTCCGTTAGTTTCTCTATTAAAGCTCAACTCCGGTAACTTTTTCCATCACGTCTAAAATGAATTAAGTCAAAAGTTTAAGTCGAGTTTCTCCTCTCCTTTAGCCCGGGCGTCAACTCCTTTCTAACCCTCTCCCCTCGCCTTTGATTATATTCTGTCTCATCCCGCCCTCGCTCACACGAGCAGAAGAGGCTAATTAACGAACCATCTTTCGGTTGCTTGTACTTTTCCTGACTACTCATCAGATAAGAATCCCGACACCCGGAGCCTAGATCCGGCCAATAGCGAACCGACCCCCTCAGTTCGCTATCAATATTGTATTCGTAAAAACAAATATATAAGATTAAAAAAATAAAATAAAATCGTTGAACAACGTGCATACAAAAACTCAATGCACAAACAACTAGTTTTGATGTACAATTTGTCAGATTTAATGCACAATTGATCAGTTTTGATGCACTGTTGGTATACGTGTCAAAACTTGACCCGACCCGAAAAACCGACCCTATCCGTCCAAAGTTTTTTGGGTTTAAACCCAACCCGAAAATCAATGGGTCAAGAGTAACCCGAACCCGGTCGACCCGGAAAAATTAGGGTTGGGTCACCAACCCGATGGGTTGACCCAACCAACCCGATAAAGTATTATTTCAATTAAAAATTCAATATTTAATTATAAATTTTATATAAAATTATTATTTTATTATTATTAAATAATATTTTATATAATATAATTTTAATTTTAATAAATATAAAGATAAAAGGTTAACAAAATTGACGATCATGACCCGTTGGGTCAACCTGAACCTGTAACAACTCGGTCCATATGAATCCGGAAATTTTACGATCGATCGATGACCCGTGATCCGTTTTGACCCGGACCCGATTGACCCAAACCCAAACCCGACCCGCCCGACCCATATAACAGGTCTAACTATTGGTCTGTTTTGACGAGCGGGTTACGCTCATCTCCCAGAAACAAAAGTTTTGACAAATACATCCTTGCCTTTTTTACCCCTTTCAAAAAAAAAGTCTACTACGAAATGTTGATTTTTTAAAAGAAATGACCGAAATTTATTCTTATTTATCATTTTATAACATAAGCGTCTATTCTCACATAATATTTTATTATTTATAATGTAACCAATTTATTTTGCACACATAATTAGAAAGTTGTCCATATTTTAATATAATTATCCATTCCTTTTATCCTTTCGTTTTACAGCAATTTCAACACCCCAATCTCTTTTTTTTTGGGTCTGATAACAGCATCCCAATCTCTTATAGAGAAACAATCCCAAAACTTAAAAAATGGACCCAAAACTAAATTTGACATTTATATATACCGGGTTAATTTCTAGTAGACGATATTAAAGAAGACATACCATTTTATAATTTTAATAAATGATTAGAATGTTTCTTCTCACACAAACTTTTAAGCTAATGTATATCCAAAACTCAATCTCGTATATGTTGTCACTCTTTCTATCAAATAAGTAGTAGTTATGGGAGTTTCCCAATACAAATCTCGACATGGGCAATGTGACAATGTTCGACATGGCATCATCAGTCTGTTTGGCAACAATATTATATATTAAGGATATACTCTTTATGTTATTCCAATAGTCTTATCCAAAATTTAAATAATGACGTATCCACTATAAGAAGTATAGTATATATAATTCAACAAGTCATAGCAACGCGTACTCTATGTCAAAGAGACATACACAATGTAACACAACAGTAAATAAAGCATTTCGTATTATACAATAACTTAATATAAACATTTTAAATGAGACAGATTTGAACTGAACATCTAATTCATCCATTTATATCCATTCGTATTTCTAATCCCACATGAGATTTTGGGCCTAATTACCGTAATTGCCAATACAGTCTGTAACTGGGCCTAGTTGATTATATTACTTGCCTAAATTGGGCCTTAACTTTAATTTCAGCTGGCAATAAATTCTTTTAGTAGTACAGTATGTAATTGACCAATGAATTTGCAACAATGCAAGCAATCCTACAATTCCAAACTCAAGCCGTCAACAAGAAAATAGTGGATATTGTTATGAAGTAAAAAAATATATCAAACATATCATATATGAACAAGTGTATAATGTATGATTAGAGGTAAATTGTATAATGTGAATTATTCACCTTTTTCACCTCCTTATTTCCATGCATAAATCATGGAGATTTACCAAAGTTTTACCCCACTTTTGGCCTATAAATATGGTCATCATGCATTGTAAAATTTGCACCAAAGTAGAGTAAGAAATACACTGTCTAAAGTTCTTACTCTCTCTCCCTCTCTTCTAATGATCTAAAAGTTCTCATAAAGTTTGTTTAAGTGTTTTTTCCAAAACATTAAGTGGTCTTGTTTTTATAATCTTTTCATAACAGATATCTAATAAGAGTAGTATACTAGTATCTTTTTTTGGTTGTTTTCTTACAAGAGTTTGACAAAATCTTTAATCAATAAAGTCACTATTATCTCGATTCAACAATACTTATTATTTTGGATTTTATTTTTGTTTATAAATATTCATCATTTTAGTCTTTACTTCACACAATTGCCGTTCCAATTATTAGTTGATTATTAGTAATAGTTTTCAAGAAAATAAAAAGGTGATATAAGGTATAATAGTATATTTGTTAATTTTCTTTAAAATCGTGAAAAGAAAATAGAATGAAAATTATGTCAGAGTATTGTTTTTGATGATGAAAGAATTAGGCGAAAGTAAGACAAATTCAACCTAGGGCATTTTTACATAAGAGAAATTTTAGTTCCAGGTGGATTGCTAGCTAATTTTGGAGAAAGAATGACGTAAATAAATAATAAAATCAATAGTCTTGTTGTTATTACAAGGCACATGATTGATTTTGAATGCCTCGAAGGACTGTAGAAGAGTTAATGAATCTACAATCACCATCTTTATTTGTTAGAGGTAAGATCTACTCTCTTTAAGAGCATTTATAACTTGAATATTGTCCCCTCAATTTCGATTTCTCTGAAATTTTTGTTGACTGCCAAATACATGTCGTTGGCATGAACTTGTAATGGGTTTTGGAACTTGTAGCTCATAGAATCAATCAATATTGTTTCTCCATAATGATTACAAATTATATACCTCGTTGTTACAATTGAAGCAATTAATTAGATCTATCAAAATTTATTTTAACAAATTCCTTTATAGGTTTTTACCATTTTTTCTTGGTCTTTTTTCATGGTTACGTGCTCCTTGACTTTGTCAATATCTAATTTATGAGTTTTTACAAAGTTTTTACGTCATGATTTGAAATTGGACATATTCATTAAGATTTTTTGTGCCATAGCTCACATCTTGTTGAAAGATTACGTTATTTCAATGATGCCAAATACACCACCAACTAGCTAGTGGCTAATTTGAGAAAATTTCCAACATTAGATGATCTTGTAGATTATTTTTTGTTGTGATAAACTTATCATTCATATTAGTCAGCTTTGTCAACGCCGATACAATCGAGGGGTCTACACTTAGCTTGTATGGTTAGAGTATAGTTAAGGATAATATAGTTTGTGTTTTCTAATAGGTGATTGCAAAATTAAAGGCGCATTCCTATGTAACACAAACTTGATTTATTACTAGTCTCTCCTTTGTTGGCAATCCATTATAGCGAAGTTTCCATATATAGAAAAATGGTAGTTTTTGATAAATGTCTAAATTCCAGATTCATTGGAACACACATGAAGGTTGGCTTAACTCATTTGATATTCATGTAGTAGCCAATTCCATTAAAACCATCCATTTCTAACGTGCTTGGATGCTAGTATAACCTATCATATATTCTTGAGTCGTATAGGAATGGCTAGGACACATTCAACAGACATTTGTGGAAGTCTCATAGAAATTTATTTTGGTCCCATTAAAAACCAATTGTACTGAATTCAACCACTTTCTCATTCATATAGGCCCCAACAAGAGGATCACATAATTCGAATAATGGTTACCACATTAACCATGGGTCTTTCCAAAAACAAATAGATGTAGCATTTCCGGGGTGTTCATCCGTTCCGGACCAAAATATATAGTCCCGGTCCGAATCAATGGACCATAAATTTTGTAACATTTGGACCATGGCTGGAACAAACCGGATTAATATGGCTCGGTCCGATTTTGCATTGTAAGGACTGAGTTTACATATTTTACTATAAAATTTTAATAATTTTAAAAATGGTTTAATTATGGCCCGATCTGATTTTCAAATACAAATAGATCGTAAAAATTGAGATTTTATGCCAAACATGAGTATTAAATTATTATATATATAATTTAATGTATATATATTATGGTCCAATCTGGTCCATACCGTAAATTTACAGTCTTGGATCAGGCTAGATCGTAGCATCTAATTGCAAAATATAGTGGACCATGGACCAGAACGTCTCGGTCAAGGTCTTCGACCGGACCGTAATATTCTTATGACACTATTATACCCTATGACATATGTTGAGTATTAACTATCCACGTAGCAAATAATAGAAATTAATAACCATATAAGGTTACACACTTATAATTAGTTACGTCATATACTAATACCTACATCACTCTAAGCTTCTATTACAACTTATATGTCTAAGATGCAAAATGAAGAGGAGAAGGTTGCATTAGTAATTTATGACCTCTAAGGGAGACACAAATCAGTAAAATCTAGCTAAACTTAGAAAAAAAATTATTTTATAATTTATGTGAATCGCATTAGTGAATATAAACTCTAATCAATTATTTCACTCAAAGACAAGTAATTAATCAATATATATATATATATAATATTTCCCATATGAATTTACTTATGCGTAAGTAAATGCCAATGTGTCTAGTTTATTATTATGTGAAGTGTTCAAGTCTAAATCTGCCTCGGATTTCTTGTGTATAGACTCATATGGTATTTTATGAATTAGATCCAAAAGTCTCTTATGAATATGACCTATAGGTCTGTTGTGAAATGACCCGTAGGTCTCCTATGAAATGACTTGTAAGTCTCCTATGAATACAAATTCAGGGCAAGACAATCGCATGTCTTTTTAACCTCATTACAATGTGCTATGCATTCAATTGCATCATGTAGTAATATATCATATGTCATTTGCTGACATACTTTTTATGCAAACAACCTTAATTAGGTATTCTAGAGTTACCACATATATCACTTATATCCATATAACAATGTGCTATGCATTCAAGTGCATCATGTAGGCATATATCATATGCCATTTGCTAACATACTTTCTATGCAAATAACCTTGGGTATTTTAGATCTACCACATATAGCACATAGCACATATAACATATAATCATATTACACATATAACACATAAGGTTTAATCTCTAATATATACTCACATGTCTAATACATATATTCAATCTATATACCTTGTCTTTGATCGTTCTCCTATATATATAACCCAATTCAAATTAGCTTATTTATTCTTGTAAACTCTAGCACTAAATACAATGAAATGTCAATATGCATTATAACTTCTTTTGTATAATTGCAAATACTTTAAAATTTGACCACGATATATTATATGTATATAAGAATATTTTTTAAGTTTAAACCTTTTTTAAAAATTTGATTGATGATTGATACCATGCATTTAGGTGTTAGTTTTAGGGCATATTAGGTAGTTGCATGCATTTTGCTTAGTTTTTGTAATTTTTGCATTTTGGTGTCTACTCTTGTGCTTTCGTGTTTTTAGGTCGTTTTGAGAAGCAAGGATTGGTTAAGTTGAAGGATTAGAGATTGGAGATATTCAAGTGTCACTTCCAATGATATTCAAGCCATTTTTTATGATCATTAAGGCCCAAGAAGTTGTGGAAAAGAACGCTTAAATCCGGGCTATTTATTGAAGTTGTTGTTTTGATACCACTTTCTTGTGACGCTTTGTTCAGGAGCTACGGTGGTCGGATGAAGCTGAATTTGGTATTATTGGAAAGTTAACTCGAAGAGCTACAATTCAGTTTTTATGCCGAGTCCAAATTTCCACTTTAAGGTGGTCAAACAGCCTCCGAAATTATCGTTAGAATACTGTCAAGAGTAGATCCGTGATCGCGGATTTTACTCACCTCGATCGCGGTTTTCCACATCATCAAATATCCAAGGCGGCGATTGATCTATCTATCTATCTATCTTATTATATTAGTTTTCTTTTATTTATTATTTCGTGTTTTGAGTTGACTATTTAAGCCTAGTTTTCAGCCTTTGTTAGGAGAACTTTCAGACCTAATTATTATTATTCTAATTGGTATTCTCTCTATTATGAAGAACTAAACTCTTAGATCTTATTCAAGTTGAAGCTTTTCAGACTCAAGTTTTTGTGAGATTCTTCTATTCAGATTTATTTCTACAGGTTATTTTAATTCTCTTGTGCATAATTAATATTGATTGTATTGATTTCTACTTGACTGATCACCCTGTTGGAATTGATACTCTTTATTGCTAAATCTAGGTTTTCTCATAGTAAAACCTAATCTTTGTAGCAACTCAATTGGTTTAGGACTCGTTGGACTAAAAGAATTGAGAAAGAGATTTGAATGCATATCAATTGTTTGACTCGTTGGAATTTAATTGTATGTATCATATTTATCCTTGTTCTCATTGCTAATATCCCTATGATTTATGATCGTTTTATGAATTGTTTGGATGTTAAGTTAGCATGTCTCATTGTCATGTTTTATATCTGATTGGAATAGGAATAATCAAAAGAAATAACTTGTTTGAATCTATGATCAATAATTTGAGGAAGAAAGTGGATATTTTAATAAGATTGTGTTCCTTAAATTGATAAAAACTCAATCTTTGCTTTGTTTAATTGATTACTTTGTCTGCTTTAATTCCTTAGTGCTAGTTTACAATTCAAAAATTCACCCTTTGTTACTTTCTGAGTTGATAATAATACTACTTAGAGTTATAAGTATCTCTTGGGTTCGACCCCGACTTACCAACTATACTAGTTGAGTAACTAGGGATTATTTTTGATTTGGCACGACGACTTTCAGCTAGTTAAAGGTACCCAAAACATCATTTCAAAACCAAACTCAAAATAACCCTTGAGTAAATCAACATTTGGAAAAATTAGTACAACCCAAATAAACCACTAACTAATTAATCTTACTAAACTTAGTAATTAAAATTTACCAAACAACACTTTTACTCCAAACTCAAATTCGACGGAAAAACTTTTGACCAAATAAATCAAAATAATTTTTCCCCATTTTTTTTCTTTGTTTTGTTCCTCGAACTCCTCGTTTTTTTTCTTTCGTTCCTTAATCTCTAATATCACCATCATACATATAAAATTGTAAAATATTCTATTTTCACCCTTAAATCTTTTTTATTACAAACTTTACATAAAAAAATTAATTAATTAATTTTAAGTCAAAAACATTTCAAAAATATAATTAACTTAATTAGAAATCAAATACTAATTTTAAAAATTTACTGTATGTCATGTCAATATGATATGCGTATACTATACGATATGAATGCAAAATGACGAATGCACTTTGGTCGAGGATGTTACAATTCCGGTCTCTCGGTCCGATCCACGTTGCAAAACCCTATTTCCAATTTCCCAAATTAAACCAAATTTAAAAGTTTCTTTCAATTTCATCATATTCTACCATTAATATTGAATATTTTTTTCTCTCAAATATTTTTCTGTGTCAACACGAACCCAAAATTAAAGTAGCTTCATTTATAGGGCTTATTCATCACCTTGAATTTCCTATTGTCAAGACATCCTTTTTTTATTTTTTTTTATTTTAACCCAACTTAATAGTGGGATATGATTTTGTTCCTTATTCCAAAAAAAAACATTGGTTGATGTTGTTAAGTTCTTGAAGACCCGTGTTTAGTAACATAAAACTTTGCATCACATATTAAAGTTTTGCTGCTATGATTGCGCGAATTACCACCGCTCTTCATTCTTGCGACAAAAACTATTGGCATTCCACTTGGTCAATTGTTGTTATGTCGACCTAATGAGATAATCAAAGGTTGTTTTTGTCACAAGTTTATCAATAAAGGACACATCATATATTTTCCTTGTGAAAAGGAATTTGGAATATATAATTCTTGACCTAGTGCGACTTTGGCTCAAATGGGAAGCCATATGTCCGACTTTGGACAAGGTGTGGAGCCACACTGTCTTCACAGATTAGCGCCTACCATTGCTAAGCACGTTTGATGCAACAATCATGTCCCCAACGAGCATTCCCCGCCACTGAGATCACCGATGCCAAGACAAACAATCGCCATCCCAACAAAGTAGTAATGCGTCACTCATCCGCATCCCCCAAAATCCACCAACATCCATCTCCTCCAATCAACCTCTAATGCAACACGAGCAATGTCATTGATGTCTGGGTTTTTAGCTTAGTTTTTGAGTGTTTTTCTAGGTTGTTTGGTTCAGTTTAGTTGTGTTTTTGTGTTGGTTTTGTGTCTTTTTAGACGAGTTTGCATATTTTGTGAAAAGTATGGAAACTGCTCTATTTTTGTGCTTTTGTGTAGGTTTTTGAAGCAAGATGGAGCATTTTAAAGACATCAAGGTAAAGAGGAGAAAGAGGAGCATGTCAAGTTGAGGAAGAGTTGAAGACACTTAAGGAAAGCCCGAAGAATCCAAAGAAGAAGTGAAGAAACACAAGGAAACAAGCCAACACAAGCTCGTTACCGACCCATGAGGGCTCGGTACCGAGGCATCAAGAAACAAGAAGTTCAACAAAAATTAGCAAGAGTCGACCGACCCTGACATGGTCGACACCGAGGGTCCCTGTGTCGGTAGACATAGCCGACTTTCGAGATTTTAATGATTTTATTCCGTAATCTTTTAGTTTTAGAAAGTTCTATCTTTATGGAAACTTCTTAGATAGCTTTTCTAGTATAAATACTCTTGTCTTTAGTAGTTTGAGGGGAGATTGGACACATAAGAACCAGAACACGCACTTTTTGCTCTCGTTTCTGATTCGGGACAGATCTGTAGGAGAGAAATTTTGTGTTTTGGGATTCAAGTAAGTTTGGTTTTTAATCTAAGACATGTTTTCATTCAAATACTTTGCTTGTTCGTTTTTAAGCATGTATGAGTAGTCTTCTATTCTAGGATTGGGGTTGAAACCCGACAGGATTGTGCATGAATGATGATTTGATGAATGAATTGAATGCCTTTTATCTATCTCTACTTGTTTTGTGCTTATGCTTTGACGAAAGTCAAAGCAATTTGAGTTGGTTGCTTAATTGAAAGAGAAAGTTATGAACTTGATTGTTGATAATGTTTGATAACGAAAGTTACAAACTTTGGATAAAAAATAGGTACAAAAGTTAATTGATTTATGAAAGTAGATTGGTTTACTTATTTAATCAATGAAAGTTGATGACTTTATATTCAAGGCATGATATTTATGATTCACACTATCTCAATTGCATGATTTTGTTGTGGTAGACCCTCGTCCTAGATCTTTTCTCTTATTTGAAAATCCGTATTATTCTCGTTTTGCATTGTTACCGAGTGCCCTGACCTCGGTACCGAACCTGCATTTTCTGTATTGAAGTTGCTTCGTTGTTATTCAATACAACATCGATACCGACCCTGACAAGGTCGGTACCGACCTATTGTTCGTTAACGTACTGGTCATAAATCTTTTCTTTTGTTTCTGTTTTGTGTGTTCTTTTTGTAAGACCCGAGTCGGAAAACCCGATAACCTAGTTCCGTTCAAACTCCTACCTCTCCTACCAAAATTCTTTTTTATCTTGTGGCGGGCCAAAGGCCCAAAATGTGAAGCTTGAAAACCCAACCCACTTATTGCCTTCTTTCTCCTTCTTTTCTGCCCTAGCTTCTAGAGTCGTTCGTCTCTTTCCAGGAGAGGCAGAGATCGTGAGGAACTCAAGTGTGCGTCCACCGTCCCCCGCCTAGCTCCTTGGCTGTTCCCTCTCGCGCCATTGAACCCGCCCGTTGTGGGTCGTCAGAGACGCCAACTTCAAGCACTCGTCGTAAGCCGTCGACTGTCCATGTCTCGCTGAACGAGAGTCGTCGGTTCGTCACCGTCGTCGTCTCTGCCTCGCGCCGGTAGACATCGTCGGTCTCAATTGTAGTCGCCCAACACCGCACCACCCTCTCCCTTCTTTTTCAGTCTTCCTCTTTCTCCGATTGAGAGTCTAGCCTGGTGCAGCTGTCGCGTCGTCACCGTTATCGCCCACGTCGATCGTCGTCGCTCGGGAAGTCCATCGCTCGGGAAGTAAGGTCATGCTTAGCCTCTTCAAACTCACCTCTTCCTCTTTCTTTTCTTTGTTTGCTTGCTGAGCTGGTGTTGCCCCCACAAGCAGGCCTCGCTAGTCGGAGATCGAGCTCGTCACCGATCGAACAGATTTGCTCATTGTTGTACATCGACGCTGAAGTGAGAGCACAAGACCACGCCGCTGGAACCAGGCCGTGAACCACCTCCGAGATCCATCTCTATCGTGGGCGTGTTTGTTGGTTCGGGACCCCAATTGAGGGCCTCGTGTTGACTCCCATCCCCAAGGTTGAACCTTGCCTTGATTGTTCTTTCATGTTTGTTCTAGTTTTGGATTTGTGTTTGTTGTCGGCAGGATGATTGTGCATGTGAATTGTGACATCTCATTCCTGATTGTCATTTGAGAATTTCATTTGTTCTGGTTTGGATGCTTCTTTGAAATGTTGCATAGAATGTTGTAGTTGTATGATGTAAACTTTGCCTTATTCTTTTATAGCAATATTTTGTATGATGTAATGGTTGAGCAATGGTTGAGGAGAATGGCGTCGACGTTGGAATTCTATTAAGCCACTAGAGGGGAAGATGTCGCTGGTGCAGAGTTTTCTACAAGAGGGTGCTTCCTATATGTGGGTTCTGAGCCAAGAGTGTAAGAAAAATGTTACCTTCGAGGAGGGAAAATCGACTATGCTCGTTTCAGCAGAACCGGTCGTGTTCTCAATCTCAAGATCATCAGGGTTATACTCAGCAGGGTCAGTCTATTATGGCTTTGAGAGAGTGCTCCAATTGTGGAGGCAAGAATCACATTAAGTGCCAGTGAGTCAGTGACCGAAGCTAGTTCAAAACTATGTCATCTGTAGGAAGCCCAACTTTATACGATAGTATTGTAGGGTTGGTGTACCCTCTCAGGGACATTCACTAAGGAAGGTGAACTAGGGAGCTCGTCGTCCACCATAGCAGACTTAGTATGCTTCAGGCCAGAACAAATTACGAGGCACAAGAGCCAATACCTTAAGGACTAACCATCCTCGAGCTTTCAAGAAGAGGAGTGCTAATATCCTACAGGTACGAAGTAGAGAGTACTAAAGTGCCCTGTCAGAATACGGGGTAGAGTTTATTATGCAGATTTTATAGTAATACAGTTGCCCTTGGATGACAGTGTGATTTTGAAATGGATAGGATAAGACGCTTCAGAGTGGTGCTGGATACACAAAGGGGTAAAACCATAGTGCCAAGTCTTTTGAAGGCCGTCAAGTTACTTAGTAAGGGGTGTGAGGGATATAAAGAGAGATCAACTTCAGTATTGATCTAGAGCCAAGGAAGAGACCGATCTCAAGGCTTCGTATCTTATGACTCCGATGGGAATGCAAGAACTGAAGACTCAATTAGAAGAGCTGTTAGAGAAGGGGTATGTATGTCCGAATGTCTCACCTTGGGGAGCCCCAATTTTGTTTTTAAAGAGGAAATATGGAACCTTTCATTGGTGTATCGATTATCAGGAATTGAACCGAGTCACCATTATAAACAAATACCCACCGCCTCGCTTGATGATTTGTTGGATCAGTTACAAGAGGCTATGGTGTATTCGAAGGTGAATTGGATGTTAGGATATCATCAGTTGAGGATTTGGGAGGGAGTTATTCCAAGACGGATTATGAGTTTGCTGTGATGTCGTGCAGATAGAACAATAAACCCGAAGTGTTCATGGAGTTGGTAAACCGGATGTTTATAGTTCTTTGGATAGATTTGTGGTGGTTTACTTCGATGACATCCTGTTGTACTCCAGGGATGAGGAGGAGCGCGCCGAGCATCTCAAGTTGTTGGTAGGAGTGTTGAGGTATCACCGACTGGTTGCTAAGTTGTCAAGTGCTAGTTTGGGCTACCAAAAGTCACCTTTCTAGGACATTTGGTGTCCGCTAAGGGAGTTATGAGGGATCTTGTGAAGATGGAGGTCGTGAAGGCGTGGGAAACCCCAGGGAATGTGAAGGAGATGCGGAGTTTTCAAGGTTTAGCGGGATACTATCGGAGGTTCGTGGGAGAGTTCTCTCGTATATCCCAACCACTTACCAACCTGCTAAAGAATACCACTCGTTTTGAGTGGAATGAGGACTTTGTGATCTACAGTGACGCCTCCAAGGTAGGCTTGGGATGTGTGTTGATGCAGAAGGATGGGGTGATTGTTTATGACTCGAGACAATTGAAACTGAATGAGTAGAATTACCCTACTCACGACTTGGAGTTGACATCGGTGGTGCATGCCTGGAAGATTTGGCGTCATTACCTGTATGGGAGTGCATGCAAAGTGATGACAGATCATAAGAGTCTCAACTACACCTTCACACAAAGAGAATTGAACATAAGACATTTGAGATGGCTATAGTTTCTGAAGGAGTATGACATGGAAATCCTTTACCACCTAGGGAAAACGAACGTAGTCGCCGATGCACTTAGTAAGAATCTCTCTCAAGAATGTATGTTAGCTCATTTGACGGTTCAACCAGAGTTGCAAACAGAGCTGATAAGTTACGGAATCTAGGTACAGATTCGGCGTTATCAGGGTAGACTAAGTATCTTGGAGTGTTAACCGACTTCACTTGAAGAAGTAAGGTTGAAACAGGAAATGTGCCCAATGATTCAATATCGGAGGCAGAAGTTGAGCCGTGGAGAGGCATATGATTTTGTAGAGAGAGCAGATGGCATCTTGAGTTTGCGCGGCCGAATTTGTGTGCCTCGAGATGTAGAGTTGAGACAGAAATTTTTGCAAGAGGCCCACACTACCCCTTGAACGATCCACCCCGGAACGAGTAAGTGTACAAGAATTTGCGACCTTATCACTAGTGGGATGGTATGAAGTCCGATGTAGCGAGATTTGTACCTAAGTGTCAGGTTTGTCAACAGGTGAAGGTTGAGCACCAATGGCTGAGAGGGATGCTCCAATCACTTCCTATTCTAGAGTGAAAGTGGGAAGATACTTCTATGGATTTCGTCTCTAGGTTGTGGATCAGCAGAGGTCATGATGCCATCTAGGTTGTAATGAATAGGTTGACAAAGACTGCTCGCTCCTTACCTTTTTAAGGAGACTTGGCTAGTGAACAAGCTGGTAGAGGTATTCATAAAATCAGATAGTTAGACTGCATGGTGTAACCAAGACAATTGTGGCAGATCGTGATGGGCGTTTCACTTGCAAATTCTGACAACAAGTGCATGAGGCACTTTGGACAAGATTACACTTCACGACTACGTACCACCCTCAATCAGATGGCCAGTCCGAGAGGGCAATCCAAACTCTAGAGGACATGCTGAGGTCTTGTGTTCTTGACTGGGGAGGTCATTGGTCGGATTACCTAGAATTGGTGGAGTCTGCCTACAACAATAATTGGCACTCCTCGATTTAGATGGCTCCATATGAGGCCCTGTATGGCCGGAAGTGCAGGACACCCTTGTGTTGGGATGAACCGTCAGATGTCGTAGGAGAGAGGCCACAAATGATAAAGGAAACAATTGGGAAGGTGGCCTTGATCCGGGAGCATATGCTAGTTGCACAAAGCCGCCAGAAATCCTATGCAAACAAGCGACGTCGACCACTAGAGTTTGAGATAGGGGCACCTGTCTGGTTAAGAGTGTCGCCTACTCGTGGTGTGAGAAGATTCAGAGTTAAGGGGAAGTTGAGTCCCCGCTACATTGGGCCGTTTGAGATACTAGAGAAAGTTGGCGAGGTAGCTTACAGACTAGCACTACCACCCGCCTTGGATGGAGTTCACCCTTCTTTCACGTGCCACAGTTGCGACAATACGTTCTGGATCCCAGTCACAGGCTCAATTATGAAGAGTTGGGGGTTGAGCCGATCATACCTTCAGAGAGCAGCCGATAGAGATTCTTGACAAGCGTTCAAAGAAGTTGCGAAACAAGGAGATTCAGTTGGTGTTGATTCAGTGGTCTCGACGAGGTGTCGAGGAGGCCACTTGGGAGACCGAGGATAGGATGAGAGAGAGCTACCCCGAACTATACTCGGGTTTAGTAGAGACCTTTGAGAGTAGAGTAGAGGTCGCTCGAGAGTATGTGTAACTTTTACTATGATTTAGAGTAGCTAAGTGTAATTGTTGTTGCTTGATTGTGTCTTGACATGTAACGTGTTTGGTTGTCTTTCTTCGTGGTTATAGTAGTAGGTTATGCGTTTGTTTATCTTGTGTTGGTTAAAGCTATGGTCAACAGTTTGGGATTCGAGGACGAACCCCTTTAAGGGGGAGAGGTTGTGAAACCTCGAGAACCTTTATGAGTTCCCACTCTAACCTTAGAAGTTTCGGGACGAAACTTTTATTAAGGGGGATATTATGTAAGACCCGAGTCGGAAAACCCGATAACCTAGTTCCGTTCAAACTCCTACCTCTCCTACCAAAATTCTTTTTTATCTTGTGGCGGGCCAAAGGCCCAAAATGTGAAGCTTGAAAACCCAACCCACTTATTGCCTTCTTTCTCCTTCTTTTCTGCCCTAGCTTCTAGAGTCGTTCGTCTCTTTCCAGCAGAGGCAGAGATCGTGAGGAACTCAAGTGTGCGTCCACCGTCCCCCGCCTAGCTCCTTGGCCGTTCCCTCTCGCGCCACTGAACCCGCCCGTTGTGGGTCGTCGGAGACGCCAGCTTCAAGCGCTCGTCGTAAGCCATCGACTGTCCATGTCTCGCTGAACGAGAGTCTTCGGTTCGTCACTGTCGTCGTCTCTGCCTCGCGCCGGTAGACATCGTCGGTCTCAATTGTAGTCGCCCAACACCGCACCACCCTCTCCCTTCTTTTTCAGTCTTCCTCTTTCTCCGATTGAGAGTCTAGCCTGGTGCAGCAGTCGCGTCGTCACCGTTATCGCCCACGTCGATCGTCGTCGCTCGGGAAGTCCATCGCTCGGGAAGTAAGGTCATGCTTAGCCTCTTCAAACTCACCTCTTCCTCTTTCTTTTCTTTGTTTGCTTGCTGAGCTGGTGTTGCCCCCACAAGCAGGCCTCGCTAGTCGGAGATCGAGCTCGTCACCGATCGAACAGATTTGCTCATTGTTGTACATCGACGCTGAAGTGAGAGCACAAGACCACGCCGCTGGAACCAGGCCGTGAACCACCTCCGAGATCCATCTCTATCGTGGGCGTGTTTGTTGGTTCGGGACCCCAATTGAGGGCCTCGTGTTGACTCCCATCCCCAAGGTTGAACCTTGCCTTGATTGTTCTTTCATGTTTGTTCTAGTTTTGGATTTGTGTTTGTTGTCGGCAGGATGATTGTGCATGTGAATTGTGACATCTCATTCCTGATTGTCATTTGAGAATTTCATTTGTTCTGGTTTGGATGCTTCTTTGAAATGTTGCATAGAATGTTGTAGTTGTATGATGTAAACTTTGCCTTATTCTTTTATAGCAATATTTTGTATGATGTATTGGAATTTTGTTGAATTGGGGTAAAAGTCTAAATTTGCTTTAATGTCGTGTTATATGTTGTTGGATCACAATTATAATTGGTATGTGGATCTCTGTTTGATATATATGGAACACTCGATTGACTTTGGTGATAACCTCCTTTGTTGGGAGGCTTTCGATTTGAATGCTAGGTTGGAAGCAGGTATTGTTAACTTCGAATAACATATACATGTCTATGTTTGTGTGGGTGCACTATGATTGGGGATTTGCATTTTCACTTTGGAACTAGGATTGTTAAACGGGTTGTCCTTGTGCTTATATGTCTCGTGTCACTTAAGGCTCAGTAGGAAAATCTTAGTTCTCTTTAAAAAGATGCTTGACGATGGTTCTTAAGTTCGGTGCGTTTAACTGTACTTATAATAGAAGAATTATTTCAAACCGAACTTGTGTGGATATCATAGAATCACGGTGGTTCGCTCTTATTTAGGCCACCATAGTCATGCATGCATAGAATCGAAAGTTACTCTGCGCGCGGTTAGTCGGTTAACCGTATACGTTATGATTCGTAGGTCTTTAGGATCGACGCATTTCTTACTTCATTCGTGGATCGCCTTCCAGGTAAGTCGTTCTCGACTTGCTCGGCTTTACTCTAGTCTTGTTAGATTTTATGCCATGATTGTGAGATTGGTTTTGGGAGTTAGTCCCGAATGTATGTTTTCCATGTGAAATATCTTCATGCATGATGTGATGCGCTTTTCATTGCAAATGTTTCTCGTAAAAGAAATAGTATCGCTTTCTCTGTGCTGGCAGCGTAACCGGCACGATCATGTGCGACGATTGTCGATGGCGAAGAGGCGTCTAGCCATGGTCGTGTGTCGGCCGGGACCTTTTAAAAATAAAAATTGATTGTTTGTTTTTGGCAAGTGCTCCAGTGGAGGCTTGACCAGGGGTTGGAAGGATGACGTACATGGAAAGTGGGAGGGCCCGCCTCTGCACTCGGGCGCAGGGAGTTAGCGCCGTAGATGGGAATGCGGTGGTGGAAGGAAGAATGGCATTTCCCAATAGGATTGTGATTTTGTTGTGTGCGTGTGTGATTACTTAGTTGGTTTTTCGACCTTGTGAATTCTCGCTACGCTTAATGAATTGCTTATCCATTGTATCTCCCTTTAATTGTTGAATGTTGAAGTGTTGGTTACCTTCATAAATGCTTTACTTTGTGATTGTTAGTTTGGTTATGGTATGTCTTATTGCATTTCCTTTCTCATATTCTCTAGGTTGTGGAAATGTGTGTTGACCTATTCCATTCTGTTCTGTTGAATTCACTTGTTAAAAGTTATGTTGCTGAATAATTGTTGCTTTTCAAACGTCTTACTATTGCCGTGTGTTATCTAGCTTGCCTAGGGTAGTAGCTAACCCCTTGTGGACTTTATTTTTCAGTTTCAGGTACTCATACATGTCCCGTGTTGGAGCCTAGGTCAGATGCTGCAGCGGATCGTTGACGTGTGTCACTAGGTCACTGAAAGGGGTTGGGTGTTCAGTTTAGTCTTGCCAGTGTTTTGGATATTTTGATATGTTGTTGACTTTAGTAGATTTCTGGAGTTGAATGTGATTTGGCCAGGCATTTGGGATTCATGCATGACATTGTTAAAAACGTGGTTTGTTTGAATGACAGTTGGATGTTTTAAAATAGTTTTCTTGTTGTGCCCGAGTTGCAAGGTCCAAGTATTCTAGTTGTCAACCCGTTCAGGTAGGACCCGTTAGGGTCAACTACCTAGTAATGTCCCGACGGTAAGTCGGGGTGTTACACTTTTGCTTTATAGATTAGTAATTAAACATAACCTTGCTTCTCGTGGACGATCATGACTCCCTATACTCCGCGGGTTCTTAACTACAAATTTATTTGTTGTTAGTAAAAACCCTTTCAACAGTCATACCTACCCACATGTCAGCCATTAATGCGACACAAGTAAAAGAAATGGACGAATTAATGTCACCATACCGGGCCACACACGATCACCACATGTCATTTTTTTAAACACTTGTAACGTCACCTTGAGCTTGCTTATATATATATGTGAGGAGTGTGGGAGGAGAATAGAGAGAGACCTCTCCCGACATTGGGCCATTGGGGTCGAGTCTTGCGTGCGTTTTTCATTTTGTTCTTTAATTTTCAAATTAAATCAAAGTATATTTTCGAGAATCTTCATAGACAAAGGAAGGGTAATTTTTGATATTTTTTGTGCGATAAAAATGAATGGAAAAAGTAATATTTGTCTATTAAAAATAAATGGACAAAATTTTATTATCCGTAAATATAAATAAATGGACGAAGAAGTGATAAGTGTACATTCATTTACACAAAATGGATGCCTCCGGGCATCTGGTTCAACTGTTTGGCCTCTGGGGTAGTACCCCAAGGTCACCGTTTCGAACCCCATGCACGACGATTTGCCCTTTCCCTATTAGAATTGGTTAGTAATCCGTTCTCATCCCTAGTGGATGCTTTAAGAGAGCCCAAATAATACTTACGGCGACACTAATCCTTACCCTATCAAAAAAAATATTAACAAAAAATGGATAAACAAGTCATATGCGCTGCAAATAGGTTTGCCTGTCGGTTAAAAGCAAATATGTCAATTCTAATACGAAAAAATGAAAAAAAAACCAAAATTGTTAGGAAGTGGTATGGGAGATAGGTAGGCCGTCAATAGGTTGGGTTATAGGTAGGTGAAGCACGTTCACCACCCGACTCGCAAGTTAAAACTTTTCACCTGAAATGTTTTACCCATCAATCGCTAATTATATGGGTGATACGTTTACCGTATAATCATTGTATGACCGCTGTATTTTATGTCTATAAATAAATTTTCATACATAAACTAAAACAAATATCCATAATTCACACATAAACAACAACAAATCCCAAATGCAATAATATTCAAAACATCATGTTATCTGGGAAACAAACATATAGTAGGGTTAGATATTTTTATCAAGAGAGGTGATGAGCGGCGACAATATCTTTATCATGTAAAATATATATAATAGGGTTAGAATTACTTAAAAAGTAGAACGGAGGCAAATAAATGTGTCATCTAGGAAACAAATAGGCTCATTTATCAAAGGCCTAAAATGGGTTATACGTAGGGGTGTCAATCGGGTGGGTCGGGTCGGGTTTGGGTCGGGTCGGGTTTGGGTCGGGTCAATTTAGTTTCGGGTAAGTTCGGATTCGGGTCAAATTCGGATATTTTGAAAATCGGGTCAAATTGGGTTGGATCATTTCGGGTCGGGTGCTCAATTAATCGGGCAAAGTCGGGTTTCGGGTCAATTCGGTCGGGTCATTCGGTTTTCAGTCCAACTTGATTCAGATAAGTTCGGTTTCGGGTTTAGTTCGGTTTCGGGTTTAGTCGGATTTCGGGTGAGTTCGGTTTCGGGTTTTTCGGATATTGGGTGAATCGGATTTCGACTTTGGCCGAATTTCGGGTTAATCTGATTTCGAGTAAGTCGGAATTTGATTCAGATCATACATCGAATGATTATTTTGTGTAGTTTGACTACTTTAGGGTCTAAATATTTAATGTAACATTAAATTTAAACATAATTATAAATTTATAATAATTATTCACCATTATTAATATTTTCAAATATAATATAATTTTCAAATGGTTTCGGGTCGGGTAACTTCGGATTTTCGGATGGTTTCGGGTCGGGTAACTTCGGATTTTCGGATGACTTCGGGACGGGTAGCATCGGATATCGGGTTGCATCAGGCTAGTCCATTCGGGTATAATCGGTTTTGGGTTAATCTCATGTTCGGGTTTTTTCGGATTCAGGTCAAATCAGTTCGGGTCAAACATGTTTCGGGTATAAAACTTTTTATTGTTTTCTCGGATCGGATCGGATTTGGAGTCGGGCGGGTCGGGCGGGTTAAAGGGGTGGGCCAGTCGCACATACCACAATACTTTACTCGCCTCGGAACCGAAACTCATTTCTAGTCTACCTATTTGGTTGTTTGTACTCATGTTGCTCTTTTTTGACTCTCTTGTGTCTCACCGACTCATCTAGCCGGTTTCGGATGCTGTCTTTGACAATCTCTTGATATAATCTGTTTGGTCTATCAAATTTTTGCCTTATTCAAAAAAAAGTAAAATAAAATTGACAGCGGTTTCAGCGCTAATGGGAGGTGGTAGTAAGCTTGCCAGTTTGGTAGACGGTAGTTGTTGCAAACTTTGCCCCAATACCACCCGCCCTTGTCGTCGACAATTGAGCAAAAATTTGATCAAGAGCATTGGATTGTTTTTGCGAAAGCGGATTACTGGGTGGTGGTTTGGGATGAGATGAAGACAGAGGTTCTGATGGTGGCGCGGATGAAGACCCACTGACGTCACACAAGGAGATCGACCCATTGTGATGACGACATCCACGCGTCTCAAAAGGTTTCGATTCTACTTTCCCTCCTATTTCCGAAATTTCTTTTGCAAAATGATTTCGTAATTTGTAGGGTTTTCAATTTGCCACAAAATTGAGGCTGATTTGGTTAACGTTCACGCGATTAATCTAAATCGAAGGAGAGGTTAGGAAAGTTTACTAGTGTGAATCGAATTGTTTTCTTATTGGCCTTTGGATTTTGATTAACCTCGATTTTGCTTGTGAAAATGTGAACATCGACCTCCTTTGGTGTAGCTAATTGTGTGATAAACCATAAATTATATTCTTCTCTCAATTGAAGATTTTTCACTATGCTTCTCTATTTTGTACTATACTTGTGTAATTTAGAACACCACAGAAGCAGTATGAAGAAGGAAAACCAAGTGGTTTGATCAGTAGAGAGTCTAGAGACAGAGAACCATTGAAAATGTTTATTCTTTAAGTTACGCGGGGCATATAACCAGTGATGCTAATGACATAGAAAACTCATGCTTGTTCAGCCTTGAACTCTAGATGATTCAGTTACCCTTCCATTTGGGCGACAATTTTTCAAAATTAGAGATTTTAGTCATCAACACTGTATCTCTGATCAAGGTGTCTTTGATAAGGGCAAATAATTGAAAAAACAAGTTAAGTTCCCAAAGTTGTGGGACAAGAGTCACGAGGCTGATATTGGGAACAAAAAAATTATGCTGAGAGAGGATTTATTCGTCCGTACAAGAATCAAAAACTCTGGGAGCCACATTTGGTGTAGGCAGGGTCCATGATATGTGTACAATGCATTTGGATTTTGTTGTTGTGAGGTCTGAAGATTTAACTTAGCTTGATTGGGTTTAGCAACCTCTATTTCATTTGGCCAATCAAGCTATAACACATGTCCTGATTTCAGCCTTTGACATGGAACCTTTCCACTTGGAGGTCACTTGTAGTTGTCTTAGCAGACAGTGAAAGTGGTGATGACTAATCAGATGCCACAGCAATTGTCACTACTAGGCGAGTAGGCGCCTTCGCCTACTTTTCTACTTGACATATTAGTTGCTAGAAATAGATGTTACAGTGGTTTAATGAAGTCTTAATATCAATAGGAAGGATTCCCAATATGCCTGCTCTTGGTAGCTTCTAAAACTAAGAAAATATAAACTTAAAATTAGAAGAGATCACCTCTGAAATTCCAAGGCCTAAAAAAACTCATGTGATGAGAATTTAAATGCTAGAAGGACCAATTGTTCAGTGGCTTTAACTGGTGGATTCTCTCCAAAACCTGGCAGGTAGACCTTGTAAAGGGACGGGAAATGGGCTATACTGAATCCCACTCTGTGACCCTACCACATGCCATCTGCAACCACAATCATACACAAAACACCCACAAAAAAAGGCTCCTGTAAGAATAAAAAAACAACATTCCATGATCATCATCTCTGTTGGGAGGGACCAGTTTTGTGATGCTTCTTTCAACAACTATTATTGTACTATTCCATTTGAGAATAATGTCCTTTTCTCGTCAGACGACGTTATCTATCTTTGTCCCGTGTGCTACACACACGTTACTCTCATGCCATTATCACCTCAATAATCATTTTTCAGCAATTAAGTTGCATGAATCTAATAGTTCATTGGTGCATGCCATCAGCATTATTCCAAAATAAAACTAGCTGATTGCAGTTATGCTTGCTCATCTGCTGTAATATAAATACTTGAAAGGACATCGATTATTGTTCACTAATTTTTCTGTGGATTGATATGGACTCTTTTGATTTTATGTACCTGAACTTGGTGACTAGATGATGGATCACTATGAGCATCTCGAGCTTGGCAAGCTCATTGCCAGGGCAGGCATGTACTCCATATCCAAAGGGCATGAAGGTATTGGGTTTTGGTGCGACCTGAGGACACATAAATATACAGATTTAATCTTGTTAGTCAGCATATATTTCATTTTGTGTTGAATGTTTGGAGAAAATTAAGGGTTTAAGCTTTGTGGGTACCTCAAATTTTGTAGGGTCAAACCTATGGGGATCCTTGAAGAATTCTGGATTATGATGAATGTTCCTGAACAGAGGCAATACCTTCCATCCTTTGGGTATCACATACCCTGTTAGCACATCAGGAAAAATCACACGATGTCATGAAAATAACTAAGAGTTTGATTTGCGAGTGCTGGTGAATAAGTCGGCTTGCCTTCATACTGTACATCGGTTACTGCTTCTCTAAATGTAAAAGATATAATGCTTGCCATCCTCAGACTCTCTAAAACCAC
The DNA here is from genome assembly GCA_964016875.1 of Fallopia convolvulus. Classification (NCBI taxonomy): domain Eukaryota; kingdom Viridiplantae; phylum Streptophyta; class Magnoliopsida; order Caryophyllales; family Polygonaceae; genus Fallopia; species Fallopia convolvulus. The sequence continues at coordinate 11,682,684 of OZ024734.1, forward strand.
TTGATGCCCAAAAGAATTAACATCAGTACCCAATGATCTATTCAGGTATAATATCTCCATCTTAGAAACTCTACTTATAAGTCAATATAGAAACCTTCATGACATACCTTGTGAGTGTAAGGCATGTTTCTTGTCTGTATCCATGTCAAAGGTCTTTCATCTTCATTATTTGACTCATATATAGCCTTCTGTTCAGTCTGCATGTAAACAAAGCATCATTTCAGAGAAATTATTTGCTACTTCTTACACCAGCAAATGGAAAACTGAACTGAAAGTGATAGGAACACAAGTAATTCTCGTAGATGTTTCTCCTCTCTAGTTCATCTCAGTTCATATAGTAGGCTAGTCTGTTCTAGAGCTTTACCTTCACAATCTCTAGAAGCTTTGGGTTATCATGGAGGTACTTGATGATCCATGTCATGACACTGGCTGTGGTGTCTTGAGCTGCAAACAGAACTCCTATAATGTTGTCTACAATCTGATCTTCAGTTAATGCTCTTCCACTTTCATCCATCGAGTTCAGCAAATTACCCAAAAGATTCTTCTGCTCCAACCTCCTCTCCTTTCTCTCATTCACAATCTCTCTTATAATTACCGTTAGCCTCTGCCTTGCCTTTAAAAGTTTTCAAGTCATTAATACCAGCAATACAATACACTAGTCAATTTTAAAAGGAGTGTGGACATTTTTTTTGTTATGCATTTTAGAAATCAAAGGATTTCGATTTCATACATTCAATGCTTTTTTGTAAGGAGTCCATGGTATACTTATTGGGAGGGAGTTGTAACCATTCTCTACTTGACTGTAGCTCCTCTTCAACTCTTCTTTATATCCACCACCCAAGTCCCCGAAAATCGCCAGAATCCCAACCTCAAAAGAAAACTGCCACATAAAGCTTTTGAATCTGAATTCTGATGTATACAGTGTTTAAAAAGGCAAGGCGACACCCTAGGCGATGGACCATCCAGATCGCCTAGGCGCGCCTCTAAGGCGAAGGCGCTCGCCTTATACATAAATTTTCGGTAAATAATAAGTATAAACAAAATAATGTTAAGTAATATATAAAAACATATTTATAAAGAAAAAAACCCAAGTTTTTATTAAATTTAAAGTACTAAATCCAAATTTAAAGATAAAATAATAAACTACTATGAAATCAAAGTTTAAAGATATTAAAAAAACTACTAAAACAAGTCTTTTCCAATATAAAATACTAAAACAAAGTTATGGAGAATATTAGGTCTGGATTAGTCTTCCAAATCATCAAAATCTTCATCATCGAGGAGTTGTGTAAGGAGAAAAAGATACACGTCTGATTATTTAGTTAGATAAAAGGATATTGACATCTTTGAAAATAGATAATTGCATATAAAAAAATATCACAATAACTTCAATTTGGGAAAATAAAAGATATTACTATATATTGATAAGATAAATAGTTGATTTGTTGAGATTCTATCCTTTTTGTATATCATCAACATTAATTTTCAAGCAAATCAGGATCAGGCGCATTGCCTGGTGCCTAGGCGCGCCTGGTCGCCTTAGTGCGCCTGAGCCGCCTAGGGGCCGCCTTATGCAGGCGGCCTCGCCCTGCCTGATGCAGGCGCTGGCATGGCCCAGGCGCGCCTAGGCAACGCCTTTTTAAACACTGGATGTATAACATTGAAATCAATACTTTTTACTAATTTTTGGACCAACCTTTTTCATTTCATTGTAGGTGTTGATGATTCTGCCCCCAGCCCAAGATTCCAAGGTGGAATTAGCAATGGATTCGACACCAGGAACAAGGGCCCGGATGGATTCGGGTGTCAAGGAGGTTTGAACCAGTTTCCGAATACGGGCATGATAATCTCCTTGGTGAAAGAACAAAGCAGAGGGGCCAATTAGAGTCTCCTTGCTCTTTGGGTAAGTTGGTTTGAAGAGATGAGCTTGTGTTGATAAAACAAACTTGGCTGCTTCTGGGCTAGCCAGCATCACACTTGGACAGCCAAGTATGTTAGTCTTGAATATCTCTCCATACCTGTATATAATTCCATGCACAATTACATAGTTAGAACTGAACATTATATTTTGGAAAACAAAACTTTGTCCAAGAAAGGGAGAAACCTTTTTTGTTTTTTGGCAAAGAAGAGATTTGGATCTTGTGAGTAGAGCTGAAGGGTCTCGCCTATGTAAGGCCAGCCCATTGAACCGGGTGGAAGGTGAGACCTTTGCCTCTGCCATGGCTTCCTGTGATCTCTTCTAAGAAAGATAAATGAGAGTAGAGCAAGGAAGAATAAGGGGAGGAAACATGCAAAAATTGCACACATCTCCTCCTCAAGTTCTGTCTTCCTCCTCTTTCTCTCTCTCAATCTCGGTTTCAGTCTCTAAGAAACTGCCTTTTGGTATGAAGGACTGGGTGATGGGGAAGACGATTTATATAGAAGAGTAAGAAGATGGGGGAGAAGAGAGCAAGAGATATTTGCTTTCTGAATTTGTTCTGGTAACAAACTTACATATTATTATTTGAAATTTTTGTGTACCCGGTTCTAAGATGAGGAATCATTATGGACTATGACATTGTTAGATATAAGAGGGGAGTTCAAATGAGATCATCTATTTCACTACTATATTCTCAAATATTCCACTACAAAAATGATTGGATCATACTAAAATTAATTGTATTCTGTAAGAAAAATTAATCGAACCAATTAAAACAGGGAAAAATAGATATTGGAACAGATTTTGGTGTAGGAGATTTATTATTAGAGTGAGAGTGTCTTTGATACGTTGAACTTCATTGAGTGAATACACTTTTTTTTTTTGGTAGAATTGAGTGAATACACTCTTAATGGGAAAAAATTGATTTGATGTGATTTTAATTAAAAAAATACAAGAATCTAGACATATCTATATAAAGTTGTTTTTTTGCCTAATTTAGTAACTTCATCAAACACAAACTATTATACTAAGGATTTTTTTAGGGAAATTCTTTTTGTATTAGTGAGTTCTTGCCTTTTTTCTTTTGGTGTTTTAAATTTTTTTTCTTCTTAATGCTCTTGAGGTTTTGGCTTTTCCTGTTAGTGCGTTTTTTGGGTTTAAATTTATTAAATTCAAGTTCATCATTGTGTTACCACCCTAAAATTAGTATGCTTCGACTCTTATGACACCAATATTCATAACCTAACCATTACGATTTGGATTTATAAACAATTCTCCATTTTAAGGGGTTTTATGGGTAGTTATTTAGAAATTAAAATCGGGATGGTTTGGTTATAAATTTGGGTTTTCAAAAGTCAAATCCTACTAATTTAAGGATGATTAACACAATACTGAACTTGAATTTAATCAATTTGAACCTAAAAAGGACACTAATTGGAAAAGCCAAAACCTCACGATTACTAAGCGGGATAAGTTTTTTTAGGACATCAAAAGAAAAAGAAAAAAAATCAAGGTACCAAAGGAATTTTTCTTTTTTTTTTTCTTAATCACGTGTCCACATTAATATGTTCAAATTTAGTATACATAATTTTTTTTGTATTTTTAAAAATGCTTACCCATTCTTTATTAGGGAATAGTTTGAAAAAAAAAATATTTAAACTAAATTATTAATCTAGAAAAGTGCTGCAAAACATGTTGAGAAGTCTAATTTAGATTTTATACTCCATTTGGATCACATACACGTAAACTCACTTGAATTTTAAACTTTTATGGTACAAAAGTAAAAACAACGACAAAGTAGCAAAGAAAATGTTTCGAGAAGTTGCAATAGATTGAAGATTAACCCTTCCCAACTCATTGTTTTTTATCAAGTAATTGGACTTTAATGAGCTTAATCTAATGAGTTTTTTAGGTGGCGTTTGATATAAATTCGGGTATGGAAGAGTTGATCATGAAACAAGTTAGGTAAGTTGACCTTAGTTGTTTGGTGAAGTTTGAGGACAATAAGGATATTTTTTGGATAAAATTTGATCTTTATCTCGTTTTCAATTTTAGTCCTAAATTTTATTGAATCCTTTAATTTTAATCCTTCGACTTCCTCCTTCAACTCTCATTAACATGGAAATCAAACTTTAAAATGGAAAAAGATATAATTTTTTGTCCTTTAAATTGAGGCATAAGGACAACAAAAAAAGAGAAGGAACTGTTGTGGCAGAATTTTGAAAGCAGGGTCGAAAAAAAGTGAATGAGGTTGAAGAGATGAAAGGAGATGGAGGTTGGAGATGATGAACAGTTAGTTAAAGAGCGGAAATGAAAATGAAACTTGAGCTTAATGAGTGATTTCAAATCTAGGTATCGGGTTTTCATTACGACACCTGATACCGCATTCCATATGTCGCCTTATCATATAATCCCATAATAATTTATTAAACTTGCTCCCATTCCACTCTTGTTTAATTTCTTTCTTTTCTGTCTTCCATTATATTCTAATGCTTTCACTATTATTAAGAAAATAGAGCCTTACATTATTTAATTATTTTTCAAAATAAACCAAAAGTTATTTGTAGTAGTATAGATATAATTGTCCCAAGTATAATAGCTTTAGTTAGAGAATTTAGCCAAGGAATAAATGAGAGCCTTGGCAGTGGCGGAGCCAGGATTGGCCTGGAGGGGGGGGGGGGAGGGAGGGGGTGTTTTCGGTCTTAAAGATGGTTAAGGAGCTTAATGGTGTTAGAAGAGTTAAAGAGAAGTGAAACAAGCCTTTGAGGATGCTTACAGGATGAGAATATGAAGTTAAAGAGGTGCTAGAGACGAGCCAACATGCTAGACTAGAAAAGAGGAGAAATTTGGATAAGTGCTGGTCTCAGTCGAGACCATGTGCCGTCTCGGTCGATACGGAGGTTCGACAACTCGTCTCGATCGAGACTAGGATTGTCTCGGTCGAGACGACGGTAGTTAGCCACGAGTCTTGCTTTCTTGCGCATAGGGCTATCATTTATGATGTATTTTTGGATATTTTTAGCCTTTTAATATAAATACTTTTTAGAAAAATCTTTTAGGAATTTTTATGCATTATTATTCTAATTCTAATTTCAAGTTGAGAGAAAAAGACTTTCTAGGTTTTTAATTCTACGTTCTTACAATTTGGAGAATTTGCACTCTTGGATCTACTTTGTTTCTTTCAATTGAAGTCCCAGTAAGTTCTCTTTACATATTGCTTTTATTTCTTCTTCTATGTTTAAATTTAATGTTTTGATTATGAACTACATCATTTCTAGCTAATTTCTCTAGTTCTAGGTTTGGGTAGATCCCAACGATGTGAAACAGATCAAAATCAATATCTTTTGCTTAATCAAGTTGGAAACTAATATGATTTGATTCTAGGGGCTTAATATAATAGGTTTAAACTTGTTAGAGTCTTGTTTAGATTGCGCATCGAGAGATGGTAGTCTATGTGAGTAAACAAAATAGAGAGAACACATCGAGAGATATTCTATCTATTTGGAAAAACTAGAATTGAACTTGAGCTTAGTTTCTCATGTGGTTAATTATCATAGAGCTTCTAAGTGTTTGAGTTAAATTTGATGCTTCACGAGAGTGGGGCAAGTTTGGTTTACCATCTAGATTTCTAAATGCTTAAAGGGCTTCTATCGGTTTTGCTTCACCACGCGAGTGTGTTCTTAATTTGATAGAAGTACATTGAGTTATACTTTGAGAAAAGTTAAATATTTGACATTATACAATAACGTTCATAATAAAATAACCAACTCAGTTTAGGTAGAAGGGAGATTCTAACTCCGTGGATCAAAGTTGTGGGGATTCCTAACCTTGAAACTTTGCATTCTCACATATTTTCTTACATCGCTATTTACTTGTTTTAATTGCTTTATTTAGTTAGAATTACTCCACAATCATTATATTTGGCTTAGGAACAAGTTCTAGAATTTACTAATATTACGATAAATCTCGTATTCTTGCGAGTGTGTGGAAAACCATCACATCAAGTACATAAAAATAAATTAAAGATAGTTTAACAAAAGGTAATCAAGCTATATTTGTAACTTTGTCCAAACTCTTAAAAAAGAATTCAAAATAATATTGTTATCAGTAGTTGCAAATATCTCTCTCGATAAATATCACAAAGCTACCAGTCAACCATTCATTTTAACCTAATTGGTTATTTGAAAATTTTTGACCCAAATATCCTTGCTCGAATTTTGACGAAGTGCAGGTCAAGGCGTTACTCATGTATGGTTGGAAGAAGATGACCTCTTTTCCACCAAGATAACTAGCTCATCTCGGCCCGAACGACGACACGACAGACGAGACACGATATACAACCCTTTGATTTGAAGAATTGAGATATTGCCCCAAATTTAGATTAAAATTATTAACATACTAATTTTACTTGAGTTGAATATCTTTAAATAATTTTTTTAATTTTTGTTGAGATACTATTATGCATAAAATACTTACTTTTTATAAAGATAATAATTAGAGCAGGGTGTTTATAAAGTATAATATAATTTATAACTATATTTATTTAAATAATTTTTAAAGATTATTTATTGGATTCTTATCTCTTACTTCATAACTAATAGGATAACATTATATTTTAGGAAAATATTAGTATAAACATTGGCAGAGAAGATAACATAGAGAAAAAATACACTATAATTCTATAAATTAAAGATAATTAGGGTAGGGTACTTATCAAGGATAATATAATTTAATAAAATAATTATTAAAATAATTTTTCTAAAATTATTTATTTAATTTATTCCATGTGGTGCAATTCTTTAAACAAAGATGGTTTTTTCTTTATATCGTATAGGGTAGATATGTTATCTATTTTTATAGAATCTAGTGAATGTATAGAAAGAATAATAGTAGAATTTATATAATATTTATTAAAAAAATTGAAATTAATTTCTTAAGCAATTTTACGTGGATACATATTTTATTTTTATCAAAATAATTAAGAAATAAATAAATGTACTAAATTATGTCATATATTCTAAAAATAATTTATTATATTAAGGGTGCGTTTGGGATGTGTTTATTTGTGTGCTTATAAGTACTCAAATGTTTATTTGCAGAAATAAGGAACAAAAGTGGGTGTTTGACAAATTTGCTTATCGAAAATAAGCATACTTATTTTCGATGTTCATAAGCAGAAAAAATAATCAACACCCCCATGCTTATCATATTTAAACAAACTTATTTCAAAAAATATAAGCATATAAGCCCCCCCTCCACCTTTTAATAATAGCCCTGATAAATACTCTCTCTCCCTTGTCTTCTTCCTCCCTCTTCTTCTCCATTAAGAGCTCCATTGAAGCTCCATTAAAATCCATTGAAGCTTCCTTGTCTTCCTCACCCTTCTTCTCCATTAAAGCCCCCTGCTCCTTCTTCACCTCCGACGCTTCTCTGCCTTGGTCAATGTCTACAAATTTTGTCACCCAGCTCAATTTCATTCAATTGATAAAAAAACCCAGGAAGGAGAACTCTTCACCGCCGACGTTGTCTTTCTCTGCCTCGACATGCCCAAGTTCATTCACCACCGGACGGAATGAAGAACTCAGGAGAAAGAATTCTTCACCGTCGGACGGAAAGATGAACTTGTTTGGAAGAATTCTTCATCGCCGGCGCCGACCTTCTCTGCCTCGCCAGTCCCCAATAAATAGGCCCAAGGTCATTCTATTGATACGTAATCCTGGGAATTGATGGAACGAGTTGGAGAACCAGAGAGAAAGAGCCTGGACTGAACGACGAACTCGGGAGAAAAAAGTCTTCACCACTGGCACCTGACTTCTCAGCCTCGTCCATTCATCTGATAAACAAGCAGGTAGGTGATGAATCAAAGAATGAATTTTGTTGCTAATGCCAGCCCAATTTCATACAGGCCCAAGTTCAAGTTCATACAAGCCCAAGTTAATACAAATTGAATTATGTTTTATTTATTTTAAGGGTATTTTAGGCAATTCCTTATTCTCTTTTTAAAAATCAGCAAACCCTCCAACCGAACACCACTTGCTTATCTCAGAAACAAGCTTCGACTTATCAACATCGTAACTTATCAACACAATCGACTTATCAGTAACTTATCAGCACAATCGACTTATCAATAACTTATCAACAAAGTTTAGCCGAACACACCCTAACATTTTTATTCTATAATATATATTTGATATATATTAGAAAATTTAGGATAATCTTTCTATCTATATTATAAAATCTAGAGTTTGGTTCAAATGAATCGAACTCTTATCCTGAAACGAATGCACTTTTCCTAGTTCATACTGCACTTTTTCTACTTCAGAGTGCACTTATTCGCATTTGAACTTTTCGTACTTTTTGTAGTGCATTTCTTCATATTGCACTTTTTGTATTTTACAATACACTTTTGTATGAAAAGTGCACTAGTAATTAAGAAAAGTACATTCGTTTCACGTTTTAAGATAAGAGTTTGTTTCATTTCAACCTAACTCATAAAATCTATTCATTATATATGTAAGGGTTCGTAAATATAAAAAATAATAAAATAAAAATATTATGTATAGCAAGAAGAATATAAAAAATTTGATTTCAAAAATTAATCATCCCTGTAGATAGTACGAGTAATAAACTAATTAAGATAATGAGTTTTAGGTTTGACTTTTTTGAATGCTTTCTTCTAACTATGATTATTTAATTTGATGATTAATGAATATAATTCTGTTAAGTATAAAATACTTTGTCTGTTTAGTTATACTTCCTCTTTTTAACCTCAAAACTTTATTCATCAAATTTATTTAATTTTAAAATTTTTATTTAATTAATGTGTTGGAAAGTTCCCAATCAAGGTCACACGAACAAAATAAGGAGAGTACACTGACAACGTTAACAATCCAAAAAAATCGATGAATGGATTAGATACTTGATTAGCAGCACTCAAATTGTAAGTTGCATCAATTTCAATTACCACACACAGTCACAAATTCCAGCTTAAATTCATCGAATGGTGCCCAAAATCCAAAAAACAAGCAAGTCCGTCAACAAGATCAACCTTTTTATGCAAACAATTAGAAATCATCAAATATGATGTACTAATAACAGTGTCCACTCTTTCCACCCCTTCAGATTTAGTGTCGGGAAAACAAAAAACTTACCATCAACAAGAGAGAGTCAACCGGTGGTCCGATGCTGTGGACGAGCGACGACGAGGTGCTTTGAAATCAGGCGAGAAATCGACCTTTCCAGGATGACCAAATTTACCTAATATGAAATGGAGTGTGGAAAGATCGAATTTACCTAATATGAAATGGAGTTTGGGAAGGAAATACTGGTCGGAAGGAAATGGAGTTTGGGTGAGTGGGAGAACAGATGAGAAGGGAAGAAGAAGAAGACGGAGAAAGGGAGGAGCAGTATACCAAAACAAACATTGATGTGAAAAAATAGTTACCTAGATATTATTGTATAAAAATATTCCTAATTGGAAAACAAAATACTAATGTATCACATTAATTTTTCTTGAATCCAGAATTAGACCTTGTTCTCATTGTCTTAGAGAAATTTTATATTTTTTTTACCCTATTAAAGGTTAATACGGAGCGTCCATGTCAGATTTTACGAGCGCCCATACCTTTTTTGTCGATGCATGTAGTCGGTCGAGGTGATCGATTAGTTTTTTTTTAAACCACATGTTATCTGCAATTGCAGATAGCGTGTAGAGCCCACTATATAGTTGGTCAAGATGAATGACTACCTTTATTTTTTATTTTTAAAAAACACGCTATCTCTGAGAGATAGTGTGTGGGGCCGAAAAGAGCAACAACTCTCCGTCCCATAATGTTTGTCCATCTTTTCATTTCGGTTGTCCCAATAAGTTTGTCCATCTTTCAAACTTTCCATTTATATCATACTTTTCTTACCATATTACCCTTATTCAATCTTATATATTAACCCCATTACCCACCTTTCCCATCAACTTTATTATTTTTTTCTATAAAATTACAAAATTACCCTCATCCAATCTTATATATTACCCCCAATTATCCACCTTTCCCATCAACTTTATTACTTTTTTCTATAAAATTACAAAATTACCCTCATCCAATCTTATATATTACCCTCAATTATTCACCTTTTCTACCAACTTTATTACTTTTTAAACTTTTTATACCCTAATTATTCAACTTTTCAACTTTGTATTAATTACCGTGCCAATTTTAATTTATGGACAAACAATTTGGGACGGAGGGAGTATATGATAAATCTTGTTGAAATTTGTACGCATTTGAGAAAATGAAGATTAATAAAACTTCATGATACAATGATAAATCTATATATTATGCTATGATATTCTACATGAAACATGTTATTGAATCTTTTAAAATTTTGTCGTCATCATTTGTACTGCTTAAATAATTTATATTAAAAAATTATCTTATTATTTTTTACATTTGGGATATTTATTTAGTGAATGAGAAGAAAAATAATCTTGAAACTGTAGGGATGTATACATATATTTAAAATAGAAACAATCATTTTTACATAAAAATTTTAAAAATATTTTTATGTAATTATTTAAGATAAATTGATCCTGAAATACACTTATTTAAAATATATTGATCTTACAAAGTTACGTGCATGTTAGATATTGTTTTATGAAATTATTTCATATAAATTGATCTTAAAAATACAGTTTTTTGATAATTAATTTAGAAAATTGATCTAAATAAATATTTAAAAATACAAATTGAACTACTCATTAAGGAAATATATATAATTATTGAATAAGAAGAAAAAGTAACCATGAAATTTTAGGGATATATTTGCATAGAAGAGAATACAATAAATTTATTCATTTATATAATTACTCAATCTAAATTTATTTTAAAATACAATTATTTAATATTGATTGATCTTAAAAAGATACGTAGATTTAAGCTAATTAAGAAAGATATAGTAATGATTTTATATACATTGATCTTAAAGAATTAATACCTTTTATAAAAATATATTTTTATAGATACTCTGATTAGAAAAGGTAAGTATAAGTTGACAATCACCAATAAGTAAAGTGACCTAATTAAATAATATTTGAAAATTATAATGTGGTAGAATTAAGTAATATTTGAAGATTTAGATGGGCAAATTAGTAAATGTAAAAATTAATTTGCTTAGGTGGCATAGTTAAATGATTGACACGTAGGATTGAGTAATTCGACTTTAGTAATAGTATATAGATTAGTAATATACATTTTGAATCATTAAGTTTAACCGGATCATATATGATAGTAATATGTTAGAATCATCTTAATTTTATTTGTTAGTATTTTAATTTAATTTATTATTCATTTGTGTCATTAGATTTTTCTTAAATAGATTTCATAGTATTTTTATTTAATAAGTAATTATAGTATTTAAAACATTATATATGATAGTGGTTGATGAGGTATTTTCGGTGGTCGTTATGCCTATCAAAGAATCCTAACTTAACCAATAATAGAATGGTAAGTAATGGTCGATTCCACATAGACTCGTGTAAAAGTGTTTAACTTGAGTGTCAAGTAACTAATACGGGGTTTTTTTGTGAATGATTATCTAGACTAAGATGCAAACTAAAAAGTAAATATGAATGCAAAGCTGATTGTGTTAAACAAGTATGAGGAAAGCGTGTTCAACTAGTTACATTCATCATATATGATGGATGTAGCTAAAAAGTAAATATGAATGCAAAGTTGATTTGTGAATGATTCTCAATTCACTTGAATAATCTATCGTGGATTATTATCCAAAACTTTATATTTAGTTGAAAGAACTGACAGTCTGAACAACCCTAATCATCTAACAACCTAGAACAACGCCTAGATTCAATTAAACGACAGTTTTAAGTTCAAAGTATCAATAGAAACAAATATTCGACGCAAACAACTAATCAAGTTATCTGTGTTTTATTCCCTTCTACAACTGAATAGCCCGAACAAGTCTAAACAATTATAGTTTCTACTTTAACTAATCAATCCCAAACGGGACTTAATCAGATTAGTTGTAAATTAACCTAGAAATTCTATTAGGTGGCCAATCTAACAAAACTCTAGATAAACTTTGATTCAATTAAGGACAGGGAATAAAACCTATTCAAGTTGATGAGAATCAACTAAATCTCACAATAATATGCAATCTATGATTTCAATTACTAGTCGAACACAAGAGAGTTTAGCAATGCATGATTAAATTAAAAGCAAACTTACAAATTAGGTTCAAAGATCTCTTGAGAAAAACCTCCCTAGAAACCCTAGCCTCCAAGTTGTAAATTCAAGTTATGACAAAGATAGAAAACTAACTAGAGTTTAAAGTATCTCAAAACTATATATGATAACAAAGGAAACAATCCTTCTTAGCCTACAAGACAAACCATACTCGGAAAGCATAAAGCCAAGCCCAAAAACTAAGCCCAATTCTCGTCGGCCCAAGTCTCCGCGTAGAAGGCCAATTGCGCAGCTTGTCTAACAATTACGCGACCGCGTAATATCCTGCTAACCCGCGTAACTGTATACTAGTGAAATTGCTTGGGCGCGCTTCTTCCTTTGCAAGCGGAGTAATTTCTTTTCTTCCTTGTTGTTTACCTTGACTCTCAATGCTCCTTTGCATCACCTCCTATGTCACTTTAATCTTCAAGACACCACCACACTAAGTTGTAAACTGTCCCGCTATTGCTCATAAACCTATAAACCTGTAAAACCGAGCAAACAAGTGCAAACTAAACAAAATCACAAGATTTTATAAACTAAACTAAAACCAACTAAAACTAACTAAAACCTATGCAAAACCAACATAAAACATGCATCTAAACTACACTTATATGCACTCTATCAAATTCCTCCATGCTTAACCCTTACTTGTCCTCAAGCAAGTCATAAATCTAAGTCACACCATAAAAATGCAATCATGCATCCGTTTCATATCAAACAAGCAATTCAACTTATAATTAAAACCTGACAAAGACTTCATAGCATGCATTACATCAAGCATAGAGCATAGATTATTCATCCATTCTAGAGCTCACCAAAGTAAATGTGTTTGCACTCTTACTCTCAAGTGTTTAAGAACGCGTTTCACTCAAAATCAACCATGAAAACTAGACTACCATATGCTTGCATCAGCGTCCTAAATCTCCACCGCTGTGAATCAAATACACGACAAAAATCATAAGGTCTTTTAAGGGTTGTAACGGGGCCAAGGTAGAGAGAAATTTGGAAGGGAAAAATTTGGTCATGTGGTGCTAAATCCGGGATAAAGAACTAATCCTAAACCCAAACTCTTACACTTCACTTCTTTTCACTCCACAACACTTCCAACTCAACTTTACCAACTCTTTACATTATCAATTCAACACTTTGTTTCTTTGTTCTTCTTTCACTTTTTTTTCTTGCCCCTTCTTCAACTCTTCTTATATTTTTGAAAGTTACTAAAACTCCAAATTTCTTCTTCTCTTTTTGCACTTATTCTTCACCTTCATTTTTTTCACTTTACGCACAAGAGTTATTTTTTCCTCTTTTCCACCTCTTTTTCAACTTCCCACATACTTATACAAAACTCACACAAGAGGTAAATTATCAAAGATCATGCTCATATCATAGAAACTTCAGCAAACCATGCAAATCATGGGTTAGGACTCATACTTAGCATAGAAACACAAGATGTATCAAACAATGGGGATATAAGAACCTAAATGCAATATTTATGTTTTTTTTCAATTTTTTTTTTCATTTTTCAAGGTTTTAATCAATGCATGCAAAAATTAAATATGCCTAATGTAATGCAACTACATGCAATACAAACAAGTAATTCCCTTCCCCCATGCTTAAAACATACTTTGTCCCGAAAGTATAGTAAAAAGAAAAGAGAAAGAGAAAAACTCACAAAGAACTCTAGCTATCCGGGTAGTGCGGTGGGAAATTCAATGGTGGTTAAGTAATCTGTCTTCGGACCTAAGTATCTAAAACACACACAAAAACTACCAAAAAAGCAAAAGATTATAACTTAAAAACAAAACTACTCTAAGCCTTGGGTTGCCTCCCAAGAAGCTCTTATTTAACGACATTATCTTGAATCTTAGCATGATTTGACAACATTATAAATTTTCAATGCCCTTAATAACCTGTCAAAGCCTTGTGCACACATATCAGAAAAGCATACTGATGTCCGCCTTTTTAGGGTGTGTTTTTAGGGTGTATTTTTATGTGTTTGAGACTTTTTCTTTTAGTTTTGTGTTTTGTTTTGAGTCGTTTGTGTAGGTTTTTGTATTTCCTTAAGATATGGAGTCTACATAAGCTTTAGTGGTATTTTTTATAGGTTTTGGAGTTGTTATAAAGCATATTTTGAAGAAAGGAGGAAAGCACTTAAAGATAGCACTCAAGAATGAAGCGAAAGCCGAAGAAAATCACTCAAATAAAGAAATGAAGAATCAAGTTAAATCTAGGAAAGAAGTAGAGAAACTCGTAGCAAAGACATAGGAAAAAGAATCGAGTCAAACCGAGGTGTAACGAACCCGCTACTGAAGTTTTACTCAAAGTTGTTTGTAGTGCCGAAGGGGCTCGATAACGACCCTGTGAGGTTCAATACCGAGGCTGTAGGGGTTGATACCGAGGTACATAGGTTCGGTAACGAGGCTCTCAAGAAAGAATTGAACTAAAGAAGTTCAACAAGTGTCTACCAAGGTGCATAGGGTCGGTACCGAGGCACTCAATATCGGTAGCGAAGACAGAGTCGGCGCTTTTAATGATCTTTTATCCCTTTCCTTTTATATTATTAGATATTTTTAAGGAATATATCTTTTAAAAGATTTATTTCCTTATAGATAGCTTTAGATAGATTAGTTTCTCTATAAATACTCTTGTCTAGCCTTTGTTTTTCTCTACCAATCAATTAACCTAGTTTAGGGGGAGATGAGGAGAGAATAGAGACGAAAGGGGTGTGAGAGGAGATAGAGATAGAGTAGAGATTGGAGATTGCTTGAAAGACAAGTTTGTTTTGAATTTAGTTTGTAAGCTTTTCCTTTTTAATATAGTTGCTTTGATTTGAATTATGAATTGTCAGTAGTTCTCTCTCTCTAAGGTTGGGGTTAAACCCAACAATGGTTGTGCATGCCATGATTCTATTCTCTTGTTCTCAACTCCTCCTAACGAAAGTTGAAGGGAATTTCTCATTCACAGTGAAGCGAAAGCGGAAACCTTGAATCAGAATAGTCAATCAGGGTTTTGAAGCGAAAGCGGATCAAACCTAGTTGAAGTAGAAGAGATAGATAGTAAGTCTATTGATAGGATGAAAGTTAATTGATTTACTTGCTTGGTTGACGAAAGTTGATAACTTTATGTGATAAATGCATGATCTTTATGTTTCATAAGTGTTAGTATGCGTAATTGTTGTTGTGGGGATACCTAAACCTTAGATTTTCTCTTCCTTTGATAAAACTCTTGCTTTTGTTGATTACTTGCGCTCTAAGTAATAAAATTTGACACTAGACTTTCTCCCGTGGACCAACATGACTCCCCTGTACTCAGTGGGGCCTTGATTATAAATTTATTTGTTGTCAAGAAACCCTTTTTTACAAATTGACGCCATTGCCGGGGATCGAAATATAACTTGCGAAGACTGTTTTAATTTATCAAACATGTGTGCCCAGTTGGCATGAAATGGCATATGCTCAAAAGAATTCAGCACAAGTGGTGGCTTTAGAAAATGCTTACAATATGAATCAAAGCACTTGTCAGCAATACCACTTTTATCCAAGATGAACTCCATATATTCTCCATCTTCCACATTGTGTTGTAGACTTGGTTCCTCATCTAGCAACTCCATAAGCTTTGGGTGTGAGAATCACATTGCTCCTTGATTATATAGTATCCGCCCCTTTTGAGATATCCCTGATTATATCATCAAGAGACTTATCAACCGGCTGGGGTGGTTGGGAAGATGACTCAACTAGAAAGCTTTGATGACTCATGAAACATAAGAAATCACAGCATTCTTCAGGTCGTAAAAATAAAAGCCTCTCATTGCTCATGTAGTCAGCCAATCCCCTTGTCTCCAAATTCATACCATGGATAACTCCCATGTTCACCTCTCCATCACTGTACTGTATTCCCCAAGAACCAAGTTCAAACACATGGTCTTGAAATCTTGAAAATTAGTCATGGAAGTGTTCATCCTACAACTGTCTACAATCGAACAAAGCCATAGATCAGTAGCACGAGTGTTATGAACTGTAAGATAGGTTCACAACACCAAGAATAGCAAAAAAGTAAAAGCACACATAGTGATGAGTCCCCGGAAACGACGCCAAATTTGATGAGGTATTTTCGGTGGTCGTTCTACCTATCAAAAAATCCTAACTTAACCAAACTTAGTAGAATGGTAAGTAAGGGTCGATCCCACAGAGACTCGTGTAAAAGTGTTTAACTTGAGTGCCATGTAACTAATATGGTGTGTGTGTGTGTGTGAATGATTATCTAGACTAAGATGTAAACTAAAAAGTAAATATGAATGCAAAGTTGATTGTGTTAAATAAGTATGAGGAAAGCGTGTTAAACTCGTTAAATCCATCATAGATATACTTATTGATCATTGATTCTCTTGATTCTCACTTCACTTGAATAATCAATCGTGGGTTATTATCCAATACTTTATATTTAGTTGAAAGAACTAACAGTCTGAACAACCCTAATCATCTAACAACCAAGAACAACTCCTAGATTCAATTAAACGACAACTTTAAGTTCAATGTATCGATAGAAACAAAAACTCGACGCAAACGGTTAATCAAGTTTTCTGTGGTTTATTCCCTTCTACAAATGAATAGCCCGAACGAGTCTAAACAATTATAGTTGCTACTTTATCTAATCAATCCCAAACGGGACTTAATCAGATTAGTTGTAAATTAACCTAGAAATTCTATTAGGTGGCAAATCTAACAAAACCCTAGATAAACTTTGATTCAATTAAGCACAAGGAATAAAACCTATTCAAGTTGATGAGAATCAATCAAATCTCACAATAATATGCAATCTATGATTTCAATAACTAGTCGAACACAAGAGAGTTTAGCAATGCATGATTAAATTAAAAACAAACATACAAATTAGGTTCAAAGATCTCTTGAGAAAAAAACTCTCTAGAAACCCTAGCCTCCAAGTTGTAAATTCAAGTTATGACAAAGATAGAAAACTAACTAGAGTTTAAAGTATCTCAAAACTATATATGATAACAAAGGAAACAATCCTCCTTACCCTACAAGACAAGCCATACTCGGAAAACATAAAGCCAAGCCCAAAAACTAATCCCAATTATCGTCGGCCCAAGTCTTCGCGTAGAAGGCCAATTGCGCGGCTTGTCTTACAATTACGCGGTTGCGTAATATCCTACTAACCCGCGTAATTGTTTACTGGTGAAATTGCTCGGGCGCGCTTCTTCCTTTGCAAGCGGCGTAATTTCCTTTCTTCCTTGTTGTTCATCTTTACTCTCAATGCTCATTTGAACCACCTCCTATCTCACTTTAATCTTCAAGACACCACCACACAAAGATGTAAACCGTCCCGCTGTTGCTCATAAACCTATAAACTTGTAAAACCGAGCAAACAAGTGCAAACTACCAAAAAACACAAGATTCTTTAAACTAAACTAAAACCAACTAAAACTAACTAAAACCTATGCAAAACAAACATCAAACATGCATCTAAACTACACTTATATTCAAGCTATCAGTGGTCACACATTATTTATGTAGGTACACTTATGAACGATCCATGATATTTGGAGTAATAACGTCAGGGAGTACAAACCCTCAACCACCACACGAGTTTACTGCATCACCATATCCGCCTAACCCGACTATTCTGCCCTCCCAATACACAACTCCCAACTATCGTAATTTGTGGGGGTCTTCCACATCCCAACACACTCCACACAACACCAACCTAACCCTTGATTTTGAGCCCACTAGAAATCTGCATACTGAATTCGATAATGCTTTCACTCACCGGACCGACATACAGACTGACCCATATGGTGATATATGGCTCCAAGATGCAATTTCTTTTACTCCCTTGAGTCCTTATTTCCATGCTGAGACTCAGGCCCGGTCTTCTTATTCGAAACCTCCACCATCCCAACTTTATTTTCAAACTAAGACTCAGGCCGGGTCTTTTTATTCCCAACCTCCACCATCCCAACCTTATTTCCAAGATGGACCATCTGTGACTCAGGTCGGGTCTTCTTATTCATAACCTCCACCAGGTCCTCCCAACACCCAAGATGAATATGGTGGCGGACCAATCGATACTAGTTTATTGGTCAGTTATAACACGCATATAGCAAAGGTCATATGGGAAGAACAAACGGTAAGAACGTTTAATTAATTAACTTATATTTATTTATGTATAAATAATTATACTGAATAATTTTTGTAATAATGTTTTAGTACAATAAACTCATGAGAGTGCATAAGCGAGGGACCCTTAAGGATTTGAAAGAGTTGTTGACGGTTGAGTCAGAGTGTGTCACCTTTGTTCAACATAGCGGATTAATGCACCTACAACAATGGAGGTTCCAACAAACACATGAAGCATTGATTGAGGCTTTTTTCGAAAAGTGGTTCCCAAGGAAAGCAATACATGCAACCTTGTCCCAAAGATGGCTCTGAAAGCCTCCTCCTTCTATGATCGGAAAACATGTGTGTGAAGTACCTCGTCCCAATATGATTAGTGCACACTAAAATCTAGTAGCAAATACAAAGCCCATTGCAGGTGTCTCCATCCAGTACTCCATTGGACAATGCAGGTGCTACCATTTGATGCTACAGATCAACTGATCAACCTCAGTGAAGCCCCTGCACTCCATCCCTAAATATATCTCGCAATGGGTCCTCAACTCCTGGACAAGCTCCTGTCGCATATGTAGCCATCCATCATTCGCATTCCACCCCATTTGAGAAGCGAGCACCCTATACCCACAATGACCGTCTCGTGGAACATCATGCGCTTCGACAATGTATGCCATAATGAAAGGGGGTACATGAGATATGAGATCTAATCCTCCAAAGTGGCTAGTGAGAGGGGAGCCTTGGGTGGAATAAACCCCGTTCCCAACATGGGATGCAAAACCGGGTCGTCACCTTCCTCTGTCTCATCATCTTCCACTGTCTTGACATCTTCCTCTAGTTCATCAACTTTTGGTATCGAGGAAAATGCTTGTCCTGGCATAGAATGAGTGCCTTTCACAACCCTTTTGCGTTGGGGAGGTTGTTGTTGTAGATGCTCCTACCTAGTCAACCCTCTTGGCTGGACCTTTGATTTGTTCCTAGGTCTCCCCCTCGGCTTCTTACAATTAGGTTCCTCTAATCTGCTGGTATCCTTGCTCTTAGCATAATCGCGGATCACCTGATGTTACACGCGTTTGGGCATCATTCCTGCATTGTAGTCTGCTATCATCTTCACCCATTCATCATCGTCATCACTCATCATCATCGACACCATCCTTAGGTTTTGTCGTCGAAAGGCGTTCCCATACCAATTGCTTCCAAAAAGAATGGATCATTGAAAGCTCAATAGGCTTACATTGGGCGAGGCATCCCTTGACTTGGTGAGGGCACGGGAGCCCACGGGTAGTTGTCTACCATAGATAGTCGCATATCGGATGATATCCACTATCGTTCTTCATAGGGGCCATGACATGCTCGAACAAATGATCGATACAATTGTTGGATACCTTCGTTGGGAGGAGAGAGAATATTGTTCGGAGCGGTTTGGTTATGTGATGGATGTCCAGTGGAATAGTGGTGCGATCCCTCTCCATCTGCTCACGTATGTTCAAAATCTGGATTCTGATCACATTGTGTATCTTCCTCACTATAGTACTGAACCCTACAACAAATGATCCCAAGTAATCCTTCAGCGTCTAGTGCTGTGACTCGACCCTACAAATATTTGGAAATTAAAACTCAATTTTTTAAATTGGAATGAAAGGCAAAAATAACTTATTTTACCTATTTGTGGTCCTCGTAAAAAAGGTTGAAGCGGTGGTCGGTGAATGCCCTCACAATCTGATCGCGCCAAGGGGTGCAGATATGTAAATAAGATTGGCTTCACAACTGCTTTAACCATTTGGAGTCGCGCCTCGTACTCCTCCACGATCATCGAACAAAACAGTTCCCACGCTTTGTTTGTAAAAAAGTCCGCCATCTTATCTGAGAACTCACATCCCAACGCAAATGCCCTACAATTGCATTGGATGTGCACCCAACAAAGCATATGTTTGGCTTTGGGAAATAAGAGATCGACAACATTTACCTCAAACATATCCCTATCGGTGGGTATGGCTTTTGGCTCTGTTCCAACCATCTTATACACCACTCCCAATTAGAGTAATACCCATTCGTAGTGGTTTTGAATCTCTCTTGTCATAAACACAGAAGCAATATAGAAAGTCTTCCCGGTGCATGTAAATCCAACCATTTCGCACAAATGCATGTTGTACCTACAATGTCAATTCAATGAGATTTAATATGTGTACTTGAATCTACTATTTCATCATAGTTAATAAAGACTTACATGTTTGTTTTGTACGTCGAGTCCATCACAACGACATAAGGGAACAACTTCAACAACTGCATCGACTTGGGATGGGCAAAGAAGATGTATAGTACCTTGTTGCTACCCTCCTCAGTTCGATAGTCGACATAGTATTGATTAGTCTCTAAAAAAATGAATCACAAATTCGCTTACACCCCTTCCGTTCATCTCCTTTTTAAACACTTCATATCGAAAATCATACAATTGCTTCATTGATGTGGTCATATCTGGATACTTTTCCCTTAGGAATGTCATGGATTGCCTAGGATCTATATCTACCAAAGTCATTTGTCTTGCGTCAATCCTTTGAGCCTCAGTCAGTCGGCCCGCAAACAGATAACCCTCCAGACTAGTGGAAAGGTTATGATTGTGTTTACCGCATTCCACCCTTAGGTGCCACTTCTTGGTCTTTCTGTCCCTCCAACCTATCAACTCGAATGGGCAACCAATCTTTCTAGTACGATGACGAGGATTAATCAAATCAAGTATAATAATAATAATAATAATAATAATAATAATAATAATAATAATAATAATAATAATAATAATAATAATAATAATTCTGATTAATTGTTATATTTAAAATAAATTATATTGTAATAATTGTGAATACGGCTATATTTAAAAAAAATCTTTAAATACATGCATACTATCTCCTTCATTTTCATCACTTCAATTCACTCAATTTCTATTTTCACGCCTCTCACTTTCATTTCACTACTACAATAAATTAGTTTATTTAAGTACAAAATAAATCATAAAATTATTTACATATTAAATATTAGGCTCAAATAAAACGTCACAATAAGACCATTGTAATAATATATAATTTTTATAGTTAAAAATATTATGAATAATGTATTTTTATAACATATTAATTAATTCGTACATCTTAAATTTACACTAGAATAATAAAAAAATATAACCAATAGTTATTTAATTAAAATACACCAAAACTTGAGCCATATTTGATCTACATACACCAAAGGCCATATCTTTTCCTTTAGAAATTGTGTATATACACTACTATGTTTGCTTTATAGTTATGAGTAGTGAGTAGTTTTCCTATCTAGGGTCGGGGTTAAACCCGGCATAGTTATGCATGGTTTTATGAGTAAGATGATGTGTTGAATCCCTTCTATCTATTTTTAGATTGCTTGTTGTGTTTATGCCTAGATGAAAATCGGGGTAATTTGAGTTTTTAACTTGATTGAAAGAGATAGTTATAGACTTGAAGATTGATATTTGTTCGATTGCGAAAGTTTCGAGCTTAGGATCTAAAACAAGTGATTGAGTGAATTAATTTATGAGAGTAGATTGATTTGCTTGCTAATCAACGAAAGTTGATGAATTTTTCTATTTTAAGGCATGATCTTTATCTTCTTACGAGTTTATATGCATGACTATGTTGTGGTGACCCTTGTCCTAGGTTTTTATTCTTATTTGAATTTCTTAAGCTATATTCGTTACTGAGTTCGTTGTCTCGGTACCGAACCTGTTCTTAGGTCGTTAGTGTGTGCTTTCGTAGTTTATCTAGGTTCGTTAACGACCTTGACAAAGTCGTTAACGAGGTTGGTCGTGAGTGTGTTGTGTTGTTTTGCTTTGTTTTGATTTTCTTAGTAGTTTTGATAGATAAACAACCGTGCTTCCCATGGAACGATCCTGACTCCCCTACACTCAGCGGGGTCTTGACTATAAATTTATTTGTTGTCAACGAAACCCTCTCAACAAATTGGCGCCGTTGCCGGGGAATCAACCGTGTTTGTTTATTTATCTAAGGGTCTGGGAATAGCCCGACCCCATTTTTGTTTTTTATTTTTTGTTTTCTTTTTTTTGTTTTCTCAGCGTATGCCAGTTGGACGTCGAAGGCTCGAATTTGACAACGTCGTTTATTATTCAGAACCTGAATGTTCCCTGCACCGTAGACGCTAAGAGAACCGAGCTATGGCTACGCCCGAGGAGATGAGTTGTCAGATGGCCGAACTACAAAGGTAGATGGAGGCTTTAAAGACCGAGAAAGAAGTCGTTGTTGCCGAGGCTGAGCGTCAACGAGTCAACAGTGCTCGTCTACAGGAAGAGCTGAATGCCTATCCGAGCAATGCCAAAGAATACATGCATCCGGAACTGAGGGTGCCAGAGTCTCCAATTGTGCTTCCGGAGATAGAGAAACCGTTTGAGATTAAGTCTCAATTTATATCCTTGATCAAAGGGCTCAGTTTGAAGGGAAACCTACTGAGTGCCCTATGGAACATATTAGGAATTTTCTTGATTTATGTGACACCAAAGCTTTCAAGTGGTCTCTTACTGGAAGGGCCCTGAACTGGTTGGAGAGCTTACCTCCTAAGTCTATTAGGACTTGGAAGAACTTGTATGATCAATTTCTTACAATGTTTTTCCCACCTGCCAAGGCAACAGAGTTGAGAAAATATATCACCTCCTATCACCAGCTGCCTAATGAGACTTTCGTTGAAACATGGAAAAGATTCAAAGAGATGCTTGGACAGTGCCCCACTCACGGGTAACCTTTATATGTACTCCATGAAATCTTTTTCCAGGGTATCAATGCAGAGACGAAGAACCGTCTCAAACGCATACAGCGTGCGGTTTTATAGTGATGGAGCCTACGACTACATGGGAATTGTTGGACAAGCTGTCTAACTATGATGTCATGTATGGTATCCAGCGATCTCCCCGGCCCAGAGGCGGCTCTACATCCCCAACAAGGAAGATGTTGACTCCGATGTCAAAAATCAATTTCTGCAAGACGAGGTCAACCGCCTGAAGAAGCAGGTAAGTTTTCTGAAATCCTCTGAATCTTGTCAAGAGTGTGGTTCTTCCTCCCATAGTACTTCTGCTTGCACTAACATAGAGCAGGTGAGAGCCGCTGAGACATACACTGAAGTGAATTATATGAGAGGCCCATACAGAAACCAGCCAAATAATTTTGACAGGTCAAACAATTATCCAACATGGGGCAACCAAAATCCGAATGTCAACTATGCAGCGCCCCCACCGGATAGGAGACATGTACCATATCGACCTCTAGGCTACCAAGAGCCTCCATCATGGGTACAAGGGTTACAAGAAGGCATTAACGGAATACAAGCCAACCTGAAAAATCAAAACAAAAGATGGGGAGAGTTTGATATATGGAAGAAGAATGTCGACTCCCAACTAGGGAACCTTGCTGCATAGATTCCAAGACCACAAGGGCAACTCCCGGGCCGTCCCGAGGAGAACCCTAGGGGAAAAATAGCAGCGGTACACCTTAGGAGCGGAAAGACACTACCGGAGCGTGTCCAAGCAAAGGACAAGACCGAAGAGGGCGCCAAGGTTCCACTCGGTAACGACCCAGCGAGAGCGAGTACCGAACCAGCACACCATGGTGACGAGGCTACCAGGGTCGTCAATGATGTCTCTTTATTTGGTGGTGTTTTTATATATGATTTTCTTTGTAAATATGTTTCTTTTTCCTCTTTTCTTGTGTGTCTTGTTCCTTTTTAGCTTAGTTCCCGTATTTCTATGAGATTCGGAGACTATGCGCGTTTTATGTGTTTTGCAGGTGTTTTGGCATGGATCAAGGGTCGTTTTGAAGGAGAGTCGAGACATGGAGCAAGGCCCAAGCTAAAGAGGGAAAGAGGAGCAAGCCATGAAGAAGAACAATAGAAAAGCCAACAAGAAGAAGGTGGAACGAGGTCCGGACCGAGTTGCAACCACGCCGGGCCCGAGATGAAGTTTTCGACCTCGGACCGACTTGCACAGTAAGTCGGGCCCGAGGTCCTCCGTGTCGATCCGAGTAGTCACTGGACTGCTTGGGCTCCAAGGCACGAAATTGTAAACTTCCACTTTTGCCCCTCAACTAACCTATAAAGGCTCTCTTGTCTTCTAAATTTGGGAGGTTCCCACACTTAGCAAGGAACCCAACCCTCAAAAACTCTCAAGAGGATACTTGGAGAGCAAGGAGGAAGGAGAGGAGAAGGAGAAGAGAGAGAATCGGCCATAGAGAGGGAGATTTGATAGGTTTGGTTGATAGATTAGCTTTGCTTTGTTTTGATCTTGTGGATTTGGAAACCTTTGATTGGAGTTTGTGGATTGCTTTTGATTTGTGAATGAAACTTTGCTTTGGTTTGAGATTGATGATGTTGATTGCTTTGCTTTTTGATTTGTTTGCTTTCTTTGTTTGCCATATGGAGTAGATCTCCTTGATCTTGGGTTATGGGGGAAAACTCTAGCTAGGTTTGGGCTAGAAACCCCAATTCCATAGCCTTGAGTGCTTGATCTAGGAACCCACTCTACATAGAGCTACAATTCCTTACGAAAGTAAGGAATCAAGGCTTGTGATTGGCAAAGTAGCGAAAGTGAACATGTGTCAATCTCAAGACCTTGCTTCGAAGGGGATTTCCCCAAGGATCGATGTGTAGAAGTGGTTGGAACGAGGGCGAAAGCACTCGATCCTACTCCGATCATCACTTATTGCTTGAATTGGGGTGGAAAAGCCTTAATCTACTAGAGAAGGAACCCAAAAGCCCAAGATCTACTTTCAATCTTTGAAGTTCGACAAACCCAGCTACCTCGGGCCCGACTTGCCCTACGTCGGGCCCGACTTCCTCTTTGTCGCCAACATCGGGCCCGACGTGACACTTGTGTCGGTCCCGACTGTTCTCTTTGTTTTCCTTTGTTTTAAGTTCTCCTTTCCAGCTTTCTAGTGTCTAGGCACCTCAATCGAGTAGATTTCCCGAGTGTTCGACACCCACCACGTGCTACAACGGGGTCGGGTTATAAATTGTATCTCTAGACCCTCGCAATCCCGAGCGATCAGTCAACGACCCTAATCCAGGTAAGTTTTCTGATCCGAGCCCTCCTCTCGATCCCAGGCTCATTAACAACCCCATCAGGGTCGATAACGAACCGCCGAGGACACCTAACGACCCTAGTGTCGACCCGGTAACTTCACCTCTCGAGCTTGACTTGGTTTCGAGAATGGTAAAATCTCTTCCTTTTCCTATTAAGAAATCAAAGGACTCTACTGAGAGTAAGTTCAAGCGTTTCGTAAAGATTCTTTAGGGCATTAATATTTCCATCCCATTCGCTGAGGCCCTAAGCGAAATGCCGGCTTACACGAAATTTTTGAAGGATATTCTTAGCAGGATAAGATCTATCACAGAGCTACAAGATGAAGTCCGATCTATTTCTCTACCAGAAAAGCTAGGACACCCAGGGAGGTTTGCCATAACAATTGGCATAGGCGACCACACATTCAAAGCTTTATGTGATCTGGGCTCTGGTGCTAGTTTACTTCCCCTCTCAATCTGGTCGAAAGCCAACATGGGACCATTGGAACCTGTAGATATGAACCTCTACATGGCAGACGGATCATGCGTAAGGGCCACAGGAGTCGTGGACGACTATCCCATTCAAGTTGGGAAATTCTTTATCCCAAACGATTTCATCGTCCTCGACATGCCTGAAGACCCTCATGTACCCATTATCCTAGGCAGACCATTCCTAGCTACAGTAGGTGCTAGGGTTGATGTGCGGAAAGGACTCCTCACTTTTGATATTGGAGAGGAACGCGTGGAATTCAGCCTAGACCAAAACGCTAATGACCCAAACTGCGGCTACACAGATCGAGTTAACTCAGTCAGAACTCGACATAGCTGTTCCTAACATGCCTTCTCCAAGTACAAAAGCGGACGAGAATCTCACACAGGATCATGCCGAACCTCCTTGGCCCGTTAACGAGTCCCACATGCAGGGCTACAATCAAGGTGAGTACTCTAACTATGAATTCACTAGAACTGGTTATGATTCTTTTTCATACTGTGTTCCTACACCATGCTCCACTATATATGCTATAGAGGAATCCAGACCACCTTGGTTTTCGGATTTCACTAACCCTTATGTAGGAATATCGGGCATATTGATAGAAGATAAAGGACCAAATTTAGTGACTCAAGCCAATAATGCCTACAAAGCCAAGTATGGGATACCTCAAGACCCTAACATAGCCGCAAAAGAGCCAGTTTAAGCCAAGGTAAGTACGTCGGGCTAACGACGTTAAAAATAGCGGTTATGGGAGGCAACCCGCTTTTAGTATAGTTCTAGTTTTCTTTCTTTCTTTTCTTCTTTTTCTTAACTTTCTTTTGAGTTTTAGTAGTTTTTAAGATAGGAAGATAGGATAGTTCTTTTTAGCTAACAAGATGCAGGAGTTGGGCTCGTAAATCGCTCAAAGAAAGGCTACGGTGGCTCGTTAACGACCCAACCCAGGGTCGTTAACGACTCAAGTCGGCAACCCGAATTGGCAAACGGGCAGATAAGTAAATTTATCCTAATCTATCTTCTATCTTACCCATGTGTCGCCCCCTTTAACCTTACCCTACCTCTAGCCCCCTCCTATATAACCCTTCTAAACCTCCCACAAATTCCACTCTCAAATCATCAATCCAAAAGCATAAATCCCCAACAATCCCTACCGAAAATCCTCACCACCGATCCAAATCCTCACCGCCAACGAACTTTGGAAACCCTCCTAGTTAACGAAGTCCACCACCCGTGATTTCTCTTACCGACGAGATCCGAGCTCGTTAACCACCCAAATTTTTGATCTTTGCTCTTCAATTTCTCAATCTACCGGTATGATTTCTAAACCCTAACTCTTTATTGCATGATTCATGGTTTATAGGGTCGAAATTTCATATCTTGTTCATATAGGATCGAATTGCATGTTAGTGTTGCTCGACGATTTCAATGCTTGATTTACTAGTGGTTGATCTTGACTTTTAAGGGGTTGTTCTTGCTTGGATTCTCCATTGAAATTTGATTTAGGAAAGCATGAACTACCTTGTTTTAGAATTTTTTTGATCTTCACTATGAGTTTTTGGGAAACTATAGCATGTTCGGGATGAGCAATCGAGTAGGTATGGGGTGCATACACCCGATTGTGCATCTTACATAGGATTATGAGGGATGCATGCTTGATTCATGGCTAAATTTTAGAGTCTTTTACACTTAGAATCTGCGAACTAGTTCTCGGCGGCTCGTTAACGACCCACCTAGGTTCGTTAATGAACCTGCACATTATCAAGCGAATACAAACCAGTCCAGATCCGTTACCGACCCAATTGGGCAGTTAACGAGATATTCCGAGAGCTATTACGAGACCAAGTATATATGGGGTCTCTTGTCTATTAATTTGAGTGGATCTTATCTTTGGAAAAGTCGTATTTTTTGTAGATCCACATGGCAAGTTCCAGCCGAGCCACAACCCGAGCCCAAAAGAAGAAGAGGAATCAGAGATCCCCATCTCCACCTCGCATGGACACCGTGATCTTGCGCACTCAAGGACAAGCGGACTGCTACAACGCCATTCTAGACAAGGACCACTACACTCGGTGGTTCTCGAGGTCGAGTGCCAAGCAAATGCGGATCTATGATCATGTCAAGAAGGCCTTTTCTATTCTCGGAGTGCCTCACTTTTTGAAGAAGGAGAATGTACCACACTTCCCAGCTCTCACATCCGAGTTTCTAGCAACTCTTGAGATGAGATTCCCGACAAAGACTTTGGAGGGACGAATTCGGTTAAGGCTCGGTAATGTGAATCGTGAGTTCACTTTGGCGGAGTTCAATGCTATGCTTGAGCTCCCAAATCCTTCTCGAGATTACAGCCTAAAGGATTACAAGGTGACGAGGACTTGGAGCTACATCACCGGGGAGGTCGAACCCTCCACTGCGGCATTATCCGGGGCAAGCATCATCAACCCCATATTCAGGATCATTCTCCGAGTCTTAGCCGATACATCCTGGCCTAAGAGAGAGCTAAACAGGCCAACAAGGACGGAAGTTGCTTGCCTCCGCACAATTCTTTTTTAGGATCTCGCCCCATTGAACTTGGGGTACGATTGGCTATACTATGTTGAGAAGTCAATCAAGTCCAAGGAAGTATGGTGTGGGAATCTGGTTAGTCTTTTGGCGACTAATCGTGGAGTTGATCTCACCCTCTACACACCGGCCCACGCTCAGTTGCTCAACAGGAACTATTCGTTCAGCTCCGGTATTTTTACACAGGTTCGGGATGGGTACATTACAAAAGTTCAAGGCCGAAATGTTATGCCCACCCTATCTGAGATGGAGCTACTTTTTGTACCGAACTGGTACGAGGCATGGACGAGACATGCATTCCCGTTAGAGCCCAAGCCGCAAGATGAGCTGTCATTGAGGTCGTGTGAATCACGATTTGAGAGAGAGGGAGACGAGATGGAATAAGATGAGATTGAAGAGGCAACTACCGAGGGAGGTACAGAGGAGCTTGACATCGAGGAGGATAACCTCGATATAGAAATTCTGGGCACCAATGTCTTCATTAACGAGCCCACCAAGGTCGTTAACAACCAATTCGAGGCTTCTACCGATGCTCCTACCGAGGCTCACAACGACGGCAACGACCTGCCGAGAGCACCTACCGACCCCCCGCAACCACCTATCGACCCTCATTCTTATAGTATCGTGCCATACAACCCGGTGCTTTACCAAGACCACTTCCATCCTCACAATCACTATGAACCACCTCCTCCACCCGAGTACACTGGATCAAGTATCCTGCCACCATGGGCCGAAGATCTTTCAGCTCAGATGCAGCAGCTTAACCTTCAGCAGACACATATTCATCGGAGGATGGATAGATGGGAGAGTGTCTATTCTGCTCGCATGGCATTCGAGGATACGAGGCATCAGAAGAGAGAGGCGGAAGATGCAGAGCGTTGGAGGACGATGTATGACTTCATGGGGGAACTTTGAGCATTATTTTCCACCACCTAACCGCTTAGTCAGTCTGAAGAGTTTTTCTTGTTTTCTGCTTTAAGATTTTGTAAGTTTTTCGTTCTTTTCTTTTCTTTTCTATTTCTTTTCTTCTTCTTATTTTTCTTACAGTGGGGACACTGTAATTTTAAGTATGGGGTGGGAAAGGGTAGAAAACTTATTTTTTTGTGTCTTGTTTGTTTTATTTATTTTGAGTAGTTCTTTCTTCCATAATAAAAAAAACAAAAAAAATCGAAAAATTTGAAAAGTTCCAAAAAGAGTTTTAGAATTGATAGATATCCCTTTCTTATGGTTCTATGACAGTAGTTGCTAGCATGATCACATAATTCCTTGCAAGCATGTCTTTGATAGTTTAGCCTGATTCATGTTCTAAAGTTGTTTTTTATGAAGGAATAGCATTTGATGAAATTGAGCATGTATACTTTTTAGCATAAGTGATGCAATCCAACAAAATAATGACCTTGTGAGTAATTTTTGGCCTTATAGGGAAAACAATAAAAAATCCCTCTTCTTTTCTTATGTGATTTACTCTCTATGTGCATATTATTTCTTGGAATTGTGATGGTTATCTATTACTTGAAACCTATAAAAGATTTATAGTTCATTACTTGTGAAGATCATATGATTGAGAACTTTTTCATAAGCCCTATTAATCCCTATCCACCCGACATTATCCCTCTTTTTGAAGTCAATTTGAACTTTTAATCCCTTTTATTTTTAGCTCCAAAAAATTGTTCCCTAGCCGAGATAAGCTTGGCCCTATCCGGGGATTAGGACTTAGATTGGAGAGGTATGTTTTGTCAAGTGAGATGTTATGATTGGTTTTCAAATTGAGAGATTGTTGGGAAGGGTAGATTGGAAGTCTCTTGTTGTATTTTGTAAAAGAAAGATCTCTTGATAATAAAAGATGCACAAAAGAAATTTTTTTGAAAAAAAAATAAAAAAAATAAAGGAAGTATACACGATGAAGGTTCGTTAAGGACCTTGCTGGATCGTTAACGGGGTTGCGCAAGCAAGTAAGAGTTAAGAGTAAAAAAAAAAGAGAGAAGAATTTGATTAAGAAGAAGAAGGAGAAGTAAGGTGTGCATTGGTGTTTAAAGATAAATCAGATATTCTTTTGAGTTATTTTGTGATGACTTTCTAGGATGAATGGGTGGGTGGAAGAGAGTGTGCATAAAGAAGAGTGAGTTTGGTTATCTTATGAGTGTTTTGTTTGTGTGTGAGTTTTTCGGAGTCTTTGATTCTCGGATATTATTAGCACCACATAGCCAAAATATTTCCACGCCTTATTGTCTTTATCAATCCCCATTACAACCCGGCTGAATGGAAGCTTCTATGAAGTTTTCATTGAGCTTAAGTTCTTTTGATGATTTTTGCTTGTTTTGACAAATCTTGGGTGGAGAGTTTGGTGATATAAGTTTCAATTTCTATGAGTTTTTGTATATAAGATGTGTTCAGAGATTGAATTTATAAGCCTAAACACATGAGAGTTGAGTGAAACACATTATCCCTTGTGAGGCTGGATTGTATTTTCTTATGTGTATTTAGTGCATATATGTGTGATGACATTAATAGTCATTTGCTATTTTCTTCTATGAGTTGAAGTTGCTTTTTGGATGATGGTTATGGCTTGATAAGTATGATTGTTTGGTTTTGATTATTGTTTAGTAATTGCTTGAGGACAAGCAAGTTTAAGTATGTGGTATTTTGATGTTCGTATTTTTGGTATAGTTTTTAGGGCGTTTTTTTAGTTTGTTAGGTTTATTTTTAGTAGTTTTAGGGTTATTTTTGTGTTTTTTTGGATAAGTTTGCATATGTTATGAAAAGTATGGAAGCTACTCCGTTTTGTGTCTTTTTGTAGTTCTTAGCAAGGAAACGATGCTTTTCTGGAGCTGATTGGAGTGCTATGGTGGAGGATGGAAGAATACGAGATAAAGGAGTCGAAGTCAAGATTTTTGGAGTTGAAGTGTTGAAGAAAGCCAAATCCAAGCTCGTTAACAAGACTGTGAAGGGTCGTTAACGAGGCTTAGAGATAGAGTTTTTCGAGAGTTCGTTCCGATGTTTACTGACCCTGTGCGGAAATTTATTCCGTGTCGGTAGGGTTTTTAATGAGTTTTAGGGTTATTATATTTTATATTTTAGGTCTTGTTATCTTTCTAGGTTTTATTTCTATCTTTTTAGAGTTAATTTCTATCTTTTAGTAAAGTTTTTATCTTCTAGCCTTTTTTATTAGATAGCTTTATTAGTATAAATATCCTTCTTTTCGAGAAGTAGAAGGACTAGGAGAGCCGAGAGAGAGTCGAGTCCGTGGTTGTCGAACCGAGGTGGAACGAGAGTGAAGCTAAGGTCATTAATCGTGTTTTCGATTCGGTGTTCTTGTTGTTTTCGGTTTCTTCTGAAGTCTTTAAGACGATAATTTTCTTAGTAATTTGAAGTAGTTTTGTTTTCAATGTTTTCTCTATTTGAAGTTGTTTGCTTTATAGTTATGAGTAGTGAGTAGTTTTCCTATCTAAGAGAGTGAAGGCCCCTATACTCGTGCAATGATCCTGGTGTTCGTGTTTTTGGTATAGTTTTTATAGGTTTTCTTAGTTTGTTAGGACTAGTTTTGATAAGTTTAGGGTTAGTTTTGCGTGTTTTTGGATAGTTCTGCATATTTTGTGAAAAGTATGGAAGCTACTCCGTTTTGTGTATTTTTTTGTAGGTTTTAGCAAGGAAAAGGTGCTATTTGGAGTTGAATTTGGAGTGCTATGATGAAGGATGGAGGAATACAAGACGAAGAAGTCAAAGTCTAAGTTTTTGAAGAAGAAATGTTGAAGAAGCCAAGCCCAGACTCGTTAACGAGGCTGTGAGGGCTCGTTAACGAGGTCACGAGATAAAGTTTTCGAGAGTTTTATTTTGTTACTCACAGATCCTCTGCGGGAATTTATTTCCGTGTCGTAGAGTGTCTTTTTATGATTTTAGGGTTATTATATTATGTATTTTAGGTCTTATTATCTTTCTAGATTTTATTTCTATCTTTTAGGATTTTATTTCTATCTTTTAGAAAAGTTTTTATCTTTTAGCCTTTTTAATTTCTAGCCTTATTATTATAAATAGCCCTCTCATTAGCCTAGAGAAAGGAGGACGAGTAGGAAAGCAAGTAGTAGAGAGAAGAGGAAGAGACGAGAGAGACGAGAGAAGGATCGGAGTCGAGATCGAGAGCTCGGTGGACGAAAGTTGCCGGGGTCGTCAGTCGTGGTTTTGATTCGGTGATTTGTATTTTTTCGGTTTCTTCTGAATTTCTGTAAGACGATATTTATTATTAATTTGAGTAGTGTTTTGTTTTCAATGATTTCTTTTGTTGAATTTATGTGTTTCTTAGTTATGAATAGTGAGTAGTCTTCTTTTCTAGGGTCGGGGTTAAACCCGGCATAGTTATGCATGGTTTGATGAGTGAGATTATGTGTTGAATGCCTTTTATCTATCTTTAAGATTTTTTGTTGTGCTTAGACCTAGATGAAAGTCAAGGTGATTTGAGTTTTTAGCTTGATTGAAAGAGAAAGTTATAGACTTGAAGGTTGATATTGTTTGAATACGAAAGTTTCAAGCTTTAGATCCAAAACAAGCAATTAAGTGAATTGATTTATGAAAGTAGGTTAATTTACTTGTTAGTCAATGAAAGTTGATGAATTTATCTATTTAAAGGCATGATCTTATCTTCTTACAAGTTTATATGTATGACTATGTTGTGGTATCCCTTATCATAGATTTTTGTTTTTATTTGAATTCTCTTAAGTAATATTCGTTACTGAGTTCATATCCTCGATACCGAGCCTGTTTAGATCGTTATTTTAAGTCTTTTGTTTGCGGTGGTTCGTTAACAACCCTGACAACGTCGTTAACGAGGCTGCTTGAGAGTGTTCTGCTAGTTTTTGTTTGGTTTTCATTATTAGTACTCGATAAACAGACAACCTTGCTTCTCATGGAACGATCCTGACTCCCCTATACTCAGCGGGGTCTTGACTTATAAATTTATTTGTTGTCCTGAGTGAAGGCCCGTCAACAGCATAGTTATGCATGGTTTTATGAGTAAATGATGTGTTGAATGCCTTCTATCTATTTTTAGATTGCTTGTTGTGTTTATGCCTAGATGAAAATTGGGGTAATTTGAGTTTTTAAGTTGATTGAAAGAGATAGTTATAGACTAGAAGATTGATATTTGTTCGATTGCGAAAGTTTCAAGCTTAGAATCTAAAAGAAGTGATTGAGTGAATTAATTTATGAGAGTAGATTGATTTGCTTGCTAATCAACGAAAGTTGATGAATTTATCTATTTTAAGGCATGATCTTTATCTTCTTACGAGTTTATATGCATGACTATGTTGTGGTGACCCTTGTCCTAGGTTTTTATTCTTATTTGAATTTCTTAAGCTATAGTCGTTACTGAGTTCGTTGCCTCGGTACCGAACCTGTTCTTAGATCATTACAGTGTTTTCGTAGTTTATCCAGGTTCGTTAACGACCCTGACAAAGTCGTTAACGAGGTTGGTCGTGAATGTGTTGTGTTGTTTTGCTTTGTTTTATTTTTCTTAGTAGTTTTGATAGATAAACAACCGTGCTTCCAGTGGAACAATCCTGACTCCCCTATACTCAGCGGGGTCTTGACTATAAATTTATTTGTTGTCAACGAAACCCTCTCAAGAAAGGGCAAGAGAGAGAGAGAGAGAGAGAGAGAGAGAGAGAGAATGCTGAAGGAAGAAGATGAAGATGAGACGTGTGAGAGACGCTTCTTCTAAAGAACAAACTTGGGCTTCTCCCCGCTCCCAAAAAGCTTATTGGGCCTGGTCTACCTCGACGGCCCATTAAGAAAAATACGGGGGAGCGGGCCCAAGAAGCATCGCACGCATGAACGAGAGAAAAGCCTAAGTGTTAGGCCTCGCAAGAAAATTCCTCACAATTTGTCCACCCAACCTCTAGACCTGGCACCTCGCAATCCTAAGAAGTGCAACCCCGCACCCCGGGTTTGATGGACCAAGTACCCCTCGTGTTTATGGCCGGCGGTCCTCGGGACGAGGTCCCTAGGTCATGGGGATGAGATGGTGTTCAAAATGGTAAATAGGAGGTCGAGATCTCGAATACTCTTAGGAGGTCTAAGGTGTAAACCTCATTGATTTGTAAGCCTCGTTGGTTTGTAACCTTATTGTAAAGAAAACAATAAATAAAGAGCAAGTGTTTGCACAATCGAATAATGGAATCTCGTTTCTTGTCTTCTAGGGACGGTTTATTTCGGGTTTCATCAACAACAATACCTAATCTAGATGAGTGAATTTCAGTTATTGTTTTCTTAAATGATTAGTTTGTATGTCCTCTAAGATTCAACTTGCTTGTGCTAACTTTATACTAATTTATATCAATCTAATCATTAATGTTTTTTTCATGTAGATATGGTAGGGTGAGGTCAAAGCAAGACTATAAAGAATGGTGGAAGTGGAAATGGAAAGGCTAGTGAAAGTGCCAAGGCCTTAAACTTAGATGCGTCACAAAACCTTTGTGATATATTTGGTGATGATTTTCTCGAAGATGAAATTGGATCTAAAACTAATAGTCCAGCTAATGAAGAATTTGCTAATGATATTCAAGTGCAAGCTCCAAACAATTCAGGTTATTAAAATCTTATACTACTTACACAATTTCATTGATTCAAGTTAATTGTCATAATTTTTAGTTTTTCCCAGTGATTACATTAATTATTTTTGTTGTTCAAGTTTATATTGTTTAATGTTTCAATAGGAAATCAAAAGAAATATGCAAACAAGTTTGCAAGTAGAATTCAAGTTGTGTTGACAGTTCATGGGGCAGCAGATCCAACTCTAAACCAAGGCCATGAGGTGGATGAAAATCCACCTAAGAAAATTAGAACCAAATATATGCATGAAAATAGGCAAGAAAGAGAAGGAACCCAACATAATAATCTAAATAGCAGCCAAGGTAATTAAAATATTATGCATTCTATACTAGTTTACTCATTATATAATCAATGATTACATTTTATTCTAGCCTCTACAACAAGTTCTAGAAAGAGAAGGGGAGAGAGAGGCAAGTATAGTATGCAATCACTTGAAAAGAAGACTATAGGTGGTCAGTGCAAGCTTGATGTTGAAATACCAGATTTTGTTCGCCGAGCTGTTGTAGAAAATGCTAGACCTTGGTAAACTTTTGTGGCTATGTAGTTAGAACAACTACTCTAATGGATGCTGCAAATTGGGCTGATGTATTTGCCAAGTATGGTGATTCAATGTGGTTGCAAGTGAAGGTAAAATCTTCCATTTCAACAAGTGCCAAATGCTATCTTTCCATATTTATTTCATTAGGTGTGTAGTTATATAACACTATCTTGGAAAATACAGACCAAGTTTAACATTAAAGGCTCTTCTATGAATCTACTTCGACTTCAAGCTTTTGCTACAGATGCAATGCAACACTTGTATCGATTTTGGAAGGGTCGCTTGCATGCTTATTACAAAGAATGTGGTGATACTTATGAAGAGCACTTAAACAACCCTCTTGCTGATTTTCCAATTTCTAATTACAAAGCTTGTTGTGATACATTTATTTCGGATAAATTTAAGGTAAGATATCAAAAATCATCTTGCTTTATGTCATAAAATACAATAAAGAAGTTTATATTTAATTTGTTGAGGTGGAGTAATACTACTAACTGATTTGCTATGATCTTAGAATGTAGCAAATAACTAGTAGTAAACTGATTTGTTGGGGTTTTAAAATACAACAACGAAGTTTGCAAAATAGCAAGAATCGAAATTCTGAGAAGTGGTCTAAACATACTACTGGAAACTTATTCTTCCTGAGGTGGAGCATATTTTGGTAAGGTTGCATTATTTAGCTCTTTCTAATTTTTCAAATGATTTTAATACAAGGTAATGTATGTGTATGTGTAGACCCAAAACAATGGTAATGTGTGTTGGGACGTTGTTGGGACCTCTGGTTCTAAACAACGGATCAACGATGTAATTCTCTTAAGTTTTGATAATGACAAACACCATAGGGAACTAATGTGGTTTGTTCAAGTATTTCTAAGGAACACAGGTACAGCCAAGAACTCCTATGAATGACCAAAAGCCACTGCAGGCCACAATGAAGAGTTTCCATCAAGGAAACTTTGAAGAGGAAAGTTCCCATGAAGTGGGAACTCCCAGAAACAATCAAGAGAACACAAGCTTACAACGATGAAGAGTTTCCATCAAGGGAACTCTGAAGAAGACAGTTCCCATGACATGGGAACTCACATGTGAGGACAACGACCGTTCAGCGCAGATCGCGGGATTCTGTCTCAGACAGCCCGAAGGAACAGTCTGAGGATCAGACTGTCACGCTTCATCCAACGGTTCGATTGATCCAAGAAGTTGACCTAGTTCAAACCAAAGTCACATGTGAAGAAAGTACAACTTGGGCATCAAGCAAAGGGCATTTTGGACACAAACGAAAGATGCGACTGCCCAAGCTCACTGGACTATAAAGCCAAATGAATAGTACTCGGATTGAGTACTTCTCCCAGAACTCTCAAACACCCACATATGAGAAAAAGAAAGAAAAG
The DNA here is from genome assembly GCA_964016875.1 of Fallopia convolvulus. Classification (NCBI taxonomy): domain Eukaryota; kingdom Viridiplantae; phylum Streptophyta; class Magnoliopsida; order Caryophyllales; family Polygonaceae; genus Fallopia; species Fallopia convolvulus. Next base: position 11,719,623 of record OZ024734.1, read on the forward strand.
GAAGAGAAGTCCCCGCCGGCGAGTGTGTGATCTCAACGACGGTGAAGCCGAAGTTCCCAAGGACAAGGGAACTGAGAAGTCGGTGTAAGGTTTGACTTATTTGTATTTTGCTGTTGTGAGCTTAGGAACTCAGTTTAGAGGATTTTCTGGTGTTGCTAGAGTTAGGAAGAACTCGTAGGAACATAGAAGTGTGAATCCGGCTGTGTAACTAAGGAACAAAGCAATTAATATAAGAAAGTCATTCAAAATCCTCCAAGCGGAGGTAGAGGTTTACCCATACAACTAGTTGGTTGTAGTGGGGTTCCTCTATAAAGGAACTGCGTTCTTTACTGTCTTTATTACTTGCGATTGTTTACTTCCGCTGCCTTGGGAACAGCTTAATTGCCAGTTCCCAAGCTCTTTGCTAACCGTTTACGATCCAACAATGTGCTACTTGACCTAGATATTGTATGGCTTGCTGAACATACAACAGTGGATATGGAATATTAAAATAGGTTAATGATGGTCGTTCCAAGGAAATACATGTGAGTATATTTTCATAATATTCTCTTAAAGTTGGAGTGAATGTTACTTCTCTTTTAAAGAGATGAGTTGATTGGTAGATTTGATGAGGGTGTTGTGAAATTTGTTGATTTTTAATCCTTAAAGGCATAGTGTTAGTCTTTTAAAACTTATATTGATATAAGTTTTCATTGTTAACAGGTTTTAAAACACTTAAATACAAAGGAGACTTTGCCAAAAAATTTACTGAATTTTGTATTTCTTTCATTTTTACAAGCACAAATCCATCAACTTGTGGAAGACAAAGACAAAGAACCTGAAGGTGATCAAGAACGTCCTCAAACACAAGAAGAAATGTTGCTTCATGTACTAGGCTCAGTATACTCGAGGAAAAGAAAATAGTTATAGAGGTTCGGCCAAAGCAAGACTACAAGAAGAGCAACAAAAGATTGTGCTTAAACAACAAGATCAAATTACTCATTTACAAGTTGGAGGCAAATAAAAAAAGGTATGGATGAATATAAAGAAGAGCAAAAATAAATTATGGCAGCTATGGAGAAGAGATTTATGGAGATGATCACTAGAAGCACTAGGTATGGAGATGATCAGTAATATACATCAACTTTTTTTTTCTCCATCTCTTATACTAATGAATTTCTTCAATTTTTTGAAGGATGGGATGTGATGATGCTCGTTATGATGATCACTAATGAGAAGTAAAGTATGAAAAAGGTTGCAAGCTGTTGAGGTAGTGCATTATATGTATATAGCTGACTGATTTATCTAATCACTTTTTGTCAAACACTTTGGATAAACTATTGGCATATGCCTATTTTGTTGACTCTAAGATGATCCATTATATTAGCCTTGATGTAATTAGTGAAGTTATGTATGGATAGTGTAAACAGATATTTAATTGGTATATGTAAGTCTTAAATTATTATTAATTATGTCATATAATTTTATTTTTTTATAATGTTTATGAATATTAAAAATATATAAAATCTTAAGGAGAAATTTAATTTATGATAATAAATAACCTTTAGTAACAAGTGATTTGTTGCTAAAAAATACTCTTTTTTGGCAACAAAATTCATTGTTGTATAAGTCTATGAAATTTTGTAACAACATACATTGTTGTGAAAGACCTAAGTTTTAGTTACAATCACTATTGTTGCAGAAAATAGGATATTTGCTGGAGCTCATCCAAATTTATGGCAATAATAGATTTTTGACAGCAACTAAATTGTTGCGAAATATCGATTTTTGGCAACAACAAAACGTCGTTGTGAAAAACTTTAGTAACGGTATCTATCGAAAGTTGTTGCCAAAGATATTTTTGGCAACGACTCCCATCGTTTCCAAAAAGAGATTAGTGCAAGAACTTGATTTTCAGCGATTCTTCTCTGTTGCTATCAAAAGAAACACGATCGGATAAAAATTCACTAAAAGACTAATCTTAATTTCTATCAGAGAATAGAAACAAGTAAACAATCTGAACGAAGTCAAACAATTATTCCATTGAAGGAGAACGAGTACACTCACGCTCTCTGAAACTTATATGTGTTATCTGCAGATTTCTATCATTATTAAGTATGGTTTTTCTATCCTATGCCTTAAGGACATAAAAGAAAATTAATAAATCCTAAGAAAATAATCAAGATAATTTCAAATAATAAGATTCAACAAATTATTTTTATTTTAAGGTTCTTAACCTACACGCTTAATTGGGACATAGGTTAGAAAAATCGGATTACGTATTTAATTTAACTATACGTGTCTATACGTATGTAATAACAAAAACGGTTAAGAAAAAACAACCGTGAACCCGGTTCGATCTGTATAAATGTAACTAAATTCTAACTCTCCATGTTTGAAAATACGAAAACAAAAGCGACGTAGCCAAATTTTGGTACAGATAAGCTTTCATCGATCGACTAACCCACCATGTTTATGTTCTTTTTCTTCCTTCTTTTTGTACCTTTAGTGTTGTTTCTTTTTCCTTTTTGAGTTGTGTGACAGGCATATATTTTTTTGTATTAAAAAAGGAAAAGCGATTCAAAACATGAAATAAATTTGGACAGGCTTTGTTCAATCAAACATGATGATGGCCTTCTTTTTATCACATCATACCATACAGTAATATCTTTCGATCGATCACATGCAGCCACTACGCCATGATCGACCAGTGTATCTTGCTGATTCGCTTATCATCATCACCATCATAAGAATCGCATATGTTACTTATATACAGTACCTGTAATCATTGTCATTGTAATTGCATGATTTCTGAAAACCAAAATACATGTGCATTTGTATACTACTGTATTAAGAATTCAATTTCAGTAGTACACTGTCACAAAACTGTAGCCATATATGTTATACTTCTCCATTATTGTGATCAGAAAGAGATAAATTAAAAGGTAGCTAGATCCGGATAAATCTGAAACCCTTGTACAACTGAATTCCACGCACAATTCTGTCCTATCTCTTCATACAACTGATCAGTTCACCGTTACACAATTTATTTCATTAATTATATGAGTCTCTCAACTGAGTTCACCGTAATACAACAAAACGTTTACAATGTTCAAAATTGTGATAATAATGCAACTGTCACACATTAACTCATGCCTCAAAATTAGAAATTAAGGGAGAAGAACCAAACATGAATTCTCTAAAATGACTATATATTATGTATAGAAAAAACTCACTCATCACATTGCCATGGACAGGAAAAAATTAATCAACAAGCTACAGAATAATATGAATTCATAAACACTGTACAAAAGCACACACGCACGTACCCACCAGACAGACAATATTGAATAACCCTTTCATATTGCTAGGTAGTAACAAACTAAACCCATTCGTGCACATCCTGGATCACACCCAAATTAAATTAATTAATAAAATAAGGTAGTGGAAATTATAAGGGCATAAAAATTGCCCTTGTTTTTTTCCCGGACGCGTCTCGTGAATGCTGATAAAACTAATTAATTACAAGAGGAAGAAGGCATGAGGCTTAACCTTAAATGATCTTTCTCCATCATAAACCGAGCCTTGTTATTAGTCTCATTGCTAGAGCTTTGGAGATGATCTTCATCAGAGCGCAACCGCTTCTTACTTGAAGATTGAAGAGCCACTCCAAACAGCTTCGTACAACCAATAGTAGCACTACTACTACTAGTATTATTAGTTTGAGACCTTGTAGTAGTAATGATAGCACCAGAGTTGAAATTAACATTGCCACTCCCCATAATAACTTGAGCTTGTGATGAGAGTAATCCCTGCCTATAGTAATAAGGCGGTGGTAGCGGCTTATGTGGCACCACGGAACCACCATTGTTAGTGTAAGAAGATGGGTACGACGAGTCGCTAGGAGCAACCGGCTTGACATGGTTTTGGACAAAGTAAATGATATCAGTATAGAGTTTTCTCATGTGGGTGAGCTCCGAATTGAGCATTTTGTTGGTCCTCCTCAGCTTCTCGTTGTCCTCAAAGAGGGCCGACAAGCCTGAGCCAGGAGGCGAGGAGGAGAGAGGAGGAGGAGGAGAGGATGAGCTGTCCTGCTGCCAGGCTGGCATGAGCTTGTCATCTGATGATGCACGTGGAGAGAGATCATTGGGCGCGAAGAAGTAGGATGGAGCTGATCTAAGAGGAGAGTGCAAGGGTTGCGCTTGGTTGAGTGGTGGTTGGGCGGTTTTGCGGCGTTGGATCTCACATAGCAAGTGCTTCTCCCCTCTTTTGAAGTACTCGTTCGCGAACTCCCACCTATCCGGGACGATTTTCCTAAAACCCTAGTGTCGCACGTACACACGAAAATAATAGAGTCAACATATATAGATCCGGTTTCCCTACAACGGACGGAGTATATAATAAGCTCCATGAATTGATTATAATGAATAATATAACTTACATAGGTGTTGAGTTGGCGGACAAAGCTGGAGAAGTTGTTGTGCTTGAAGTAGTTGGGGAGAAGATCACGCGCGAATTCGGGAGGTCGCCAGACGACGAAGGTGGAGTGATCTTCTCCCCAAGAGACGATGTGGTTAGTGGTGGGATCATCCACCAGTTGGTAAGTCTTTGTCAGAAAGGGAGCTGGCACTGATTTGTGTGTGTCAAGGCTTAGGATTATATCTTCGCAATCCTCCAATATTAAAGCCATCTTCTTCTTCTAGCTTAATTGGAGCGCAAGGAAGGGAGAAACACCTACTTAATTAGTTTAGTTTATGATTGTGGACAGGGGTCGAGAATTGGGAAAGGAAGGAGAGAGATGCAAGCTAAGGGTGAATGATTCAGGTGGATGCGGTAACTTAAAAATGCTTTAAAAGGGAGAGATGCGCGGAGATTACTGTGCAACTTTTTGCAGCTGCATATTAATAGTTTTCATTTTTTTTAAATAAATAAATTTTCCTAGAATTTTTTTGTAATATATTGTGACCTTTACAAAACCTACTAGTAGTATTTTGTTCTTGGAGATTATGAAATCTATTTTTGTAAATTATCAAGTATTATCCAATAATAACTTAAATTTCATTCACTTATTTACATAGTTTAAAATTAAACCAGTTCATAAATTCGACTAGTTTGCATGCCTTAGAACATTTTTTTCACGTCATCGGCATTTGATTCCAAATGTAGAAAACGCTTCTACCAAAAAATAAAATGTAGAAAACGCTTATATAATGGCTATCATGAGGTATTTGTTTTAGGAGAAATTCCCTTCTATGGATAAAAAGTCACTGAAAATTTAAGATCTTAAGGATTTTAAAATACCCAAGTTCTCATTTCATCTGTCCAAGTACACTTTTTTTTTTTGGGTCGATGAAATATACCATCATAAAAAACCACAAGAAAAGTTAGATACTACAGTAATGTGCACAATTAATAAAGTTTGGGTTGCATAAGACAGTCAACCACAAAGCTCCGGATACATTCAAAACCTTTTTATTTTTTGAAAAAATAGTAAAATCTTTTGGAAGTTTTAATATTTTGTTCACTAGTTAGCTACGTTGATTAGTGTAAATAATAGGAGACGAGTAAAAAGACACAAGGGAAAGGGAATATGTGTCTGTCTGTCTCTCTAGGACTCCGAAATTACAGCCTTTTCAACACAAACCCGTGAATAAATTTAAAACTAATTTTTATTTCCTTCTCGCTCTCTGCGACTCATTACCTGATCTCCATTTTCTTCTTCTTCTTCTTTTTCTATTTCCTCTTCTCACTTTCATTCCCATCACACCCACTTTGATAGCTACCGTCTGGCTACCATTGCAGTATAGATAGTATTCCAACTCTACCAAATAAAAAGGAATTTTCTTGGAGATTGGGTCTGTTTTGGGAAGGATAATCACACTAATACGTTACCTGCTGAAATGCGGGAATCCTAATCAAAGAGAGTTCACAATGCAAACTACAAGTAAGTTGTAAAGCAAGATAAAAGACAAGAGAATAAGAGCAAAGAAATAGAAAGTTTTGTATTATGATCGTGATTGCGGATGAATTTTCTGTTAGCACAAGTAAGCACTTGAACGAAGCGAAATGACTGGATAAGAATAAATTGAGTTTTTGCAAGTGAGTTCGAGTATCACTGTCGATGATCCTCCATCTTGGCTTTGTCCTCGTCTTATATCTTTCTCCACAAATTATGCCGTTGAAGTAACGCCTCATGAATCCCAAAGATCTCGCTATTAGATTGAATGTGCTAGCTGTTGAGGTGGTTGATTGCCAATCCCGAAATTTTAGCTTTGCTTTGACTACGTCGTCGGCTTCCACTCTTAATAAACTACTCGGGCCGATCGTTTTGGGCTTGCAACGTCTCTTTGGGCTGGATTTTGGAGAGGCCCAACAATACCCCCTCAAAAACCCGGGAAAGTTCCCTCCACCGCTTTTATAGGGTTTTTGATATTGCACTTTGGAAGTTGTAGCGAGTAAAGACACGTCCCATCAATCCCTATTTATAGCGGTCATGATGATCTCTCCAGGCTTCAACTGCGCTTTTTACTGGTGTCCAGGTACGTCTTCTTCCTCTTCATCTTTCATTTTCTCCCTTTTCTTAGTTATGGCGACTTCTAGCTCTTCCCCAAAACCTTCTCTTTACTGTCTTGAAACCGCCATTTCTCCTTCTTTCACCTCTTCTAGAATTCTCACCCCATACCATCAGAGGGATAGAACCTCAGAAGATCCCCCACATCTTTGCCTTCTCTGCGGGCTTTCCTTCACATGTAGAGATATTCTCTCCTCCTCCCGGTATATGTGCCGATTTTTAGGCCGACGACTGGGTATGCTTGTACGAGTACCCTTTTCGTATCGGCCATCATTTCCCTTTTTCCCCACAAGTCATCGATTTCCTGACCACTCTCAATATGTCCCCTGGGCAACTACTTCCTCAAGTTTGGAGGCTCCTGTTGTCCGTTGACCTCCTATGCTCCTCTCATGGCCTTCCCTTCAAAGTTGCTGACTTTTTCCTCAACTATCGCCTTTCCAAAGGTGGTTCTGGTCGTTTGACCTTGAAAACCTTTACAAACAAGTTTGACCTGATCGTTAACATATCGAAGTCCGACTGGGGTTGGGCTGATAAATTCTCTTCGTAAAGTTGTCTTCTATGGGAGTTGATAGGTCTTTTCTGAAAACTCGATGGCGTCCAACAAGTAGTGTTTCTCTTTTTACTCGTTACGCCTTATTTAAATTTAACCATTGTTTGTCTTTTGTGCAGAGAGTCTCGCAACCCCCCAACCTCGCAAGGTGTCATCCCAAGTTATTTCCTATATAGAGGCCCTTTCGTTGGAAGATAGATCCTACTCCAAACTGGTAAGAGCGTGCTTCACAAAATCTGAGGATACCGAGATGTCGAGTAAGTTTCTTCTCTTTTTACTTTACTCCTTGCTTCGACGCCTTTGTTATCTATTAATCTCGTTACTTGCATGTTGCCAGGTTCGAGAACTACCAGATCCACTGTTGCGCTATCTACCTTGGAAAGAGTTGAGGCCAGAAAGAAAAGGAAAGCGGAGACAACTTCTACCGCAGATACTTCTTTGGTGGTGGCCATTCCTCCAAAAAATGCAGGCGATGCTCCCAAGGTTTCTTCGTCAAAGAAAAGCGCATCCTCTAGCATGACCGATCTTCCTAGCACCATGATGTCTCTGGACATGGATGCAGAGAAGGGCATAAGGTCTTTGATACCTCTTCAAGTGGATTGTCTCCATGGTTCAAGACACCGGTCTACTTTGCCTTAATTCTTTGGCGAGATACTAGCGGCTCAGTGGCAGGTATCTTGTTAACTGATAGGCGTGAAATGGTCGTGCAAATCACGGTTATGCAAAAGAGTCCTAACAAACCTAAAGATTGTAGTCTTAGGGAAGTAAGGGTCGAATCCACATGGAGGAGATTTATCTTTTTATGTGAATTTTATGTCAATTAAAGTAAAATGGATTTTTACAATTAAACTAACTATTGAGCATGCAAAAACTAGCAAAGCAAATAAAGTTTGGGTTTTTATCAATTTAGGAAAAACACTTAGTCAACCAGAGATCCACATTCGTATGACAAGTTGATCATAGATTTCACTCAATATCGCATGCATATGGAATTCCAATTCCTTTTTAAAGATAATTAATAGCACAACCAGATACTATCACCCTAACTAATTGAGTAACCCTGAAACTATCAAGATTCAATTCAAAAGCAACATTAAGAATAGGAATATAATTGTTGAAAGGGTTTCTTGACAACAAATAAATTTATATCAAGACCCCGCTGAGTACAGGGAGGTCAGGTTCGTCCACGGGAGATAGTCAGTATCAAGTTTTGTTCCTTAAAGTGCAAGTAATCAACAAAAGCTAGGGTTTTTAACAAGGAAAGGGAAATCTAAGGTTTAGGGTATCCCCACAACAACAATCATGCATGCCAATACTCATGAAACACAAAGATCATGTTTTAATCACATAAAGGTGTCAACTTTGGTCAACCTAAGCAAGTAAATCAATCAACTTTCGCTAAATCAACAAACTTACTATCTAATCTCTTCTACATCAACTAGGATAGATCTATTTTCACTTCAAAACCCTAAATTGACTTTTCTGATTCAGGGTTTCTGCTTTCGCGTCAACTATGAATGAGAAATTCCTTATCAACTTTCGTTTCAAAAAGTTAAGAGTAAGAGAGAAGATTCATGCAATAAAAACAATCAATTCATGATCACAAACAAGCATGCATAACCATTGTTGGGTTTAACCCCAACCTTAGAGAGAGAGACTACTCACAAATCATAATTAAAAACAAACAACTATATTAAATAAAAGGGAAAGCTTACAACTTTGAATCCAAACAATAGTTCTTCTCCACAAACCCTACTCATCTCCTTCTCTCGCCTCTCTCTTCTCTCCTCCTCCCTTACTTGCCCTCCAAGGCAATTGATTGTGTCGAGAAAATTAAAGGGTAGACAAGAGTATTTATAGAGAAACTATTCTATCATAAATCTATCTATAAGGAAATAATATCTTCTAATAAAATATATCTCTTCTATCTATCTAATAACATAAAAGGAAATAGGATAAAAGCCCATTAAACACGCCGACTCGGTCTTCCGCTACTCTCGGGGTGGCTCGGCACCTACCCAAAATAGGTCGTCACCGACCATGTTCAACACTAAAAGCAGCCTTGAGTAAAACTTGCGTGGAAGATTCGTTACAACTCCGTTTGACTTGATTCTTTTTCCTATGTCCTTGTAACAAATTTCTCTATCTCTTTCTTGACTTGAAATTGATCTTCAATGACTTTATGATCTTCGTTCCTTGAGCTTTATCTTCATCTTCTCTTCCTTCTTGAGTGCTATCTTCATCGGTTTTGCTCCTTTCCTCAAAAGTGCTCCAAATAGCTTCTAAAAACCTACAAAACACCACCAAAGCTTATGTAGACTCCATATCTCATGAAAATACGAAAACCTACACAAATGACTCAAAACAAAACACAAAACTAAATAAAAAGACTCAAAGACACTAAAAACACACCCTAAAAACATGACTAAAAAGGCGGACATCAATAATCATGATACAAATCTAGCATAAAACAACTAGCTTTTATACTAGAATGCAATAAACTCTCTTTTGCAATAGACTTGCACAACCAGATACTAGTGCAATGCAGTTTGCTACTATGAAATAGAAAAACTCAACCAGTAATTTCTCTAGATCTAGCAATTGAGATTTAATAACAACAACCCTAGAAATTGTTGAAATCAATCACATAAACAATTCAATCAAGAGAGTAAAATAATTCCATGCAATAGATAAAGAGTAGAAATCTCACAACTGAAAGTCAAAACGAAGCTTCAAACTGTCTGACTAAGCAAAAGGGCTTAGTTCTCTATGAAAGGCTAAAAACTCTAAAAGGAAAATATGATAATAGTGTATGAATGAGAGATGCAACTCTCTAAAACCTAATATATCAAACTAGGTCTAAAAAGTCTATCCAAAAATACATAAACTCGGACTAAAGCTGATAAAGATGTGACCAATCAAATTATAACACGTGTCTTCATTTCGATGCGCTGACCACCAAAGGCAGCGGGCGCCGCCAGCAGGACGCGATCTTCAATTTTCTTCAATCCAGCTCTAAAACTCCAAATTAATGCATCTTCGGGTCTTCTTTCTCCTATCTGAAAATAACATATAAAACACCTAAAAATACCATAAACCCATGCTAAAACTCCTCCTAAATACACAATATAATTGTGCATATCATTAACACCTTTTCAGATTTTTATTACTCCAAGGCATCTTGGTTCTTAACAGTTTACCACTTGTTTTCTAGGGTCTTCAACTCGCTCTGTCGACTTTTGACGCATTCAAGGATTACCCCGATCAACTGGCCCAAAGCAAGATCAGTGTGCAGCTCGAGAAGGACAGAGTGGTCATCCTGGGACAGGAGAAGAAGATCCTAGAGAAAAAGGTTGCTAATCTGCAAGGTTCTCTTCAGAAAGTTGGTGGAGAGTCCAGAGAGTGGGAAGACAAGTTCAACGCGGTCTCGAAGAAAAGCGCCGCTCTTGCTCAAGAGATCGAGTAAACGGCTGATTATTGGTCGCTTAGAGCCCGCGTCGAGACAATAGAGGAATTTGTCGCAGGGAAGCACTCTTCCTGGGATGCCGCAAAGGAAAGGGAGCAGTTCGAGAACCTGTTCCCTGATGAAGATAACGCGTCCAAGAAGTCTTCCCTTGTCGATGGGATTTCTTAAGTTGCCAAAGAAGTGGCTCAAGTGGAGATGGAGAACCAGAAGTCTGCCGAAGGAATTTCTAAAGAATGATTTTCCCTTGCTCTTTTTTAATCTCAAAACTCTAAACATTTCTCTACCGCCAGTGTGTTGGGGTTTCAAACACTTTATTTGTAGGGCCGCTTGTTTTAGGGCCTTAGTGTGGAAAAATTTCTACCCCATGCTGGTTTTTTAGGGGTTTATGTTATGAATGATGCGTTAGTACTCGTATGGTTTTGGATCTGTTTTTTGTCTTTTTTGCATGTGATACAGGTTTGCTACTGCGGAATGAAGATCAACGCGTTACGAGAAGATTATTTTTAGTTTATTGATAGATTCTTGTTGTAATAGCGCTTTAAGATGCTGAAAGAGAGAGAATGATGTATTTAATAGAATGTAAACACTTGTGTTCTATAAAATTTTGAATTGAGTTACAAGCATTTTGTGAAACTCTTCTTGTTCTAGAGTTTGTGTTATGTGTTCTCATCTCTTGCATCTCTTGACTAGTCGTTGTGTGCACAACGTTGCCTGATCGTAAGGCGAGGGCCCATGTTTTAGCCTGTAACGTCACAAGGCGTCCCTTGTTAGTTTTTATAGGACCATCGTTGTTTCATGTGTGTAAGAAGATGTAATAATGTAATGTGAAAAGAATGAAGTAAGTGATTCATACCTTATAACGACTTGCATGTTCTAAAAGTGCTACAACTTCAAATTCATCGCGTTCCAGCTTCTGGGGACCGTCTTCCCATCATATGATATCAACTCATAGGCTCCTTTTCATACGATCTTCGTGATCTGATAAGTTCCTTCCCAATTGGCTCCTAACTTGCCAGCATTCAATTCTTGCGTGTTTTGAAAGACTTTTCTCAATACCCAATCTCCCACTTGGAACGCCATTGCATTAACACGTTTGTTGTAACTCCGAGCTACACTCTATCTATATGCCGCCATACGAACTGATGCTTCATCTCGTAACTCGTCAACCGTGTCTAGATGATGTAACAAGTTAGGTAGATTTGACTCCTCGGTAGTAAGTCCATATCGAACCGTGGGCAAAGTTACTTCTACCGGTAACATGGCCTCGTATGCATAGACTAAAGAAAAAGGCGTATGGCATGTGGCAGTCTTGGGAGTTGTTCGATCTGACCATAGAATAAGGGGCAACTCGTCTTCCCATCTTCCCTTAGCCTCCTTGAGTCGCTTCTTTAAGTTGTTGATGATTACTTTGTTGCTTGCTTCTGCCTGACCATTGGGTTGAGGATAACGTGGTGTTGACATCACCAACTGAACGTTGTATTGCTGGCAAAATGATCTCGTTTTGTCACTGATGAATTGAGATTCGTTGTCGCACACGATGGTGGATGGTATTCCAAATCTACTTAGGATATTTCTCTTTATGAAAGAAATGACCTGGGTGTCTTTGACTTCTTTGAAGGCTTCGGCTTCAATCCCTTTAGAGAAGTAGTTGGTCATTGCTATGAAGTAGACGCGTTGTCCTAAAGTTGGAGGGAGCTTTCCGACGATATCCATTCCCCATTTCATGAATGACCAAGGGGAAGTTATGGGATGTAACAGTTCCGAGGGTTGATGTGGTATAGGTCCATGACGCTGGCACGCATCACACTTGCGGGCAAACTCTACTGCGTCTTTGTTCATGGTGGGCCAGTAATAAATCATCTTGCTCGCCTTCCTTGCCAAGTTGCGACCCCCTGTGTAATTTCCGCATTCTCCATCATGTATGTTTTGTAGTACTTTTGTACCTCTTCCTCCTTTACGCATCGGACGTATATTCCGGATGACATCCACTTGAACAGAATGTTATTCTTAACAACGAAAGTGGATGCTTTTACCTTAAGTCGTCGGGCTTCTTCTTTGTCATCCGGTAGGACTCCATCTCGTAACCATCTCAAGTAAGGAGTTACCCATGAAGCATCTTCATCAGGATCTCGAATCTCAAACATATCTGTTTCTTTGATTATGGATGGTGCATCGAGGTACACGAAAGGTATCTTGTCATACACTTTTGGGTCGATTGCGGATCCGAGGTTGGCTAAGGCGTCTGCTTGCATGTTAAAATCCCGAGGAACTTGCTATATCTCAAAGTGCGTTAAGTGTCTAATGATTTCTTGGACATTTTCTAAGTATGCCTTCATCTTTGAATCCCTGACAACATATGAGTTCGTAACTTGATTCACAATAAGGAACGAATAACAAATTACCTCAATTTCTTGCATATTCAAGTCTTTAGCAATGAGTAATCCTACTATAAGCGCCTCATATTCTGCTTCGTTGGTGGTGGCTTTGAACGTACATCGAACAGCCTGGGCTATCCTATCCCCCTGTGGTGACTTTAGGACTACCCCCAGTCCTACGCCTATTTGATTTGATGCTCCATTGGTATGCATTAACCATTTGCTGCTACATGTTACATGTAATACGTCTTGATCCTCTTGTTCCAAAGTGGTAGGAGTGAAGTCGACCACAAAATCCGCCAAGGCTTGAGATTTCATTGCTGTTCGTGGCTCATAAGTCATGTCGTAACCATTCACGTAGATCAGCCATCTTGTTAACTGACCTAACAATTTTGGTTTTGACATGATACTCTTCATTGGATAGTTAGTCCTCACGATGATAGAATGACTTTCAAAATAAGGACGTAATTTTATTGAAGCCATTACCAAGAATAATACAAGTTTCTCCACGGGTGAATACCTGGTTTCCGCATCAAGCAAGGTTTTACTTACATAGTAAATGGGCAATCGGTCTCCATTCTCCTCTCTGATCAAGACGGCACTTACAACTACTTCGGTTACAGCCAAGTATACATACATCTTCTCGTTTGGCTTAGGTTTGGAAAGCACCTGCGGGTTAGATAAATAATTTTTTAATTCTTTAAAAGCTTCTTCATGTGCTTCTGTCCACTCGAACGACTTGTTCTTCTTCAGGATATCATAGAACAACTTGTTCTTGTCCAAGGATCGAGATATGAATCGGTTCAATGCTGCTACTCGCCTTGTCAACTTCTGGACGGCTTTGACGCATTTTTGTGATTGTAACTCCATTATTGCCTTGATCTGGTCTGGACTCGCCTCGATTCCTCTTTGCGTTACTATGTATCCGGGGAACTTCCCTGATGTAACTCCGAAAGAGCATTTGTTAGGATCCAGTTTCATTTTGTATCTTCATAGGATCTGGAACGCGTCCCTCAAGTGGGCAATGTGGTCCTCAGCTTTCAACGACTTGGCAAGCATGTCGTCAATATACACCTCCATCGTATCCCCTAGTTTTTCCTGAAACATCTTATTAACCAGTCTCTGATAAGTAGCACCTGGGTTCTTTAACCCGAAAGGCATAACTTTGTAACAATAAGTTCTCTGATTGGTTACGAATGCAGTTTTTTCTTGATCATCGGGATGCATCATTATCTTATGGTATCCACTAAACGCATCCATGAAACTTAAAAGCACGTGCCCAGCCGTTGCATCCACCATTCCATCGATATGAGGCAAGCGAAATGAATCTTTCGGGCATGCTTTATTTAAATCGGTAAAGTTCATTCAAATGCGCCACTTTCCGTTTTTCTTTTTTACAACAACCACGTTTGCAAGCCAATCAGGATACTTTACATCTCTAATTTTTCCAGACTCAAGCAAAGATTTTACCTCGTAGTTGATTACCTGATTTTGTTCGGGTGCGAATTTACGTCTTTTCTACTTTACTGGTGGCATCTTCTTATTGACGTTGAGGGCATGTGTGATCACATTAGGATCGATGCCCACCATATCCTTGTTTGACCATGCAAAGCAATCACTGTAGGACCGTAGGAACTCCACCAATTGTTCACGTAAAGTTGGCTCCAAGTCTGCTCCTATTTTAATTTTTCTTGATGGATCAAGTAGATCAAGAGCAACTTCTTCGAGTTCGGGCATTTCTGGCTTTACGTAGTAAGTGGTTGTTCTACAGTCCTTTAATAGCTAATCTAACGACTTCTTCCCCGCTTCGAGTTGTAGGTTTTTCGAAGTCGTTGCTCTCATTGTAACAGAGTAGCATTCTCGTGCTAATTTTTGTTCCCCCGTGATTTCTTGAACTCCCTATGGCGTCGGGAACTTCACACATTGATGGTAAGTGGAGGGGATTGCCCTCATCTCGTGGATCCATGGCCTGCCCAAAATGACATTAAAAGGTGACGGGCAATCAAGTACCTGAAATTTTACCTGGTAGTTTATCCCTCCTGCGACGGTCGGTAAGGATATTTCTCCCAACGTGTTGCGCGATTCTCCACTGAAACCTACTAAAGTCGTAGATTTTTTGACAATGTCATCCATCCCAAGACCTAAGTTCTACAAGGCATCCAACATGAGCAGGTTAGTGGAGCTTCTGTTATCAACTAATATTCTTTTAACAAGGAAGTTGGCTATTGTTAAAGAAATTATTAGACAGTCATGGTGAACTTCCTCTTCTTCGACATCATCGAAGGTAATTGGCATCACGTCATGACCCGTTCACGGAGGAGCTCTACGACACTCTCTCCTAGTATCCGCTGCGATTCTTTTTGCTGCGGAGTACGTTATACCATAAATTTCTGATCCCCCGGTGATGACGTTGATTACTCCAGTATGCTTCGGAGGTGGAGGAGGACTAGCTTTCCCTTTGTTGTGCTCTAACTGCTTCTTTGCTTTTTCTGATATCAAATCTTTAAGGTACCCCCTGCGTAATAGTTCGCTTACTTCCTTTCACAACGCGATACATTCGTCCATTCGGTGACCATGATCAAAGTGAAAATCACACCATCTGGACTTGTCTTTTTGATGCGAAGGTACTCTTTCGGGGCCATTTGATAGTATCCCCCATGCTGTTGAGAGTCCGAACTACCTTCGTGGCATCTACACATAATTTGTAATGGGAAGGTCTTGGAGGTAGCCTGGGGTTTTCATATCTTTCGCCTTGCCTAGCAAATTTTGTATTAATGGTTGTCTTGGCATAGGATGACGTGGAATATGCGGCATATCTAGGCTCTCGCCTTCCTTGCCTTCGTTCTGGACGGTGAGGACTAATTGGTTTTTCGGCGAAGAGATCATCCACTTCCAATCGCACATGTGCTAACCCCTTGACCAGCACTTCATCGAAGTTTGAAAAAGGGTACTTAGTTAATTCACGATATAATTCAGGGTTACAAACCGAGATGCCCCTTCGGAATGCTTCTACGGCTGTAGCGGTGTCGCATCCTTCTATGGTCACTAGCTCTTCGTTGTAGCGGTTAAGGAAGGTCTTCAAAGATTCACCAGGTTTCTGGACCATGCGGTATAGGCCGCTTGATCGTTTCTTAGCGTGTCGTGTGCTTGCAAACCTTATCCTGAACTTGTCATCAATCAACTCAGCAAAAGATGAAATACTTCCAAGAGGTAAATGAGAGTGCCAATTGAGTGCGGGTCCGGATAACGTGTTCCCGAACCAACGACACATAACAATCTCCTTCATGTCAAAAGGAACTGTGCTAATGTTCACAGCCTGCTTGAATGCTGCTATATGTTGATCAGGATCTGTTACCCCTTCGTACTTAGGTACGTCGGGGACATGATACTTTCGGGAGATGTCGACTCTTGCAATATCGGGTACGAAGGGAAAATAGGTGTAGCCATCCCATCTTTCCATTGCTATCGGTTGAGGTGCTCCCGGGACCTGAGTGATTTGGTCCTCTAGGGCTTTGAGGCGTTCCCGTAATTGGGAGACCTTAGCATCTTCCCGTACTGCCCTTAATGAATTACCATTTACCCGATACCCAGTTACTGGCCTAACAACATTAGGTGTTACGAGACTTGGATCATCCATGTCTAATCGTCTGGCTACTCCTTCTACCATGTCAGTTCTGCGCAGTCGGGTGGGGGCTGATTGAGCCTAAGATCGAAGCAAATTACGCTCATTAGTCAAAGTTTCAATTTGCTTTTAATATACCTTGGTGAATTTAGCATTAGCCTCCTTCTGGCTTTCTAGGTCCTTTTGGAGGGCTATCATTGTTGCGCGGAGCTCCATGATTACATCATAATCGCCTCCTCCTACTCCTCGTTCCTCGGAAGTGCCAGGGTTGTCGTTGGTGTTCCTGGAACCTTGTTCAACTCCATCTATATTCCCAACTCCACCAGTGTTTCCAGCACCTTGGTCATTAGCTTCCTCGTTGATCTCGTGATTTTCAGGATTTCCTACATGGTTGTGAGTAGTTTGAATTCCTATCATCTCGTTGATAGAATCTGTAGCTCCTTTAGCGTGACTTCTTTTTGGCTAGGGCCCCACTGTGGACGTCAACTGTTTTGGGCAGGATAATCACACTAACCAAGGAGAGTTCACAACGCGTTATAAACTAGAAGTAGGTTGTAAAGCAAGATAAAAGACAAGAGAATAAGAGCAAAGAAATAGAATGTTTTGTATCTTGATTGCGAATGAATCTGCTGTTAGCACAAGTAAGCACTTGAACGAAGCGAAATGACTGGATAAGAACAAATTGAGTTTTTGCAAGTGAGTTCAAGTATCAGTGTCGATGATCCTCCATCTTGGCCTTGTCCTCATCTTATATCTTTCTCCATAAATTATGTCGTTGAAGTAACGCCTCATGAATCCCAAAGATCTCGCTATTAGCATGAATGTGCTAGCCGCCTAGCCGTTGAGGTGGTTGATTGCCAATCCCGTAATTATAGCTCTGCTTTGACTACTTCGTCGGCTTCCACTCTTAACAAACTACTCGGGCCGATCGTTTTGGGCTTGCAAAATCTCTTTGGGCTGGATTTTGGAGAGGCCCAACAGTGTCCTTAATATCAAAGTAATAAACCTGCCAAAAAACAAAATGTACTAAATTTTTTTGGTTGAAGGAGAGGTAGCACTCTTTGGCCCCTCAGGGGGCAGATCTAGATCTAAATAGTTCTGCTTCGATTATTTAAAAAAACGAGTCCAATAATGTTGGGACGATGTTGGAGCTCTGGTTCCAAACATTGGAACAACGACACTAGTCTCCAGTTTTGATAATGACAAACGCCATATGGGAACTAAAGCGCTACATTCAAGTATTTCAAAGGAACACCAGGACTAATGAAGAATCTCCAAGAAAGCTAAAGAAACACAGAAATACATGATGGTGAGTTCTTATCAAAGGAACTCTAGAGAGAATGGTTCCCATCGAGTGGGAACTGAAATTTACAAACAAAACCACTCAGCACAAATCACGAGATCCTGTCTCAGACAAAACAAAGGTTCAGTCTAAGGAACAGACTAAAGTGAGTGATCCAACTACCCGATTGATTCTCAAAGTTAACTCAATTCAAATCAAGTTACATGTGAAGGACAAAGACTTGTCATGCAAGACAAAGGGCATTTCGGACACAATGAAAGTCAAGATTTCAGGAAAAGCAAGGACGAGTATAAAGTCAAATGAATAGTGCTTGGATTAAGTACTTTTCTCAGAACTCACATTCACTCACAAAGAAAGAAAAAGAGACAAGAGAAGAGAAGTCCCCGACGGCGAGTATCTGATCTCGACGATGGCGAATCCAAGTTCCCAGGAGATAGGGAATTGCGACATTGATCTCAAGGTGTAAGGTTCGATCTGTTTTATGCTTAGTTGAGGTGTTCACTTAGGAACAAGGTCGAGAATGCTTACTAGTGTTACTAGAGTTAGGTAGAACAGCTAGGAACACAGAAGTGTAAGTCTTGCCTGTGTAACTAGGGAACAATCAATAATATAAGAAGATCGTTCAAAATCCTCCAAGAGGAGGTAGACGTTGACGCATACAACTAGTTGGTTGTTGTGGGGTTCCTCTATAAAGGAACTGTGTCAATTGCATTCTGCTTTACTTGCTTGTTATTCTACTTCCGTTGCCTTGGGAACAGCCTAACCGCCAGTTCCCAAGCTCTTACTAACGCGTATCGATCCAACAATTGTTCCCTTCTTGATTTGAGATATTTGAAGTCCCAAGAAGAACGTGAGTTCCCCTATGAGACTCATCTCAAACTCGCTACTCATCAAATATTTATACTTTTCAACAAGAAGTTCATTAGTAGCACCAAATACAATGTCATCAACATATACTTGTACAATTAAAATATCTTTTGATTCTTTCTTAATAAAGAGGGTTTTGTCTATGGAACCACGAAGGTAACCATGAGACAAGATAAATTGGGCAAACTTGTCGTACCATGCCCTGGGAGCTTGCTTGAGGCCATATAGGGCCCTCTCCAAGAAGTATACATGATTTGGGAAGTGCTCATCTTCAAAACCAGGTGGTTGAGCCACATAGACTTTTTCCTTGATACTCTTGCGTTCCACTAGTGAGACAAAGGCGTTGAAGGCACAAAAGTTGTTGAGAGAGGAACGGGTCTACACGCCTTTGTCAAAAGGAGTGATGATGTTGTCGATGGGATGGTCTCTCTTTTGGTGATAGTTCCTTGTACGAATGTGTGAGACATCAATCTGTTCCCCTGTATCTTCTTCATCTGCGACTTCGGTTTCCTCTTCTTCATGGGAAGAGTTGTTCTCGACTTCCTCACTAAGTGTTTCTTCAGGATTCTCCTCAGTGTTCCCTCGTTGTTCCCCTTGAACACTAGACTCTGGTATGGTTTCTTCTTGGGGAACTAGAGAGTTGGATGCATCTTGAGGCTATTCTGTTGTGGAAGGAACTTCAAAGGAGTCATGATTAGTGAAATTTTGACCTCCTTCGTCGTTCCCTGGTTGCGGGACGTTGTTCCCACTTGGATAGTCTTCATCTTGCTTTCTTGGCTCGTCATCGTCGTCTTCCTCTTCTTGTCTGACCAGTTTGAACAGAGTTCCCTTTCCTTGGGACCCTGTTTCCATCTTTATAGATTGTTCGTCGAAGATGACGTGCATTCTTTCCTCTATCTTCTTGGTTCTCTTGTTATAGACTCTGTGCGCCTTGCTTAGGGAACACTAGCTCCAGGCCCATCGACACTCCCATCTCACCAAACTCGAGGCTCGACGCAGATGAGACAGGTATAAGTGTGGATCACAGGAACTTTCGAGGTATGATTGGGTCTCTTCTCTACATAACTACTAGTAGACCCGACATCATGTTTTCAGTGTGCCTATGTGCACGCTTTCAGGCTAACCCCAAGGAACAACAACTTGTGCCTTTGGTATCCAAGGAACAGTTCCCTTGAGCTAGTTGCATACTCAGATGCAGATTTCGCTGGGCACTTGGTTGATCGAAAGAGCACTTTTGGAATGGCCTAGTTCCTAGGATCGTGCCTAGTCTCATGGGGATCAAAGAAGAAAAATTCAGTGGCACTCTCCACAGTAGAAGCGGAATACGTGGCTACCGCCTCATGTTGTTCCCAGGTTCTATGGCTTAAGTATCAACTTCAGGATTATGGTATGTCGTTTGGCCCAGTTCCCATAAGGTGTGATAATACAAGTTCCATTAACATATCCAAAAATCATGTGCATCATTCTCGTACTAAGCATATAGACATTAGACATCATTTCTTATGTGATAATGTGGAACATGGTAACATCTCTATGGAACACTGTAGAACTGAAGAGCAAATTGCGGACATTCTCACTAAAGCTTTAGACAGACATCCCTACCAGCGTCTCCGGATGCTTCTAGGGATGATAACTCGAAACTGAACAAGTCCTTGTTTGTTATTCCCTCAATGCTTGGCTAGTTTATATTGAAATGCATGATAGGGAACACTAGGAACAATCGCTTTCATTTTGCCAACTTTCAATGTACAATTTGGAACATTACTTCTTTTGGCCCAAAGATCCCTTTAACCCTCATTACAAGCCACTAGGATGGTTGATCATAAAATGTACCCTTAGCCAAGAACCAAACAAACGCTTCTCATGAGCCCAACTTTTCGCCCCCTTATCGAGTTGTAATTGTCTAGTTCCCTTTGAGTTCCCTAGCCTCACCAAAGAACTTGAGTGTGAGAAACTCCTTACCACTCCACTCAACTTGACCTTTTTCAAAGATCATGGGAACTTGTGTGCAAAACGTTCACGAGTAATGGAACACTGATACTTTTGGAATGTTGAATCGGCACTTGGGAAACGGGAAAATGTGTTAGATTTCGAAGCGTCGTGAGCCAAGTATTTGAAACGCTTGAAGTAACTTCCCATGGCATTAACGACGCGTGTCACAAGCATGCTATGGAAGTTGAAATGATTCTTCGAGTTTATTGGTTGCCGGTTATCGAGGACTTTTCCCTTCCATTTCTACCCCTCCCCTCGTCTCACATAAAAACCCTTATTTGCCATTTTTTGGACCTTCTTCAACCTTCGATCTCTGCAACTCTTTCTCTTTGAAATTCCATTCCCTTCCTTTTCTAGCAAACCTCCAAAAATCTTCTCTTCCTAAAATTCACCCATGGCTCTTGTTCACCCAAATGACCTAATCCATAAATGGATCGAGACCAGCTCTAAAACTCTTTTCACCACTATGCTCCGCGAAGCCGATAGTGAACCCGACCCTATCCTTCGTCAAAATATGTACAAAGCTCTCCATGAATGCGTTCTTCCTTACATCCATAAAGAAAGGATGGGCTCCTCGCTTCTCGAATTCGAGATATTAGGACTACCCGCCTCTCTTTCGACGGCGCAAACCCTCGGTTTCCTTCCTCCACCACCTCTTCTCAATCTCTTTCTCCTCCTCCACCTCCTCCTCAACCTCTATCCGTATCATCCTGTGGAACTGTCATTTACGATAGTTTCGGTCCAGAATCTCCAAAATCCAAAAACCCTAAAAACGCAAAGACAAACACTCATCTTCCTCTTTCGATCCCGCCAAAAAGAAGAAGAAGAAATCCATCTTCAACTTGGACGAGGTTCTCAATCTCTCTCGTCCCGAATCTTTCGCCACCCCTCCACCTCCACCACCCTCCCCACAACCCTCCTCTCTTCCACCTCCCTCTGATTCTGGGAACTCTCAATCCCAGAACCCTCTCCACCACCTATCTCCAACCCTAATCCCCTCCCCACTTCCTCTTCTCTTCCCATCATTGAGGGAACTTTCAATCCACCCCCATCTTCTCCACACCCCAAAGATCCCACACCACCCTCCTCCCCATTAGCCAAATCTCCCTCTCCTAAAAAAACCCCTCCTCCCTCCGTCACTAAACTCTCTTCCTCTCCCTCTCCGGCCAAGAAACAGGTTAACTCTGACTCGAATGAAGACTCCCTACCAATTGCTATTGTTGTCCGTAAGAAGGCCAAGCTACTGGCTCCCATAGTCATGGGAATAGCCTAAGAAAACGCTCGTCTCGACGCTCTCGAGGCCGAGCTTTGCGCATAAATCTCAAGGCCAGAGACACGACCTACTGAAATCTACGCCCTTGAAGACGCCACTCATACAGAGGACGGCAGTGCCCAAGAAAAAGGGAACCCAGCATCGGCTGATGGTGCTGGGACCAATCAAGGTCATCAGGCTGAAGATGATGACGAGGACAAGGGTCTGTCCTCCGAAGACGACGGGAACTCAGATGGTGGAGCTCCCACCAAGGTCCTTGACCAAGAGGGTCTGGAAAAGGAACATGCTCAAGCTCTCGCTGAAGATGAACAAGGATGCCAATTGGTGGTGTCGGAGGGGGACTCCATGGAAAGGGACCCTCCCCTATTGCTCAAATCGGTTGTCTCTCTCCAACGAAAACGAAAGGTTGTTGCCTCCAGGGTGAACACGAAGAAGGGGAAGGGACCAGAACCTAATAAGGTTCCCATCACCGAGGATCACAAGCTCATCCCTCCCCTCATACTCACTGAATCACACCTCCAGGAGCAAGGCCTTGGGGAACTCTGGGACCTCATCAAGGGCCAGGAGTGGGAGAAAGTGTGCGACGCTGTTGTAACCGTTGACCCTGCATCATCTTTGGGCACATGGAGAAGTGCATGGCCTCGACCTCCCACTCCCTGCCCTGTGCCGGTCTGATCAAGAAGTTGATGATCAAGGAAGGTCTCTATGATGCTACAAAGGAAGAGGTGACCATCGGAAGGGAACTAGACCTTTTCGTGGTCCAAAAGATGTGTCATCCTGAGCAAGTTGAGGATCAAGGGACACTTCCCTCAAGTGACGGTCCAAGTGTTGGGAACACACGAGTGCTGATGCACATCGCAGCAACTCTCGAGAACATGGCGGGAACCGTTCAGAATATCTTATCCGTCATTACCAAGTTGCATGATAATTCGCTCCCCAAGGCCCCATGATCTTCCCCTCCTTTTTTCCCTTAGCCCTGTTTTCTCCACAATATGTAATGAGTTCCTCTTGTAAATTATTTGCTTAAGTAATATAAATGGCTTCTAGTATGATTATGTATTCCCTTCTTCCTTACTTATGTTTTTCTATTTTCGATGATGCCAAAAGGGGGAAGGAAAAAATGTGGGAGATGAGTCATGTTATGAGTTGTCATAGAATATGCTTTTGCTAAGGGGGAACTAATCCATAAAATGCTAAGTAAGAGCTTATTGTTTCATAGAAGTGGCTCTCTAGGATCTCACATAGGAACTTTGTTGCATGTCATACTTTCACACATTGAAATACTTAGTTATTTTGTGATAGGTTGGTCATCATCAAAAAGGGTGAAATTGTTGGGACGATGTTGGGAACTCTGGTTCCAAACATCGGAACAACGACACTAGTCTCCAGTTTTGATGATGACAAATGCCATATGGGAACTAACGCGCTACATTCAAGTATTTCAAAGGAACACCAAGTCTAATGAAAAATATCCAACAAAGCTAAAGAAACACAGAAATACATGATGGAGAGTTCCTATGAAAGGAACTTTGGAGAGAACAGTTCCCATCGAATGGAAACTCACATGTGCAAACAAAACCACTTAACGCAAAGCACGAGATCCTGTCTCAGACAAAACAAAGGCTCAGTCTGAGGAATAGACTGAAGCGAGTGATTCAACGACCCGATTGATTCTCAAAGTTGACTCAATTCAAATCAAGTCACATGTGAAGGACAAAGACTTGGTGTGAAAGACAAAGAGCATTTCGTACACAATGAAAGTCAAGATTGCAGCCTAAGCAAGGATGAGTATAGTGCCAAATGAATAGCACTTGGATTAAGTACTTCTCCCAGAACTCACATTCACTCACAAAGAAAGAAAAAGAGACAAGAGAAGAGATTTCCTCGGCGGCGAGTGTTCAATCTTGATGACGGTGAATCCAAATTCCCAGGATATAGGGAACTGCGACATTGATATCAAGGTGTATGGTTCGATCTCTTTTATGCTTAGTTGAGGCGTTCGCTTAGGAACAAGGTCGAGAAGGCTTACTAGTGTTACTAGAGTTAGGTAGAACTACTAGGAACAGAGAAGTGTAAGTATTGCCTGTGTAGCTAGGGAACAATCAATAAGATAAGAAGATCATTCAGAATCCTCCAGGCGGAGGTAGAGGTTTACCCACACAACTAGTTGGTTGTTGTGGGGTTCCTCTATAAAGGAATTGTGTCAATTGCATTCTATTTTACTTGCTTGTTATTCTACTTCCGCTGCCTTGGGAACAATTTACCGCCAGTTCCCAAGCTCTTACTAACGCGTATCGATTTAATAGAAAACATTTGAAAGAAAAAAAATACAAAAACCACACATAGAGTTGTTGACGAAATTCGTAAAAAAGTCCTATTCTATTAGAGGCTTAAGAGGGAAGGCTCACGCAATCCACAAGCAACAACAAACTCATCGTTTGTAACCAAAGAAAAAGTGAGAAAGAGAGTGAGAGTAAACCCTCTCCCTTCATCGGTGGGTGCCACCAGTTCCGATGCCGAAGCGAAGCAGCCGTCCGCCACCCTTCAGGTGGGCGGCTCCCTTATGTCTCCTAATTTGTACACTAGCCCACAATTCGATGGCATATTGTAAACCCTAAAAGTCGAGGAAAGCGGCACACCGACGAGAGAGGAAAGCCATTTTTTAGATTTCGTAACATCTGGGGCAATGACAACTCATTCCAAACATTGTGCTCCATGCTTAGCAAGAAACTATCGGGGTATGTAAGATGTTTTAGGTCGTGCAAAAACTCGAACGCATCAAGGGGCCTCTCCGGGAACTCAATGCCTCTCAATTTTATGATATTGAAGGACAACTGAAAGAAAGTCGATCGACATGAGCTAAATAGACTACAAAGTGAGATTCAAACCAAACCCTTTGACTAGATATCGATCAGTTACGAGAAAAAGGTCCTCGGCCAGACCACCATGCTCTAGAGAAGAGTTCTTAAGGACCTCAAATAACGAGGCTAGGAGAAATGAATTAACTTCGGTGATGAAGGTAACAAATCTTTCATTCGTCGATCAACCGATGTAAGTCCTACTCCTCCATCTTCTCGCTCACGATTGAGGAAGGGGATACTCTTGATGACAAAGCTTCCATTGATGAATATATTGTCCATTACTTTGAAGACCTCCTCCAAGGTGGTGGTCCCATCACCCCCATCAACTCGGACTTTTGTAAGCTTGAAGTAACTTTCTCCTTTGATAAAAAAGAAGCCATGCTTAGGCGCATCTCTGACGAAGAGGTCAAGCGGGCCCTTTTCGCCATCCCTGACTCCAAGGTGCCATGCCCCGATGTATTCAATAGCACATTCTTTTAATCCTGTTGGAATATCTCCGACTTTGATTTATGTGATGCTATCCGCCAAACTTTTGAAAGTGGTAAGTTGCTTAAAGAAGTCAACGCGACAACACTTCACCTGATTCCTAAGAAATCTTGCCTTGATAGCCTGAATGATTTAGGCCCATTGCTTGCTACATCACCATCGATAAAGTGCTTTATAAGATCATCATTGGAAGGATAAAACCGGTAATCGTGGACATTATTGACACCATGCAGAGTGGTTTCATTTCGGGCATGCAGGAGCATTAACCCCAATCTTATGGTTTGCCAAGATGTGATGAAACACTATTCTTGCTCTAGCATGTCCCCTCGCTGCGCAATCAAAGCAGACCTTAGTAAGACATATGCCACCATCTCTTGGAGGTTCCTTACCAATGTACTCACCGAGTTCGGCTTCCTTGACAAGATTGTGAATCTCATTCATGAGTGCATTTCAACCGCCTCCTTCAACATAAACCTTAACGGATGCCTCATGGGCTTCTTCCAAATAAAACGAGGCATTCGACAAAAGAGATTCAATGGCCCCTTACTTATTCGCCCTTGGGATGGAATATCTAAGTCGTCTCCTGGACTCAAAGGTGATTCAAAAACAATTCCAATTCCACCCGAGATGCAAACGGGATGGCCTCACGCATCTCGCCTTTGCGGATGACATCATCTTTTTCACCCGAGGGGGCAATATCGATAATGCTGTTTTAGAAGTTCAAAAAATCCTCTTAGAGTTCACCCAGGATTCTAGGGTTGAAATTAACCTAAGAAAATCAAACCTCTTTGTGTGTGGAGTCAACCAGCAAACCAAAGATCGCCTCGTTGGCATCCTCGGGTTCGTGGAAGGCTCTCTCCCCTTCAATATCTTGGGTCGCCTGTTCACCACAAGAAGCCTAGAATCACTAATTTTCATGAATTTATCTTAGAAAATTGCCATCAAAATTCAGTCTTAGGGTGCTAAAAGTTTGTCATATGATGGTCGCATCATCCTCATCGATCAAATCTGTCATCGCAGACATCACCAATTTCTACAACCAGGTGTTCATCTTTCCCAAATTTATCATCGAAAAGATCATTAGTATGATGAGGAGCTACCTCTAGAGTGGTGAACACAACCTCCAATCCTAGCCTTGTTGCATGGTTTGACATCACCAAGCCAAGGAATGAGGGCATCTAGGTTAGGTTTCAAGGAGCTCCTTGCTTGGAACCAAGCCCAAATCGCCAAACTTATCAGGGATATAGATGACAACTACTACAATATCTGGGTAAAATGGGTCAAGAACTCTATCTTGGGCCATTGTGACATTTGGAACACCTAGAGCTCCAACTATGCAAGTTGGCCTTGGAGATCCGTCTTGAGCAATCGTGACCTCCTTAATAAAAAAAAGGACCATGTTTCCTAATGAGTGGGGTAATGTATGGAATAAGCCGACAAAAATGACCATCTAAAGCCTCTACGACCTATGGAGATCAACAAGTGATGTTATTCCATGGGGCTCATTTATTTGGGCCAACTGTATCACCCCAAAATGTGCCTTTTCCACATGGTTTGCAGCCAAGGAGAGAGCCCCGACCTGAAGTTGATTGCGACGGATGAACATGGTTGACTCTGATCAATGTATTTTTTGCAACAACGATCCTAAAACTGAGGCACAAGTCTTGTTTCATTGCACCTTCTCCAGGTTAGTGCGCCAAATAATCATGAGATGGAAAGGTACCACGCACTATGTCGACAATCTCCACGATTGGCTCCTTTTGTTCTTCGATGTACAATTTGCAAAAAAAAAAACTTGATACGCAATTAGCTTGTTTTAACGTACATCCAAGGCAACACCGATGCACACATGTTGCACGTGTACCTCATAAATAGATTAATTTTTCGAAAAAAAACACGAATAATATTGAAAAAGTATAATTTGTGGTATTACCTGTTTAAAAAAAGTGTAATGTGGAAGGTCTTTTTTTAATGTATCAAATAAAATTTATTCTCATTTTACACATAAGTGTTTCATCTCACGATTCCTCCAATATATAAAATATAAACTTGCACAGCATACAATGAAATCTGCCCCCTATTTATTTTTGAAAAATCAAAATAGTTACATGAAGGTAATCAATATACTATTACTAAAGTCGAATCATCCTCTCTTATGTGTCACCCATCTAACTATGCCACATAGACATATTTAATTGTTCATTTACCTCTTTATCCTTAATTTTATTTAGAATTTACATTCCCTATACATTATATATTATAATAGTAGTATCCCATTTATCATTAGTACTTACTATATTATATAAAAATCAATAAGAAATGTTATTGATAAGCATTTCATGACCATTATAATAAATTATCTCATTTATTAATATTACTTACCATATTCAACTAATGAGTATAGAAATATTATTTAGTCTTTTCAGTATTTATTTTCTTGTATATTATAATAATATTATCTAATTTTTTAATTAAATCACCAATGCTATTATAAATAAATAATTTTTATTATTTTGTTTACATTCCCTACATATTATATTAATTTTCTATTGAAAGTTTTATTGAGGAAAATATTTTATTTTTATTGAATAAGTTTATGTAAAATTCGATCGACGAGTACGGTTCCTACATAAAAAAAATTCTCAAATCATAGTAGTGCATGGCACGATCAGGTCTTGCTAGTATTATACTAATTAAAAGTTATAGCATCTATAAAAACAAGTTTAAAAACATTAATTTAAAAAATGTGTGATAATATATTTGCAGTTATTGGTTGTGTAATGAATTTGTCTTTACTTTTTTTTTTGTTCGAAAGAATTGTCTTTACTTGGCTCTGTATTTTGAATTATTGGTGGGAGTCGTTGTAAGGAAGTTAACTTCAATAGATTTTCACCACCTTAATTGTTTCCCCCCCTTTGTTGCAACAATTCAACGAAAAAATATGCTTTAATTATTCTTTTCCGGCCCCGCCCTCGATCTCAATGGACCATTCCATCAGGATCGACACCGAAGTTTCCTAGACGAAATTGAAAAATAGACCATGTAAAACGCAAAACATAAAACAAAGTACAATTGAAAAAACTCTTTTAACCTTACCAAAACAAAAAACAAAAAAAGAAAAAACTCTTTTAAAATTGTAAGAGGAATCCTGCAAGAGAAACGGCTCTTGTAGAGAAACGGGGGAACGAATATGAGGCGTCGGATGGGAGTAATTTAAGGGTGAGATTTGAGGGTCTATTATACATTAATTAGGGAGAGAATTATCTGATTGAAATTAAAAAGGAAGGTCCGAAAATAAAGGGGGTGGAATTTTTTTAAAAAAGAGAGAAAATCTATAAAAAATCTCATATTAACAAATTTGTAACCGGCGTAATATTTATCTATGCAAACAAGATTTGAAAAATTAATTAAGCTTATTTTGTTGCTAAAATTTAGGAGATTCATGCCATAATTAAAAAAATTAATATGTGTAAAGGAATATTAAAACACATTCTCGAATTGTAGTATATTTGAGTTCAAGTTTGAATACGTTAGTTTAAATATTGAACAAAGCAATATGTGTAACTGAATATTAAGATTACATTTTCGAATATGTCGATGCAATAGTCATTTTTTTATATCTTAATATGTCAGTTTACATATTGAACAAACCAATATATGTAATCGAATATTAAGAATACATTCTCGAATATGTCAGTGTATTAGTTGTAATGTGTTTATACTTGAATACGTTAGTTTAAATATTGAACAAATCAATGTGTGTAAATGAATATTAAGAACACATTTTTGAATATATCGTTGTGGTAATCATGTGCTAATATTTGAATATGATAGTTTAAATATCGAACAGACCAATATATATAAACGAACATTAAAAACACATTCTCGAATATGTCGTTGTAGTAGTCATGTGCAAGTCTGAATATGTTAGTTTAAATACTGAACAAGCCAATATTTGTAAACTAATATTAATAATACATTCTCGAATGTGTCATTGTAGAAGTCATGTATTTAATTGTAATTATATTTGAATATACGAGTTCAAATCTTGAACAAACAAACTACGCAATCGAATATTAAGTATACAACCCTGAACATGATTACAATATATCTGAATATTAAGTTTACAGAATTGAACATGTATACAAAATAATTAGAATATGTAAGTTCAATAATCGAATATAACCACCAGATCGACCAACTTCGTTGGCTTTACTCGTTCTTCTTTTTGTTTGAATGGTTGGGAGATTTATATACAAATCTTGGAAATAAAATTTTCATTGCTAATCTTGAAGCTAAATCCCTGCAATAATGAACAGTGGAAGTGCAAATACAAATCAAATTTGAGTACGATGAGAAATTGAAAGTATGAACTCTCTAAATCAAACATAATGAAGAAAATCACATCGATACATACCAATTTTTGCTTTGATTTGTAATTGCTTAACAAATTCAATTTACAAAAGCAAGAACAGATTCAATTTTATTCAACGAAACCACATAAAATTCAGTTTGATAGACTGATAACGCCATATTCAGGTTGCGAATCCGCGATGGCTGCCTCGACTTCTCCTGCTTCTCTATCAACGTTGGCTTCTCCTCCGGCAACAAGTGCGGTAGTTTTTTTTATCCGAAAGAAATCAATGGTATGCAAATTGAATTATGGAGAGTGAAGCGAACAAATATGGAGAGTGAATCAATATAAATCAGAAATTGCCTTTTGTGAGATATGGAGAGAGAAGGTTGATCTAATCCACTATTTCTACCAAAAATTAACTAATATGCACCTTTTTTTTTTTAAATCTCAACCATTAAAAAAATCAGATCTAAGGGTCCTAATTATTTCCCCGATTTCTCTCTAGTAAGGGGTTTCTCTAGAACCTCATTCTATATATATATATATACATTGATGTATATGTATCTCACTATAGCGCAATTCTTTTGAACACAGGTCAATTTTTTTTTATTATTAATTGCTAATATATAATACTACTCCATTATATAATTCATGGTTAAAATCAGTAAACCACTTATAACGCGGGAAGAAAGAAGAATTGGAAATCTGCTTGCATAAGCAATGCACGCAATGAGTAGGTTATAGTACTCCCTCCGTTTCATAATAGTTGTTCTTAGACAAATTTGCACATATATTAAGGGAAAAAATTCTTCTAAGTTTACCCCTATTAAAAACTACTTTATACTACTAAAAGTTGCATTGGGAAAAGTGTATATAATTAATGTGGTGTAATTATTAGGGGTATAAGTGGAAAAAAAATTATATAAATAACTATTGTGAAACAAAAAAAAATAGTGTATATGAACAATTATTATGAAACGGATGGAATATTAATTAGTGAGGATCGATCGGATATGAAGTGATAAAAAAAATCTACCATTAACAGCAAATTTAAGGTGGACCCACTAAAATTAAGATGAAGTTATAAGAAATGCATGATGACCAATAATTTCCGCAGATACCCTCCTCATTATTCTGATCATGTGTGTCTGTGATCATCAATTCTCATAATCGGGAAAACCCAAAGGGCGGTGCAAATACTGCTCAAACATCCCCACACGTTCTCGATCACTATGAGTATCTCAACTAATTAACTACTCTTTCCCCTACTAAATCCTCCATTTATCTATTTGAATTTTCCTGATTTGTTTTGAGAAATTTTTGTGCACAGTAAAAAGTGCCCGACACACACGAAAATTTAATTTTCATAAAAAATCACTTTTCATAATATTCGGTGGATAAAAGGTATCACGCTTCAGCGTTGACTATTCATTAGGGATGCTCAATGGGTCGACCTAACTTGCGGGTCACGGGTTGAGCTGCTAAAAAATTTATTCACACGCGACCTGACCCGCTGCTTACAATTTTTGTGGATCCGGTCGCGGGTCGACCCGTTTGACCCATTTAACACACACTCAAAGGCAACTCCGAATTTCTTACAAGTAGGGGTGCTCAACGGGTTGACTAGACCCGCAACATTTTTAAGAAAATATTATATATTATTTCATTAAAGAGTTAAAATTTTATTATATTATTTGTGGGTCGGGTCGAGACGACCCATTGAGCAACCCCTACTTGTGAACATCCGAGGTTGCGCGCCTTTGTGTGTGTCAAACGGGTTGACCAACGGTCGGATCAATATTTCTTTACGGGTTAACCTGCGACCTGAAAGTTAGGTCAGATTGACCATTGAGCACTCCTAATACAGTGTCACATTTCACGAAATATGATATCTTTTATCCACTGGGTATTCATAAAACTCACTTTTTATAAATTGTGAGTTTCCGTGTACACCGGGTATTTTTTCCGTGCACAAGAAATTGACATGATTTGGGTCTCATTATACGAGAGAAAGGAGATCCGAAGATACTTGTGATTCCAAGGTAACGAGATCTCATCCTTTTACCCGCTAAACTAACTAGTAACTACGTTCTACATAGTTGGTCAAATATAAGAAAGTATATATGTTGAAATAAAAGTGGGTTTAAGTGAAGGCATTCTTGTGAGAGAAGAAAATTCTATGATAAAGACTCATCACAATTATCATATTTACCTTCTTATTATATATTGAATGGTTCAGTTTTTTTTTTTAAATTACATTTTTAAAAAAAAATGGTTTTTAAATTTTATGTAAATCGAATAATATGAAAAATGAACTCATAATAGATAAAAATTAAACTCATAAAATAAAAAAACTCATACAATATACAAAATTAACTCAAGACATATATAAAATGAATTCATATTATATTAAAAATGAACTCTTTGTTTATAGAAATGAACAACTATACATAATTTTTTAGTTTAAAAAAGAAAAACTAACTTTTATAAAAAATTAATTTTTGTTTCTCTTTTTTTAAATTTTAAAAAGGAATTATATAAAAAAATAAACTTAAAGGACATAGAATGAACTCATAATAGATAAAAATGAGCACATACAATAAAAAAAAATGAACGCATACCATGTACAAAAATGGACTCATAGTATATATATAAAATAAACTCTTAATATATTAAAACCGAAGTCTTATTTTATAAAATGAAGTACCGTATTTAAGAGTTATAATGTTTGATTTACAAAAAATTAATTAAAAATCATAAAAAATATTTTTGTGAAAATCAAATAAAATTAAAATTTGAACACAAAGCATGTAAAAATAAACTCATAATAGATAAACAATATAAACTCAACGAATATTAAAAAAAGACGTTAAATAACATTAGTGTAGTACATTATGAGGTAAAATTTGAAAAATGTTAAATAAAAATAACAATAAGCATGATAATAACAACATTATTGCCATATAAATTTAATCCAAATTTGATATCCAAGCCAAACAAACCTTGCAACTTCTCCCATATGAAGAAAGTGCATTTGGATAATGAGAGAGAGAAAGAGCAAAAGAAGTGCATTTAGATTGTGTGAAAATTAGGGCAAATTTGTACTCATTTTATAGACAATAAAATGTTATGATAAACTAATGTATTGTTACAAAAAATAATGTTACATTTTTCTTGTATTTTAGTTAAAAATTTATTAATTGCAAATTAAAAAGAAATAAATAAAAGTAGTTAAAGTCAAATAGACACATGTCAAATGGTAAGCAATGGTGTAGTTTTTCTTTGACACAAGATCCAACTAGGGCTGTCAATGGGTCGGGTTATGGGTAGGTGGAGTACTTCCACCACCCGACCAACAAGTAAAAATGTCCCACCCGACCCACCCGTCACCCGTCGAATGTTCCACCCATCACCCAAACCACCCGTCACCCGCTGGTTATATGGGTGACCCGTTCACCCGTATAACCGCTGTATTTTTTCCATTATCTTATTTAATACTGATAATTCAATACGAAAAAATATACAAAGATAATGATTCAATAAGTAAATTATTAATACACTAAGTAAATGAAAATGTAAATCCATAGTTCTAAAATTAATAATAAAAAAAACACAAAAAAATACATTATAAAAGATTAAATATTTGAAAATTTCCTTCAAAATATGAAAACACTTTCATAATATACTAGGATAAGTATGATTTAAACGGGTTAAGTGGGTGGTTTGGGTGAAATGGGTGATGGGTTGGGTGATGGGTCGGGTTATTTGGGTGACAAAGTCTCACCCATACCCGACCCGTCACCCGTTTCACCCATCACCCAATCCGCCCACCACCCGCTTTGTTTGGATTTTCGCCCATTTAATTTGGGTGGGTTAAGCGGGTGGGTTGGTCACCCATGGGTAATTGCCAGCCCTAGATCCTACCAATGTATATTACCCCTCTATGAGAGAGAGAGAGAGAGAGAGAGAGAGAGAGAGAGAGTCCAATCATTTTTAAAAGAGGATCCTCTTCCATTAATGGAAGAATTCATTCTTCAATTTCTCAATGTTGTGAGATAGATCTATTTCACATTGGAAAATTGAAGAATGAAGTGCCTAGTATATATATTTTTGGGTTATTCATTTTATTAACAATTAGTTTTAGGATGGAATTTCATGGACTTATGTGCTAAGCCTATTCGCGCATGTGCGTTGAGATGGTCTCTCCTCCATTTGTGTATTGTGGCCCACCAAACTTTGACAGTTGTACATGATCTAAGTCGATAGAGAGACTATTTGTTCTAAAACAATTATTCTAAATGTTCTAAAATAAGTAATCTTATTGTTCTAAAACTCGCTATGTAACTCTTGGGCAGAGTGGCTAGGCAATCTAGTCTATTGTTTAGACAATCTAAACCAACACTTAGACAGGTTATAAGACTAGATAGATTAAGGCCTTCTAGCACTTAGAACAAATTTAGACAGAATTTTTAGAACAATTTCTTAAATACTTATTATTGTCTTGTTACTATAAAATATATTTTAAGCCTATTTTGTTAGGGTAGAAGATGAAAATAAGTCTTTGTTTGTGACAATGAGTTTCTAGAAGAAACAGATCTACGATGTACGCCAGTGTATTATTCTCGTATATTTTTATTACCATCTCAAACTTGTGGAAAAGCTTTATATACAAGCCTACTTTGAAAAACAATTGGAACATATATACTTGTTAGATCGAGAAAGAGAACCGTAGCTAGTTTTTACTTCTTCTTTTTTTTTATTTCCTTCAAATGCACTAATGCAAAAGGAAAAGTAAAAGTACTTAATCATGGAGACATGCACAAGATTAGATCATAAAAGGCTTGAATCTTGGAAACCCATCAGATAGAGTGGGTTCCACACAAAACACGCACTGAGATTATAAATGGATTTCATGTCTCATGATGAACAGACGAGTTCATGGAAGCATCCTTCGTGGGTTAAAAGTATTTTGGAGAGATGGATATGATCGAATAGAAGAAAAAGAAGGAAAATGAAAAGTGAAAGCCAAAATTTGAACAAGTTGTCAGCAATTAAACAATTGCTATATTAGCCCCCCCACCATCCACTACACATTATTCATTCTTGTAGAGACTATTTATTAAGTTGTAATCCCCATGTTTATTGGCTAGCTTGTATTTGGAGTTGTGTAAAACTCCTTTCCACCCAAAACTGCTCTAAGTCGACAGATCTAGTTGTTTAAAACACCAAATCAAACACCCCAAAGCTGGCCAAATCTCTAGCCCAACCAAACAGGGACAAACAACAAATCAACAAGTAAAATATACACAACGAAACAAAAGCAAGTCTCAACACTCAAGGACAAACCATACAACCGCGCGCTAACAAGAAAAACAAGCCTATAAAGTTCGAAATCTTATCCCCCAATAGCCCAAATCTTGCCCAAACAGAGCGGCCTACTCCAAGCCTACCCCTCACACCAAGAAGCCCATCCTCCTAACTAAGCATCCTCGATCCGAATGCTATCCCTCCACAAGCCTATATATTGGGTCATGTCCTATGAGAGGACAAAGAGAGTAGGATCCTACCTAATAACTTCTTTCCAACTCTTTCGGGGACTTCCTGATACGAAATCTTATAGATCTCGTATCGGATTCAATGAATAAGAAATCTTATAGATACAAGCCGGAGGTTGCTTGCACCAAGATAGAGCCAAACCAGTGAAGGGGTAGAAGAATTGGCCGGCGGCCAGTAGCAGGGAAAAGACGAGGCGAGAAAGAGGGAGAAGAAGAACAGTCGTAGCCAAAGAGGAGGAGAGGAGACGATAGACGAGATTGAGGAGATTAGGGTAAAATGATTAATTTCTCATTTCTTATTGATTGAAAACATAATAATATGAGAGTATTTATAATAACTCTTGTATCTAGCCAAATCGGAAAAGATAACGCTGAAATGATATCTTACTAAAATATAAAAATAAATCCTAAATAAAAGAAAATAATATTCTTAAATATAAATTATTATCCTAATTAATCTAACTAATATAATCTAGCATATCACTTCCTCTGCCGCAATGGAACTCACCTAGCTAGGACCAAACTCTTACATCTACGTATCGGGGCACTCTCACTCCTCTGTGTGTGTCCGAATCATGGGAGTCTTAATTCCAACAACTTATTCTTTATATTGCGGCCACTTCAACCTTATTGCGAATTGTTATTTTTATATTTTATCCAACATCATGTGTCCACTCATCTATTGGAACGTCCTCATCTTTGTGTCCATCAGTCTTAATTATTTCTGGCTAGCACTCTGGCCGAATAACTGTCTAGTAAAAATTTTCCCCGAGCTTGGGAGCACTTTATTGTCCAGTCCAATTTATCCAATTTATCCGATCATTAAAACAAATTAACAAAAGGATTTGGGGGCTGTTATTATATACATTACCCTAATATTATTGTCTCTAGCCAAATTCTCCAAAATCTAATGCTAGTTCTGTACTTCAGATCATACATACATTCAATAGGGATTTTGGTTGCTTTAATTTCTAAAAAGATATATAGATCAATCTACCCTACGATTTTAATTTCGTCCAAAATATAACAGGTATATTGTAATTCCAGCTTGCACATGCAACAAAACATCTGCTGTTAATTAAACAATTTTGTAACAGACGATGGGTTTCTTTGATAGTTTGATGGGACATACCTATAAGCTTTGAACTGATTAGAATATATAATACAGAACCAATCCATCATTTCCATGCAAAATCGAATTCTACTACAAAAAGATACACCTAGCTAACAGAAAAGTAAAGCATAAAGCAGGGTTTCTCAAGAGTGATTCTCTTTAAGTAAAGTTATATATTAAAAGCATTCCTGAAAGGAAAATCAAATATGGCCATGCAACGCAGGGTGCATTTTTTTTCATGTGCAAAAGACGGATGTTTATAAAGGTATGCATCAAAAGCAAGGTGAACAACAAGAGATGTCTTTGCAACCATGGATGACAATGGCTTCCCTTCCTTTTCTTTTTATATTCTTCCTTTTACTCCTCCAACGCTTTTACCCTACAACTTTACAAAAAGAACGCCTTACGAAAAATGTAAAGGGAAAATGTGATCCTTGTATATACTGTATGGAGCTTTAATTCGTGATTATAGGGTTGGTTTTCTATTGTGTTTAAAAGATGTTTGACTCACAGTTGGATAACGTAATTAAATAGTTTCCGATTCAAGACCATCAATTTTAAGTTTTTAACCTACACCTAACGTTTCTTTTTATCCTATAAATAAATACCCCGTATGTTTTTTTTTGATGAAAAAAATACCCCGTATGTTAAAGATAAAATGAGTAAACAAATGTAAATACAATGAGCTATTATATTTAATTATCATAAATTTTAAAAAAATAATGGTTGGTATTTTTTTAAGGGTCCGGATATGGTGAAAATGAACGCCTAGATGAGAAATGAGAAAGAATAACAGTAGTTAAATGAAAAGAAATCAAGAACGTTGATTATTTCACTTAAAATAGGGAAACACATGTAATGGCTAAATCTTTTGGCAAATTATTCTTGTATTTTTTTTTTTGAAAAAAAGGGATATAAGGCTCGCGCACAGGTTGTGCATCAAACCTGTTTGTTTGTGCATCACTATTGTTTGTTTATGCATAAAAAATAGCCAAATATGTATTAAAATTGTGATTTTTTGCATCAAAATCGGTTATTTGTGCATAATAACTTATTATTTGTGCATACAAAATGGTCGAATGTGTATCGAAATTGTGTGCATTAATATATGTTTGTGCATTATAACTAGTCGTATGTGAGTAAAATCATGTGAGTTAAAACTAATTGTTTTATATGTATCAAAATAATTAAAAAATGCATCTTGTTTATGAGTGCATCGAAAGTACTTGTATGTGCATAAAAAATAGATAAATATTGTACTCATACAAAATAAGGTTAAAAACAAAAAATTCAAAATTCAAAATCGATGAATAATGTGCATAAAAAATCTCAATGCATAAACAAATAGTTTTGATGCACAATTGGTCGGTATTGATGCACAATCGATCAACTTTGATGCACAAACCGCGTGCGTACCTTATAAGCATATTTATCGATAAACAGCGCACGTACCTTATAACCTATGTCTGAAGACATAGGTCAAGAACATCATCGATCATCATTATCATCATTGACCTAGTGAGGCTCGGCTACAACGGAATCTAGGGGGTAAAGATGGGGGTACCCCTGCCAAAGGAAAAGGGGATACGCTCGATAGACCCAAGAAAAACTGAAATTCAATTATGCGACAATAATAAATGAAGGGAAATTACTTTTGGTGCCCCTAAGGTTTTGCCTTTTCCTTTTAGTGTCAAAAAAAAACTTATTCCTCTTGGTACCCTTGAGGTTTTAGCTTTTCCCATTGACGTTCCTCGATCTCCAGTTCAAATTAGCTAATTTCAAGCTTACCATTATGTTCATCACCCTTAAATTAGTAGGATTCAACTCTTAAAATACTTCAATTCATAACCAAACTACATCAATTTGAATTTTTAAACAAACCCTTAAAATAGAGGATTGTTTAAAAATTCAAATTGATGTAGTTTGGTTATGAATTTAAGTGTTTTAAGAGTTGAATCCTACTAATTTAAGGATGATGAACATAATGGTAAGCTTGAAATTAGCATATTTGAATCGGAGAGGGGCGTCAACGGGAAAAGGCAAAACCTTAGGGGTACCAAAAGGAATAAGTTTTTTTCTTGGACACCAAAAAGAAAAGGCAAAAACTTAGGGACACCAAAAGAAATTTCCCATAAATGAATTTAGTTAGAATGCACCAAAAGGAATTTCCCATAAATGAATTTAGTTACGAACATCAAAGGCAATGTATAAAAGCCAATGAACATGAGGATGCGCCAGTGAGCCTGATGTTAAGAACATAAAAATAGAAATATATTGTTAAATTACATTTTCTTGGAATTATTTAAAAAAAAAAAAGAGTTTATTAATTTTTTTAAAAGTGTTAGTTCCTAAAAGGAAAATCTTTATTTTATACCCCTAAGGTCATATGGTAGAAAAACCGTTAATATAATTATAAATAAAAATAGGATTCATTAGATGTCATAATATTAATTATACAACTCAAATACAATTTTTTTTTTATAAAACATGTATTATTTAGTAAAATTAGGATTGGTAAATCACTATTTAATTGTATTAATATATAAAAAATATGTGGTAATTTTTCAAAAACTCCTTTTTTTGTGAAAGATACACTTTATGAGAGTCGGAACCGAAAATTTATAAATACCTTTTTAGAGGCTTAATTACTCAAAAAAATACACGAATGACATTTTCCAAAAAAAAAAAAACTCTTTGGATCGATCACCTTTGCAGACACTTCTGTACTCTCAGATTTCCTGTTTGTACCATTTCATCCTTAATTATACTATTCCCACAATATTCTTGATATCCAAGAAATGGAATTTTAGGCTGCCATCTCAGTAATAATAATCCAAAACAAATCATTCCAACTGCAGTGTAGAGTTAACATCTACGGAGTATAATAACTTCTCTATATATCCAGTTAATTGAAGTTTAATGAGAGTGGATTTTTCAAAAGTGCTGATCAGAGAGCCCTTTTCCCTCTTCTAGTTCCCGTTTTGTAAGAATACTCTTTTACTGTGTTAATAATTAATTAAACACCATACTCCTAATAAGACATAAATGTGATGGAAGTTTTGTATGGTACCTTAATTAGAGGGGGAACATAAAAGCTGTTGGATCACAAGCACATCACCTTTACTTAATTTTTGGGTCTTTCTCTTCTCTTCTTTTTATACTGAGACTGGTGAGGAAGAAGATTTTTTAACTCTAAAAAAGATCACACACACAAAGGTATAATAAATCTTGTCACTAATTACACCTCCAGGATTCAACCAAGGAATTCTGATGAATTTAGCCCATTTGGGACCCCTGCTTCAATCTTGCAATCACTAAATGCACGTAAAATTAATCTGCTTTAATCCCATGCCCATTGCAAAGAGTTTGGTTAGTTTTATCATAGGGATTAGATTATTCAATTTTAATAAATTTATTTCTTTTTTTTTTCCTCTTAAATTTAGGCTTTTATGTAATGTCTGAACCTCTCAAGTATTTGTTTCTTTTGATTTTAGACGGTGTAAGAAGTAGAGTTATGCTGTATGATTACTATGTAACCAACAAACAATGTCGCTTCTCTTCTGAAAAAAAAACATTTAGAAAAATTATAAATAAGACAATCAATCACTAACTAATAACTATTTCAATGGATATCAAAAAAAAATTAACTATTTCAATGAAAAAATGGAGTATTTCTCATCAAGGACAGACGTAAGATGAGTTGAAAGGTTTAAGGCATGGTTCTTTCAATAAAACAAATAATCGAGAACTATCGGTGAGTTGGATTACTCTAAATTCTTTAATTAAAAGACCATATGATAAAAATAAGAGTAAAATGACTAATGTTAAACGAAAATAAAATAAAATTTTCTCCAAATATCCTAACCTTTTATCCTATCCTAAAGTATAGGATATTTCACAAAATATCCTATACTTTAGGATCATTGCGCAATCTACCCTCGAAGTATCCACACATTGGATAAAATTGCAGATTGGCCCTTCACCTTTTTCATTTTGTGAAAAAAAATGCCAATTCCTTGTACAAACAAATTTTCAAAAATTATAAATCTTGTTTTTAGAGGATTAAAACATTAAAAAATAATTATTTTAGATCTCTTTTAGTTCTAAAACATTCGTATTTCCTTTATATAAAAATGTATTGGGTAAAATTAATAACCTTTTTGATAGGTCCGAAGTAATAACATAACTTTATATGTTTAACTTTCTCAGTTATAAGAAAATAATGTCATTACTTTTATTATTTAGCAAATATAAATTCTCAACTTCCCGATCAACCAAGTTAATCATTAAGTCATAGCTTTGACATTCAAGTAGTTCATCTTAATACGTAGATTAGAGATTTTTGTTACAAAATCTCTCACTCATGCCTGGGGCCCCCTAGGTTAGTCCTTGTTTCTCATTATTAAATGATACATTATTTTTAACTAAACTAGAGTCTAACCCATCCTTTGGACGGGACAAAATTTGTATTCAACGTTTATATAATTTAAATATTTATTTTTTTGTAAATCAAAATATGTGATCAAACATATTAAATTATAGTCAATTGAATTACATTATGAAATATTTAATTTCTTTCATATAAATCTTTACATACTTATTATATTTCAACATTGGTGGAAATTAATAAAAAACGACAATGTATTTATTTGGCCAAAATGAATAACTTTACTAAGATTTTAATTTAATTTTAGGATTAATATTTAGATAAGAATATTAAGATAATATACATACATATACTCGTGGTCGGGTGAGTACAAACTTGAATTTTATCTGTTTTATTTTTCTAATCTGCAATTGAATTATATATTACTAAAAGGTACCATTAAGATATTTAATTTGAAATTGTTATAAAGATATTCATTGGTAATTCTTATATTTGCTTGATCTCTTATTTTCAATTATTAGGGGCATTTATGTTGCCAAGAAAAATTATTTTATTAATTGAATTTTTCCCTTTTAATTTTCCAATGTGGGAAGAGTACCCACTTTTCTATCCCAACACGCCTCCTCAAGTGTAACTGGACTAGACCGGTAAACACTTGAAGAAGGGTTTAACATCTCATTCTCTTTATAGAGAGCCCAAGATCAACGGGTGCATCTCATTCTATTATAGCTAATGTTGTAAGGGTTTCTTGACAAACAAATAAATTTATAAATCAAGACCTTGTTGAGTATAGCGAAGTCAGGTTCATCCACGAGAGAGGAAGTCTATGTTTAATTACTAGGCTAGAAACACGAAAACAAACAAACGAAAGCAACAACGAAACAAGAGCAAGAATCGGAAACACACTGTAAAGCTCGGTACCGAGGCTAGGGACTCGGTAACGAGGGTAACTAGGAACGAAGTTTTCAAACTATGCGAGAAAAGATCTAGGATTTAGGGTTTACCACAACATAGCTATGCAATCTAGTCATATGAATAATAAAGATCATGCCTTTTCACATAATAAATCACCTTTCATTGAAAAGAGAAGCAAATCAACAAACTTTCGCAAATTAATAAACTTTTATCTACTTAGCACGAGCTACAGTTTTCGACTTTCGTTTCAAACTTTATTCCTATTCAAATTCACAGTCTTTTCTTTCGATCAAACTATGAATATGAAATTACTTCAACTTTCGCCAAAGTTTTAGCACAAATAAGTAGAGATAAGATCAAAGGCAATCAAATAATAAATTCATACTATCAACATTCACAACTATGTTGGGTTTTTACCCGAACACTAAAATACGAAACTACTCACTCATGATTGAAGAGCAAACAATAAGATTGAAATAAGAAAACATGTCTTTGGATTAAACTAAAGAAAAACTTACTAGAACTTACAATCACAATGTCTTGAAACTCAAGCAAGAACACAAAGAAAT
This sequence comes from Fallopia convolvulus, assembly GCA_964016875.1. Taxonomy (NCBI): domain Eukaryota; kingdom Viridiplantae; phylum Streptophyta; class Magnoliopsida; order Caryophyllales; family Polygonaceae; genus Fallopia; species Fallopia convolvulus. The sequence goes on from OZ024734.1 coordinate 11,761,865, forward strand.
CTCCCATAAATTCTCTCTTTCTTTCCTTGCATCCCAAGCCAATTCCAAAACATGTCCCAAAAATCGTCTCTAACGTGCGTGATCTCAAGAACTACCAAAACATGCTCTAAACTCTTGCTTAAATACTAAGAAGTCTATCTAAAGAAGTTTCCTTAAAGATATAAAACTATCCTTAAAAAGATGTCGGAATAAAGCACATTAAAAACTTGATTCGGTGTTGCCTACCCACACGGGGGACCTCGTTAACGAACCTCGTCAGGTTTGGTAGAACTTTTCTGCTCGTTTTTCTTCACTTCTGTCTCCTGTAGACCTCTGTACCGACCCCTCCTGAGTCGGTAACGAGGCTTATCTGGGCTTGTTCTTCTCTTATTCTCCTCGTTTCCTCCCTTAATTGTTTTAGTTCAATGAGTCCTAAAACAATGAGTTTGCTACAAAGATCAAGATTTTCAATGAGAAAACTTAAATCCTAGTAGTAGAATATAATCAATCTCAACAATTTGGCCAAACAAGCAAAAATCAATAACATGCGATATAGATTAAGCACGAGAGAGATTGAAATAGACAAAGGAACAATACCAAATAATTGAATATCACAACTTAATTGAATCCAAAAGCTTCAACTATTGAATGAAAATAGAGGTTTAGTTCTCCATCAAAGGTTTCTCTAAAACTCGAAATAAAAAAGAAAAGTAGAATAGCCTAATATGAAAAACAAAATCGAAAGGGGTCTTATAAACTGAACACATGAACTCTAAAAGATAAGAAAAGGAAGTAAAGAAAATAAACTCGGAAAGTCTTCCACGCTTGTGATCCGACAGAACCGCGATTGCGGTTTTGGAAACTACGACCGCGATGCTTCAACAAACAACATTCTGATGGTACTTTCGAAAGCTGTTTTGACTCCCATAGAGTGGGAATTTGGGTTCGGATTAGACGAATTGCATCTCTTCTACTTAGCTTTCCAATTATATAAAATTGAGTTCTAAATGAACACTGAAGCCCTTGAACGCAACATCGCAAGAAAGTGGTGCCGAAACAACAACTCCAAATCAACACTTCAACTCTAGTCTTGTCTTGAATCATCTTTATAAATCTTGATTTCTTCCATTAAGTTATTGATTTTGAATTTCATAAAATACTTATCATAACATCCTAAAGCACTAATAAATAATGCTAAAAACTCATAGTTATACTATACAAACTAAGTGTATTAGAAGACAAACATAATTTGGTCTCGTTGGATCAACAAACCAGGGTGGATGGAACATGTAGAGAATTTCTTAAAGATGACCTTGAAAAAAGGCATCCTTGAAATTAAGCTGATGAACTGACCAAGATTGCGACACAACAAGATGCAAAACAGTACGAATAGTAGCATGTTTCATTACAAGACTAAAAGTCTCATCACAGTCAACACGAACCTCTTGAGATCGCCCATTAGGAACCAAACGAGCCTTTACCACTCAAGAGTATCGTCTAGGGATGTTCAACGGGTCGGGTCGCCCGCGACCCGCAATGACCTTACCCGTAATTTACAGGTTGCAGTTTGGATCGTGGATCGGCCCACAACCCGTAATATTTAAAAAAAACATATATTTTTTTATAATTTTTTAAATATATAAAATATATTTTTTTTTTAAAAACCCGTAGGATTTGCGGGTCGACCAACCAATCAAGGTACGACTGGGTCCAAGGTTCTTCATTAACTTCGGAGGGAAAGAGGGAATTTTTATCACAACCCGGAGCATCCAGAGATAGATCTGGGTCAGAGTCATTTCTGAAGCTCCGGGCGTCAATATCATAGCTGCTCATGAAGACGTCTTCACGTGGTGTGGACCCGCGAAGGAGAACGTCTTCGTTCATGCTAAGGGATTTGTCACCATCATTTACACGAGTTCTTCCGATGGTAGGAACCATGATATGAATCATTGGAATTGCAGGATATTCATTAGGGTCGATGGCCGAAGCTAAACAAGCGAGGGAGTCTGCTTGAGCGTTCTGCTCTCTTAGAACTTGTGTGAAGGATATCTTCTCGAACCGAGGGATCAGACCCTTCACCACATCTAGGTAAGCATCCATTCTTTCATCCCTAGCTTCATATAACCCTAGGATCTGATTGATTATCATTAATGAATAACAATTGACCTCGTTCCGTTGTATGGCTAGGTCCTTGGCGAGGGTTAGACCAAAAATTAAACCCTCGTATTTCACTTCGTTGTTTGTGGCTTGGAAAGCACATCTCATGGATTGTGCCACCGTATCATCCTGTGTTGATTTTAGGAGTTCTATTATCGTTGTTCCCTTCGCGTTGGAGGCGCCATCTGTATGAAGCGTCCATTTGACTAGAGACTTAGCTTCTAGTGTCATCAATTCTGTTGGTTCCATTCTTTCTTTTGTGGTAGGACTAAAACCACAAAGTCAGCCGGTGCTTGGGATTTCAGTGTGGTTTTGGGCTCATACTGACTGTCGAATCCGCTCAAATGGATCACCCACTTGGCCATTCTTCCCGTAAACTCAGGTTTGTGCATGACCGTATTCAAGGGATGCGTGGTTCTCACCACGATCGTGTGTGACTCGAAGTAGGGATGAAGTTTATTGGAGCACATGAACAATGCTAGCACCAATATTTCCAGGGAAGAATAACAAGTTTCAGCTGATAGGAGAGTTCTACTTACAAAGTATACAGGTTGCTGCTGCCCACCTTGTTCGTGGACCAACACCCACTGATGGTTTGCTTGGTGACGGCCAGGTACAAGGGTAAAGCTTCTCCTTCTTCCGGCTTGGCTAGTATCAGAGGATCGGAGAAGTATTTCTTCAACTCTTGGAAAGCTTCCTCATGCCGGGAAGTCCACTCGAAGCACTTGTTCTTTCTAAGCACCTCGTAGAATAGACGACAGCGATCCGCTGATTTCAAAATGAATCTATTTAAAGTGATAATTTTCCCGGTGAGGTTTTGAACATCTTTCACGCATCTCAGAGATTTCAGCGATACTATGGCGCGAACCTATTCTGGGTTTGCTTCTATCCTTTTCTGGTTGACCAGATTTCCCAGATTTCACCCCGAATGTACACTTTTGCGGGTTCAAATTCATGTTGTATCGCTTCAGGATTTCGAAAGCCTCTTCTATGTGACGTCGGTGGTCTACATCTTTCTTTTATTTGACGAGCATGTAGTTTATATATACCTCCATAGTCTCCCCCATTTTACTTTAGAACATTTTATTCACTAGCCTTTGGTACGTGGCTCCGACGTTCCGTAGTCCAAAGAGCATAACTTTGTAGCAGTAGATTCCTTTGCTAGTTATGAAGGATGTCTTCTCCTGGTCGCTTCCTTCCATCCGAATCTGGTTGTAACTAGTGAAGGAGTCAATGAAGGTCAACAATTCATGGCCCGTCGTGGCGTCTACCAGGGAATCTATGTGAGGCAAGGAAAATAAATCCTTAGGACAAGCCTTGTTCAAATACGTGAAGTCTACACACATCCTCCATTTTCCATATTTCTTGGGTACGACGACTACATTAGCTAACCATTCTAGATACTTGACTTCTTTAATCTATCCAGTCTGCATCAGCTTTCCTACTTCTTCGTCTACTATCTTGTTCCTTCCAGCGACAAATGTCCTCCGTTTTTGTTTCACCGATGGGTGACCGGGATCCACGTTCAACTTGTGTGTGATGATCTCCGGATCGATTCCCACCATATACTCGTGGGACCATGCAAAGCATTCCGTGTTTTTACTTAGGAAATCTACAGACCATGCAAAGCATTCCGTGTTTTTACAAGCTCGTTTCTCATGGGTAATTCCAAATCTCTTCCAATCTTTACAGACCGACTGAGGTCTGATTGGTCTAGGACCACTTTTTCTACATGTTCATCTTTCTTTTCTTTTTCTTTTGGAATAGTAGAATCAGTGACTTCCTTTAATTGTTATGCTGATTTCTGGCTGGCAGTCGGTTTTAGAGTCGACTTGTAACACTCTCTTGACGTTCTTTGGTCTTCTCGGATCTCTTGAACCCTCTAACGCGTTGGGAACTTTATTTTCTAGTGGTAGGGGGAGGGGACATGCCTCATGTCATGGAGCCACGGTCTCCCCATTATCACGTTATAGCAAGAAGGACAATCCGGCCATGACAGACTACCTAACCTGGATGTTCACGCCTTTTGCGTACGTGGGGAGGATGATGTCTCCTACCATGTGCTTCACTTCTCCGTTGAACCCCACAAGTGCGGTAGGGTTCTTCTCCATGTCCTTTTCACTCAACCCCATTTCTTTTAGTGCTCCCAACGTCATGAGGTTAGTCGAACTTCCAATGTCGATGAGAACCCATTTGACCAGGATGTTCCCTATCGAGTTTGAGAGAGATAATGAGTCCATCATGATGAGGTCCTTAAAGACCATTGGCGTCATCCTCATCAAAATGTATCGCGGGATTGAGGACGTCTTTCTTCATCTGTATGGGACGATGGAAAGAATTTTCTCGTGCGTTTCTCTTGGCTGCCAAGTATGTGAGGCCGCACATGCTTGATCCCGCGGTGGTCACGTTTACAACCTTGGCGGGTACTGGTGACGCAGGCCTTCCCGCGCGTGAGGCTTCCACCACATCCTGAGGGACCTGCGCGTTGGGTGCTACTTCCGTTATCCTTCCTCGAGATATGAGGTAGGATATCTTTGTTCTTAGTGTTGCGCACTCTTTAGTTATGGTGACCGTAGTCGTCATGGAAATCGCGATGCATTTGGCCATCTGACTCCACGTATCGTCAAAGCTATATTTTTAGCGAATTCCTCAGGGGATATACCCAGGTTAAACTCGTCATACTTCGGTGGCAATGGCTTGGAGGGTCTAGCCTCAGCGACATTTACCTTCACCGCGCCGGGGTGAGGGCGCCGGTATGGTTGATCGCGGCCTTCCCCGCGGTGACCTAGTGTGGATTTCTTTTCTACCCTTTCCCAGACGCTTACGGGCTTCGTCATCTTCAGATCATCTTCAAGCCTGATTTGGGCCAATGCCTTGGTTTGAATATCTTAAAAATTATGGCACGAGTGCCTGGTGAGTTCTTTGTAAAGGTCTCCATCTTGGCTAACCCCTTGACGGAAGGCTTCCATAGCGGTTGGCACATCACAGTGCGGGATGGAAATCTTCTCTCGGTTGAACCAGTCCATGTATTCTCGGGTGGATTCTTCTGGTTTCTGGATAGTCCGGTACAAATATCTAGATTGCTTATCGAACCTTCGGCTGCTAGTGAATTGAACCCTGAAGGAATCCATCAACTCGGCAAAGGAACGAATACTTCCTCGAGGAAGATTGACGAACCACTTCAAAGTCGGTCGTGCGAGAGCTGCTCCGAAGCCCTTACACATCAATGCTTCTCGAGAGTGATACGGGATGGCAGTGATTATCATCTTTTTCTTAAATATAGCTACTTGCTCGTCGGGTTCTCCCATGCCGTTGTAAGGGCTCATGCTGGGTACCGATAATTTCTTTGGTATCTCGACTTGGGCGATGTGAGGAGCGAAGGGTGACTCATCGTAAACGTCAACCGCTTCTTTCTAGACCCCGGGGACGACGGTTGATGCGTCCCTCGTATGGGATGCCTCGGATCGATCGTTGGCTTGAGTAGTAGGTCTCAATGGCGTAGCGGAAGGCTGATTTGATTTGTGAATTGGTTCGAACAATCAATGAGTAACAAGAACACGAGAGTAATTGCGAGTATTTGGAGAATAAAGGGGCGGCGCAAGCACAAGTATAGAATTAAGGAGAAACCTCAACTTGAATTAAACCCTAAATGTGCGCTAACTGAAAACATAAGCCTATTCTCCCTTATATAGAGAGACGGCTAAAGCAAATGCAAAGAAACCCTAATCTATCGGCGGCGCGCCTAGGGCAAGCTTGCAAACTTTAGGCCCAACGGCGCGGTCCGAAAAGGATCGGCGCAAGGCCCATAAAAGTCTTTCTAAATGTGTAAAACCAACAATAGAAATGTTCCATAATAGAAACAATGCATAAAAGTACTAAAAATGGATAGGTCGTCCGTGACCGTGCTGGGAGTGTCATGACATGGGCTGTCGCGACGCTGGCCAGGTTGGGACTCGGCGCTGGCGAAGTCACGGTGCGCGTCGGGGCGCTGGCGAGGTGGCTGGCGCGACGCGGGACGCTGGTGACGCGCTAGCGAGGTCTCGAGGTCTTGAGGTTCGCTGATGCTTCCGAGAACCTCAAGTTGAGACTCGATCCCGAGGTCCGATGCGAGAACCTCGAGTTTGGCTCCGAGGTCTTGGCCAAGGCTGGCGGCGACCTCGTCTTGCGATCCGATGCTCGAGGATGTCGCGCCTTGGCGAGGTCGGTCCGAGAGCTCGACGCGAGGTTCCTCGACGCCGATGGTGGTAATGGTGCCGAGCGAGGTCGCGGTGTAGGGCGCGCCGTGGCCTGCGGAGAGGCGCGCCACAAGAGACCTCGTTGCATCTTGGATTGCTCTGGTTCTGGCACGAGTGATGGGGCCATCCGAGCGAAGAGTGAATGCGTCGTCCTCTTGGGTAGCATCCATGACAGGGGTCGCATCAACGGCGGTCCCAATCCTCTTCATCATCCATGATGTCATCCTCAAAACGTCGAGGTCTAACATCTCGCACCGTTTGAAGGCGAATTGGTGCTCTCCCATCCTCACCGATATGGTTGCCTTGTGTAAGGGTGAAAGATTTCCACCGATTGGTAGGGTTTTTAGAGGAGCCTTCTTGGGGTAATGAACTCCGTACCAGAGGATCTCTCATGCCGACTGGTAGGGTTTTTAGAGGAGCCTTCTTCCCCACCGATTCGTGCTCGATCCGTCGTTCAGGCGCGCGGGCCAACGGAAGAAACAAATCGGAAGTGAGAGTGCAAACCCTCATTATCGGCGGTTAGTTGCTCGATGCTAGTTTTGTGCTTGTCGTTGCAAGCACGTTGGTCCGTTAGTTCCTTCTCAAGGTATTGAAGCCTCTGGGAGAATTCGGATAACTCGAGGCGGAGCGCTGCCAATGCATCCTAGCGTGCGCCTGCGTCACTCCCGGCATTTTGCTCTTGAATACCCTCATTAGAGTTGCTCATGGTGACTTTTTGAACGTCTTCTGATATGGAAAGACGAACCCTCTTCAATCATAGGGCCCCACGGTGGGTGCAAAATTATTTTGGACAAAAATTTGATAATCAAACTCTTGCCCTAGGTTGGGGCATTATCGAATTGAAAGACAAGGGATCACTAAAGAAATAATCGGATTGATGAAATCTAAATTACAAGTGTTTTCTCTCTTGGAGAGTTTGTGTTAAATATGTGTTCGTACGAATGGAATACATCGTTTTTTCTATCTTTCTAGCCTATATCTTTTTCAAATTAACCGTCATATCCTACGTTTTACACGTTTTAAGATATGCCTTTAACCGTCTCCCATTTTGCATACATATCAGAGCAAATAACTACCGCTAGTGATTGTCCGCATGTGCATATCTCTTTCTATTGACCACAACTTTCTTGTTTTTCTTGTGACGGATGACTTCATCTATCTCCTTGATCTTTCTTTCATCCTGTTTCTCTCATGATTTTTTGCCCGATCTTTGGACTGTGTATGTCAAATGGGTTGGTGGTTTTTGGGCCTAACAATACCCCCACATAGTTCAAAATTGTGTTAGAACATATGTTCTTCAAATCCACAACATACACTCTAGATCTTTAGTCATTACAACCGATATAGTTTTTTGGAATCTCATCCAAAAGAATACCGTAGGATGAAATACATCACCTTCATGGAGCTCCCCCTAATTACTTTCCTAAATCTTAAAAATTATTTTTATTGGTCTTTGGTATTTACGCAATAGTTAAGATAGGGCCTTTACTTTTTTGGCATCATTTATTTGAATTTTTTCACCATATTACTATTGTAAGAAGACTTTAAATAACACAATCTCTTAGGGCCATAAATAATCGGTCAAAAGGAATCCTTTTCTGACAATTAAGAAGAGGGTAATGGAAATAGTTAATACTAGAGATGGCAATGGGGCGGGGATTTCTCATTATACGTGAGAATTTCCCACTACGGGTATGGGATGGAGATTTTTAGTGGGGATGGGGACAAGTATGGGGAGGAAAGTAATTACCCGCTAGTGTATAGGCACGGGGACTGGGATAGGTGTGTCCGCCCCACCACCTGACCCGATCCCGACCCCATTGGGGAACCCCATGGGGAATACCCGTCGGGGACCCATTGGGGAATCCCCGCCGGGGGACCCATTGGGGAATCCCGCCGGGAGTATATCCTTATATAGTTTTATTATGTACTTGATACGTATGGATGGTATGATCATTGTATTTACAAAATTATTGTCTTGTTTTTTTTAAGCTCTTGTTAAAGCCTTGTTAATTATATAAGTTTAATTGGTGAATTGTAAATGGTGTATCAATAGAATTTTTGAGGAAAGTGTACATGAAAGTAAATGGAAAATAAAATAAGTAACTCGTGGGGATTATAAAAGCTGAAAAATCAAACGGGGATGTGGAGTCCCCGATAGAGATTTCAAACGGGGATGGGGAATCCCCGACGGGGATTATAAATGGGAAAATCAAGCGGGGATGGGGAATTCCCAATGGGGACGTGGACCCAACGGGGATGGGGACGGGGACAAATTTTATTCCCCGATGGGTAATGAGACGAGTATGGGGAGCATATATCTAAATAGGGATGAGTACGGGGAGGGTATTCCCCGCCCCGAACCCGCCCCATTGCCATCCCAAGTTAATACCACGTAGGGATGGCAATGGGAGGGGATTCTCTGATCCTCGCGGGGAATCCTCGACATGGAGTGGGGATGAAATGGCGAATATTAATGGGGATGGGGAATGAAACGGGGCCAAAAATAAATCCCCGCTCGGGTATTGGACAGAGACAAGGTTACTAATCCCCAACCCGATCCTTGCTCTGCCCACGTCCCCATTGGGGAAACCCACGGGGATTCCCGATGGGGATTTTTAATGCGTATTTTCTAAAGGATTTATATAATTTTTAATGAGATTTAAGTTTCTTAATTTAATTTTGACGATGTTTTTTTTTTGTATAATTTAATTTAATTCCCCGTGGGGAAACCCACGGGGATTCTCGATGTTTTCTTTGTATACTTTTTTATTTTATAAGGAAAGATTAATTTTTTGGTAGTTCTTAATTAAATATGTCATATATGCACATATATATTTATAACTCAATTATATAATTGGTAAAATGTAAAATTCAATGGGGAAATCCGGCGGGGATTGTAAACGGGGAAAGTGGGGATGGAGATTCCCCGATAGGAAGGAAAATCTGACGAGGATGGAGATGGGGAGGAATTTAGATCCTTGACGGGTATGTGTATAGGGATGGGGATGGGGAGGATAATATTCAACGGGGATGGGGACGGGGAGGATACTCCTCGCCCCGAACCATGTTAGTTTATGAATTACAAATTTTCCTAGAGGTAACATTGTAATTAATTTATATATACCAGTGAGAGCCTCCAAATTTCCTGTGTTGAAAAGGTAACTGATAATGTCCTGTATACGTGTATTTGATTGTTCAAAGTGTACGTAATTGCAGAATCTTACTTTGAATTGACATTTCCATATAGGGTGACGAGAGTGGTTCATGGCTTTATTTTTGAGACGTGAGTTATCGTACGTTATACCACGTCTTCCTATATTTGATGTCAAACTGTATTCAAGATTGCTCATGGTGAAGAGGCGGAAAAAAAAAGAGGAAGCCGTGATCGATCATCTTTAGCAAAATAGGAAGGCGGTGAAATTGGTTGTGTTGGAAGTTGGAACACTCACTCTATGTTGGACCAATGCGTTTTGGGCTATACAAATAAACATGCAAGTCCAACCCGAGGCTGAAATAATGTTGGATGTTGATCAGAGGCGAAAGACGGGGGCATAACGGCTTAATGAAATGACTAGCAAGCGAGAATATCAGCGCAACGTTGAGGAATGCCTAACAACTTTTCTTAGCCAGATATAAAAGAGACTCAGACAGTGAGGAAGAGGCATCTGAATATCACGAGAAAAATACTTTAACACATTAGAGAATTGCGCAATTAACATTTAATCTTGTCAATTGCTTTGTTCTTCATTCATCATATACACTTTGTTGATAATTGGGATCTATTACATTTCGAGTTCCTAGTTTTGTTCATTCTCGATCTGAAATCAGTATCTTTATTGTTAATTCCTATTTTATCATTTGCTTTATCTTATATATCATAATATGTCTACGTGTTTAATTTGATTTATGACAAAGTTCCCTCGTTTTAGCGGATAACGCGTTTATGTGGTAATCCACCAAAACCAATTGGCGTCCACCGTGGGACCCTTAGAAAAGAGAGTCAGTTAAGAGCTACAAAGTTTTGCTTCGTGGAGTATGGCCGATGACAATAACCATTCCGATGGACCACAAAATCAAGAGATCAATCAAGAGACCCTCAATCCACATATTATGCCTTTGGGTGATGACCATACTTCCACAGAAAGAACTCAAGATCCAACTACTTCGGCGGCCACGCTGGAGCATGCAACAATGGTCGAATAAGTTATCATTGATGAATTATTAGCCTCTATGCTCTCCCTCCCGAAACATTTTGAAAAACAAAGAGAAGCACATATCCAGTTTACCGAGGTTTAAGAGAAACAAATTGAATCTTTAACTAATGAAAGGAATCTACTCCAACTGCAGGTACAATCAGGACCAAGTCGGCCGCGAGCTTCAGGGATAATGGAAGGTGTCACTCGAGCCTTGAATTGGCATTCCTATTTACCCGTTGGTAGTATTTCATCTTTTGCTGAACTGGTTGACAAGTTTAGAATCAGGTTTGCGAGCAGTCGACATACCAAGAAACGCTCTAGTAATCTATATTGCTTGGTGTAGAAGAATGGTGAATTGTTGAAAACCTTCTTGAACATACACAAGGAGGAGTTAGTCACCATTGAAGGATGCGACGCTTCCACTGCCGTCGAAGCATTTCGAAGGAGAATTTCCTCAAGTAACCCTGAACTCTATCGGGAATTAAATAAGTATTTGTGCTCGAATTTCGATGCAATACAGGTAAAGGCATTAACTCACGTTCGGCTGGAAGAAGATGACCTCTTTGTTGTTACAGAATCCGATTCATCTCGACCAGAGCGATGGCATGAGAAACGGGATATGAGGTACAACCCGTATCCAAGTTCATCAACCTCAGATTGAACTATGAATATGGGAGTCCCACGATCCTATGGATGGACGGCGATTCTAGGTTACCACCAAGGTTGTCTCGGTATAATTGCATGGTAGACGCGACGGAAGTCGAAACGACCTTAAGCAATATGGGAGATAAAGTGAAGTGGTCTCGAAGGAGCAACACTCCTCAACATCAGAAAGACATATCAAAATGGTTCGATTTCCACTTCGATCATGGCCATCGCACAAAAGTGTATCGTCTTGAGTAAAGTGGTATGCGAGTTACTCCACATGAGACATCTCAAAGACATCATATCTGGAAAACCACGAGAACAAATTGACCCAAACAATAGTAAAAATAGGCCATCCCTCCTCCAAAACATATAGAAGTTATAAACGTAATTATAGGGGGGTTTGAAGTCTCTAGGGTAACTTGCTCCGCCACCAAAAGAATTGCAAGGAGCAGTATAGTTGAAGAACCACAAATCACGGTCCGAAAGGGCCATGACATGATGCCCATTACTTTTGATGAAATAGAGGAGGACGAGATTCATCGTGATTGTTTGATTATCAATTTGACTATGGCTAACTTTCTAGTTAAACGCGTATTGATCGATAATGGGAGAATCCTAATTGAAATTGGGTGAAATCGTCCTACCTAATATCGCGTGAGGAGTGAACGATTAGGTAAAATTTATAGTTCTTGATCTCCCATCTGCTTTTTAACGTAAAATTGGGTAGGCTCTGGATCCATGGGATGAAATCCATTCCATCAACATACCACCAATACGTTAAATTCCCCTCACCATGGTGGGTTCAAGAAATCAAGGGCGAGTGATAAAGCATATAGGTATAGGTGTTAGAGCATGTTTTATTCTCATTTTATGCATGTTTAGCTAGAATTTTGCTTTAAGTTGTAGTTTAGGTTTTATTTCGGTTTAGTTCGGAATCTACGCGCTTTTGTGCTTTATTTCAGGTTGGAAGGTGAAGTATGGTGGATATGAAGCTAAGGGATGGATCTTACATGATTGTGGTGGACTTTGATGAATCTTAGAGTGATACAAGTGAAGATTGAAAGAGCTAAGGCCCAAGATCTTGAGAGATAAAAACGCTTAAACCCGGGTCATGTATTAGAGTCTTGTTTTGACTCCTTTATCTTGCAATACTTGGTTTGGGAGCTACAGTGGTCTGATAAAGCTGAATTTGGTATCACTGGAAAGCTAACTCGAAGAGCTACAATTCATATTTTTACTCCGAGTCCAAATTCCAACTCGAAGGGGGTCAAAACATCTTCCGAAATGTCACTAAAGTTTCTGCAGGCAAAGCGCGGGCAAAGTGGACATAGCGCGACCGCGCTTTGGTGCGTTGATCCGACGCTGACTCGGGCCTCCGTGTGATCTTATGGGCCGACCTTATTAGTATTCTTGGATGTTTTTATATACGATATAAATACTTTTCCTAGGGTTTCTTTGGATTATCTTATGCTATCTATTGTTCTTAGTTTTACGTTAGTTTTCAATTTGGAGATTTGTGGGAGCCAAACCCTAGTTTTGCACAATTGAAGAGAAATTTGACTCTTGTAAGTTTTATTTTTCTTTAATGTCGATGTCTAGCTAATTTTCCCATGTCCAACTAGTTAGTTGAAGTTGTATGCATGATTGTTTGTGAGATTTGAATTATTTCTATTTGCCTTGACTAGATTGAATCTCTCTGTGCTTGATTGATTAAATTCACTTAGGATTATAATAGCTTGATCACCTACTACTTCTAGGTTGAATTACAACTAGAATAATTAAATAGACGGTGGAATTTGATTATTCATGGATGAATCCTTTGATTAAACATATAGACGGTGGAATAAGGTTAATCAAAGGCGAAGAATTTAATCACAAAATTTCATGAATAGACGGTGGAATTCATGAACTATGTTTCTATTGAATGCTTTGAACTTAATTGTATGATCAAGTTAACATAGAAAGTTTTCTAGGTTATTTGATGAAAAGGTTGTTAAAGACGGTGTATATTAACAACCACTTTAAGCTCGAATTCATAAATTTACAATAGATTAGTCAAGGGAAATTGAAAAAAGGAAAATCAAGGATCAAAACTCATGTATGCAAAGGATACAAAACTAGTTGGACGCTTTTCTCCATATTTGACTCTTTAATTGTTTTTACTTGCTTTGTTTTAATTATTTAGATTTTTAGTTTACAATTATAAAATCCCCCTTTTAACTTAGTAATATTACTTAACTACAAGTATTCTGAGTCTCTGTGGGTTAGACCCCTTACTTCCACTTTACTAAGGGTTGGAAGTTAGGAATAATTCTTTGACAGTGCTTTTATAGCGACGTAAAAGTGCTCGTCAAATTTGGCGCCGTTGCCGGGGGACTCGGCTATTTATTTGTGTTTATTTAGTATTATTATTTTTGGTGCTGTGAACCTATCTTACGGTTCATAACACCCGTGCTACTGATCCATGGCTATGTTTGTATGTAAACAACTACAAGATGAATATTTTCATGAGTATTTTGCTAGGCTACAACAAAAGATTCATGATTATGGTACTTTGCTGGGTTATTATCCATGTGAGAGAGAATTATGTGAATGCGTCCTAGACGGTTTGAATTCTCAGACTCGAGGGCTCGCAGAGTACATGAGCAATTATAGGCTTTGGTGTATGGGACCAGAAGAGTGTTGGGATTTCTTTTGCTACATGAGCCATCAATGAATGCTAGTCGAATTATCTCCACCAATTCCCTATCCAATGATGAGAGAGGTTGCATTGGAATCAAATGCCCTTGAATTAGATACCCATATGCAATTTGAGGAGGAATCCGCTAGAGTTGAGTTGGGTTATGAGGGTGACTTTAATGTCCAATATGAATTTAGTCCTATTATTCAACTTGAAGAGAGCACCAAGGAGCCAAGTTCAATCTCTACTGACATGGAGAAGCCTATAGAACCAAGTGAGTTTAAGTTTGGTACTAGAAAATACTCACAATTCATCTTTGAGGAAAGTGGTGATGGTAACAAGTACTTTGACCCATACTGTAAGTATTTTCTGACATCACCACTTGTGTTGAATTTTTTTGAGCATATGCCATTTCATGAAAATTGGTCTCACAAGTTTGATAAGTTGAAGCGGTTTTTAGATGGGTTATTCAATTTGAATTTATCCTTGTGCTACTTATCTTCTTGTGAGATGTGTTCACAGGCTTTTGACAGATTGTTAAGGGCATTGACAATGTTTAATCTTGTCAAATCATGCTAAACGTCAAGCTAATGACGTTAAACAAGCGCTTCTTGGGAGGCAACCCAAGCTTTATGTTTAGTTTTTCTTTGTTTTTGGTTTGTTTTTGTTTTTGTTTGGTTTGTTTTTGTTCTTAGTTTTAGGTAAAGTCGGAAAACAGGTACACGCGGTCCGAGAAAACCAGGGCGCCCCCGCGCTCATAGTACCACCACCACCACCTGAGGGGTAGATTCTTGAGTATGTCAAGCTCTTATGACGAGGTTAGTTTCTTTTTCTCTTAACTTTTTCTTTTACTTTGGGGTCAAAGTAAAGTTTAAGCATGGGGGAAGGGGATTCTTTATTTTGTCATAAGTGCTTAGTTGTGTATAGTTCATGTAGTTGCATTTGCATGTTTATTTTGTTGTCATGCATTGATTAAAATCTTGAAAAAAAAATCAAAAAAAATTTGAAAAAAATACAAAAATATTGCATTTAGGTTCTTATTTCCCCATTGTTTGTTTCCTCTTGTGTTTCTATGCTAAGTATAATTCCTAACCCATGATTTGCATGATATGCTGAAGTTGATATGATATAAGCATGATCATTGATTAATTACCTTGATTATAGGATGGAGCATGTATTTATCTTGAGTTTTAGATTCATTCTGAAGTTCTAGACATATTTTGCCTTGTGAGATATTTTTGGCCTTTCATGATTATTTGTTCTCTTTTGTCTTGAGTGTATCACCATGATTATCTAGCTCTAGAACTTTGATGTTCGTGTTTTTGGTATAGTTTTTAGTAGGTTTTCTTAGTTTATTAGGACTAGTTTTAGTAAGTTTAGAGTTAATTTTGTGTGTTTTTGGATAGTTTTACATATTTTGTGAAAAGTATGGAAGCTACTCCGTTTTGTGTATTTTTGTAGGTTTTAGCAAGGAAATGGTTCTATTTGGAGTTGAATTTGGAGTGCTATGGTGAAGGACGGAGGAATACAAGAAAAAGGAGTCGAAGTCTAAGTTTTTGAAGAAGAAGTGTTGAAGAAGCCAAGCCCAGGCTCGTTAACGAGGATGTGAGGGCTCGTTAACGAGGTTACGAGATAGGTTTTTCGAGGAATCTTAGTGATGTCCTATCGATCCTGTGCGGGAATTTATTCCGTGTCGGTAGAGTTTTTTTAATGAGTTTTAGGGTTATTATATTATTTATTTTAGGTCTTGTTATCCTTCTAGATTTTATTTCTATCTTTTTAGAGTAGATTTCTATCTTTTAGAAAAGTTTTTATCTTCTAGCCTTTTTATTTTATAGCTTTATTAGTATAAATACCCTTCTATTTAGCCTAGAAGGAAGGAAAGCAAGTGGAATAGAGAAGAAGGAGGAGCCGCGCGCGAGAGAGAGAAGAGTCGGAGGTCGAGATCGAACACGGTGAACGAGAGTTACCGGGGTCGTTCATCACGAGTTTTGATTCGGTGTTCTGTAATTTTCGATTTCTTCTGAATCTCTGTAAGACGATATTTTCTTATTGAATTGAAGTAGCTGTTTTGTTCTCAATGTTTTCTCTTGTTGAATTTATTTGCTTCATAGTTATGAGTAGTGAGTAGTTTTCTTTTCTAGGGTCGGGGTTGAAACCCGGCATAGATGTGCATGGTTTGATGAGTAAGATGATGTGTTGAAAAGCCTTTTATCTATTTTTGAGATTGCTTGTTGTGTTTATACCTAGATGAAAGTCAAGGTAATTTGAGTTTTTTTGACTTGATTGAAAGAGAAAGTTATAAACTTGAAGGTTGATATTGTTTGAATGCGAAAGTTTCAAGCTATAGATCCAAAACAAGCGATTGAGTGAATTAGTTTATGAAAGTAGATTAATTTACTTGCTAGTCAATGAAAGTTTATGAATTTATCTATTTAAAGGTATGATATTTATCTTCTTACAAGTTTAAATGCATACTATGTTGTGGTAACCCTTGTCCTAGATCTTGTTTTTATTTGAATTCTCCTAGGTCATATTCGTTACTGAGTTCATAGCCTCGGTACCGAACCTGTTTATTTCGTTAGTGTTGGTCAGTTGTTTGCGGTGGTTCGTTAACGACCCTGACAACGTCGTTAACGAGGCTGCTCGTGAGTGTTTTGCTTGTTTTTGTTTGATTTTTATTAATAGTAGTCGATAGAGAAACAAACCTTTCTTCTCGTGGAACGATCCTGACTCCCCTATACTCAACGGGGTCTTGACTTATAAATTTAGTTTTTGTCCAGAGTAAAGGCCCGTCAACAAACTTGCATCATGACCCTTTGTCAAGGCTGCTTTATATGATCGAATACATGACATTAATATGATTGAGGCAACGACTTTGTTTGTTTATCTGTGGGTCTGGGAATAGCCCGACCCCGTTTTTGTTTTTAATATTTATTTTCTGTCTGTTTTCTCAGCGTATGCTGGTAGGACGTCGAA